>CM039676.1:302406804-303607949 GCA_022496015.1 Hordeum marinum
AATTCCACAATATAACCATCACATAAATTATTATTTTGATGATGCACAAGCATAGAAAATTTGTCACTCTCCACATAAGCAATTTTCTTCTCATTCATAATAGTGGGAGAAAACTCAACAAAGTAACTATCATGAGATACTTGATTGACATAACCACTTTGAATATTAAAATCATGATGACAAGTTTCATGGTTGTCATTACTCTTTATAGCATACGTGTGGTCACAATAATCATCACATATAGGCGGCATGCTATCATCATAATAGTTTTGCTCATCAAAACTTTGGGGACTAAAAATATCTGCTTTATCAAACAAAGCATGAATTCATACTAACAACATTGCAATCATGCTCATCACTCAAATATTTAGTGCCAAACATTTTAATAACTTCTTATTCTAACACTTAAGATTTTCCTTTTCATCATTTTCACGAAAGACATTATAAAAATGAAGCATATGAGGCAACCTCAATTCCATTTTTTGTAGTTTTCTTTTATAAAACCAAACTAGTGAAAAACAAGAAACTAAAAGATTTGATTGCAAGATCTAAAGATATACCTTCAAGCACTCACCTCCCCGGCAACGGTGCCAGAAAAGAGATTTGTTGACGGGATGTGAGTGCCGCTTACCTAGCCTCCCCGGCAACGGCGCCAGAAAAGAGCTTGATGTCTACTACACAACCTTCTTCTTGTAGACTCGTGTTGGGCCTCCAAGCGTAGAGTTTTGTAGGATAGTAGAAAATTTCCCTCAAGTGGATGACCTAAGGTTTATCAATCCATGGGAGGCATAGGATGAAAATGTTCTCTCTCAAACAACCCTGCAACCGAATAACAAAGAGTCTCTTGTGTCTCCAACACACCCAAAACAATGGTAAATTGTATAGGTGAACTAGTTCGACGAAGAGATGGTGATACAAGTACAATTTGGATGGTAGGTATAGGTTTTTGTAATCTCAAAATATAAAAACAACAAGGTTGCAAGTAAAAAAGTGAGCAAAAACGGTAATGCAATGCTTAGAAACAAGGCCTAGGGTTCATACTTTCACTAGTGAAAGTTCTCTCAACAATGCTAACATAGTTGAATCATATGTAAATCCCTCACGTGCGACAAAGAGTTCACTCCAAAGTCAAAAATAGCGGAGAACTAACGAAGAAATTATTGTAGGGTACGAAACCGCCTCAAAGTTATCTTTTCCGATCAATCTTATGAGCTATCCCTATAAGTGTCACGAACATCCCTAGAGTTCGTACTAAAATAACACCTTAAGATACACATCAACCAAAACCCTAATGTCACCTAGATACCCCAATGTCACCTCGAGTACCCGTGGGCTTGATTATACGATATGCATCACATAATTTCAGATTCATCATGTCCAATCCAGCACAAAGAACTTCAAAGAGTGCCCCAAAGTTTCTACCAGAAAGTCAAGACGAAAACATGTGCCAACCCCTATCCATAGATTCCCAAGGTCACGGAACCCGCAAGTTGATCACCAAAACATACATCAAGTGTATCAATAGAACATCCCATTGTCATCACAGATATCCCATCGCAAGACATCAAGTGTTCTCAAATCCTTAAAGACTCAATCTGATAAGTAAACTTCAAAGGGAAAACTCAATTCATCACAACTAGATAGAGAGAGGAAACACTCCATATGATTCATATATATTAATAAAGCTTGCAGTACATCAAGATCGTGCATCCTCAAGAACAAGAGAGAGAGAGAGAGAGAGAGATCAAACACATAGCTACTGGTACATACCCTCAGCCCCGAGGGTGAACTACTCCCTCCTTTTCATGGAGAGCGCCGGGATGATGAATATGGCCTATGGTGATGGTTTCCCCCTCTGACAGGGTGCCAGAACTGGCTCCCGATTGGTTTTTCGTGGATCTGGAGGCTTGCGGCGGTGGAACTCCCGATCTAGGTTTCTTTTTGGGGGTTTCTGTATTTATAAGAGTTTGTAGGGGTGGAAACAAGTCCAGGAGGTCCACGAGGAAGTCACAAGCCAGGGGCGTGCCCCTATGGCTTGTGGCTTCCTCGGACTTCCTCTTCGACGAATCTTTGCTCCAATATTTTTTATATTTTCTAAAAATATTCTCCGTAAATTTTTAGCTCATTCCGAGAACTTCTATTTCTGCACAAAAACAACACCACGATAGTTCTGCTGAAAACAACGTCAGTCCGGCTTAGTTCTAATAAAAGCATACCAAAATCATATAGAATTATTGTAAACATGGCATGAATACTTCATAAATTATAGATACGTTGGAGACGTATCAGCGTCGACCAAGTCCCTCCGTGACTACCTCACGCGACAGACGGCGCTCCGCAACTCCTGCGAGGGCGTGCACGAGGTGTAGGTCATCCGGTACTTCATAGATAGCTACCGGGGCGGCATCCTCCTCAAGCACAAGCTCATGCATCGGTAACCGGGAACCCTGACATAACTCATGGCTGTGGTGGACGAGTATGCTATGACCGAATCTCCCATGAAGGTTCCGGTCCAAGTCGATGCGGCAGGCAAGCCTACCCAAGCCAAGCCGGCAGCCAACTTGCCCATCGGCGACAACTCCTCCAGGCTCCACCAGGAAGACCAGGGAAAGCGCAAGACCGATCAGCGAGATAACCGCTACGGCAGCTGGTAGGTCACCGTAGTAGAGGACAACAAGATGGCTGACGACCCGAGCTTCAGCCGGTGTCAGTGGACCAACGAGGGCAAGCAGCCCTGGCAGGCCAAGTACAACTTCAAACAAATGCTCGAAGGGCCCTACAAGTTCCATAGTGGGGTCAAGCCAACTACGCACACGGCTCGACAGTGTAGCTCGTTCATCAATATCGCGTGGGGTGACGCCCTGCCCGTGCCCTCGCCTCCGCCGCCTGGTCGCCTGTTCTGGAAGCCAACGTCGATTACCCCTGCCAATACGTGAACTACGTCATCTTCACCTCAGAGGATGACAACAAGCGCAGCCAGAGCAGTCAATGCCATCGTCCCTCCGCCCCCCTAGTACATGAACTAGTCAGACAAACCCATCACCTGGGGGCGCAAGGACCACTCGGCCATAATGCCTACGTCGGGTGGCTACACGCTAGAACTTCACCCCACCTTCATCTCCGGCCAGAGCACCTGCCACTTCACGTGGGTGTTGGTCGACGACGGTATCAGCATCAACATCCTCTACCTTGACACCATGGAGAAGCTGGGCATGAAGCAAGCCCAGCTCCAGCCGAGCAGAATGGTGATCCACGACATCATGCTAGGCCTCTCTTTCTCCCCATTTGGCAAGATCCGGCTGGACATTCTATTCGGCACGACCGAAAATTTCCATCGCGAGCCCATATGATTTTCGGTGGTCAACCTGGCCAACCCCTACCACTTGCTCTGGGGTTGGCCCACTCTTGCCAAGTTCATGGCGGTCCCCCAGTACACCTACCTGGATATGGAGCTATCGGGTCCCAATGGCATCATCACCACCATTGAAGCTACAAAAAGTCGACTGAGTGCTCTCTGCCAGCTCTAAGTTGGCCGAGTCTCTTTTCATCACCGAAGAACAGCGTCAGATCAATTGACTCGTGGCCATGGCTCGCGAGCAGCCAGCCATGCTCGAGCCCAAGCTGAAGCAGCCGGCTAGGGGATTCACAGTTCCATCCGGCGATCGACAAGGACATCAAGAGGGTCCCCCTCAACTTGACTGCCAGTGTCAAAATCGGCAGATCTTGGGTAGGGGGTCCCGAGCTATGAGGCTAGGATCAATGGTAACAGGGGACAAAGGATACGATGTTTACCCAGGTTTGGGCCCTCCTATCGAGGTAAATCCCTACGTCTTGATTGATTATATTGATGGTATGAAGGTTATGGAGTTGATCTACCTCGATATCGAGTAGCTAAACCCTAGACGGGTTTCTCTGCCCTACAATCTAAAACCCTCCGGCTTATATAGACACCGAGGGTATCTAGGGTTTACACAAGGTCGGTTGCACACTGAGGGTATCCTGTCTACTATCGAAGACTTGGAGGACACGCTACGAATCCTTGAAGCTTCCACCCTGGCGATGGGGCCTTTGATCATCTAATGCTCAGCCAGCGGCCCACATAGTCCGGCCCATGAGAAATAGGTCGTCCATCCGAGGACCCCTTAAACCAGGACTCCATCACCGACTGACCCCAACAAGTATGTCATGGTGAGAGCCGGCCTCAACAGCAAATAGGAAAGTGAGCTTGTCGACTTCGTTTGTGAGAATCGGGATATATTTGCATGGTCCCCCAAAGACATGCCTAGTGTTCCAAGGAAGTTCGCCAAGCATTTCCTTCACGTCTGGACGGATGCCTAACTGGTCAAGCAACCGCTCCGTTGTTTCTCCGAGGAGAAGCAGAAAACCATCGATGAAGAGATCACCTGGCTGCTAGTAGCCAAATTTATCATGGAAGTCTTCCACCCGGACTGGCTAGCGAACCCACTCATGGTGTTGAAGAAAAACAAGACTTGGCGCATGTGTATCGACAACATGAGCCTGAACAAGGCATGCCCCGAGGATCCTTTTGCTCTGCCCCGTATCGATCAAGTGATCGATTCCACGACCAGCTGCGAGCTACTGCCCTTTTGGGACACCTACTCTGGCTACCACCAGATCAAGCTAAATCTGACAGACCGGATCAAGACAACTTTCATCACCCCCTTCATAGCGTTCTGCTACATCACCATGGCGTTCGGGCTGAAAAATGTCGGCGTCACCTTCCAATGCCGCATGCACCAATGCCTCTACAGGCAGCTCGACCGCAACATACACGTTTACTTGGACGACATTGTCGTCAAGACCAAGGAAAATGGCATGCTCCTAGATGATCTCAAGGAGACGTTCGTGAGCCTGCGGGAGTTCGAAATCCGGCTGTACCTGGAGAAGTGTGTGGTTGGCATGCTGATCGGGCAGCTCCTAGGTGTCTTCGAGCGGGGGACTATGGCCAACCAGGAGAAATCCGAGCCATCGAGCGCATGGCCAAGACGGCTACTCGAGACAGAGTCCAGAAGATGACCAATTGCCTAGACTCGCTCAGTTAGTTCATCAGTAGGCGAGGGGAGAAGGTACTCCCTCTTGATCGCCTGCTCAAGAAGACAAACGCGTTCGACTGGTCCATGCAGGCGAACGAAGCGTTCCGCAACCTCAAGCATGCGCTCTCCATCGCCCCCCTTTCCTAGATGCAATGGTTGTCAAGGATTCTATGTTTCTCTACATTGCAGCCACCAGCCGGGTGGTCAACATCATCATGGCGGTCGAGCGGCGGGAGCAGAGCCATGCCCAACTGGTCCAGTGGCTGGTCTTACCTCAGGGAGGTGTTGTAAGCCACAAAGCAGAAGTAACTCCACTACCAGTGTTACGACATGTTACTGGCGACATGGAAGCTCAAGCCTTACTCCCATGAGCACACCATCACGATGGTGAGCATTGCACCCCTCAAGGAGATCATGGGCAATTGGGACACAACCAGCCAGATCGCCAAGTGGGCCATTGAGCTGGCCGATCACCACATCACCTACGAGCCCTGCACAGCTTTCAAGTACTAGGCCTTAGCGGACTTTCTAGTCGACTGGGCAGAGGTGGAGTATGAAGATACGCTTCACTCAGTGGCACATGCACTTTGATGGCACATGCACTTCGATGGATCGAAGATATGCTTTGGACTGGGAGCCGACATCGTCCTCACCTCTCCTAAGGGGTACTGGCTGCAGTATGTCCTATAGATCCACTTCGCATGCTCAAACAACATGACGGAGTATGAAGTGCTCACCCACGGCCTTCGGCTGGCCAGGGAGATCGGAATCCGACGCATCTTGTTCTTCGGCGACTCCGACCTAGTGGTGCAGCACGTTACTGGTGAATGGGACGCAAGAGACGCGAACATGGCCAGCTACCATTTCCTGGTCCAGCTATTGACGGGTGACTTTGAGTGTTACGAGTTCCATCACATCCTTCGCGCCGGCAACGAGTCCTCAGACATGCTCGCCAAGATCGGTTCCACCCGGTAGCCCATACTAGCCAGTGTGTCCCTTGAGCATCCACACAAGCCCTCCATCAAGCCTTCCCTAGAATCAAAGTCCATATTCATCTCGGCCGACCTGGGGACCGCTAGCTCCATCCCGGGTGCTCTCGGCCCCGCCTCAGGGGCTCTTACGTGGCTTGAGACTGCGTCGATATTTCCCCAAAGAGGACGAGATGTTACAACACATCTACGCTAAGTATTTACCTTAGTTATGAAACCAAGGTTATCGAACCAGTAAGAGAACCAAGCAACACTATGTAAACGGTACCTACACACAAAGAACAAATACTTGCAACCCGACGCGTAAGAGAGGTTGTCAATCTCTCCTCGGTAAAAGATGGATTGGTTTGTATGAGATTGGATAAGTAGATCACGCAATAACACAAAATTAAAGATGCAAATAAAAAATGCAGGAAGGTATTTTTGGGTTTTTGGAATAATAGATCGGAAAGAAAATGCGGAAAAAGATACATAGGAAAGGAATATTTTAAAAGATAGACCCGGTGCCCGTAGATTTCACTAGTGGCTTTTCTCATGAGTATGGCACATGGTGGGTAAACACATTACTGTTTGGAAATTGATAGAAGATCAAATAATCATGACGATATTCAAGGCAACAATCATTATATAGGCATCACATCCAAGATTAGTAGACCAAAACGATTCTTCATCTACTACTATTACTCCACACATCAACCGCTATCCAACATGCATCTAGTGTATTAAGTTCATGGAGAAACGGAGTAATGCAACAAGAACGATGACATGATGTAGACAAGGTATATTCATTTAGGAATAGGCCCCATCTTGTTATCCTTAATAGCAATGATACATGCCTGCCTTGCTGCCTCTTCTATCACTAGGAGAGGACACCGCAAGATCGAACCCATCACAAAGCACCTCTTCCCATGGCAAGAAAAATTGATCTAGTTGGCCTAAGTAAACCCAAAATTCGAAGAAGACGTATGAGGCTACAAATAATGATGCATATAAGAGATCAAAGAATACTCAAATAATATTCATGGATAGAAACTGGTCGTGAACTCAAACTTCATCGGATCCCAACAAACACACCGCAAAAAGTCATTACATCAAATAGATCTCCAAGAGACCATTGTCTTGATAATCAAAATAGAGAGAGGAAGCCATCTAGCTATTACCTACGGACCGGTACTGTAATGGCCCAAGATCGACGCTCCAGAAGATTCCCCTTTTATTCCATTGTCGTCTTGTGTTTCATTTGGTTGTTGCATTCCTCATCGCATCATTCGCCTCATCTGCATAGCATCGACATTTTGTCAACATGGGTTTTCAAACTTGCATCCGTTCGTAGTCACCGGTTCTCTACGTTCTTGTCGTTGCCCATTTTGAGACCAGCCACACATGTACGCGCCTGCGGCATCGATAATTTTTTTTATTTTAAAGTGCATATAAAATATTCTCGGATTGGGTCGAAAGTTAGCGTGCAGTCTTATTACATTGTAGGTGGACCGCTGCCAAATTTCGTCCCAATCAGAGGCCGTTTGATATCCGAACGGTCGACCGTAGTGGCACCGTCATCAGGTTATTCATCGGATGTTTTTGGTGTTTCTAAAACTCGTGCCATGGGCCACCAACCTTGCTCTCTTCTCAGCCCACACCCCGTCTACACAGCCCACTAGCCCATCCTAGCCTAACCCCGCGACTGGAGCCGTCCAAAGCGATCGGAGGGTCCGAAAACGGGCTAAAAACCCCTAACCTAGCCTCCCATTCCCTATATAAACATCCATAACCTGCCTATTTGTGAAACCCTAGCCCTCCTCAAAATCCATGCCAGATCAACCCCCAACCGCCAACTCCACCCTCTCCAGCCGTAGGCCCCCCGGGCCCGAACCAGCACCGCCGGCAGCCCCGCGAGCATCGCTCAACCCCACCCGCAGCCAGCGAAGCTCCTGCCCGAGCTCCTTGCTTCGACCCCACCAGAGGCCTCGCCGGCCGACCTGCCGAGCCGCCGTCGGCAACCAGAGGCGCCAGATCTTGCCCCGGTCGTGTCGCCCCTCGCGTCTCTCCTCCTGTTCTGCTCCCTCTCTCCCCCTCATGATGTCTCTCCCTCTCTCTATGTGAAGCAGGCCTCGCCATGGCCATTGAACGAAGCTTTGAGCTCCCCCGCGTCGGAGCACCCATCGCCGGAGCTCCCTTCACAGTCCAAGCCATGGATCTGGACGGGATCGTCCGGATCCGCCCGTTCCTGGCCGCGTGTCGCGGTCGTGCCAAGCCACCGCCGGTGCCACTAACCCTGCCGCTCTACCTCGTGCTCGCTCCCCTCAGGCATGAGGAGGACGCCGACCAACGCAAGCCAGCACAAGTGGGCCACGGCTCGACCCGGCCTAGCTCGCCCGCTCGCCTCAGCCCAGCCGCTCAGGCCCAGCCTCTGCTTCCGGCTCATGAGGCCTGGTAAGCGCTCCTCTCCTAGCCCCCACCAGTGGGCGAGATTTATTGCCTTGCTCCCACCTGTTGTTGTAGCCCAGTAACCGCAGATTCATCCCATGCGATATTTTTTCCTACCCAGCGATTTGTCTTTTAACCTGTGTATTATTTGCAGTACAGAAAAAATGCATGTTTAAAAAATGCTCATAAATTAATAAACCATGCATCATATGCCAAAACTTTATACATGTAAAATGTGCATAATTTTGTATAGGTTATTAATATCTCTTTTTCATGCATGATAAACGTTTGTTGTGATGTATGCATTAAATTCACATAAATGCCATATTTTGCATTGCACATATATGTTTAACCGTGCATCAGAATTAATCAAACCCCATATGTAAAATGTGTGGATTATTATATATCGCTTTTTCATGCATGCTAAAAATATTTGGTGTGATTGTTGCATTTAATTGCATGAATTACTTGTTAAATCGATTTATGTCATAACTTGCATAATTAAATGTGACATATTTTCCTACTTGAACCTATGCATTTTATATATGTTTTCGGGATAGAAAAATCCATAAAATTTATCTGCGTATATTGTTTTGTCATTTGAGCAATTTGTGTGCATGTCATTTTTGCTGTGATACCCATTTCTTATTTTCGTGTGATTAAATCTATGCATGATATGAAATAATTTTGTTGATGAGATATGCCCTTTGACATGTGCACTAGCACCTGGTCATTTTTCTTGCTATAGAAATGCATGTTTAGATGTTGTTTTCTTGTTGCCAACATGTTATAAAAATTGTGTTGTTTTGAGATGCTAAAATATTTCTAAGTCTAGAATCTGTAACATTTTGTTGTTGTCTTGCCAGGTGTTTTCCTAGTGATCTAGAACCCCTTTAGGGTAGGTGTAATGGAGTTATTTATAGTTGATAATGTCCTCTAGCATGCTGTTAAATTCCATGTCATAATATTACCTGTAGCATATAGTTTTACTGCTGTCAATATGCCTTCGTTATAAAAACTGCTATTTTCACTAAGTCTGAAACTGTTTCCAATTAGCCATGTTGTGAGCTTCCTACCATGTGATCCATGCCTCTTTTGAGTATGTTATGTGAAGATGAAATGAAGTGTGTGTATATGCTACTTCCCCATGCTTATTTTGTGCATTTTAGAATCTTGTAGCTTGTTGTTTTCATGAGTGCAATATGCCATCTTGCTGTTTTGGGCAAATTTGAATAATACTTGTGTTGGTTGTTGTGGTTGAACCGTAGCTCCGTTTTGGACATGCCATATATGAAAATTGCTTGGAATTTCATGTAGCATCATGATATGTTGATGCATTCATGATTGAAATGTTCGTGGTTGTCATTTTCATGCATTTTGTATTCATGGCATATAATCTTGTGATTGTCATATCTTTTAGACCGTAGCTTCGTTTGAGATGTTCCATATATGTAAATCAACTAGAATGACATATATAATCACGTGGTATGATTTATTTTGCTGTTTAAAAAATATAAAATATGGTTAGTTCAGATCTGGACCAATTTCAGAATTAACATATGGGGTCATTTGGGAAATGCTATAAGTTGTTTCCGACCTCATTTAAGATGCCTAGGTTGTATAGTTTACTTATGCTTCGCCTCTTGCCATGTTTAATAACATTTAATATTATCATGTACCTAGACGAGAGTGAACTAAATAATCGATCGTGGAGTTTCGTCAATATGCAACTTGTTGCATATTGAGCTTCACTTTAATGTGTAGTAGTTGTCTGATGTGGTTTGCCATGCCTTGCATAATTAATGGGAATGCATCATATTGGTTTGTGCATCATGTCTTGCATATGTTGTGGTATACCGTGTGTTGATTGTTGTTTCGGATTGTTCCTTCTCGATAGAGTTCCAAATGCTTTTGGAGTGTGAGGATTCGTTCGACTATGTTGGATCGTCTTCTTCATGGATCCTTCTTCTTCCAAGTGGGATCTCAGGCAAGATGACACATTTCACTGGATACCACTACTATCATTGCTATGCTAGTTGTCTTGCTTCTACCGTTATGTCTTGCTACCTACCACTTGTTTGTCAAGCCTCCCAGCATTGCCATGATAAGCCTCTAACCCTCCACGTTCCCAACAAACCTTATTTGGCTATATTACCGCTTGCTCAACCCTTCTTATAACGTTTCTAGCTCTAGGTGCAATTGTTTCCATGTGACAACATATTCTTTTGTTATCACAATATTATTGCTATTTAATTTAATGCACTTATATACTTGGTAAAAGGTGGAAGGCTTGGCCTTTTCCTCGGTGTTTTGTTCCACTTTTGCCACCCCTAGTTACTTGTGAACCGGTGTTATGTTCCATATTGAGCGCTCCTAACATGCTCGGGGTTGTTATGGGGACCCCTTGATTTTCGTTTTAGGATAAAGCTGGTCTGGCAAGGCCCAACATTGGTAATACATTTGCCTAATAACTAATTAAATTGCATAGGAACTTTCTGGACCCTAAGGATCTTTAATTAACAACCCGGGCCAGTGCTCCTCATGAGTGTTGTTCCAAAACGGACTGCCTACGAGGCCGCCTCGAGGAAAATCGGGGATTGGTTTTCCCCCCTATAGCTAGACCCATCTGGTCGTGTCCTGAGAATGAGATATGCTACTCTTATCGGGTTTGTCGACACGTCAGGCGGCCTTGCTAGATTTGTTTTACCTTTCTTGAACGTCTTGTGCGTGGTATTTTGACGACACTTCGGGCTATCTCAAAGTTGAGATTTTCCATCGGAATTCCGCAAATACTACGATTGATACCGCGGTTGAGGAATTCCAATGCAGCGTGTGGTTAATTTGTGATGGATGAGTTGGAGCACCCCTGCAGGGTTAAAATCTTTTGGAAAGCCATGCTCACGGTTATGTCATAACTTGGAAAACTTGTTTAACACCCGGTTATAGCAAACTTGCAGTAAACTCAAATAAAATACACCAACTGTGTGTGCAACCATGACTGTCTCTTCTCGTGAGTTCTTATCCAAGAGAGAACATAGTGGGGTTATGTTTAACGTAAGTAGGTGTTCAGAATCATTTAGTGATCATTACTAGCTCAGATCCGTTATGCGTAAACCACCCACTTTACTTTCTGTATTCGTAAGTTAGCCACTCAAACAAATGCTTAGTGGCTTGTTGCAGCCTCACCACTTAACCATACCTCACCCATTAATTTAATAGTCTTCATACACTTGGAAATGAGATTGTTGAGTCCCTGTGGCTCATAGATTACTACAACAACAGTTGCAGGTACAGGTAATGCGATGCTTTGACGTGAGCGTGATGCTTGTTTTGATTTGGAGTTCTTCTTCTTCTTCTTCGTCATCATCTAGGATGGGTTCCAAGCGGCAGCCTGGGATAGCAAGGATGGATGTCATTTTATCGTTTGTTTTCGTCCATAGTCGGACCCTGCTCTTATGTATGATGTTTGAATATGTTGTTGTATTGATGTGGTCTTGATGTATCTTGTGGCGAGTGCAAGCCAATTCCATATACTCATCTCTTCTGTACATGTACTTGTAATGATATCCATTCTTGCGAAACGACAAGCTGCACTTCTATCCCTATCGAGGCCCTCGTGCTAAAATAAGGATAGGATCGCATCTTGGGCGTGACACGTAGGTCTATGGTGGACTACTCATGCATCATCGGAGAGGCACCAATGAGGATGATGAACCCCTCCATGATAGTGTTAGATTGGATCTTGTGGTTCTGGAACTTGCGGTAGCTGGAATTGTGTTTCATCGACTCCCTTAGGGTTTCTGGAATATTTGGGTATTTATAGAGCTGGGAGGCGGTGGAGGAGGGTCCCGTGGGCCCCACACAACCCACCAGACCTCGCCAGGGGCCTCTAGCACCCTGGTGTCTTATGGCCCCACATGCCTCCGCTTAGGTGCTTCCTTGGTTACCAAGTTGTCTTCTGGTCCAAAACAAATCCAAAAAGTTTCATGGCAATTGGACTCCGTTTAGTACTGATATTCTGCGAAGTAAAAAGCAAGCAAAAAATAATAATTGGCACTAGGCACTATGTCAATAGGTTAGTCCCAAAAATGATATAAAATTGCTATAAAATGATTGTAAAACATCCACGAATGATAATATAAGAACATGGAACAATCAAAAATTATAGATACATTGGAGACGTATCAGGCTCCTAGCCCCACCCCGGGAGTTATCGGCTCCGATCGGGGGACTGCCCCGTCCGTCTGAGGGGCTCCCATCCCCGCCTCGAGGGCTGCCGGTTCTAACCCAAGGGAAGCCTTGTCCGGCCTGTGGGGTTCCAGCTCCGGCATGGGGATTGCTCCGTATAACCCGGGGGTTGTCAGCTCTGGCCCGTGGACTGGTCCGTCCGGCCCGGGGGATTCCGGCTCCGAATTAGCCGTCCCGGTGACGGTAGTCGTCCTAACGGTGGTCATGACCCCGTACCAAGGAAACCTTTCCTCACCTACCTCATGAGCAGCGAGCTGCCCACTGATGAGGTCGAGTCCCAACAAATCCAACGACGCTCCGCCTACACCACCAACAACAACTAGCTCGTCAAGTGCAGCGTCACCGGCATGTTCGAGTGTTGCATCCAGCCGGATAAAGGGTGCGAGATCCTTCGGGGTTTCCACCAGGGAAAGTGTGGGCACCATCCTGCGTCATGAGCCTTGGTGGCCAAGGCTTCCGCCATGGTTACTACTGGTCGACTACCGTGGATGACGCCAATGACCTAGTGGACAAGTGCAATGGATGCCAGCGTTTCCGCGCGCGAAGTCAGCAGCCGGCCGCCGCTCTCAAAACCATACCCCTCACATGGACATTCGCTGTCTGGGATTTGGACGTGTTGGTCCCGTTAAAGACCGCCCGAAGTGGCATGACACACTTGTTGGTGGCCATTGGCAAATTCACAAAGTGGATCGAGGCCAAGCCAATCATGAAGCTAGATGGCTCGACAACCGTCACGTTCATCAAAGACATTGTTGTCCGCTACGGCCTGCCACACAACATCATCACCACAATGGCACCAACTTCTCCAAGGGTGCGCTCGCCCACTATTGCTCCATGGAAGGGATCCAACTGGACCTTCCGTCCGTGTCCCACCCTGAGTCAAATGGCCAAGTGGAAAGGGCTATCCTAGCTGGCATCAAGCCCTAGCTAGTCAAGACGCTAAGCGTTCAACCGGTTACTAGATCGAGGAGTTGTCGGTTGTGCTCCGGAGCCTCTGGACCACTGCCAACCGGTCGACCGGCTTCACCCCCTTCTTCCTCGTATACGGGGCGAAGGCGGTTATCGCCACAAACATCGAGTCTGACTCGCTGCGTGTCATCCTCTACATAGAAGTTGAGGCTAAAGAAGCACACGAGCTAGCCCTGTCCAGATCGGCCATCTACCAACAAAGTCTACGCCGCTACCATAGCTGCCGGATAAAACCTCTCGTGTTCCGCAAACGCGACTTGGTGCTCCAGCTGATCCAACTGACAGCCGGCCAACAATGGTTGTCCTACCCATGGGAGGGCCCGTTCATTGTCAGCAAGGCCCTGCGCAACAATGGATACTACCTTATCGACGCGCAGAGGCAAGAAAGAACAAGAAGGACGGCTCTGGATCCGAGACGGAACGCCCATGGATCACCGAGCTCCTCCGGCCATTTTTACCTTTGAAGCGAGTGTATGTATGTACCACAACATTTTGCGTTAATCAAGGAAGCAGCAGGCACCACCGAGTAGGTCTTGAGGACTGCCTTTCGACCACACAACTTGCATATTTTCTCTCTCTTCTTCTCGCATGCCTCTGAACCGGCACGACCGGCTCAGGGACTGGTTGGCTCGCCCGCACCTTCCCAATCGGAGTCGGCCCAGTACTATGTCCTCACCCCTGCGGGACAATCCTTGACCTAACTACAGACTGCAACCCGGCTGTAAATCCCATGGTGGCACAAGCCAAAGGGGAAGGGAAGATAGGAAAAATGACTAAGGAAGGGACCTAGTCCATTCGGGCTTCGCATCACTCTAGCCAGCCACGCTGCCTGCTGCGCGGCCGACCCATGCCTATCCGTCCTAATCTAAGTTTGTGAAAGTCTAAAGTACCATGTCCTCACTCCCGCGGCCCACTCCATGATCCGCCTACAAGCCACAACCTGGCTGTTCGGCCAGTGGGAGCAAAAGCCAAAGGAGAGGGGCAGATGGGAAACAACGGTTAAGGCAAACAAGGAAAAGCATGGGCCAGCAACCGACAACACAAATTTATGCCAACAACTTAATATAGCTAAAGATAATAGCTCAAGGCCGGGAGTGCATTACAATAAAACTACACCCCTAGGGGGTGGACTTGTTCATTAAAAAAATGAAGCAAAGGCTAGAAAAAACTCGAAGACCCTAGGCGACTGACGCCTACGCCTCAACTACTGGCGGAGTATGATGGTCTGTCTCGACCGTGCCAACCGGTGAGTACCACTAGGCCACCTCCATGTCCCTGGTCGGCGAAACCTCCACCCCGCGGAGGACACAACCGTCTCGCCGGCATCGCCAACATCCACCTTGCCCATCGTCGTGGCCTCAATGTCCGCCTTCCTCGAGCTCGAGCCGGTCTCCACCTCGTCATCCATGATGGGGACGCCATACTCGTCCCCCAGGACAGGTGCGTCGTCTTACCCCAGCTTAGGGAAGTACACCTCCAAGGAAGCAGACCTGGCGAGCTCATTGGCATGAAAGCCAATGGCCTCATCGCATCGCACCAGGTCACTCTTCGCCTTGGCTCGCATGGCTGCCAGCTGGCCTAGGTTAATAGCTGGGTACTAGAACATGGCAAAGGATAGGGTCATCCGAGCGCTCACCCGCGCCAATGAAGCCCTCCAAGCGTTGAACCGAGCCACAGCATCTTCGAGCCACCAGGCGACCTAGCGAGCAGGAATCGCCTCTGTTCGGCCAGGCTAGAGCACCTTGATGAGCTCCTCGCCCACAACATGGAGCCGCGACACGAAGGCCTTGATGTGTCCCAATCGGGTCTCGCTAGTGAGCGCCATCTTGTTCATCGTCCAACCGGCGAGCTCGTCAAATTCATGGCCGCTGATACGTCTCCATCGTATCCACTTTTCCGAATTCTTTTGCCCTTGTTTTGGACTCTAATTTGCATGATTTGAATGGAACTAACCCACACTGACGTTGTTTTTAGCAGAATTGCCTTGATGTTGTTTTTGTGCAGAAATAAAAGTTCTCAGACCGCCCTAAAAATTTACGGAGAATATTTTTGGATTTAATAAAAAATACTGGCGCAAGATTCAACCAGAGGGGGGCCACCTGCAGGCCACAAGCCTGGTAGGCGCGCCCACACCACTGGTCACGCCTAGCAGGCTTGTGGAGCCCTCGTGGCTCCTCCGACCTCCTCTCCAGCTCCATATAACCCTATTCGTGGAGAAAAAAATTAGATAGAAGAGTTCATTGCGTTTCACGATACGAAGCCACTACCACCTCCTGTTCTTACTCGAGAGACCAGATCTGGAGTCCGTTTTGGGCTCCGGAGAGGGGAAATCGACGCCATCGTCATGACCAACCATCCTTCATCACCAATTCCATGATGCTCTCCGCCGTTAGTGAGTAATACCATCGTAGGCTTGCCGGACGGTGATGGGTTGGATGCTATTTATCATGTAATTGAGTTAGTTTTGTTAGGGTTTGATCCCTAGTATCCACTATGTTCTGAGATTGATGTTGCTATGACTTTGCTATGCTTAATGCTTGTCACTAGGGCCCGAGTTCCATGATTTCAGCTCTGAAACTATTATGTTTTCATGAATATTATATGTGTTCTTGATCCTATCTTGCAAGTTGTAGACACCTATTACGAGTTATGATCCGCATCCCCCAGGGTGACAATAACTGGGATTCTTTCTGGTGATTACCATAGTTTATGTATTCACTAAGCGTTAATGTTGTGGTTCGGTTCTCTATTAAAAGGAGGCCTTAATATCCCTTAGTTTCCATTAGGACACCACTACCACGGGAGGGTAGGACAAAATATGTCTTGCAAGTTCTTTTCCATAAGCAAGTATGACTATATATGGAATACATGCCTACATTACATTGATGAATTGGAGCTAGTTGTGTGTCACCCTATGTTATAACTGTTGCATGATGAATGCTATCCGACATAATTATCCATCACTGATCCATTGCCTACGAGCTTTCCACATATTGATCCTTGCTAAGTTACTTCTCCACTTCTACTATTACAATCACTACAAAACTACTATTGTTACTTTTGCTATAGTTACCGTTACTTCCATACTACTTTGCTACTGAATACTTTGCTGCAGATATTAAGTCTTACATGTGTGGTTCAATTGACAACTCAGCTGTGAATACTTGAGAATATTCTTTGGATCCCCTTGTGTCGAATCAATAAATTCGGGTTGAATACTCTACCCTCGGAAAGTGTTGCGATCCCCTATACTTGTGGGTTATCAAGACCTTTTTTGGCGCCGTTGCCGAGGAGCATAGCTCTATTCACCGAGTCACTTGGGATTTATATCTGTTGATCACTATGAAGAATCTGAAAGATCCAAAAACCAAGATTTAATCCTCTACTACGAGGGGAGGTAAGGAACTGTCATCTAGCTCTGCACTTGATTCACCTTTTGTTATGAGTAAGTTTGCGACACCACCACCTGCTAGTAATTCTGAGATGTCGCAAGTAATTGATGATGCCACTTTTGCTATGCATGATGCTTATGATAATACTTTGCTTGATAATAGTGTGCCATTGGGTGAATTTCTTGATGAACAAATTGCTAGAGTCAATGCTGGAAACTATGATACTTCTGAAACTGATGAAATTACTGAAACTAGACACTTTGAGACACCTGCTAGACCTAGTTCTCCTAGATATGAATTGCCTTATATTCTTGAGGGTTATGTTACAGAAGGAGAGGTGGCTAGGGACTATCTTTCTTGTAATGATAGAGATGGTCTTAAGAAGCTACTATGCAAGTGGAAAGAAAAATCTTTCAATGCTAGAATGAAATATGATCGTAAGTTTGCTACTTCACCTATCTTTGTTACTGATAAGGATTATGAATTCTCTGTCGATCCTGAGTTAATTACTTTGGTTGAATCTAATCCTTTCCATGGTTATGAATCTGAAACTGTTGTGGCGTATCTTACTAAACTGAATGACATAGTCACCCTATTTACTCATGAAGAAAAAATCCGTTACAATCATATCCTTAAGTTGTTTCCTTTCTCGTTAAAGGGTGATGCTAATATATGGTTTAATTCTCTTGCTTCTGGTTGTGTGCGTAGCCCCAGGATATGATTTATCACTTCTCTGGAAAATATTTTCGTGCCCATAAGAAACAAACTGCCTTGCGGGAAATATTTAATTTTGTGCAAATTGAAGAAGAGAGTCTCCCACAAGCTTGGGGGAGGCTTATCCAATTACTAAATGCTTTGCGTGATCATCCTCTGAAGAAAAATGAAATACTTGATATCTTTTATAATGGACTAACCGGTGCTTCTAGGGACCACCTAGATAGTTGTGTTGGTTGTGTTTTTAGGGAACGAACTATTAAACAAGCTAAAATACTATTGAATAAATATATTGAGCAATGATAATGATTGGACCATTCTCGAACCACCTCCGAAGCCAACTCCAAAGAAAAGAGGTATTCTATTTCTCAATCCTGAAGATATGCAAGAGGCAAAGAAATCTATGAAAGAGAAAGGTATTAAAGCTGAAGATGTTAAGAATCTACCTCCTATTGAAGAAATACATGGTCTTGATAACCCGACACAGGTAGTAGAGGTAAATTCTCTTTGTAGATTTGATGAAAGTGATATTCCTTATAATAAGTTTGCTAGCCAATGCTTGGATGAATTTGATAATTTTGTTGTTAAGCAAGAAAATTTTAATGCTTATCTTAGTAGACAATTGAAACATAATACTGTCATGCTTGATCGCTTAGGTGATTATATGAGTAGAACTATCAATGGTCTTAAACTGATTAGTAAACATGCTTCTATGGTAACTAAAGTAGAACAAGTACTTAAAGCACAAAATGATTTGCTTAATGAGATGAATAGTAAGAACAATGATCATTCTATTAAAGTTGTGGCTAGAGGTGGTAGAATCACTCAGGAACCATTGTATCTTGAGGGCCATCCTAAGAGAATTGAGAAAGATTCTCAAAGGGGTAATATTGATGTACCTAGTCGTTCTAGTAATAAGAGGAACAAGGATGATGATAGAACTTTGCATGCTACTGGTGAACCTGTTATAGATACACCTGAAAACCCAAATGATATTTCTCTTTCTGATGCTGAGACACAATCTGGTGATGAACATGATCCTAGTGATAATATTAATGATGATGTTCATGTTGATACTCAACCTAGTAATGAAAATGATGTGGAGATTGAACCTGCTGTTGATCTTGATAACCCACATCCTAAGAATAAAAGATATGAAAACGGGACTTTATTGCTAGGAAACATGGTAAATAAAGAGAACCATGGGTTCAGAAACCCATGCCCTTTCGTCCTAAACCATCCAAGAAAAAGGATGAAGAGGGCGCTTTGTTGAAATGCTTAGACATGTCTTTTTGTGTATGCGCTTGACCGATATTCTGAAAATGTCTCCTTATGCTAAGTATATGAAAGATAGTGTGACTAATAAAAGGAAGATATCAGAAGCTGACATTTCCACCATGCTTGCTAATTATACTTTTAAGGGTGGAATACCAAAGAAATTAGGAGATCCAGAAATTCCAACTATACCATGCTCTATAAAAGGGAATTATGTTAAAACTGCTTTATGTGATTTGTAAGCTGGTGTTAGTGTTATGCCTTTCTCTATATATCGTTGACTTGATTTGAATAAGTTGACACATACTGAAATCTCTTTGCAAATGGCTCATAAATCAACTGCTCTACCTATCGTATTTGTGAGGATGTACGTATGGTAGTTGCAAATGCTACTATCTTAACGGACAATGTTATTCTTGATAATCTCGAGGACGATAGTATGTCGATCATCCTTGGTAGACCCTTATTGAATACTGCAGGGGATGTTATTGATTGGAACAAGGGCAATGTCACTTTTCATATTAATGGTAATGAGCATACGGTACACTTTCTGAAGAAACAACCTCAAGTTCACAGTATCAACTCCATTGAAAAAATTTCAACGATTATTATTGGAGACTTTGAGTTCCCTCTTCCTAATGTCAAGAACAAATATGATATACTTATTATTGGGGATATACATATCCCGATTGAGGTAACTTAGTGTTATTCAAAAATTCTTCGGTTTCAAGTTATTCGGAAGAAGTTTGTTAATAAGACTTGGCCAACCTTATTGATGGATTCTTTTTGATGAGCATGAGATGGATGAATTTAGAAAGCACAACTTTCTATACCCAACTTTTACTTTCTATTATCTAGAGGAATTTAAGTAAAAATGCTATTATTTTTCTGTTTTCTGAGTTTCCCGTGCAATAAAAAAGGTGACCTAAAAATAAAAGTTCTTCAAATGCCAAGAAAATGGAGTATGATTTTTTCTGTAATATTTAAAAATTTCTGGCACCGAGCACACTACAGGGGGCTGCACCAGTGGGCCACAAGCCCACAAGGCATGGCCACCCCCTTGGCCGCGCCTAGCAGACTTGTGGGTCCCACGTGCCCCCCTTCACTTATTCCAGCACCCATCCACTTCATCTTCCTACATAAAAAATCCCATCATTGCTCAAACCCGTGTTCTAGCTCATTTTGCTGCCATTTTTGATCTCCTTGTTCAAAGCTTCATTCACAAAACTATTTTGGGATATTGTTCTTCGGTATGTGACTCCTCCAATGGTCCAATTAGTTTTTGTTCTAGTGCTCTATATATTTAATAAAATTGCTGCTATGGTGACCTTGTTCTTAAGATTGCATGTCAAATTTGTATGGTCTCAAGTAGTTTTGATGCATGATATAGCCTCTAGGCACTTGAGGGAGTAGTTGCTATGGGTTTTGTTGAGTTTTGTTCACCTATATTTTGAGTCACTAAAAATTTCAGAACTTTTTCAGAGAAAGAAATTCTGAGGAGATTATTAAGTGGCTCTTCAAGCTGGAGTTCTACGGAAGATGAAAATGAAATGAGGGAGAAACCCAAGTATAACCTTCCTCGCATCGCAGAAGTCCGACCATGTGAATGGCCGTGTGACACATTCTTGAGGGTGGCCAGAATTTATGAAGATTTCTATTATTTGGCCGAGAATGCAGGCATCACCGACTTCCTCAACGATAAGTATGACCAGTACCTCTTACTCATGAATACCTTTGTGCATTTCTTTCTAGGGGAGACCCTCCTACAGTAGAATTTCACTTAGATGATGTGCCTAAGAAAACTAACCTTTATGATTTTTGCATAGTTTGCAAAATAACCTATAAGGGCAGCATCAGGGAACCACGTCTTCGAGACATGGAAGATTTTATTGCCACAGTTACTATAGGGGAAGAGAGAGGTGTGTCAAAGGCAAGAGCGGCTAGTTTACTTTTTCCTATGCTACGCTATTATTCATTATTTGCGGGAAGATGTTTAGTTGGTCGCTGGGAGAGTGGAAGTCTTATTACCCCTGACCTCTCCATTCTGCACCATGCTTTATTTTCTGATAGAACCTTTAGTCTGGGCGCTATGGTGGCCCAATGGTTGAACACCAACCGTTCGAAGGGGCCCATATTCGGAGGCATCTATTATTATCCTTTGAGTTATTGTTAGTAGATTCCAGCTTAGTCCAATGCATGTGCACTCTTATTATTATCCGTATCGTTCGGTCGTGCAAGTGAACAACAATAATGACGATATTTGATGAAAGTATTGAGCTGGAGAAAAGCTGGTATGAAGTCGACCTATCTTGCTTCATAAATATGATTAGCTCATCATTCCGAATTTAGTTCATCATTGGTGAAACATATTTCCAATGACAGTTACAAATTATAGTTACTCATGCCATGCTTAATTAGCTAAGAGTGGATAATGGTTTGTTTTGGGTGCAAACATGCATATTAAAATGTTTGTGATGTAGTATGATGGGATGGTATCCTCCTCTGAACGATTCAAGTGGCTCGACTTGGCACATGTTCATGCATGTAGTTGAAACAAAATCAACATAGCCTCCACGATATTTATGTTCATAGTGATTTATATCCTACTCATGCTTGCATTCAATGTTGTTAATCTCAAAGCATGTTGATGACTGCGTCGCTCTCTAGTTGGTCGCTCCCCAGTCTTCTACTAGCCTTCACTTGTACTAAGCGGGAATACTGCTTGTGCATCCAATCCCTCAAATCCAAAGATGTTTCATATGAGTCCACCATACCTACCTATATGCGGTATTTACCTGCCGTTCCAAGTAAATTTGCATGTGACAAACTCTAAACCTTCAAATAAACATTTTGTTTTGTATGCCCAAATCGCTCATGTGGTGACTGGGGGCTGACAGTATCTTCCATGCTAGGTGGGTTATTCTCATGGTATGTGTTGATTCATTGTCATTCACGAGAAAGTGGCTAGTAATCGGGATGCCCAGTTCCATGCTCGAGTAAAAGAAAAATTGAATTAAACAAAATTCCCCCAGAACTGTGTTTGTATGGACGGTACCCGTGGATTCGGCTCGCCGTGGAGTGTGATTGATTGGTGGAGGGGGAGTAAAATATTTATCATTCTGTTTGGGAACCGCCTATAATGTATCTAGCATGGAAGATGTTGAAAGACTCTTGGTCATTATGTGAGCAATGAAAGCATATCGCTAAAACATCATTACTTATCTCTATTTTAAAAACTCGAGCTCTGGCACCTCCGCAAATCAATCCTTCCCTCTACGAAGGGCCTTTCCATTTACTTTATTGTTGAGGCCTCATCTTCTCATAAAAGGCACCAGTTAGAGAGCACCACCGTCATTTGTATACTTTACTGTTAATTGATATTGAGTATGAGCACGACTGGATCTCTTTCATCGTGAATTACAATGTCTAGTCGGTCCTTGTTCTTTAGAGGTGCTCTACATTTATGTTTTGCGGTCTCGGAAAGGGCTAGAGAGATACCATTTTGTCATATTGTATCATGATTGTTTTGAAAAAGTGCTGGCATCTGAGATTTATTATTATTTCTCGCTAGTTGATTATGTCATTGATATGATTAAATGTGAGACCTAAATGTTATTGTCAACGTGGTTAGTCCATGATCTTTGCTGAAAATCTAAACATCAGTTAGACGTATTTACAACAACAAGATCAAACAGAGTTTGTAAAAGTTTTTCTTTATCACTTTCAGTTTATCAACTGAATTGCTTGAGGACAAGAAATGGGTTAAGCTTGGGGGGAGTTGATACGTCTCCATCCTATCCACTTTTCTAAACTCTTTTGCCCTTGTTTTGGACTCTAATTTGCATGATTTGAATGGAACTAACCCGGACTGACACTGTTTTCAGCAGAATCGTCTTGGTGTTATTTTTGTGGAGAAAGAAAAGTTCTCGGATCATCCTGAAAATTTACAAAGAATATTTTTGGATTTAATCAAAAATACTAGCGCAAGAATCAACCAGAGGGGGGGCCTTGCAGGCCACAAGCCTGTTACGCGCGGACACTCCCCTGGCCACGCCTAGCAGGCTTCTAGGGCCCTCGTGGCTCCTCCGACCTCCTCTCCAGCTCCACATAACCCTATCCGTGGAGAAAAATATTAGGGAAAAGAGTTCATTGCGTTTCACGAGACGGAGCCGCCGCCACCTCCTGTTCTTACTCGGGAGACCAGATCTAGAGTCCGTTTTGGGCTCCGGAGAGGGGAAATCGACGCCATCGTCATGACCAACCATCCTTCATCACCAATTCCATGATGCTCTCCGCCGTTAGTGAGTAATACCATCGTAGGCTTGCCGGACGGTGATGGGTTGGATGCTATTTATCATGTAATTGAGTTAGTTTTGTTAGGTTTTGATCCCTAGTATCCACTATGTTCTGAGATTGATGTTGCTATGACTTTGCTATGCTTAATGCTTGTCACTAGGGCCCGAGTGCCATGATTTCAGATCTGAAACTATTATGTTTTCATGAATATATATGTGTTCTTGATCCTATCTTGCAAGTTGTAGACACCTATTACGAGTTATGATCCGCATCCCCCAGGGTGACAATAACTGGGATTATTTCCGGTGATTACCATAGTTTGAAGATTTCATGTATTCACTAAGCGCTAATGCTTTGGTTCAGTTCTCTATTAAAAGGAGGCCTTAATATCCCTTAATTTCCATTAGGATCCTGCTGCCATGGGTGGGTAGGACAAAAGATGTCATGCAAGTTCTTTTTCATAAGCACGTATGACTATACATGGAATACATGCCTACATTACATCGATGAATTGGAGCTAGTTGTGTGTGACCCTATGTTATAACTATTGCAAGATGAATGCTATTAGACATAATTATCCATCACCGATCCATTGCCTACGAGCTTTCCACATATTGATCCTTGCTAAGTTACTTCTCCGCTGCTACTGTTACAATCACTAGAAAACTGCTACTGTTACTTTTGCTACCGTTACCGTTACTTCCATACTACTTTGCTACTGAATACTTTTTTGCAGATATTAAGTCTTACAGGTGTGGTTGAATTGACAACTCAGCAGCAAATACTCGAGAATATTCCTTGGCTCCCCTTGTGTCGAGTTAATAAATTTGGGTTGTATACTCTACCCTCGAAAACTGTTGCGATCGCCTATACTTGTGTGTTATCAGCCGCTCCGGTGGAGGTCCTCCTGGGTCTACGCCACGGCCCGCTCTGTCTGGCCTTGTGTCTCCGGAAAGAGGAATGACCAAGCAAGGGCAAGGGGGGTAAGAAGAAAAAAGAATAAAGAAAAATCAAGTGTCGGACGACAGTGGTAGCTGTCCGGATGCGACAAAGGAAGAATAGACGAAGTTCTGGCTGGGTACTTATGGATGAAGCTCTCGTCGAGCTCGTGAAAGAGTTTGAGCACAGACACCGCCATCCTCTTTGCCTATGCCTTGTCTGCCTCTGCCGTCTCGAGCTCGCCCCCGAGCTGGGCCACCTCGGTAAGAAGGGCCTCTGCTTCCTGCTCTTTCACGAATGACACCTTCGTCACCCCCTCCTTGGTCGCGGCAAGGCGCTCCAACTCCGCCGCGTGGTCGGACTTCAGCCACTTCGTCGCCTCCTGCTTCACCTGGAGTTCCTTCTCCAGCCGGTCACGATAGCCCATGATCTCGTGGCAGAAGGGAAGTGGGTCAATAGTCGACCAAGCAAAAAGAACAAAGCAAAAAGAAAATTGCTTGGGAAGATTCGGTCTAGCTACCATGCAGCCGTAGAGCCGGCTCGAATCTCAAGGGAAACACACAGCGGGTGTGCTGGAGCGCACCCACTAGAAGACACGTACCTCTCGCCCGCATCTCCATCGTGTGGGCGTCAGGATCCTTGTAGATCTTGTAGTAAGTGTCTGTGCCGAAGCGGTACATTGAGATGGCCTTGGCGAACAGCGTGTCGCATTTCATGTTCTCGGCCCTTGGGATGATCGACAAATAGAATCAAGAAATGGAGAGAAGATTCGGTCCAGCTGCCATGTAGCCGTGCAACTGGCCCACATCTCGGGGACTACACCTAGTGGGTGCGCTGGCACGCGCCCACTAAAAGCAAAAATAAATTCAAAGGAATAGGTTAGGGGCAAAGGCAACGAAGGCTAACTTGAACGCCCCGCTCTACCGCTTGGAAGTTGGCCACCGTGACGTTGGTGAAGGCCACCACCAGTTGGCGGTACCTCGCCATCACCCCGGATGTTCCGGTCAATGGGACGACCTGCTCTCCTACTGGACCACTCGGCCCTACCACATCGGTGGCGTGACTCAGCTTTGCCATTCCTCATGAAGATGGGTCATGGACCTACTAGGCTAGCCAGACCCGCTGCCAGACAGCCTCGACACATCCTATCCGACCGACGTGGGGCCAGGCCACGCCGACGAAATGTCAATGGCCTGAGCATCATCGATGGGGCCCTTGGCTTAGGTGGGTGTGGCGGCTCCATCGCAAGGCCATCTGCCCCCCTCCCCTTCACCACCACCGGATCCGGACCTACGTCGGGGTCGCCACCACCGTCTCTATGCCCGAACACCGGCCTGGCTCTTGCCGTTGCTTCAAGCGCCTCTCCTGGCTCAACGGAGCTATGGGAGGACTCCTTCCAAGGGCCGGCAGCGCGACGGCAATCCCCGCGGTCTTAGTCACGACGTCCTTCTTGGCAGCCGGTACTGCTGCCTTATCTTCCCATAGTTGGGCAGCGGGCTCCTTCTCCAACCGCGCGGTCGCGACGTGCTCTGTGGCCAGCATCGTGGCTGCCTCTCCAACCGGGCCTGATACGTCTGCAACGTATCTACTTTTCCTAACACCTTTTCTCTTGTTTTGGACTCTAATTTGCATGATTTGACTGAAACTAACCCGGACTGACGATGTTTTTAGCACAACTACCATGGTGTTGTTTTTTGGGTAGAAATAAAAGTTCTCAGAATAGAACGAAACTTTTTGGAGAATTATTTTGGAATATATGAGGAATATTGGAGCCATAAGACACCAGAGAGGGGGCCTAGGGTGGCCACCCTCCACCAGGGCACCCTAGACCCCATGACACGGCCTGGTGGAGCATGCCCACCTCGTGGGCCCTCTGACCCTAATTCCAGCGCTATAAAATCCTAAATTTCGAGAGAGAAATCAGAGAGAAAGTTTCATCATGTTTCATGATACGAAGCTGCCGCCACCTCCCGTTCTTCATCAATAGGCCAGATCTAGAGCCCATTTGGGGCTCCGAAGAGGGGAATCTTCGGTCTTTGTCATCACCAACCCTTCTCCATCGCCAATTCCATGATGCTCCCCACCGGGAGTCAGTAATTCCTTCGTAGGCTTGCTGGTTGGTGAGGAGTTGGATGAGATTCATATTGTAATCGAGTTAGTTTTGTTAGGGCTTGATCCCTAGTATCCAATATGTTCTAAGATTGATGTTGCTATGACTTTGCCATGCTTAATGCTTGTCACTAGGGATCGAGTGCCATGATTTTAGATCTGAACCATTTATGTTATCGTCATTATATCTATCTTCTTGATCCGATCTTGCCTAGTCATATGCACCTATTACGTGTTATGATCCGTCAACCCCATAGTGACAATATTTGGGATACTTCATGGTGATGACCGTAGATTGAGGAGTTCATTTATTCACTAAGTCTTAGTGCTTTGTTCCAGTTCTCTATTAAAATGAGGCCTTAATATCCCTTAGTTTCCTTATGAACCCCACTGTCACATGAGGGTAGGAAAAAATATGTCATGCAAGTTCTTTTCCATAAGCATGTATGAGTATATACGGAATACATGCCTACATTACATTGACGAACTGGAGCTAGTTCTGTGTCGCCCTAGGTTATGACTGTTATATGATGAATATCATCCAACGAATACACCGATCCAATGCCTACAACCTTTCCACTCATTATTCTTGCTAAGTTAGTACTAGTGATGTTACTGTTGTACTTGCTATAAAAGAACTATTGCTATTGTTACCGCTACTACTACTGATAATACTACTACCAAACTATCATATTACTGCGCTACTGATCACTTTGCTGCATATATTTATCTCGAAGTGTGGTTGAATTGACAACTCAACTGCTAATACTCTCAAATATTCTTTGGCTCCCCTTGTGTCAAATCTGTAAATTTGAGTTGAATACTCTACCCTTGAAAACTGTTGTGATCCCCTATACTTGTGGGTTATCAGGGCCCGATAGGGCCACCGGCGAAAGGTCGATGGAAGCACTACCAGGAAGGAAGAGAAAGAAATATACAATTCAAACGCAAGTCAGATACATCAAAGAAGAAAAAAAAGAGTTCATAGATAGGACGAGTTACCCCCACACGGTGGGTGGTTGATGCGTGCCGTGCCCCGACAGCCTCTGGACCGGTGGCCGGGCACCTAGGGGCAAGGCGGTGAATCACACTTTCTTGGAGCAAGAACAGTTAGCTGCTCCTCAGCCGACCGCTTCTCCATCCGCCACTCCTCCATCATCTATCAATGGGCCGGCTTCCCAGCAACCGGCTGCTCCCCAGACAGAAGCTGCTCGCTCCCTCCCTGCTGTCTGCTCTAGGACGACGCCTCTATGACAAGCAGCGTGTCTAGAATTTGGATGTCATCATCATAATCATCAATCCAGTCCTTTAAAGTGAATTTGGGGAGGGATTCACCGGCTGGTCCGGACCTGCAGGCCCTGGTGTTGGCCGGCTCCTCCTCCTCCACCACCTCAAATGCCTCCTAGCCTCTAGAGGCATCGGGGTCATCATTCTCCATGTCATAGTCCATGAGGTCGGAGTCCGCGCGGCCATCTGCAAAGTTCAATGGATATGGGCTGTCCAACGTGATCTACTGGCCAAAACGCTGCAGCCAGAATTGACAGACACCTAAGATATTGCGGGCAACACACACACAAAGAACAGCGGCCCTTTCACTTACACTGGCACCTGGAAGTTCCGGTAGTATGGCTCCTTGCAGAACCACCAGTCATCTATCACCAACTTGAAGTTGGAGATGTCGTTGACCTGACTGGCTATCTTGGCCGGCTAGAGGTTAATTGTCGAAAGCCGAAGTGGGTCCTTTCGGAAGCTTATGTTGCCGATGCGGTGTAGCTGCTCCTATAGCGGAAGCACCCAGCGGGCGATGAGCGCCACCACCAGATCTAGGGGTAACAGCCCCTTTGAAGCCTTCAACTGCTATAGTCGGCCCAGAATCTTCGTGAGCTTGTCGCTTCTTTGCTCGAGATCCTAGTTGGAGCCACTTGATACGTCTCCAACGTATCTATAATACTTTGGATGTTTTATATGCATTAATATCCTATTTGATATATTTTTTGGGAATAATCTATTAATCTAGAGCCAAGTGCCAGTTTTTGTTTTGTCCTTGTTTTTGAGTTTTGCAGATATGGAATATTAAACGGAGTCCAAATGGAAAAAACCTTCGGAAGGAATTTTTTTGGAAGGAAACAAGTCATCCAAGCTTGGAGTGCACGTCACGAGAGGTGACAGGGTGCCACAAGCTTGCTAGGCGCTGGCCCCCCTAGCCGCGCCTAGGAGGCTTGTCGCCTCCTTATGGGTCTCCTAACCCTAATTCTTGGCATATGAATACCTTAATATTCCCCCAACATTACAAAGAGCCACGCAAATAATTTTCCGCCGTCGAAAGCCTCCGTTCCCAAGAGATCCAATCTTGGAGCCTTTTCCGGTAATCTGTCGGAGGGGGTTTCAATCACGGAGGACATATACATCAACTCCATTGCCCCTTCGATGATGCGTGAGTAGTCCAGCACAGACCTATAAGTCCATAGCTAGTAGCTATATGGCTTCTTCTCTCTCTTCGATCTTTAATACCATGTTCTTCATGATCTTCATGGAGATCTATCAGATGTATCTTCTTTTTATGTGTGTTTGTCAAGATCCGATGAATTGTGAGTTTATGTTCAGATTATCCATGAATCTTATTTGAATCTTCTCTAATTTCTTATATGCATGATTTCATAACCTTGCAAGTCTCTTCGAATTATTGGTTTGGTTTGGCCAACTAGATTGATAATTCTTGAAATGGGAGAAGTGCTTGGTTTTGGGTTCAATCTTGCGGTGTCCTCGCCCGGTGACATAGTAGGGGTAGCAAGGCATGTATTGTATTATTTCCATCAAGGGTAACAAGATGGGGTTTTCATCATATTGCTTGAGTTTATCCCTCTACATCATGTCATATTTCTTAATGCGTTACTCTGTTCTTCATGAACTTAATACTCTAGATGCAGGCAGCAGTCGGTCGATGTGTGGAGTAATAGTAGTAGATGCAGAATCGCTTCAGTCTACTTGTTACGGACGTGATGCCTATATCCATGATCATTGCCTTGGATAACTACATGATTATTCGTTGTTCTATCAATTGCTTGATAGTAATTTGTTGACCCACCATGATATTTGCCTTCAAGAGAGAAGCCTCTAGTGAGACCTATGGCCCCCGGGTCTATTTTCCATCATATATTTTCATATCTATACCTTGTTGCAATTTACTTATCTTTTACTTTCCGCACTCGTTTACATCTATCTCTTTCAGATCTAATCCTTGCAGATAACCGTGAAGGGATTGACACCCCCTTTATAGCGTTGGGTGCAAGAGTTTGATTGTTTGTGTAGGTACATCCATTGGTGACTTGCTTGTTCCTCCTACTGGATTGATACCTTGGTTCTCAACAACTGAGGGAAATACTTATCTACTTCGCTGCATCACCCTTTCCTCTTCAAGGGAAAACCAATGCATGCTCTAGAGGTAGTACCAGTCGGCGACATATCGGCAAACTCCGAGAGATTGACCCAGTCGCACTCAGCACGGATGGTCCGGACGTAGAAGAACGTCCTGTGGCACTTCTCGGCAGACTCCACCAGCTTGATGCGCGAGAAGTGGTCGTTCCACCGGACGTACACCACCGCCCTATCACATGCGTAAGGCGCGTCGTCGTTCTTTCGCGACCAATGAAAGGAGAAGTGATAGACGAGATAAGGAAAAGGAAGGAAGCCGAAGTAATCCTATGATACGCTCCAACATATCGATAATTTATGAAGTATTCATGCCATATTTACCTATGTTTACAATATTTTTATACGGTTGTGATGCACTTTATACGATTTAATTGGAGCTAACCCAGACCGACATTGTTTTCAACATAATTATCGTGGTGTTGTTTTGTGCAAAAAATAAAAGTTCTTGGAATTTCTCGAAACTTTTTGACGATTTTTCCTAGAACAAATAATAAATACTCTAGCGTAGAACCATCAGAGGGGGGCCACCAGGTGCCCCAACCCATCCAAGTGAGGCCACCCCTTGGGCATGCCTTGATAGCTTGGGACCACCTCTTGGCTCAGTTTGGCATTATTCCAACGCTAAAAAATCCTATAAATCCCCCAAAGCCCAGAAGTTAACCTAGAACTTCCGCTCCGTTGCCGCAAGCCTCTATACCAAAGAAATACCATTCGGAGCCCTATTTTGACACCCTATCGGAAGGGGGAATCTTCATGATCCCGACGGTCATCATGATCCCGACGGTCTCCACGATGAAGAGGACATCTTCATGATCCCGACGGTCTCCACGATGAAGAGGGAGTAGTTCGCCCTCGGGATTGTGGGTACGTACTAGTAGCTATGTGATACGTCCCCAACGCATCGACAATTTATGAAGTATTCATGTCGTATTTGCCTATGTTTACAATACTTTTATATGGTTTTGATGCACTTTATCTTATTTATTTAGAACTAATCCGGACTAACCTTGTTTTTAGCAGAATTACCATGTTGTTGTTTTTGTGCAGAAAATAAAAGTTCTCGGTATCGCCCGAAACTTTTTTTTATGGTTTTTTTGGTTAAAATAAGAAATACAAGATCAAAGAACAATTGGTGGGGAGCCACCTATGGGCTACAAGCCAACAGAGCCCTGTTAGCTTGTGGGGCCCACGTGGCTCCACCTGACATGATTCCAACGCTAAAAATTCTTTAAATCCAGAAACCCTGAAAGTTAACTTAGAACTTCTACACCGTAGCTGCAAGCCTCTTTACCAAAGAAAATTCATCCAGTGCGTTGTTTCGGCACCCTGTAGGAGAGGGCAATAATCACTCGAAGCCATCTTCATCATCCAGACGGTGTCCATGACGAGGAGGGAGTGGTTCAAACTCAGGGCTGAGGGTATGTACCAATAGATATGTGATCTCTCTCTCTATTGTGTTCTTCAGATGTCACGGTCTTGATGTATCATAGGCTTTGTTAATATAGTTGGGTCATATGATGTTATTCCCTTGCTACCTTGTTGTAATGAATTGGATCTTTCCCTTTGGGATCTCATTATGTTAGATTGAATATTGGATTTGAGATCACTTGATGTATGTCTTGCATGTGGATACCAATGGTGAAAATGGGGTGTTCTATTGATTCACTTGATATAAGTTTTAGTACTCCACTTGCGGATTCCCGTGGTGACAATGGGGAAATCTATGCATAGGGGTTGATACACGTTCTTGTCCTACTTCCTCCAATAGACATCTTTAGGTACTCTTTGAAGTTCTTTGTGTTGGATTGAATATGATCAATCTGAAATTGTTTGATGCATGTAGAATAATTAACCCACAGATACTTGTAGTGACATTACAGTATGTAGGTGCCATTAGGGTTGATTGATGTGTCTCAGAGGTGTTATTCTAGTACGAACTCTAGGGTTGTTTGTGACACTTATAGGAATGGCTCAATAGATTGATCAGAAATAATAACTTTGAGGTGGTTCTACTACCTACAACAATTTCACCTTATGTTCTCTGCTACTTATGAACTTTGGAGTGATTCTTTGTTACACATTGAGAGATTATCATATAATTCTATTATGTTAGCATTGTTGAGAGATTGCACTAGCAGAATTGTGAACCCAGGGCCTTATTTCCAAGCATTTATACAACGTTTTGCTCGATGTTTGCCAGTTGTTACCTTGCTGTTTTTATATTGTTATATTACAAAAATCTATATCTACTATCCATATTGCACTTGTATTACCATATCTTCGTCGAACTAGTGCACCTATACAATTTGCCATTGTATTGGGTGTGTTGGGGACACAAGAGGTTTCTTGTATTTGATTGCAGGGTTGTTTGAGAGAGACCATCTTCATCCTACGCCTCCCACGTATTGATAAACCCTAGGTCATCTACTTGAGGAAAATTGCTATTGTCCTACAAAACTCTGCGCTTGGAGGCCCAACAGAGTCGACAAGAATAAATTTGTGTGGTAGACATAAAGCTCTTTTCTGGTGTTGTTGCCGAAGAGGTGAGTGCTTGAAGGTATATCTTAAAGTTTTGCAATTAAATCTTTTAGTTTTTTGTTTATCACTAGTTTGATTTATAAAAGAAAACTACAAAAAATGGAATTTAGGTTGCCTCAATTGCTTCACCTTTTTAATGTCTTCCATGGAAATGATGGTTCGGAAAATTATGCTCAATTGTTAGACGAATAAATTATAAAAATCTTAATGTGAAATCCTTGAACGATGAGCATGATAGCGATATTGTTGGTGTGAATTCTCTGAATATACATGATTCTAATGATGATTGCACTAGTCATAATAAAAATATTACCTATAAGCATGTCAATGTTTGTGTAGTGAATAAAATTTGTGAAGACATGCCATATAGGGATGATAGATTTTGTAAGGATCATAAAGATGATCAAACCAATTGGTGGCTTAAAGTTATAGATGAATTTGCCACAAGATTATGCTCTCTTCATCCAATTACATGTGAACTTTGCAATAGGGTTGGTCATCTTAATTTCCAATGCATGCGTTTTCCTGATCAAACTGTTTCCAAATATTGTGATAATTTGATCTCTGGTGTACTCTGTAATGAACTTTGTTTATTTTTGGGGTGTGAATAATTGTCACATAAAAATGGTTTGTTTTGATATATTCCTTATCACTAATGATTATGAAACTAATCTACAAGAAATCTATATGTTTTGCGTAGGAAATTGCAATGAGAATGCTTATATTTCCAACTATAGAAAGTCAGGAAAACCAATAGAATATAAAAAGGAATACTAATTAAAGGGTAAAGGTCTCCCAATACCCTCCTATTGTTTCTCGTAATGAATCGGGTTGCAAGGATGAGCTTCCCATTGAACCAATCTCTTTAATAAGAAGCTCAGAAAATTACTTAAACCCACACAAAATGTGGTAAAAAAGAAGAAGAACATAAGAAAATGTAAAGGTGAAAAGGTATCCCTCTCAAATATTGTTGCTCTTATCATGGTTGAGAATGAATCCGAAAGTAGTGTGGGCGATGATAGAGTTGATGATTATTTTTTTATGCCTACTACCTCTTGTGATGATTATGATTGGGAAGATAATGATACTCCTTATAATAATGAAAATATTTTTGGCACTAACTTGGCAAATTATGATAATAATAATTGTTATACTATTGGTGCCATTCATGCTATTGATGATTATGCTGATGATTTGCAAAACCACAAGCTTGGGGATGCTATGCGTGATGAGAATGACATCTTTGAGAATATATTTGTTGTAATTAATGTGTGTCCCAAGCTTGGGGATGATATGCATAACGAAGATGATCTTTTTAGCCCCCCTACTTAGATTGATCATTTTATTATGATGATTACATGCCTCCTATTTATGATGATTACAATTCTTATGAAAGTTAGTTTGGAACAATGTCAACTTTAGATGATTATTATCCCTCTATTTTGGAGGGTGTTGAATCTTTTTATAATGATAAAATTAGATTTGGAGAGGTCATGACTTTATTTATTAATGATTCCACTATATTGGAAGAGGTTCCAACTAATTATGATGAGAACCAAGTTACCACTTATGATGATTATTGTGATGATACTTATGTTATTAAAAGTACTTATGATTATTATTATAAAACTTGTCACAATTATGAATACCATTTTTCTGAACATTAGTCTCACGATTATGGAAAAAATTTATAGCTTTCGAGTCTCCTATGATACTCCCACGATTATGGATGAGTAATTTGCTTGCAGTGAGAGTAATATAAAAATTATGCTCGAGGATCATGAAAACAATGCTTTATGTGATAGTTATATTGTTGAATTCCTTCATGATGCTACTAAAAATTATTATGAGGGAGTAACATATTCTTGTAGGAGTTGCAATGATATCAACTTTCCTCCCTATGTGTTGAAAATCTTGAAGATATGCTTGTTTTGCCTTTCTATGCTAGTTGATTCTTGCTCCCATAAATTGTTTGCTCACAAAATCCCTATGCATAGGAAGTGGGTTGATGACCCACAAGTATAGGGGATCAATCGTAGTCCTTTCGATAAGTAAGAGTGTTGAACCCAACAAGGAGCAAAAGGATATGATAAGCGGTTTTCAGCAAGGTAATTTTTGTAGGCACTGAAATTGTAAGTAGCAAGTAGTTTGATAGCAAGGCAATTTGTAACGAGCAAGTAACGGTAACAATAGGTAAGGTGACGCAAGGTATATCAATCCTTTTTTGGCAAAGGATGGTTCAAGAGTATCTCTTATGATGAGCAAAGTGTTCTTAAGGGTACACAGAAATTTCCTCAAGCCACTTTCGTCTTGTTGGTTCGATTTCTGTTTGCTACTTTGATAATTTGATATGTTGGTGGACCGGTGCTAAGGTGTTGTTCTTACTTGAACTAACAGCCTACTTATGATTAACCCCCTCACAAGCATCCGCAACTATGAGAAAAGTATCAAGACAAAGTCTAACCATAGAATTAAACATGTGGACGCAAATCAGCCCCTTACAAAGTAGCGCATAAAATAGGGTTTAAGTTTCTATCACTCTCGCAATCGATCATCTAATAACTACTCCACAATGCATTCCCTTAGGCCCAAGGATTGTGAAGTCTCATCTAGTCGACGTTCACATGACACCACTTAGGGAATCACAACATACATATCATCAAAATATCAAACACATATCAAATTCACATGAGTACTTGCAACATGACCTATCCCGTGACCTCCAGAATAGAAGTAACTACTCACAAATAATACGCATGTCCAAGACCAGAGGGGTATTGAATAGCATAATGGATCCGAACATATAATGTTCCACCAAATAAACCATATAGTAATCAACTACACAAGCTAATCAACACCACTAGTCACCCACAGGTACCAATCTGAGGTTCTGGTACAAAGAGTGAACACAAGAGATGAACTAGGGTTTGAGAGAAGATGGTGTTGTTGAAGATGTTGACGAAGAATGGCCTCCCCAAGATGAGAGGGTTGTTTGCAATGACGATGGCTTTGGTTTCCCCCTCCGGGAGGGAAGTTCCCTCGGCGGAATCGCTCCGCCGGAGGGCAAAAGTGCTCCTTCCCAAGTTCTGCCTCGAGGTGGTGGCACTTCATCCCGAAAGTCCTCCTCTGATTTTTTTTCTAGTTTCTTTGGGATTAAATACCATAAGATGGGCTCCAGAGGTGGGCCTCGGTGCCCACCCTCCACCAGGGCGCGAGTAGGGGGCAGACACGCCCTGGTGGAGGGTAGCCACCTGGTGCCCCCAGCCCCTCCGGTAGTTCTTTGCTCCAAAAATTCTTATTTAATAGAAAAATATTCGCCGTAAATTTTTATCTTCATTGGAGTTGTGCGAAATAGGTATCTCTAACGTGCTTTTTCGGGGTGCTGAATTCCAGTTGCCGGCATTCTCCCTCTTGATGCAAACCTTGCAAATTGTGAGATAAAATGCATTAGAATTACTTCCCAAAGCATTATTACGCATAAAAACATTATAAATAACAGTAGTAAAACATGATGCAAAATGGATGTATCATGAGTTAAACTTAAATGTCCTTGCCATGTGATTCATGATGCTCTCTTGCATGTTTCAATTATTACTTTTTATGTGAGCATCATTGAAATAATCATGCCTAGATAAAAGGCTTTAAAGAAAAGTGCTTGTTGGGAGACAACCCAACACTTTTAATTTATGTTTTTGCGTGTTCACATGATGAACCTACTATATTAATCTATTTTGTGTCTTTTATTTCAATAATGTTCGAAGTAAAGCCTTTGAGATAGTGTGGATACTTGTTAGTTTGGTTCTATGCAAAAGCAGAAACTTTTATGTCTAGTGCAGAATTTCTCTGATTTTACTCGAGAGTCAACGAGTTCAGAAATTATTTCACAATTTTTCTATGCACATTTTTTGTGTTTTCCTAATTTTAAGAATTTTTAGAGTCAGGGGAAGTATGGTGTTCATTCAGATCTTCACAGACTGTTCTATTTTTTACATATTCTATTTTGCATGCATAGTTTGCTTGTTTAAGTGTTTCCATAGCTTATATTTAGTGATATAAATTATGGGAATGATAGAATACAATAGTTATTTTGCGAGAACAATATGAATCTTGTCTTGACAGTACCTAAGTTAGTGAACTATATTTATTATGCTAACCCATCTCACAAATTTCCGTTGAGTTTTGTGTGATTCAAGTTTTCAAGTTTTGTGTAAGAGACTGATATGAGGAGAATAAGGAGTGGTAATACCCTAAGATTGGGGATGCCCAAGGCACCCTCAACATAATATCCAAGGAGGTCTCAAGCATCTAAGCTTGGGGATGCCCTGGAAGTCATCCCCTCTTTCATCTTCAACACTATCGATATATCAAACTTAGAGCTATATTTTTATTCGTCACATAATGTGAGTTTTGCTTGGAGTGTCATTTTATTTTTTTGTTCTCTTTTCAATATTATTTACAATATTTTTTCCAATAAAAAGATCGAAGAATTCCTTTTTACGATGCTTGAATTGCATGTTTGATGTGTGTTGTGTAAAAAGAAACTTTTGCTGTAGTGTTTGAATTTTCATATTTTACTGGAACGTGGAATGTTGCGAAACTTTTACACTGTGTCGTCATACAAATTATTTATCATGTCCTAAATTTTCAAAATTGTTTGAGTTACAGAAGTACACCATTTGAATTAATTGCTACAGACTGTTCTGTTTGGACAGATTGTTGTCATAGTTTTGTTATCCACTTATCCTAGAGTTTTCATGGTTTATATTGGTAGATATAAATTGTGGAAATGATAGTATATAGTGTTTCAGATATGCCCTGGAGGCAATCATGTATGACAATATTTCCTATGTGTTTATGAATAAATGTAACATCCCAAATTTTGGAATGTTATATTAATCAACAACATGTTTGACTGTTTGATTGATTGTTTGATTGAGCGATTGAAATTGAGTGAAATTTGAAACTTTTTGAAACTTTTCAATGAGAGGGAATAAAATGACTTCCCCCTTTGTTTTTGATTCCAAATTCATCCAATACAAATTAGTGACTGAGGATGACATGACTTCTTCAAAATAAAGGATTGGAAAAGTGTATTTGAAAATCTCTAAAAATACTCTATTTGGAATATATTTCATATTTAGTTCTACTTTAAAATTTGAAAGTGTTCAAAGTTTCTTGCCCCAAATTCAAAGAAAATGAGAGGAGGAACATGACCCTCCATAACAAGGGTACTTTTGTGAAATATTTGAACCAGAAAACCCAGGGGGTTATTTGAAAAATATTTTCAAAAAGAAATAAAACCATTTAGGTATTTTCTGAAAAATAGTTTTTTAGAAAGTATTTATTTTGGCCATGGCAAAATGTTCATCTTTCTGAAATTATTTTTCTTATAATTTTGGTATATAAAACTTTTATTCTTGGATTTTAGTTAATTCTCCAAATTGATCTTTTCTTTCCTATTTTTAATAAAAAGGAAAAAATACTTTAAAACGGAAATGTACCTACGGCCCATTAGCAAGGATTCGACCCGAATCTTTCTCTCGCTAGATCCGGTCGATCTCCGGATCAGCCGCCGATCCCTTGAAATCTCTCTCTCTGACGAGCCGACCTCACCGCCCGATCTGATTCCGTTGAGGTCACCTTCTTCTTCCTCCCGATTCCCTTCCTTTTCTCACGGATCCGAACATCATCGCCGATCTCGTGCCTTTCTTTGCCTGGCCCCTCCTCCAAGCACTCCCCTCTATATAAGCCCTCTCCCCGCACCCGTCCCTCCCTTGATCCCTCACCCCGACGCCCTACCTCGCCCGCTATTGCTCACCAGAGTAGAGCCCTGCCGCCGCACCATTGCCATTGTATTGCACCACCCCGACCACCTCGCCACCATCCGAAGCAACCTACAAGATCACCACCCTCGTCTGCACCTCCACGTGCTCTTGCCCAAGCCCCACCCCATTGGAGCACCAACCCCGGAGACCACCCGAGTGTCGTTGCTGCTCCCAAACTCCATTTGCTCGCTCCCGATGCCCCCGAGCTACACCGAGGTGACCATCATCATTGTCGTCCTCACCCGCATCGAACGGAGTCCTCCCCGACACCGAAGGACCACTGGAACGCTCGCCCACATCACGCCCGAGCCGTCACAGTCTCCGGAGTCCACCATCGTCGACCACCTCCACCGCTGTGAGCTCTCCTTCCGCCTCCTCCATCCGATCTAGATAGTAGGTCTAGATTAGAAGCCCCGTACCCCTTTGGTTTATTTCTAGTGAACTGCCTAGTTTTCTGTTTAGTTATTTCAGCCGAAACGTTATCACTTAATTAGCGATCGTCCGCTCATTTAGCCCTCGCGTGCACACCATGTAGCCAATCGGAAACTGCCACGTCACCCCTGTGCGTTAGATTAGATTTTCTTTTTTTGTTTTCTTTTCTAAAACAGATTTGTTTTTGTTTTTAAAATAGATGTAACTTTTATGTATTAATTTTTTTTCAATGATTCTTTTTGCATCGTGTCAAAAATTTATTTTAGTTTCTGTAGATGACAAGCTTTACCATATTTGAAAATTCTAAATTTGAATTCAAACAGATTTGGTTCAAACACCAATTTGTGAATAACTTGAGTTTACAAATAGATTTTGAGTTGATTCTTTTTGCAACTTGTCACTAATGACTTTATTTAACAATAGGTAGAATTTGAGAATTTTTAGAATATTTTACATTAGAACTGTTAGTAAAACAAATTATGTTTTAGTTCTTTTTAGATTTATTTATATTTCTTTTGTTTTAATTGTTTTTAATTTGTCTTCTTTTAGATTAGTTGAAAAGTTTTATATTCTTTTCTGTTAGTAAACAGTAGTGTTTCAACAAGGATTTATTTTTATTTTATTTGCTCGCATGAAATCAATTCTAGTGAAATCATAACTTGCAAATTGATTTCAATGCTAGTTTAATTTACTTTTGAAAATACTTTCTATTAATTGTTTTATAAGTTTTATTTTCTGATAACTTTATTTTATATCAGAAACAATTTTTATTAAAGTTGAAATTGTTTGTGGTTTAATTCAAGGTTAACCTTGGTTAGGTCATAAGATGAGTTTGATAAAAGATTTTTATTAGTTCTTAGTTCTTCAAAAGTAATTCTGTTTGCTAATAAAAGATTTACTAAAATACTATTGTTAGATTTTACTTTGTTGTTATTTTGTTGCTATTGAAAGTAGGGTATTTGTAGGAAAAGACTACTTTGGTTGTTTTGATGAAGTTTTGTTGGTTTAACTTTTGTCGTAAGTATTTCCTTCATAACAATCCTTTTTTGTTGGTTTTGTGTTACTTTTTATTGTTAGTATTGATTGCTAGTATGATTGCTTATATGAGTACAATGTTATATTATATAGATTTCATCGGAGAGTGACGAATAGTTCTATCAAGTTTTTGTTAGAGCGATATTTATCTTCATCAACCCTACCAGGCAAGTTCACTTTGACCATCTATTTCATACCTATGTTTTATTGCATGTAGTGACATCATTCAACAAATACCTCCAGTAATGTTATCGAATTGTTGTAGTTGAGTAGAATGCATGAGGTAGGAACCCACCACTTGTTATTAAAACCCCGGGAACACTAGTTATTTGAATGCTATGCTAAAGTAACGTGGTCTGGTATGAGTGTTCATGAGTGGTGTGAGAAGGAGGAATCCATGTCAAAACAACAACTTCATGAAGGCATCTTCAAGTCCTGCATCTTCAAGACCTCAAGACTTCGAGACTCGAGAAACAAGTTTTCAATACACACTACTGGGTGAAGGATGGATTTGATGGGCACCCTAGAGTAACCAGTGGATGGTCGGGATGCATGGAGAAGGGCCATGACATCTTGCGGAAAGCTTCACCCAGACTCAAAGAGATGGATGAATACTTCATGCCCGGAAGTTTACCTGTGTAGCCACAAGTCATTATGGGCTCTGGCTTGCTTGATCTTTGTTGTGACTCTGGCTGGTCAGTGCTACGATATGTAGTTGATGTTAGGATTGGATGGGCACTGACAGTAGTCAGGGAAACACTCTGAAAGACCATGTTTCGTTCGTCCTGTTCTCAAACACCCGGCAGTGTGAGGACTTACAAGGAGGGAACGAATCTTGTGGGTAAAGTACACAACACTCTGCAGAGTTAAACCTAATCGATTAGCCGTGTCCCTGGTTACGGACAATTTGAGCCTCTGGACTTGAATCTATCTCTGAACTCTCAACACCAGACTGAAAACTAATTGTGGGCAACTTTCGATACTTGTGGGCATTGAGACATCGGTTGGTGGAACCATTTCATGATAGATATTTCCATAGTGAAAACTCCTGATATTCCTTTGTTGTAGGAAAAGAAAAGAAAATCAGCTTTTATGCAAAAACTCAGACACAGAGCCACAAAGCTTTATTGCATATAGAGTAGCCTCATCCTCTATTTTCACTTATTGTGATCTTGCCGGTAAGTTCAATGTACTGACCTACACGGAGGCAACGTCTTATGTTGCAGATAAGTTCTATGACAAGTAAGAGTATGATTCATGGTTATGGTCTGCACTTAACCTGCCATTGGTGTTATTGGGAATCCACTCCCGTTTACTATTTCCGCTGAGATTTCAAGGTATATATGAGTTTTACGTTATTTACATGTGATTGCTCTTTGATATATACATTGATGTACTGTGTGTGCCAGCATACTTATCTAGGGATGGCACAGAACACATAGAGGCTTGAACGCTTGAGGTCGGGTCGCTACAATAAAGATAGTCCTTGGACATTATCATTGATGTGTATTAACAAGTATGTGACTTGTTTGTGAGACTATGCATTATATGATGACTATCCTAAATAGTCCCTAGTCAAAAGGGTTGTGTGGACCCATAGCCAATTAGACTAGCATATGACACGGCGGATGGTCCGGTCTCACTAACCATGTAGCATTGGATGCTAGCCGGATAATATGGACTCAAAAAGATCTGGTCAGATTTGACGTAGTCGGATACGAGTCTAGATAAGGTCTAAGTTGGAAAGACCCAACTATGAGATGCAGCGATGGGTCATCTGTGAGTCTCGAGTGCAACATACATTCTATGTCCTAAGACCTGAGCTGGCACATGTACTCAGGATGGTGACAGTCTTGCTTTGGGCCGACCAAATGCTACTCCATGACTGGGTAGTTACAAAGGTAGGTTTTGGGCTTGTCTAGACCCATGCTGCTAGACATGGTCGAGCAAGATGGGATTTACCCCTCCGATCAGGAGAGATATACTCTGCGCCCCACCTGGATAAGCATGGCCATGTGGTGAGGATTATGAGATAATCTGAATGTTGGTCGGATTCACCGGAACAAGAAAGAGGTCGTGCTACACCAAGGATGACCATGTCGCCTTGAGCACGACAGCATATATCGTGTGGCAAAGGGAATGGAAGTGTCAAGTACAGGTTCGCCTAACCAGCTTCATCGGAAACTTGGAGTCGGAACGCTTTGCTAGAGGCCACTACCGACTAGTCAAACCAGATGCCGTCTAACTCGCTACCAAGTGAACGAAAACCTAAGCGGTCGAACGCTTAAGGGAAGGAACACGTGCGCTTTAGGATCCGTGCGAGGCCCAAGAGTTTAGTCTGTGATGCATGCCTATATATAGTGGAGGTGCTGCACACCCATCTGGTTGATCGCTTCGATGTCGTCATTAGGTTTTCTGTGTGTTGCAAGTAGCCACCTCCACTCGTCGCCGAGCTATGTGATTGGACCTAGCAATCTGCCGCACGGTGTTCCTCCTGCACGTGCGGACACCGTCAGAGGCGGTGCACCTGCGCCGCTCCAGCGAACCTGTACGTGGGATCTGGGACTGGCAGTTCAAGGGAGATCGGACCGGCTATTCGAGGGAGATCGGACGAGGAGGAGATGGACTGTGCAGATGTGCTACCCCAACTCTACTCCCGCTGCATGGCACTGTACATCTAGTGGTAACGATCATTGATCCATCTCTGTAGCATGTTCTTGGTTGTTCTACGCGTAGGATTTTTTTTATTTGCATCCGATGCACCTACGATAGATCCAAACATACAATACATGATGTTTGAAAATTATTATGCAACTTGTCTTGGCGGTACATGAAGTGTTGATTTATTATTATGTGTACTAACCTATCTCACGAGTTCTTTTCAAGTTTTTGTGGATGAAGTTTTTGAGACCTAGGTGAAACCGTGATACGTGAGGAACTGGTGAGACAAAAAATCTCAATCTTGGAGATGCCTAAGGCTCCCCAAGTAAATATTACAAGAACTCTCAAGCATTTAAGCTAGGGGATGTTACGCACCCCACCTCTCTTTGTCAAAAAATATCGGTTAGCCTATTGATACTTCTCCAATGTATCGATAATTTATGATGTATTCATGCCATATTCACCTATGTTTACAATACTTTTATATGGTTTTGATGCACTTTATATGATTTATTTAGAACTCACCCGGACTAACGCTATTTTCAGCAGAACTACCATGGTGTTGTTTTTTGTGCAGATATAAAAGTTCTCCAAATGCAACGGAACTTTTTGATGATTTTTTTGGAACAAAAGAGGCACTAGAAGCTTCCTGGGAGGGCCAAAAGAGCCACGAGGTGGGCACACCCCACCAGGCCATGCCATCCCCCTCTGGTTTGTGCTGGTGTCTTGTGGTCCACTCGTGGCCCATCTTCGCGTGCAACCAACGCTCAAAAATTATATATATTCACAAACCCCCATAAATAATCCTAGATGAGAAGTTCTGCTGCTGCAAGCCTCTGTAGCCACGAAAAACCAATCTAGACCCCATTCCAACACCCCGTCGGAGGGGGAAATCATTGTTGGAAATATGCCCTAGAGGCAATAAATAAAGTGTTTATTATTATATTTCCTTGTTCATGATAATTGTTTATTGTCCTTGCTATAATTGTGTTGATTGGAAACTAAATACTTGTGTGGGCATATAGACAAACATTGTGTCCCTATTATGCCTCTAGCAGGCTAGCTCGTTGATTAAAGATTGTTAAGGTTTCCTAGCCATGGACATGAGATGTCATTTGATATCGGGATCACATCATTGGGAGAATGATGTGATGGACAGGACCCAAACTATGAACGTAGCATATGATCCTGTCAGTTTATTGCTACTATTTTTCTGCATGTCAAGTTTATGTTCCTATGACCATGAGATCATGCAACTCACTGACGTCGGAGGAGTGCCTTGTGTGTATCAAACGTCACAACATAACTTGGTGACTATAAAGGTACTCTACAGGTATCTTCGAGGGTGTCTGTTGGGTTGGCATGGATCAACACTGGGATTTGTTACTCCGTGTGACAGAGAGGTATCTCAGGGCCCACTCGGTAATACAACATCACAACAAGCCTTGCAAGCAATGTGACTAAGTGTTAGTCGCGGGATCTTGTATTACGGAACGAGTAAAGAGACTTGCCGGTAACAAGATTGAACTAGGTATAAATATACCGACGATCGAATCTCGGGCAAGTAACATGCCGAAGAACAAAGGGAACAACATACGGGATTGTCTGAATCCTTGACATAGAGGTTCGATCGATAAAGATCTTCATAGAATGTGTAGGAACAAATATGGGCATCTAGGTCCCGCTATTGGTTATTGGCCGTAGAGGTGTCTCGGTCATGTCTACATGGTTCTCGAACCCGCAAGGTCTGCACACTTAAGGTTCGGTGACATTTTGATACAGATGAGTTATGTGTATTGGTGACCGAAGGTTGTTCGGAGTCCCGGATGAGATCCCGGACGTGACGAGGAGCTCTTGAATGGTCCCAAGGTGAAGATTCATATATAGGAAGTTCCGTGTTGGTTACTGGGAATAGTTCGCGCGTCACCGGTAACGTACCGGGGGTGCCGGGAGGGTACTAGGGGTCCACCGGAAGGGGCCACCAGCCCCAAAGGCCTACATGGGCTGTGAGAGAGGGCACACCAGCCCCTGGTGGGCTCGCCGCCCCTCCCATAGAGGCCCATGCAGCCGAAGGGTGGAGGGGGGAAACCCTAAGGGGGCCGGCCACTCTGCCTTGGGGGCCAAGCAACCCCTTGGCCGCCGCCCCCTCCTCTTGGCCGCCGCCCCTAGGGGTGGGAACCCTAGGGCACAGCCACTTCCCCCTTCCCCCTATATATATGAGAGAGGGAGGAGGGCAGCCGCACCCTAAGTCACGGCGCAGCCCTACCTCCCTCCCCGATTACCTCTCCCCTAGTAGATTGATTCGGCACCACTTAGCGAAGCTCTACCGGATCAGCTCCACCACCGCCGCCGCCACGCCATCGTGTTGCCGGCCAACCCATCTACCTCTCTACTCCCTCTTGCTGGATCAAGAAGGCGGATATCTTCATCGAGCTGCACGTGTGCTAAACGCGGAGGTGTCGTTCGTTCGGCACTTGATCGGGAGTTCATGGGACGGCTTGCGATTTGGATCGCGGAGACGTACCACTACAACAACCGCGTTCTTTAATGCTTCTGAATAGCGATCTACAAGGGTACGTAGATCCAATCTCTCCTCTCATAGATTCTCATCTCCTAGATTGATCTTGGTGAAGCGTAGGAAATTTTTTGTTTCCCATGCAACGTTCCACAACAGTGGCATCATGAGCTAGGTCTATGCGTATATGAGATCTTGAGTAGAACACAAAGAGTTTGTGGGCATTGATATTTAGATTGCTTCCTTCCTTAGTATTTTCTTGGTTCAACAGTATTGTGGGATGAAGCGGCTCAGACCGACTTTACTCGTACACTTATGAGAGACTGTGTTCCATCGACTGACATGTGACTTTGTCGCATAAAGATGGCTGGCGGGTGTCTGTCTCTCCCACTTTACTTGGATCGGATTTGATTAAGGCGGTCCTTGTAGAAGATTGAAAAGCAATCTTCATATCACCATTGTGGTTTTGCGTAGGTAAGAATCGTTCTTGCTAGATACCCATAGCAGCCATGTAAAACATGCAACAACAATTAGAGGACATCTAACTTGTTTTTGCAGGGTATGTTGTGATGCGATATGGCCAATTACATGATGTGATATATGTGATGTATGAGATGATCATGTTTTTGTATAGAATATCACGACTTGCATGTCGATGAGTACGGCAACTGGCAGGAGCCATAGGATTGTATTTGATTATTGTATGACCTGCGTGTCAATCTTTAAGTGCTATGTAATGCTTTACTTTATCGCTAAGCGGTAGCAATAGTAGTAGAAGCATAGTGGGCGCGACAACCACGATGGCGACACAATGATGGAGATCATGATGATGGAGATCATGATGATGGAGATCATGGTATTATGCTGGTGATGATGGAGATCATGCCGGTGCTTCGAAGATGAAGATCAAAAGCACAAGTTCATGGCCATATCATGTCACTTATGATTTGCATGTGATGTTAATATTTTTAAGCACCTTGTTTTGCTTAGGACGACGGTAGCATTATAAGGTGATCCCTCACTTAAATTTCAAGATGAACTATGTTCTCCCCAAGTGTGCACCGTTGCAAAAGTTCGTCGTGTCAAGACACCACGTGATGTCGGGTGTGATAGACTCTATGTTCGCATACAATGGGTGTAAGCCAGTGTTGCACATGCAGAACACTCGGGTTAAACTTGACGAGCCTAGCATGTATAGACATGGCCTCAGAACACAAGAGGCCGAAAGGTCGAGCATGAGTCATATAGTAGATATGATCAACATGATGATGTTCACCATTGAAACCACCTTAACTCGCACGATGATCGGACTTGAGTTGGTGAATATGGATGATGTGTCACTCAGATGACCTGAGGGATGTCAATTTGAGTGGGAACTTTAGTAATTTGATTAACTAAACTCATTATCATGAACAATAGTCTTAGTAACCTTTGCTTATTTATGTTGTAGATCAATGGCTCGCGCAGTAGCACCCCTGAATTTTAATGCGTTCCTAGAGAAAGCTAAGTTGAAAGATGATAGAAGTAACTTTGTTTATTGGGCCCGTAATCTGAGGATTATCCTCACGGCTTCCCAGAAGGCTTATGACCTTGATGCACCGCTTGGTGACCCACCCATTCCCGTGTCATCCGAAGACGTTAAGAACGCTTGGGAGGCATGTTCTGGAGATTACTCAATAGTGCAATGTGCAATGTTGTATGGCTTAGAACCGGGACTTCAAAGACGTTTTGAACGTCATGGAGCATATGAGATGTTCCAAGAGTTGGAGTTTATCTTTAAGAAGAATGCCCGGATCGAGAGGTATGAGACCTCTGATAAGTTCTATGCTTGCAATATGGAGGAAAATGGGTCTATCAGTGAACATATACTCAGAATGTCTAGGTATTCGACCCGTCTGGCAAAGTTAGGGATGCCCCTTCCGTCGGAGGCGATCACTGACAGAGTTCTTCAATCATTGCCACCTAGCTACAAGAGCTTCGTGTGAACTATAACATGCACGGGGTGAACAAGTTAGTCGCCGAGTTGTTTCCGATGTTGAAAGTCGCTGAGTCTGAATTCAGAAAGAACATCAAGTGTTGATGGTCAATAAAACCACTAGTTTCAAGAAGCATGGCAAGGGCAAGAAGGGTAACTCCAAGAAGGGTGGCAAAGCAGTTGCTTCCCCCGTGAAGAAACCCAAGTCTGGGCCCAAGCCAGAAACTAAGTGCTTTCATTGCAAGGGAACTGGTCACTGGAAGGGGAACTGCCCCAAGTATCTGGCCGACAAGAAGGTGGCCAACACCAAACAAGATATATATGATATACATGTTATCGATGTGTACCTTACTAGCTCTCGTTGTAGTACCTGGGTATTTAATACCGGTTCAGTTGCTCACATTTGCAACTCAAAGAAGGACCTATGGAATAAACGAAGGCTAGCTAAGTATGAAGTGATGATGCGCGTGGGAAATGGTTCCAAGGTTGATGTGATCGTCGTCGGCACGCTCGCTCTTCGACTCCCATCGGGATTAGTGATGAACCTGAATAATTGTTATTTAGTGCCTGCGTTAAGCATGAACATTATATCTGGATCTTGTTTATTGCGAGACGGTTACTCATTTAAATCAGAGAATAATGGTTGTTCTATTTATATGAGTAATATCTTTTATGGTCATGCACCCAATGTGAGGGGTTTATTCTTATTGAATCTCGATAGTGATGATACACATGTTCATAGCATTGATGCCAAAAGATGTAGAGTTGATAATGATAGTACCACTTTCTTGTGGCACTGCCGTTTGGGTCATATTGGTGTAAAATGCACGAGGAAGCTCCATTCTGATGGACTTTTGGAGTCACTTGATTTTGAATCACTTGACACATGTGAACCATGCCTCATGGGCAAGATGACTAAAATGCCATTTTCTGGAATAATGGAACGGGCGAGTGATTTGTTGGAAATCATACATACTTATGTGTGCGGTCCAATGAACATTGAGGCGCGTGGTGGATATCATTATTTTCTCACCTTCACCGATGACTTAAGCAGATATGGATATGTTTACTTAATGAAACACAAGTCCGAAACATTTGAAAAGTTCAAGCAATTTCAGAGTGAAGTTGAGAATCATTGTAACAAGAAGATTAAATTCCTGCGATCTGATCGAGGAGGAGAATATCTGAGTTATGAGTTTGGCAGTCACTTAAGACAGTGTGGAATTGTTTCACAATTGACACCGCCTGGAACACCATAGCATAATGGTGTGTCCGAACGTCGTAATCGAACCTTATTAGATATGGTGCGTTCTATGATGTCTCTTGCCGATTTGCCACTATCGTTTTGGGGTTATGCATTAGAGACAGCTACGTTCACTTTAAATAGGGCACCATCGAAATCCATTGAGATGACGCCATATGAAATGTTGTTTGGCAAGAAGCCAAAGTTGTCGTTTCTTAAAGTTTGGGGATGTGATGCTTATTTCAAAAAGCTTCAACCTGAAAGCTGGAACCCAAAGCAGATAAATGCGTCTTTATACGATACCCAAAAGAGATAGTTGGGTATACCTTCTATCTCAGATCTGAAGGCAAAGTGTTTGTTGCTAAGAACGGAACATTTCTTGAGAAAGAGTTTCTCTCGAAAGAATTGAGTGGGAGAAAAGTAGAACTTGATGAGTTTATTAAACCTTCACTTCAACCAGAGAGTAGCACAACACAGAAATATATTTCTGTGGAGCCAACGACGGTTGAATAGGAAGTTAATGATGATGATCATGAAACTTCGGATCAAGTTGCTATTGAACCTCGTAGGTCGACAAGGACGCGTACTGCTCCTGAGTGGTACGGCAACCCTGTCTTGGAGGTCATGTTGTTAGACAACAATGAACCTACGAGCTATGAAGGAGCAATGATGGGCCCAGATTCCGAGAAATGGTTAGAGTCCATGAAATCCGAGATGGGATCCATGTATGAAAACAAAGTATGAACTTTGGAAGTATTACCTGAAGGGTAAAAGGTCATTCAGAATAAATGAATCTTTAATAAGAAGACAGACACGGACGGTAATGTCATTGTCTATAAAGCTCGACTTGTGGCAAAGGGTTTTTCACAAGTTCAAGGAGTTGAGTACGATGAGACCTTCTAACCCATAGCGATGCTTAAGTCCGTCAGAATCATGTTAGCAATAGTTGCATATTTCGACTATGAAATTTGGTAGATGGATGTCAAAATAGCGTTCCTTAATGGTTTCCTTGAGGAAGAGTTGTATATGATGCAACCGGAAGGTTTTGTCGATCCAGAGAATGCTGACAAAGTTTGCAAACTCCAGCGATCCATTTATGGACTGGTGCAAGCATCTCGGAGTTGGGATAAGCGCTTTGATGAGGTGATCAAGGCGTTTGGGTTTATACAAGTTTATGGAGAAGCTTGTATTTACAAGAAAGTGAGTGGGAGCTCTATAGCGTTTCTAATATTATATGTGGATGACATATTGCTGATTGGAAACAATATAGAAATGCTCGAAAGCGTGAAGGAATATTTGAACAAGAGTTTTTCAATGAAGGACCTAGGAGAAGCTGCTTTCATATTAGGCATTAAGATCTATAGAGATAGATCAAGACGCTTGATAGCACTTTCACAAAGCACATACCTTGATAAAGTTTTGAAGAAGTTCAAAATGGATCAGTCTAAGAAAGGGTTCTTACCTGTGTTACAAGGTGTGAAGTTGAGTAAGACTCAATGCCCAGTGACTACAGAAGATACAGAGAAGATGAGTGTCATCCCCTATGATTTAGCCATAGGCTCTATCATGTATGCGATGCTGTGCATAAGACCCGGTGTCAGCCTTGCCATCAGTATGGCCGGAAGGTTTCAAAGTGATCCTGGAATGGAGCACTGGATGGCGGTCAAGAATATCCTTAAGTACCTGAAAAGGACTAAGGAGATGTTTCTCGTTTATGGAGGCGATCAAGAGCTCGCGTAAAGGGTTACGTCGATGCAAGATTTGACACTGATCCGGATGACTCCGAGTCACAAACCGGATACGTATTTATTCTCAACGGGGGAGCGATAAGCTGGTGCAGTTCCAAGCAAAGCGTCGTAGACGATTCTACATGCGAAGCGGAGTACATCATAGCCTCGGAGGCAGAGAAGGAAGGTGTGTGGATGAAGCAGTTCATGACAGATCTTGCAGTAGTACCCAGTGCACTGAATCCGATGACTCTGTTCTGTGACAACACTGGTGCCATTGCTCTGGCCAAGGAACCAACGTCTCACAAGAGTACCAGACACATAAAGCGACGCTTCAATTACATCTGTGATTACGTCGAGGAGAAGGACATAAATATTTGCAAAGTGCACACGGATCTGAATGTTGTAGACCCATTGAGTAAACCTCTTCCAAGAGCTAAACATGATCAACACCAGAACTCCATGGGTGTTCGATTCATTACAATGTAAATCACATAGTAATGTGAACTAGATTATTGACTCTAGTGCAAGTGGGAGACTGTTGGAAATATGCCCTAGAGGCAATAAATAAAGTGTTTATAATTATATTTCCTTGTTCATGATAATCGTTTATTGTCCATGCTATAATTGTGTTGATTGGAAACTAAATCCATGTGTGGGCATATAGACAAACATTGTGTCCCTAGTATGCCTCTAGCAGGCTAGCTCGTTGATCAAAGATGGTTAAGGTTTCCTAGCCATGTACATGAGATGTCATTTGATATCGAGATCACATTATAGGGAGAATGATGTGATGGACAAGATCCAAACTGTGAATGTAGCATATGATCGTGTCAGTTTATTGCTACTGTTTTTCTGCATGTCAAGTATATGTTCCTATGACCATGAGATCATGCAACTCACTGACACAGGAGGAGTGCCTTGTGTGTATCAAACGTCGCAACGTAATTGGGTGACTATAAAGGTACTCTACAAGTATCTCCGAGGGTGTCTGCTGGGTTGGCATGGATCAACACTGGGATTTGTTACTCCGTGTGATGGAGAGGTATCTTAGGGCCCACTCGGTAATACAACATCACAACAAGCCATGCAAGCAATGTGACTGAGTGTTAGTCGTGGGATCTTGTATTACAGAACGAGTAAAGAGACTTGCCGGTAACGAGATTGAACTAGGAATAAAGATACCGATGATGAAATCTTGGGCAAGTAACATGCCGAAGAACAAAGGGAACAACATACGAGATTGTTTGAATCCTTGACATGGAGGTTCGATCGATAAAGATCTTCGTATAACATGTAGGAACCAATATGGGCATCCAGGTCCTGCTATTGGTTATTGGTCGTAGAGGTGTCTCGGTCATGTCTACATGGTTATTGAACCCGCGAGGTCTGCACACTTAAGGTTCGGTGACGTTTTGGTATAGATGAGTTATGTGTATTGGTGACCGAAGGTTGTTCAGAGTTCCGGATGAGATCCTGGACGTGACGAGGAGCTCCGGAATGGTCCGGAGGTGAAGATTCATATATAGAAAGTTACATGTTGGTTACCAGGAAAAGTTCGGGCGTCATCGGTAATGTACCGAGGGTGCCGGGAGGGTCCCGGGGGTCCACCGGAAGGGGCCACCAGCCCCAAAGGCCTACATGGGCTATGAGAGAGAGCATACCAGCCCCTGGTGGGATGGATGCCCCTCCCACAGAGGCCCATGCGGCCGAAGGGTGGAGGGGGAAACCCTAAGGGGGCCGGCCACCCTGCCTTGGGGGCCAAGCCACCCCTTGGCCGCCGCCCCCTCCTCTTGGCCGCCACCCCTAGGGGTGGGAACCCTAGGACGCAGCCCCTTCCCCCTTCAGCCTATATATATGAGATAGGGAGGAGGGCAGCCGCACCCTAAGTCACGGCGCAGCCCTACCTCCCTCGCCGTTTACCTCTCCTCTAGTAGATTGATTCGGCGCCGCTTAGCGAAGCTCTGCTGGATCAGCTCCACCAACACCGCCACCATGCCGCCGTGCTACCGGCGAACCCATCTACCTCTCCGTTCCCTCTTCCTGGATCAAGAAGGCGGAGATCTTCATCGAATTGCACGTGTGCTGAACGCGGAAGTGTCGTCCGTTCGGCACTTGATCGGGAGTTCGTGGGACAGCTTGCGATTTGGATCACGGAGACGTACCACTACATTAACTGCGTTCTTTAATGCTTCCGCTTAGCGATCTACAAGGGTACATAGATCCAATCCATCCTGTCATAGATGTGATGGGGAACGTAGTAGTAAATCAAAAAAATCCTACGTCAGCAAGATCAATCTATGGAGAAACCAGCAACGAGCAAAGGGGTAGAGCATCTTCATACCTTTGAAGATCGCTAAGCGGAAGCGTTACTAGAAAGCGGTTGGTGGAGTCATACTCGTAGCGATTCAGATCGCGGTGGATTCCGATCTAAGCGCCGAACAACGGCACCTCCGCGTTCAACACACGTGTAGCCCGGTGATGTCTCCTATGCCTTGATCCAGCAAGGAGGAAGGAGAGGTTGAGGGAGAGCCCCGGCAGCATGATGGCGTGTTGACGGTGGAGCTGCGTGGTACTCCGGTAGGGCTTTGCCAAGCACTATGGAGGACGAGGAGGAGAAGGGGTAGGGCTGCACCGAGAGGGAGATAAACTTGTGTGTTGCAGCCCCAGAAGCCCTCACTATATATAGGAAGAGGAGGAGGAAAGGCGCACCCCCTAGGGTTCCCACCCTAGGGCGGCGGCCGGCCCTAGATGGCCTTTGGGCGTGGTGGCCAAGGGAGGGGAGAGGGGTGTGGCAGCCCTAGCCGCCCTAGGGTGGGCCTAGGGCCCATCTGGGCCTAGGGTTTTCCCCCCTCTATCCATTGCTGCATCTTAGGCCAGGTGGGAGGCGCACCATCCCACCTAGGGGCTGGTTCCCTCCCACCTTCGGCCCATGCAGCCCTCTGGTGCCGGTGGTCCCGGTACGTTACTGGTGATGCCCGAAACACTTCTGGTGACCAAAACCTCACTTCCTATATATGAATCTTTACCTCCGGACCATTCCGGAACTCCCCGTGACGTCCGGGATCTCATCCGGGACTCTGAACAACCTTAGGTAACCACATACACAATTTCCCTATAACCCTAGCGTCATCGAACCTTAAGTGTGTAGACCCTACGGGTTCGGGAGGCACGTAGACATGATCGAGACACCTCTCCGGTCAATAACCAACAGTGGGATCTAGATACCCATGTTGCCTCCCACATGCTCCACGATGATCTCATCGGATGAACCACGATGTCCTCAATCCCGTATAAAATTCCGTTTGTCTACCGGTATGACACTTGCCCGAGATTCGATCATCGGTATCCTATAACTTGTTCAATCTTGTTACCGGCAAGTCTTTTTAGTCATTTCGTAACACATCATCCCGTGGCTAACTCCTTAGTCACATTGAGCTCATTATGATGATGTCTTACCGAGTGGGCCGAGAGATACCTCTCCGTCACACGGAGTGACAAATCCCAGTCTCGATTCGTGCCAATCCAACAGATACTTTTGGGGATACCCGTAGTGTACCTTTATAGCCACCCAGTTATGTTGTGACGTTTGGCACACCCAAAGTATTCCTACGATATCCGGGAGTTGCACAATCTCATGGTCTAAGGAAATGATACTTGACATTAGAAAAGCTTTAGCAGACGAACTACACGATATTATGATATGCTTAGGATTGGTTCTTGTCCATCACATCATTCTCCTAATGATGTGATCCCATTATCAACGACATCCAATGTCCATGGTCATGAAACCGTGACCATCTATTGATCAACGAGCTAGCCAACTAGAGGCTCACTAGGGACATGTTGTGGTCTATGTATTCACACATGTATTACGGTTTCCGGTTAATACAATTATAGCATGAACAATAGATAATTATCATGAACAAGGAAATATAATAATAACCATTTTATTATTGCCTCTAGGGCATATTTCCAACAGTCTCCCACTTGCACTAGAGTCAATAATCTAGTTACATTGTGATGTATCGAACATCCATAGAGTTCTGGTGTTGATCATGTTTTGCTCGTGAGAGAGGTTTAGTCAACGGATCTGCGACATTCAAATCTATATGTACTTTACAAATATCTATATCTCCTTCCTGAATGTAATCACAAATGGAGTTGAAGCGGCGTTTGATGTGTCTTGTCTTCTTGTGAAACCTGGGCTCCTTGGCAAGGGCAATAGCTCCAGTGTTGTCACGGAATAGTCATCAGGCCCGACGCATTGGGAATCACTCCAAGGTCGGTGATGAACTCCTTCATCCAGACTCCTTCCTTTGTTGCTTCCGAAGCAGCTATGTACTCCGCTTCACATGTAGATGCGACCACGACGCTTTGCTTGCTGCTGCACCAGCTGACTGCCCCTCCGTTCAAAATATACACGTATCCGGTTTGTGACTTGGAGTCATCCGAATCTGTGTCGAAGCTAGCATTGACGTAACCCTTTACGACGAGCTCTTCGGCACCTCCATATACGAGAAACATGTCCTTGGTCCTTTTCAGGTACTTCAGGATATTCTTGACCGTTGTCCAGTGTTCCGCTCCAGGAAACCATTAAGGAATGCCGTTTTGACGTCCCTTTGCCAGATCTCATAATCATAAAATGCAGCAATTGCTAACATGATTCGAACGGACTTCAGCATCGCTACGGGTGAGAAAGTCTCATCGTAGTCAACTCCTTGAACTTGTCTATAAACCTTAGCGACAAGTCGAGCCTTATAGACGGTCACATTACCATCTGCGGCAGTCTTCTTCTTAAAGATCCATTTATTTTCTATGGCTCGCTTATCATCAGGCAAGTCCACCAAAGTACATACTTTGTTCTCATACATAGATCCTATCTCAGATTTCATGGCTTCAAGCCATTTGTTGGAATCCAGGCCCGCCATCGCTTCTTCATAGTTTGAAGGTTCACCATTGTCCAACAACATGATCTTCAGGACAGGGTTGCCGTACCACTCTGGTGTGGAACGTGTCCTAGTGGACCTTCGAATAGCAACTTGATCTGAAGTTTCATGATCATCATCATTAACCTCCTCTCCAATCGGTGCAAGCTCCACAGAAACAACTTCCTGTGCTGTGCTACTCTGCGGTTCGAGTGGAGGTACAATTACCTCATCAAGTTCTATTTTCCTCCCACTTACTTCTTTCGAGAGAAACTCTTTCTCTAGGAAGGACCCATTCTTAGCAACAAAGACATTGCCTTCGGATCTGAGGTAGAAGGTATACCCAACAGTTTCTTTGGGGTATCCTATGAAGACGCACTTTTCCGCTTTGGGTTCGAGCTTCTCAGGTTGAAGTTTCTTTACATAAGCATCACATCCCCAAACTTTCAGAAACGACAGCTTAGGTTTCTTTCCAAATCATAATTCATATGGTGTCGTCTCAACGGACTTAGACGGTTTCCTAATTAAAGTGAATGCAGCAGTCTCTAATGCATATCCCCAAAATGATAGCGGTAAGTCGGTAAGAGACATCATAGATCGCACCATATTCAATAGAGTGCGATTACGACGTCCATACACACCATTTCGCTGAGGTGTGCCAGGCGGCGTGAGTTGTGAAGCAATTCCATATTTCCTCGGGTGCGTTCCAAACTCATGACTCAAATATTCTCCGCCACAATCAGATCGCAGGCACTTTATTTTCCTGTCACGTTGATTCTCTACCTCACTCTGAAATTCCTTGAACTTTTCAAAGGTTTCAGACTTGTGTTTCATTAAGTAGACATACCCATATCTGCTTAAGTCATCAGTTAGGGTGAGAACATAACGGTAGCCACAGCGAGCCTCAACGCTCATTGGACCGCATACATCAGTATGTATTATCTCCAACAAGTCAGTTGCTCGCTCCATTGTTTCGGAGAACGGAGTCTTGGTCATCTTGCCCATGAGGCATGGTTCGCACGTGTCAAATAATTCAAAATCAAGAGACTCCAAAAGTCCATCAGCATGGAGTTTATTCATGCGTTTTACACCAATATGACCAAGTCGGTAGTGCCACATGTAAGTGGCACTATCGTTATCAACCTTACATCTTTTGGTACTCACACTATGAACATGTGTAACATCATGTTCAAGATTCATCAAAAATAAACCATTGACCAGCGGGGCATGACCATAAAACATTTCTCTCACATAAATAGAACAACCATTATTCTCAGATTTAAATGAGTAGCCATCTCACATCAAACGAGATCCAGATACAATGTTCATGCTCAAAGCTGGTACTAAATAACAATTATTAAGGTTTAAAACTAATCCCGAAGGTAGATGTAGAGGTAGCGTGCCGACGGTGATCACATCGACCTTGGAATCATTCCCGACGCGCATCGTCACCTCGTCCTTCGCCAGTCTTCGCTTATTCCGCAGCTCCTGCTTGGAGTTACAAATGTGAGCAACTACACCGGTATCAAATACCCAGGAGCTACTACGAGCACTAGTAAGGTACACATCAATAACAAGTATATCACATATACCTTTAACGTTGCCGGCCTTCTTATCCGCTAAGTACTTGGGGCAGTTCCGCTTCCAGTGACCGGTACCCTTGCAATAAAAGCACTCAGTCTCAGGCTTGGGTCCATTCTTGCTCTTCTTCCTGGCAACTTGCTTACCGGGCACGGCAACTGCTTTGCTGTCCTTCTTGAAGTTCTTCTTACCCTTGCCTTTCTTGAAACTAGTGGTCCTACTGACCATCAACACTTGATGATCCTTTTTAATCTTGACCTCCGCTGATTTTAGCATCGAGTACAAATCAGGAATGGACTTCTCCATACCCTGCATGTTGTAGTTCATCACAAAGCTTTTGTAGCTAGGTGGAAGCGACTGAAGGATTCTGTCAATAACCGAGTCATCCGAAAGATTAACTCCCAGCTGAGACAAGCGGTTGTGCAACCCAGACATTTTGAGTATGTGCTCGCTGACAGAACTATTTTCCTCCATCTTACAACTGAAGAACTTGTCAGAGACATCATATCTCTCGACCCGGGCATGAGCTTGACAAAGCAATTTCATCTCTTGGAACATATCATATGCTCCGTATTGCTCAAAACGCTTTTGGAGCCCCGGTTCTAAGCTGCAAAGCATGCTGCACTAAACCAGGGAGTAATCATCACAACGCGATTGCCAGGCGTTCATAACGTCTTGAGTTGCGGGGAAAATGGGTGCATCACCTAGCGGTGCATCAAGGACATACAATCTCTTGGGAGATATGAGGATGATCCTCAAGCTACAGACCCAGTCCGCATAGTTGATTCCATCATCTTTCAGCTTGGTTTTCTCTAGGAACGCGTTGAAGTTGAGGGCAACATTAGCGTTGGCCATTGGATCTACAATATAGATTGTAAAGACAATTTTAGACTAAGTTCATGATAATTAAGTTCACATAATCAAATTATTTAATGAACTCCCACTTAGATAGACATCTCTCTAGTCATCCAATTGACACATGATCCACGTCAACTAGCCCGTGTCCGATCATCACGTGAGACGGACTAGTCATCAATGGTGAACATCTCCATGTTGATCGTATCTTCTATACGAATCATGTTTGACCTTTCGGTCTCCCGTGTTCCGAGGCCATGTATGTACATGCTAGGCTCGTCAAGTCAACCTAAGTGTATTGCGTGTGTAAATCTGGCTTACACCCGTTGTATGCGAACGTTAGAACCTATCACACCCGAGCATCACGTGGTGCTTCGGAACAACGAACCTTACCAACGGTGCACAGTTAGGGTGAACACATTTCTTGAAATTTTAGTGAGAGATCATCTTATTAAGCTACCGTCGTTCTAAGCAAATAAGATGTAAACATGATAAACATCACATGCAATCAATATAGTGACATGATATGGCCAATATCATCTTGCTCCTCTGATCTCCATCTTCGGGGCACCATGATCACCATTGTCACCGGCACAAAACCATGATCTCCATCATCATGTCTTCATGAAGTTGTCTGGCCAACTATTACTTCTACTACTATGGCTAACGATTAGCAATAAAGTAAAGTAATTACATGGTGTTTATGATTGACACGCAGGTCATACAATAAATTAAGACAACTCCTATGGCTCCTGCAGGTTGTCATACTCATCGACATGCAAGTGTGAATCCTATTACAAGAACATGATCAATCTCATACATCACATGCATCACATCACATCCTTTGGCCATATCACATCACACGACATATGCTGCAAAAATAAGTTAGACGTCTTCTTTGTTGTTGCAAGTTTTTACGTGGCTGCTATATGTTTCTAGCAAGAACGTTTCTTACCTACGCCAAAACCACAACGTGATATGACAATTTCTATTTACCCTTCATAAGGACCCTTTTCATCGAATCCAATCTGACTAGAGTGGGAGAGACAAACACCCGCTAGCCACCTTATGCAACAAGTGCATGTTAGGCGGTGGAACCAATCTCACGTAAGCGTACGTGTAAGGTCGGTCCGGGCAGCTTCATCCCACAATACCGCCGAATCAAGATAGGACTAGTAACGGCAAGACAATTGACAAAATCGACACCCACAACACCTTGTGTTCTACTCGTGCATAGATTCTATGCATAGACCTAGTTCATGATGCCACTAATGGGGAACGTAGTAGTAAATCAAAAAATTCCTACGTCACCAAGATCAATCTATGGAGAAACCAGCAACAAGCAAAGGGGTAGAGCATCTTCATACCTTTGAAGATTGCTAAGCGGAAGCGTTACTAGAACGCGGTTGGTGGAGTCATACTCGCAGCGATTCAGATCGTGGTGGATTCCGATCTAAGCGCCGAACAACGGCGCCTCCGCGTTCAACACACGTGTAGCCCGGTGACGTCTCCTACGCCTTGATCCAGCAAGGAGGAAGGAGAGGTTGAGGGAGAGCTCCGGCAGCACAATGGTGTGGTGAAGGTGGAGTCGCGTGGTACTCCGGCAGGGCTTCGCCAAGCACTACGAAAGACGAGGAGGAGAAGGGATAGGGCTGTGATGAGAGGGAGAGAAACTTGTGTGTTGCAGCCCCTAAAAGCCCTCACTATATATAGGAGGAGGAGGAGGGGTGCACCCCCTAGGGTTCCCACCCTAGGGCGGCGGCCAGCCCTAGATGGCCTTTGGGCGCGGCGGCCAAGGGAGGGGAGAGGGGTGCGGCAGCCCTAGCCGCCCTAGGGTGGGCCTAGGGCCCATCTGGGCCTAGGGTTTGCTCCCCTCTCTCCTTTGCTGCGCCTTGGGCCAGGTGGGAGGCGCACCAGCCCACCTAGGGGCTGGTTCCCTCCCACCTTCGGCCCACGCAGCCCTCTGGTGCCGGTGGCCCCACATGGTGGACCCCCGGAACCCTTCCGGTGGTCCCGGTACGTTATCGGTGATGCCCAAAACACTTCCGGTGACCAAAACCTCACTTCCTATATATGAATATTTACCTCCAGACCATTCCGGAACTCCTCATGACGTCCGGGATCTCATCTAGGACTCCGAACAACCTTTGGTAACCACGTACACAATTTCCCTATAACCCTAGCGTCATCGAACCTTAAGTGTGTAGACCCTACCGGTTCGGGAGGCACGTAGACATGACCGAGACACCTCTCCGGTCAATAACCAACGGAGGGATATGGATACCCATGTTGGCTCCCACATGATCCACGATGATCTCATCGGATGAACCACGATGTCGGGGATTCAATCAATCTCGTATACAATTCCGTTTGTCTACCGGTATGACACTTGCCCGAGATTTGAACGTCGGTATCCCTATACCTTGTTCAATCTCGTTACCGGCAAGTATCTTTACTCGTTCTATAACACATCATCCCGTGGCTAACTCCTTAGTCACATTGAGCTCATTATGATGATGTCTTACTGAGTGGGCCTAGAGATACCTCTCCGTCACACGGAGTGACAAATCCCAGTCTCGATTCGTGCCAACCCAACAGATACTTTCGGGGATACCCATAGTGTACCTTTATAGCCACCCAGTTACATTGTGACGTTTGTCACATCCAAAGTATTCCTACGGTATCCGGGAGTTGCATAGTCTCATGGTCTAAGGAAACGATACTTGACATTAGAAAAGCTTTAGCAGACGAACTACACGATATTATGCTATGCTTAGGATTGGGTCTTGTCCATCACATCATTCTCATAATGATGTGATCCCGTTATCAACGACATCCAATGTCCATGGTCATGAAACTGTGACCATCTATTGATCAACGAGCTAGCCAACTAGAGGCTCACTAGGGACATGTTGTGGTCTATGTATTCACACATGTATTACGGTTTCCGGTTAATACAATTATAGCATGAACAATAGACAATTATCATGAACAAGGAAATATAATAATAACCATTTTATTATTGCCTCTAGGGCATATTTCCAACAAGATGCTCATCTCCTAGATTGATCTTGGTGAAGCGTAGGAAAATTTTTGTTTCCCATGCAACGTTCCCCAACAATCATCACCGGAGGCCATCTTCATCATCCCTATGGTCTCCATGATGAGCAGGGGTTAGTCCACTCTCGGGGCTGAAGGTTTGTACCAGTGGCTATGTGCTTAATCTCTCGCTCGCTCGCTCTCTCGTGTTCTTGATTTGGCACGATCTCGATGTATCGCGGGCTTTGTTAATATAATTGGATAAGATGGTGTTTTCCCCTCTCTATCTTCTTGTGATGAATTGAGTTTTCCCTTTGAGATTTCATTATTACCGGATTGAATAATTTTATGGATTTGAGAGCACATGATCTGTGTCTTGGCACTCAACTCGTGGATTCGCAAGGTGACATTGGGGTAATATATGCATAGGGGTTCATGCACGTTTTCGTCCTACTTTCTCCAGTAGAAATCTTGGGGCACTCTTTGAGGTTCTTTGTGTTGGATTGAGTATTATGAATCTGAAATTGTTTGGTGCGTATCGTATAATTAACTCATGGATACTTGTAGTGAGATTGGAGTATCTAGGTGACATTAGAGTTGATTGATGTGTATCATATGATGTATTCTAGTACGAATTCTTAGATAGATCGATCGGAAAGGATAACTTGATGTTATTTTAGTACGAACTCTTGGATAGATCGATCGGAAAGGATAACTTTAAGGTGGTTTCGTACCCTAGAAACAATTTCTTCTTATGTTATATGCTAGATAAGAACTTTGGAGTGATTCGTCGTTGCACATTGAGGGATGGTTATGTGATCCAATTATATTAGCATTGTTGAGAGATTGCACAAGCGAAAATACAGACCCTAGGCCTTGTTTTCAAGCATTGCAATACCGTTTGTGCTCACTTTTGTTACTTGCTACCTTGCTGTTTTTGATTGTTACTATTACAAAAATCAATATCTACTATCATTACTACACTTGTATCACCATCTCTTCGCCGAACTAGTGCACCTATACAGTTTACCATTGTATTTGGTGTGTTGGGGACACAAGAGACTTTTTGTTATTTGGTTGCAGGCTTGTTTGAGAGATACCATCTTCATCCTACGCCTCCCATGGATTGATAAACCTTAGGTCATCCACTTAAGGGAAATTTGCTATTATCCGACAAAACTCTATGCTTGGAGGCCCAACACAAGTCTACAAGAACAAGTTGTGTAGTAGACATCACCTATCTTAATCCTAAGTTTCTATTTGTTCACTTGACATGTGCTATTCTTGGACTGTCCTTTTTTTGAAATAAATCTCAAATCTGAAAGTCTTTATTTAGAGAGAGTCCTCACATAGCTACCTAATTGTTTAACTACTCATTGATTTTCAGTTGTATCTTTTGAGAGTGGTTTGATTTTTACTCTTGTGCTTCACTTATATCCTAAGTGTATATTGTGAATGAATGAAATATCATAAATATGAAACTATCAATGTGTTATATTCTTAGTAGCAGGTTTGCATTTGGTTTAGAAAGTACAATCTATTGAAGTTTGACAATCACAATATTGGTCATCGCTGAACGGTTATTTTTGTCCCCTATGCATGAGAAACCTGAAAACCTCCAAACACCTGATGTGGGAATGCCCCTTCTCTACTACAATCTGGCAAAGAGTCGCCGCTTGGCAGGGCTACGCCGCTCTGAACCTACGGCTGACACCAAATAGATCCTCCATCGCCCACTTTCAGAAGATGATCAAGCTGACACCTGAAGTTTAGAAATGAGGAGCCAGATCAATGCTAATGCTAGTATCTTGGGAAATCTGGAAGGAACGAAACAACTGTGTCTTCCGAGCAAAGGTTCCCTCGAGCAATGATATTATCCGTGCCATTCGCAGCGACAAAGAACAGTGGAGGTTAGTAGGTGCAATCTGCCTTGAGGCCCCGTTCGAGGATCCAATCATGAGGTAGCTGCCTAGAGGGTTTTGCCTTTTTTTCTCCCTTTATTTTCTTTTCTCTGTGTCACCCCACCGATCGCTTGATCACAATGTTTCCCGCATGCTTTCTCCTAAATCAATGAAGCCGGCTAAACCGGATCTTTCAAAAACAAATATTGGTCATACAAGCAATTCATGAATGATTAGTATAAGAAAGAGAACTTTCACATACAAATATATTATCTTGGACATCTTTTATGATTGTGAATACCAATCAATTATTTTCAACCTTGATCAAATTGCTGAAGTTGGACAAGAAAGACAACATAATGGTTATGTTTGGGTTTATTTGCATAGAAGTTATATTGTTATGAATCGTCCAACATGTAGTGCTTGTTTAGAACATTTTGATATCCAATACTTCGTGCTAAGTAGAGATACTTCTTATGCATACAAAATCCTTGAGCCAAATTTCCTCCATGAGAGTCCACTATACCTACCTAGATATGGTATTTCACTGCCATTCCAAGTAAATTTGCATGTGCCACCTCTAAAACCTTCAAATAAAGCTTCGTTTTGTGTGCTTGTACCGCTCATGAAGCGATCGAGGCGGTCAGCATCTTTCATGCTAATAATGTTATTCTCATGATGAGTGTTTATTCACTTGTCATTGCACGAGAGAGGCTGGTAAAAAGGAAACCAATTCCTGCATTAATACAAAAGTAAAATAAACAAGAACTGCCCCTAGAAGGTTGATAGTTTGGAGGGCAATTGTGGATTCGGCCAGCCATGGAATGTGTTTGGATGGTGGAGGGGGAGTAAAATTTCAATTCTGTTTGGGAACCGCTAATAATGTGATTAGCATGGAATATATTGAAATCCCTTGTTGTAACATTCGCAAGAAAGGCACACCAATCAAAATATATTCATCTATGTTTTAAACAATGATCTCTCACACCTCTGCAAATCTCTGATTCCCTCTGCGAAATGACAATCTATTTACTTCCATGTTATTTAATTTTCATGATGAGTCAACTTTTTATTCCAACATCAATCTATTATTTGGTAAGCACCATGTGGTGAGGAAAGATCTAAACACATATTCAGTTAAATATATTTGATCATGATTCATTATTATTGACAATTATCTGCATGATAAGTATGTTGGGAGGTAAAACATTAAGCCCGTATCTTTCTCTGTGTTCAATGGATGACGTTTCTTTCGAAAATATGCTTTGAGTATTAGCAATCATAGAAGACTATATGATAATTGAGTATGTGAAGCTCTTACTTAGACTTGATGATGCATTGAAATTGTTTGATGACTAAAAACATATGTAGTTATGTAAATAAAGGAATTTTCTATTATTATGTTGACCTCATATTCAGTCATGTTACCTTTAAAATTCTGCCCATGTGATTGCCTTGCTTTCAACAGTTAGCTGTCCGATTGATACAACTACGTGTGTATACATCTCTCTCTTCTCTTCCATATCCACAACGTCTTCTCCTTTTCCTCCTTGGCTTTATTTCTGGTGAGGGTAAAGATGAATGAAGTTTCTGGTGAGTTGATTCTTCACAGTATTACCTAAGTATAATATATAAGTATTTCCCATGGCAAGACACGGGCAATATTGTCCTAGTAGATACATATGAAAGCACATTTAGGTGGGAGAAAAAAAATTGAAAACTCAAACTAAAATTCAGTTCTTACACACATATTCTTACATATATAATTTATTGTTTGGTGCTAGCTAATGCTCATTTGAGCAGGCGCCTCTTGTATGTAACCATCACAGTTCTTACACACATATTCTTACATATATAATGTATTGTTTGGTGCTAGCTAATGCTCGTTTGAGCAGGCGCCTCTTGTATGTAACCATCACAGTTCTTACACACATATTCTTACATATATAATGTATTGTTTGATGCTAGCTAGTGCTTATTTGAGCAGGCGCCTCTTGTATGTAACCATCACTTTGCCTCTTGGGCCTGGAATGAATTTCTCCCATTCCTCCTCCGGGAAAGGGGAGACGATCTTGAGCTCAAAGTTCCTTAGCAGATGGCTCCATATTACCTTGATCTGCATGTAAGCGTACTCCTCCCCCAAGCAAAAGTGCCTCCCGCCACTAAATGTCGTGAACGAGAATTTGCCGCCAACTTTGTCCTCCTCCCTCCCAGGACCAAACCTAGACGGATCATACACACGAGGGTCCTTGAAAATGTGCGGCAGCCTGTTGTTCACCGCCGGCGAGGTTACCAGGGTATGTCCCTTGGGGATCACGTATCTGCTGCCTTCTCTTGCTTGCACGCTGAAGCTCTTGTTCGCCTGGCGGATTATCACGTTCGCTGGAGCGTGCATCCTGAGCGCCTCCTTGATGCAGCAACGCAGGGTGCCCATCTCCCGCAGGACGTCGTAGTCGACGCGATCCCGGCCGTGCCGTCTGATGATCTGTTTCTGCTCCTCGACAGCGGCCGCCAGGTGGTGGCCGTCTCCATGGCTGAGCAGGCAAGCTCCCGTCCAGACAATGGCACTGGCACTTGTGTGCTGCCCGGTGAAAATCATGCCGATGAGCAGCCCGGCGATCTCGCTCTCGGTCAAGGAGCGGCCGTCGGCGTACCTCGAATCCACGAGCTTCTGTAGCACGTCGTTCTGGGCTCGGCCCGAGGCCCTGCGTGATCTGACAGACTCGTGATATATCTCCCCCAGCTTGGCCCGGGCTGCGTCACGCCGGCGGTGCGGTGGGATCGGGAGGTACGGGAAAAAGAGACTGGTCAGGTGAAAGCCGTTGTCGAAGAGCTCGTGCAGCAGCTGGGACACTTCGTCGAACATGTTGTCTCGGATGTGTTCTCCGAGCAGGCTCCGGATTGCGATCCGCATAAGCACCTGCCCAAGCTCCTGCTTCAAATCCACCGTGCCATGCTCTTCCCATTTGCCAAAGTAGTCCTACAAGATTTGTGTACTGTAGAGATAAGCTAGCTAGCATAGCAGCAATACACAGTGATGACATGGATGAAACAACCAGTAGTAAGAAACAACGATGACAAAAAGAGCCATGCATGCATGCACGAGCATGCATATATACGCAGGTTTGGGGTGTACTTTTCTGTGTATCTTCCATTTCTATGTTATCTTCTCATATGTATATGTTTGCTTACCTCCACTTCACGAACCATGGAATCAACTTGGCCCCTCAATTTGACGGGCTTTATCGCGTCGGATAGGAAGCTGAGCTGCCTGCTCCTGGTAGGCAGATCCACGTCGAAGATGACCCCGCGGCCGAACACGGGCACGGTGACCTTGTAGATATCCGACTGCCTGATCTCCGACTCCGAGCCTTCGAAGAAGTGAGCCGTCACCTCCGGCCCGACCAGGAACGTCACCTTCTTCAGCCCCAAGAGGCTCACCGTGAACACGCTGCCCAGCTCTGCGTGCAGGTCGTGTATCACTGCGGTGAGGCCCTTGGTGACGAGCGTACGCAACGCCGCAATCGTGGAAACGCCGCTCGCCACCGGCGGAAGCAATGCCACGGCGGACGGTTTGCCGTCTTTTGGCCTCCTTAAGAGCAGTGCTGCTGCAGCGGCGGCGAGGCACGCCGCCACTACAAGAATGGCAACTTGATCCATGTTGATCGATGGAGGGAGTCGGCGAACCAAAAGAGTCTTTTATAGCTAGGCGGAGACGCGGGTAGATGTTTGGAAGCCGTGCCGGTGAAGGTACGCAACCTGACTCTTAAATGTGTGTGGTTTTTCCATCTCGGTGTGGAATATTCCAGTCCGTGTGCATGCACGGCTCACGTCGTTGACCCCCCCGGCTGCTAAGAGCATCTTCAATCCAATAGATGATGTAAAATAGAGCATCAAGTTGTGGTTCAAGCAAAATTTACATCACCTATATTCTTTTTTACATCACCCAAAACCTCCAACTCCAATAAATAATGTGTCCTTTTTAAATCATCTGTTGGAGCAGTTGAAGCAAGAGATGATGTAAAAACAGCACTTGGTGTTGCAAATATTGCTCAGCCGCGTGGTCTCCCTTGTGGTGCAAAATTTGCTCGAGCGGCCCCAAGTGATGCAAGCATCACTTGATGGCCTATTTTATATCACACCCTATTCTTTGAGCAAAAATATTTACATCTATATCATTTATTAGAACATTTTTTTCCTTCTCATGATGTAAAAAAAATGCTGTCGGCATATTTTACATCATCTACCGAAGATGCTCGAAATGTTGAAATTTTGTCGAGTTACCGATGACAAATACAAACGCACACTTGTCCACTCACCATGGGTGGAATGAAGTTGTGGTGCAAGATATCTCTTTGCACCCAGTGGCGAAGCCAGAAGTTCAAAGTTGTGATGTCAAATTCATATACTTGTATGAAATTGTACCATTTATCGCTTGGTGTATACTAATATATGTAGGTGTTGCCAAAATGTTGTGTAGTCACCTGACTACACAGCTAACCGTTAGCACCGCCATTGTTTGCACCTCCAGATGATTTTTGTTATTGGTGTTGGAAATATGCCTTAGAGCCAATATAAGTAGTTATTATCATATTTTCTTGTTCATAATAAGTGTTTATTATTCATGTTAGAATTATATTGATCAGAAATTTAAATACATGCATGGATACATAAACAACATCGTGTTCCTAGTCGGCCTTTACTAGACTAGCTCGTTGATCAAAGATGGTTAAAGTTTTCTAGCCATAGATTGTTATTTGATAACGGGATCACATCCTTAGAAGAATGATGTGATGGGTATGACCTAACCGTAAGCATTGCCATAGCTTTGTTCATGTCAAGTATATGTTCCCAAGACCATGAGATCATGTAACTCCCTGACACCGGAGGAATACCTTGTGAGCTATCAAATGTCACTTTGCAATAGGATGATCATAAAGGTGCTATTCAGATATCTCTGAAGGTGTATGTTGGGTTGGCATGGATCGAGACTGGGATTTATCACTCCATGTGATGGAAGATATCTTTGGGTCCACTTGGTAATACAACATCACAAGAAGCTTGCGAACATGTGACTAATGAGTTTAGTCACATGATCTTGTATTAAGTAACGAGTAAAGAGACTTGCCGGTAACGATATTGAACTAGGTATCGTGATACCCACGATCGAATCTCGGGCAAGTAAAATATCGCTGGACAAAGGAAATTGCATATGGGATTAGCCGAATCCTCAACATCGTAGTTCAACCGATAAAGATGTTCGTAGAATATGTAGGAACCAATATGAGCATCTAGATCCAACTATTGGTTATTGACCAAAGAGGTGTCTCGGTCATATCTACATGATTATCGGACCCGTAGGGTCACACACTTAAAGTTCGGTAACGCTAGGGTACTATTGAGATATTGATGGCAATAGATCAACTGTTTTTCGGATTCCCGGATAGGATCCCGGGCATCACGAGGAGTTCCGAAATTGTTCGGAGGTAAATATTTATATATGGAAAGTCCTATTTTGGCTACCGGAAAAGTTTTGGGTTTTGTCGGTATTGTATCGGAAATCTTCTAAAAGGTTCGAAAGGATTCCGGAGGGGTTCGGAAGTCCACCAAGGGTTTCACCACGCCCCATAGGCTAGCATGGGCTGAGGGCAGGCGCCCTGGCCTTATCAGGCTAGGGGCACCAGTCCCTACAAGGCCCATGCGTCTAGGGGTGAAAAACCCTCAAGGGGAAAGCCCTTCACTTGGCTTACAGGGCACTCCCCCCCCCCCCCTCGGCGCCACCCCTCCCTTGGAGGAGGGTCAAGGTCTGGCCACGTCCCTCCCCCTATATAAATAGAGAGCAAGCGCAAGGGACAGCACATCCCTTCACCACGGCGGTTGCGCTCTTCCTCTCCCTCCACTTCTCGTCCGTGCAGGGGCGGAGCCTAGTGGGCCAACCCTGTGGCACATGCTACAGGGTCCAAAAAAAATACTTAGTGCTAATATCAATCATTTGGTCCAAAGCAATAGGGTTGCCTAGAAAGGGTGCCACAGGGCGAAGACAGAGCCCCCCCCTCGTACCCCCCACGGCGCCTCCCCAAGCGAGGACCAAATATTGTTTTTAGTTTTAACTAGTAATTACTAATTAGGTTTACTTCATTGGCTCGAAGAAAGAGAATATACTGAAGGTATTTTTAAAAATTTTAAGCAAATTGAAATACTTTTATTTGGGCATTGTACTATGTTCTACTTGAAAATGGTCACCATTGATCAAATGGTTGAGTATTTCATGGCTCAGAGGAAAAGAATATACTAAAGGTAACTTTTGAAATTAGCAAATTTAAGTACTTTCATTTGAATATTTTATTATGTTCTACTCAAATTCTGTCTTTTATGTTGTAGGTTATCTAGACTTGATGTCAGATGATGTATTTGGGAATTTGGGAACACAAGACATCTTTTTCAAGTAATTTCATCGTCTGTTTTAGCACTACATTAAACAATTTGAGAGTTGTATTTGGATTATGTTTGGTAATTTGCGTGACATGATGTGAAACACACCTATATTTAGTGCATCGTTGCTTGAAAAGTTTGTGCATGATGAAGTAATGCATCAGGGTTACATTAGCTCATGCTCCGCCCCTGAATTTTCACTTGTGTTAAAGAGAAGTACGGAAGTCCACATGTCTTCATTACTGAGAATGGTAGTGTTGGGGAACGTCGCATGGGAAACAAAAAATTTCCTACGCACATGCAAACCTATCCATGGTGATGAGAATCTACGAGAGGGAGAGTGGATCTACGTACCTTTGTAGATCGCTAAGCGGGAAGCGTTAAGAAACGCGGTTGGTGTAGTCGAACATCTTCGCGATCCAAATCGCCGAGCGTCCCGCGATCCAATCACGAACCGTTCCGCAATCACATCATGATCCGTCCCGCGAACTCATCACGATCTGTCTCACAATCTTGATCACGATCTGTCTCGCGAACTCATCACGATCCGTTCCGTGATCACATCATGAACCGTCTCGTGATCTCGATCACGGTCCTTTCGATCTAGCGCCGAACGGACGGCACCTCCGCGTTCAGCACACGTGCAGCTTGATGACGATCTCCACCTTTTCGATCTAGCAAGAGGAGGTGGAGAGGAGAGAGAGTTCACCGGCAGCGTGACGGCGCTCCGGTGATGATTGTGGAGCAATTCCGGCAGGGCTTCGCCTGAGCGCTGCAGAAAACCGATCTAGAGGAGAAACTATGCACCGGTGGAACGGGTAGCACGTGGCAGGAAATTCTGTCCAAAAACCACCCAATCCACTAGTATATATAGGAGGAGAGGAGAGGAGAGGAGAGGCAGCCAAGGCCTTTGGGTCGGCCGAAATAGGAGGTGGGAAGCAATCCTACTTCACCTCCAATCCTAGTTGGAGTAGGATTGCCTCCTATTGGCTGATTTTCCACTTTTTGCTTTAGGACTTTCTCTCCTGCGCCATGGGTCTTTGTGGCTGTTTTCCCAGCCCACTAAGGGCTGGTTATTATTCTCCCACAGCCCATGGACCTCTTGGGGTCGAAATACCCCTCCCGGAGGCCTCCCGGTACACTACCGGCACTCCCGGTACACTACCGATGAGCCCGAAACTTTTCCGGAAACCAAACTGGGACTTCCTATATATGAATCTTTACCTCCGGACCATACCGGAGCTCCTCGCGACGTCCGGGATCTCATACGGGACTCCGAACAAACTTCAGTCACCACCATACATAACTCTACACTACCGAAATGTCACCGAACCTTAAGTGTGCAGACCCTGCGGGTTCGAGAACTATGTAGACATGACCGAGACACCTCTATGGTCAATAACCAATGGCGGGACCTAGACGTCCACATTGGTTCCTACATATTCTACAAAGATCTTTATCGGTCGAACCTCTATGTCAAGGATTCAGTTAATCCCGTATAACGTTCCCTTTGTTCTTCGGTATGTTACTTGCCCGAGATTCGATCGTCGGTATCTCCATACCTAGTTCAACCTCGTTACCGGCAAGACTCTTTACTCGTTCCGTAATACAAGATCCCGCAACTAACAATTAGTCACATTGCTTGCAAGGCTTATTGTGATGTTGCATTACCGAGTGGGCCCCGAGGTACCTCTCCGTCACACGGAGTAACAAATCCCAGTCTCGATCCATGCTAACTCAACAGACACCATCGGAGATACCTGTAGAGCACCTTTGAAGTCACCCAGTTACGTTGCGACGTTTGATACACACAAGACACTCCTCCGATATCTGTGAGTTGCATGATCTCATGGTCATAGGAACACATACTTGACATGCGGAAAACAGTAGCAATAAACTGACACGATCATATGCTACGTTTGTAGTTTGGGTCTTGTCCATCACATCATTCTCCTAATGATGTGACCCCGTTATCAAATGACATCTCATGTCCATGGCTAGGAAACCTTAACCATCTTTTGATCAGCGAGCTAGTCTATTAGAGGCATACTAGGGACATGGTTTTGTCTATGTATCCACACATGCATCTAAGTCTCCGATCAATACAATTATAGCATGGATAATAAACGATTATCATGAACAAGGAAATATGATAATAACTAATTTATTATTGCCTCTAGGGCATATTTCCAACAGGTAGGTCACTGAAGATTGTATTGTTGCCAGCCGATAAGCTTTTTGTCCTTGAATAAATTCTGAGTGATAATTTACCACTTATATATTGGAGGCATGGAAGGTTGGAAAAATGCTGCAAGATGATAAGATGATACATTACCACAACGACTACATGCCCAGTCTCCTATAAGATGATTTCATTTTTATGAGCATATGCCAGAACTGAACCACCAACACTGAGCATCAGCAACGTGTACCACCATAATCATGTAATCGTTGTTCTGGATGCAGAAGACCATGAACCCATAACATGTACTACTCATATACTACATTTGATTCTTTGACTATAGCAAACATCCACGTGTGTTGCACCGGGAGAAAAAATGACTCCTCATACACACACCCAACGACATCAGCAAATTCCTTGAAATCTTTCACGATGCTACACGACAAATAACAAGATAAGTGGTGTTATGCAAAAACATAAAGGTGGAACGATATTTAGTATAGTGAAGATGTTTTAAATTTATTAGACAACCAAAATATCTACCTAGTCCCCGCTATCTCCACACTAGTAGAAAACAGTGCATCGGTTCGGGCCGGCCAGCCCATTAGTCCCGGTTCAGTCATGAACCGGGACCAATAGGGGCAACGGTCCCGGTTCGTGAGGCCAGGGGGCGGGCGGGCCACATGGGGCATTGGTCCCGGTTCATAGGATCCCTTTGGTCCCGGTTCCAGACACGAACCGGGACCAACGTGCATCACTCTTGGCCCACACTCATTGGTCCCGGTTCGTGTCTGGAACCGGTACCAAAGGTGGTCCTTTAGTCCTGGTTCCAGCCACAAACCGAGACCAATGAGATGCCTATATATACCCCCTCGCCGGCGAGCAGAGCACTCCACACACTGCTCTGTTTTTTTGCGGGCGAGGGAAGACCTTTGTGGTGCTCTAGCTCACCTCCTATGCACATCAGGTGTTTGATGAAATGCCCAAGACAAACTTAAGCTTTATCCTCTCGAAGCTCTTTGTCCAAACTCCATTTTTGTCAAGATTTGTCTAGGTTTGGCGGTCCGTCCTGTCCCGTCCCCGTCCTGAAACCGCCGTCGATCGCCCACGCGTGGTAAGCCTCTTGATCTTATCTTCTTGCTAAAAAATATACTTACTCGTATGATTTTCTTACTTTTATTATTGTTTGTTATTATATAGTGTCATGGTTATGGTATCCACCCACGTCGGCCCTCGTCCAGTTTATGATTCAGATGTGGTATATTATCTCATATATAACTTTTTCACACATCTAATGTCTATGACAATTAATTATGCCACCAACTTGACATAGATATTTTTATCTATAGGAAGTAGTTGAACCAGAAATTCCAACCGACTATGTAATTCTGCTCGACAAGTTAACTAAAGCTGAAAAAGAAATCGATCATTTGAAAGAAAAATTGAAAAGAACTGAATATGACAAGATGAGATTGGAGTTGCATGTTGTCGATGTCGTCGCCAATCACAAGACCAAGATGGATGCAATGCGCTTGAAGCTTAGAAAGATTAGAAAAATATGTCATTCATACTGAGGCTTGATATCATTATGACGTTGGATCAATTGGTACCTTAGTAGCGGTTATGATTGCATTTGTTGTCGCATTTAAAAAATTTACATAGTTTTGGTGTATGTTTTAATTAGATGCTCTAGAGACCTATATGTTGTTCAATAATGACAGCTATGTATGAACTGTACGTATTTATTTTGATCATTATTGTACTTTGGCTTTAATGTGACGATGGATTTCTAATAATTTGGTCACTTCTGTATTCATGATATGTTGTAATGGTTTTTAATACACTTTATTATATAACGCACGCAGATGAACCGGCAATGGATGTACGGTGACTGACGCGCCTCCGAGTATATTAAGGGCCTACATTTTCTCGAAGCGGCTGAGGCAAACAAGCAGAATGATTTTATGCCTTGTCCGTGTACTGTTTGTGAGAATACGAAGTCTTTCTCCAACTCTAAAACCCTTCACTTCCACCTTCTTCAGAAGGGTTTTATGCCACACTATAATGTTTGGACCAAGCACGGAGAAAGAGGGGTTATGATGGAAGACAATGAAGAAGAAGAGGATGACGACAACTATCCTCCCCCTGAATATGGTGATGTTGCAATGGGGGAAGCTTAAGATCAAGAGAAACCAGACGATATGCCCGATGATGATCTTCGCCGGGTCATTGTTGATGTACAAATAGAATGCGAAAGTGAAAGGGAGAAGTTGAAGTTCGATCGCATGTTAGAGGATCACAAAAAAGGGTTGTACCCAAATTGCGAAGATGACAATAAAAAGCTCGGTACCACACTGGAATTGTTGCAATGGAAGGCAGACAATGGTGTATCTGACAAGGGATTTAGTTCGCTACTAGAAAAAATGAAGAAGAAGCTTCCAAAGGATAACGAATTGCCCGACAGTACGTACGCAGCAAAGAAGGTTCTATGCCCTCTAGGATTGGAGGTGCAGAAGATACATGCATGCCCTAATGACTGCATCCTCTACCGCGGTGAGTACGAGGAACGGAACGCGTGCCCGGTATGCGGTGCATTGCGGTATAAGATCAGAAGAGATGACCCTGGTGATGTTGAGGGCCAGCGCACCGGGAAGAGGGTTCCTTCCAAGATGATGTGGTATGCTCCTATAATACCACGGTTGAAACATCTGTTCGGAAACAAAAAGCATGCCGAGTTGATGCAATGGCACAAAAAAGACCGTAAGAAAGACGGGAAGCTGAGAGCACCCGCTGACGGGTCGTAGTGGAGAAAGATCAAGAGAAAGTGGAGCGACTTTATAGGTGACCCGAGGAATGTATGGTTTGGTTTAAGTGCAGATGGCGTTAATCCTTTTGGGGAGCAAAGCAGCCAGCATAGCACATGGCATGTGACTCTATATATGTATAACCTTCCTCCTTGGTTGTGCATGAAGCGGAAGTTCATTATGATGTCAATGCTCATCCAAGGCCCTAAGCAACCCGGCAATGACATTGATGTGTACCTAAGGCCATTAGTTGATGAACTTTTACAGCTATGGAATGGAAGAGGTGTACGTGCGTGGGATGAGAACAAACAGGAGGATTTTGACCTACATGTGTTGTTTGTAACCATCAACGATTGGCCTGCTCTCAGTAACCTTTCAGGACAGACAAACAAGGGATACCACGCATGCACACATTGTTTATATGACACCGATGGTATATATTTGGACAAATGCAGGAAGAATGTGTACCTGGGGCATCGTCGATTTCTTTCGACCAACCATCAATGTCGAAAGAAAGGAAAGCATTTCAAAGGTGAGGCAGATCACCGGAAGAATTCCGCCCTCCGTACTAGTGATCACATACTTGATATGGTCAATTATTTACAAGTAATATTTGGAAACGGTCCTGACGGACTATCTGTTCCAAATGACGCTGACAAATGCGCACCCATGTGGAAGAAGAAATCTATATTTTGGGACCTACCCTATTGGAAAGACCTAGAGGTCCGCTCTGCAATCGACGTGATGCACATGACAAAGAACCTTTGCGTGAACCTACTAGGCTTCTTGGGAGTGTATGGGAAGACAAAAGATACATCGGAGGTACGGGAGGAACAGCAATGTGTGCATGAAAAAGACGGCATGCATCCAAAGCAGTATGAAGGTCCTGCTAGCTACGCCCTTACCAAAGAAGAGAAGGAAATTTTCTTTGAATGACTGCTCAGTATGAAGGTCCTGTCTGGTTTCTCGTCGAATATAAAGAGAATAATAAATATGGCAGAGAAAAAGTTCCAGAACCTAAAGTCTCATGACTGCCACGTGATTATGACGCAACTGCTGCCGGTTGCATTGAGGGGGCTTCTACCGGAAAACGTTCGATTAGCCATTGTGAAGCTATGTGCATTCCTCAATGCAATCTCTCAGAAGGTGATCGATCCAGAAATCCTGCCAAGGTTAAGAAGTGATTTGGTGCAATGTCTTGTTAGTTTCGAGCTGGTGTTCACATCGTCCTTCTTCAATATCATGATGCATGTCCTAGTTCATCTAGTCGACGAGATTGTTGTTCTGGGCCCTGTATTTCTACACAATATGTTCCCCTTTGAGAGGTTCATGGGAGTCTTAAAGAAATATGTTCGTAACCGGCTAGGCCAGAAGCAAGCATCTCCATGGGCCATCAAACAGAGGATGTCATTGGGTTTTGTGTTGACTTCATTCCTGACCTTAAGAAGATTGGTCTCCCTCAATCGCAGTATGAGGGGAGACTGACTAGAAAAGGTATGCTAGGAGCGGACTCAATAATATGTAGGGACGGGCATTCTTGGTCTCAAGCACACTACACAGTTCTACAGAATTCTACCTTGGTGACCCCGTATGTCGATGAACACAAGAATATTCTGCGCTCCAAACACCCGGAGGAGTGTGACGACTGGATTACATATGAACACATCAGGACTTTTGGCAGTTGGTTGCAAACACGTCTCATGGGTGACAACGATGTTTCTGATGAGTTGTACTTGTTGGCCAGGGGACCATCTTCGACTGTATTGACTTACAAAGGGTATGAGATAAATGGGAATACATTTTACACGATCGCCCAAGATGAAAAGAGCACCAACCAAAACAGCGGTGTCCGCTTTGATGTAGCAACCAAGAGGGGAAAGGACACATATTATGGTTACATAGTTGACATATGGGAACTTGACTATGGACATGATTTCAAGGTCCCTTTGTTTCAGTGCAAATGGGTCAATCTGTCAAGAGGCGGGGTACAGAAAGACCCACAGTACGGAATGACAATAGTGGATCTGAACAATCTTGGGTACACAGACGAACCATTCGTCCTAGCCAATGATGTGGCACAGATTTTCTATGTGAAGGACATGTCTACCATACCAAGAAAAAGAAAAGATAAGGAAGCAAATACATCATACAATGAGCCAAAATGCCACATAGTTCTTTTAGGAAAAAGAGACATCGTGGGATTGGAGGGAAAGACAGACATGTCTGAAGATTATGGAAAGTTTCATGAAATTCCTCCCTTCAAAGTCAAGGCTGACCCAAGCACCCTGTTAAACGATGAAAATTGTCCATGGTTACGGCGCAATAAGCAAAGGACACACGCAAAGAAGAAGTGGAGACTTTTGCTCCACAACTATATCATTGCAGTGACATGTGAAGAAATGAAATGCCTTTTGTAACACATGAGTTTTTGTCCGAAACCCTAATACTTCGAAAGAGATTCTCCATTTTGTACACGAAGTGCATCCAGTTTTTGCCGTAACCCTCTCAACTTTTTATGACATGCTATGTGGGTGAAATGATGATACCATGCCAACTTTCAACCTTTTTAGAGTTCATTTGAAGTGTTTTTCAATTTCGGGGTCATTTAGCTCAAAAAAATCAGTAAGTGCATGAAAAATACCAAATGAAGTCAGAAAGGATTGAAAATTGATGATGTGGCTTTGAATGGTGCATTTTGAACACGCAAAAATTCTGGCGTTCAAATGAGTTCAAAAAAATGAAATTCCTTCGTAACAGATGAGTTTTCGTTCGAAACTGTGATACTTCGAAATAGATTGTCCATTTTGTACACGAAGTGCATCCAGTTTTTGCCGTACCCCACTCAACTTTTTAGCACATGCTATGTGGGTGAAATGATGATACCATGCCAACTTTCAACCTTTTCAGAGTTCATTTGAAGTCCTTTTTAATTTTAGGGACATTTAGCTCAAAAAAATCAGTAAGTGCATGAAAAATACCAAATGAAGTCAGAAAGGGTTGAAAATTGATGATGTGGCTTTGAATGGTGCATTTTGAACACGCAAAAATTCTGGAGTTCAAATGAGTTCAAAAAAATGAAATCCCTTCATAACAGATGAATTTTCGTTCGAAACCGTGATACTTCGAAATAGATTGTCCATTTTGTACACGAAGTGCATCCAGTTTTTGTCGTACCCCACTCAACTTTTTAGCACATGCTATGTGGGTGAAATGATGATACCATGCTAACTTTCAACCTTTTCAGAGTTTGTTTGAAGTGCTTTTTAATTTCTTTCAAAACATCATAGGAGTGGAGTTCAAAAAAGAATCAGCTAAAAAGCTTTTATAAACCTCTAGTATTTTTGAAACAATAATTATATTAAAAATATGCAACTAAAATTATCGAAGTATTTTTTTGTTCAAAATAACAGAAGAAAAATACTTGGAAAAAATAAAACAATAAATAAAGCAAAAAACAAAACAAAAAACAAGTTTTTTGAAATAAAATGCCGCCTACTAGGCCACCACGGTCTGAATACGATTAGAAACCCAACAACTAGTTAGGCCAGGATTCAGGCGCGCAGAAGGACCAGTAGGCCCACAGGCAGAGGAGAGTGCAATTAGGCCCGTAAGCCTGCAGTTGAGAGGAGCTCGAGAGGGTTGGCGCAGCAGCGCTTATAAACCACTCTCGAGCCCTCTCGGCTAGCGAGGTGGGACTAAACATTTGTCCCGGGGCAGCACCACCTTTTGGCCCAGTTGGTGGCACCAACCGGGACCAATGCCCCCCTTTAGTCCTGGTTGTTGCCACCAACCGGCACCAATGCATCCCTTTAGTCCCGGTTGGTGACACCAATCGGGACCAATGGTCTCTGCTTCCCGCCCTTTGGGCTGTCGAAAAGAGACCTTTGGTCCCAGTTGGTGCCACCAACCAGGACTAAAGGGGGCATTGGTCCCGATTGATGCCACCAACCGAGACCAATGCTCTGTGTATATAAGCGACAGTTTCGATTTTTTCAGATTTCATCTAGCACTTGCCACCGACGACGCCGAGCACATCGATGTCGCCAGGCTTCCCGAGCTCGCCATCGACGCCCTCTGCCCTGACGCCCCCTGCCCCGACGCGCCTCCCTGCCTCGACGCGCCGCCCCGTGCCCCGACGCGCCACCCTGCCCAGACGCGCCGCCCCTGCCCAGACGCGCCGCCCCTGCCCCGACGCTGGCGCCGCTCCCCGACGCCGCCCCACGCCACAGCCCTGCCCCGACGATGTCGCCCCTCCTCCCCGTTCGGTCTGGCCGGACACCTTTCCTCCCCTGTCCGATTTTGTTGATTTAATTTGATGATATATAGATGATAGATGATATATGATAGTTAGATGATGATGTTGATGATAGCTGATGATGTTGATGATAGATGATGTATGCTTTTTTTGTTCATATAATTTTTTATAGCATTTTTGGTCCATGTATATATGTGTGTGTATATGGATGGATGGATGGATGTATATATATAGAAAATTATCATATGATATAAAAAAATATCGTAGCTTCCTGTTTTTTTCCATGGATGTATGCTAAAGAAAATTATGAAAGAGTTTATGGGAGGTTTCTGTAAAAAGATTCAATGATTTGTCAAGGCAAAAAATTGAACTAATTAAGGTATCCCATGTTTTTGTATATATGATATATGTATTTTTTGGCACCTAGAAGTGTTGTCGAGGCCACCCCAAACCCTAGAAGTGTTGTCGAGGCCACCCCAAACCCTAGAAGCATTGTCGAGGCCACCCCAAACCCTAGAAGCATTGTCGAGGCCACCCAAATTTACCAAGTTAAATGAACAAAACTCTGGTAACATAGATTTATCAAGTTAATTTTCATGTTGTAATATTTGCAGAAACTATGGATCCAAGAGACGAAGAACAAGAACAGTTGTTGGGGGACATAATCCACAGCAGACGTGATGTCTTGTCGTATCTCAACGACACCGATGGTCTGGAAAGAGAGGGTTATGACGGCTCTGGTGATCGAACAATGTAGGAGGAAGGACATGATCATGATGTCTCCGATGACCGAATGCCGGAAGAAGAAGGAGACCATGATGACGGCTCCGGTGGCCAATTGAAGGAGGGAGCTGTTGCAAAGTCCGGCGAGGTATATATATTAATTAAGCTTGTGCTGACTCTAGCAAATTGATGCATTAATTGTTTTAGTATGTACATATATTAATTAACTCTTGTTTCTTCTATTATAGCCCTTCGGATCGAGCCGAACTTCGGTAACAAGACGAGGCCCGAAGAAGAGGTTGCGCAAGGATGAAAAGTTCACGATCACAGCACTCGCGGATGATGGCCATCCGATTGAACCCAAGCGGACCAAGAACGCATTTTCTGCTTAGTGCGGAGCTATTGTTAGGGACAACATCCCGATCAGCATCAAGCAATGGAATAAGCCTATGGACGGCGCCCCTGATGTTGATTATGTCACGATAGACAGAAAGAAGATCTTTGGACCGTGCTGAAGGCAAATTTCACCCTACCGCCAGAGGAGGATCCGAATAAGCCAGTTATAGAGCCACGGGTCAAGGCGTGTGTTCTTAAGAAGATGGTAGATTTATTCAGGAGGTGGAAGAATGAGTTGAAATCAAAGTTTGTTGACAAAGGGAAGACTCCAACATTCGTCGGCCGATATGAGAAGATAGGAGATTACTGGCCCGCATTTGTGGCCTATAAGACATCGGAGAAGAGTAAGAAGATGTCAGAGACAAATAAGAACAATGCTGTAAAGAAGCAGTTTCACCATCACATGGGGTCAAGTGGCTACCTTAAAGCCCGACCGTTGTGGGACAAAGCTGAGAATGACCTGCTTGCTAAAGGGGTCCGACCACAGACATATAACTGGCCAGACCGTTCAAGGACTTAGTTCTTCAGGGTTGGGGGAACTTTGGACCCTGAAATAGAGAAGTGCCGTTGGACGGACGAGCAACTTGCAATACCCGTGAACAAGCTTCAGAACTATATCACCGCAGCGCGGGAAGGGACGTTCATTCCCGACAGAGAGAAGGACGAGCTGACTGGGGCCCTAGGGAATGCTGAGCACCCTGGACGAACACGAGGCACAGCAGGCTCCGTTCCATGGAAGGTTGGGTTTCCCGACGCATGCGGTTACAAAAGCCGGGAGAGGAAGAGGAAAGCGGAGCTGAGCGAAATTCAAAAGCTCGATGCAAGACTACAAAAGCTAGAGGAAGTTGAGAGCCAGCGAGCTGCCGGCCAATCATCTTAGCGGCACGAAGCTACTACCCCGCATCTGTATAAGTTCTCAAATGACACTCCTAGGAGGCATTTGTTGGCCCAATTTACCAGACGTGATTGCATACAAAAATTGTGAGACATTTAATCTACTCATGAGCTAATGTTTATGTACATAACGTAGTGGCAGAATCATCGAAAACATGTTTCAGAGCATCTGCATCGGGGCCCTTCTATCCTAGTCATTCATTCACCGCATCGCGATTCATGTAAGTGCATTTCTTTTTTTTTTTGTTTCTCTTACATAGAACATGTCTTGACTTTGCAAAACAACAAAGCCTTCTATTTAGAATCTAGGATAAAAATAGATTTTTTGTACAAAATAAATATGCAAAATAAGTTTTATTTGATTACAAATCTTATTTTTAGTATTTATGTCGGACCAAAAATTCCGAAAGATTTGTCCTAGGTTCTAGTTATAAAGCTTTGTTGTTCTGCAAAGATTTGGACTTCAACACATGTCCTAAGTGAGAGAAACAAAAAAAAAATTATGTAGAAAGCTAGTTGTGTCGTACAGATCTTAAAACGGCATTGAAGAGCCAGGATAGAAGGGTCCGAGTGCAGGTACTCAAAAAATCTGTATTCCCCAATCATGTGCCTAGTCAGGCTGGAAGCGCACAGTCCCGCCTCAGGTGGCGTCACCAGTGGCGCCACAGCCTCTAGTGTACATGGTGTGCCACCAAGAGGAAGGTCAGAAAGACGACGTACGATGACTTTGTAAATTTCAAGATAATATGTCGGTTCGGTCTTTCGAAGGTTTTTATGAAATAGAGTGTACGGATGTGTGTTCATAAGGGTGAGTATATGCACGTGAGTGAGTACTTGTGTCTGTACTGTGTTAAATAAAAAGGCATCATGCCTCTTCAAAATTCATATGAATTTAGGGAAAAGTTTGTCATGTATGTATGTGTGGTGCTTCCATGCAAAGATGTTCGTTTTGAGAACAAATAAAAAAGCGAAGATCGAGCTCAGGCCCCATTAATTGCCAAAATCCGTCGCAGAAACGTCTTCATAAAAATTGCTCAACCGTAAGAAGTACAAAAGGTTACTCTAAGGGGGGTTTTCAGCAGCGGGATTAACAGCGAGAAAAGGACCCCGTGGATGGATCGGTTGTCGCCTCGCGAAAGGCACCGCACAAGCTACAGGTGCGAAGTGTGAAACGAAACGAAACTTTCTTTTCTGAACTTAAAAAGAAACGAAACGAAACTTAGACCGGTCGAGTCGCCGGTGCAGAGGTCGCCCTTTTCACTTGATTCAAGCCCGCAAGCGACCGACCGGTCGATTTAACGCCGCGCCGCGCGGCGAATGCTCCTGAGCGCGCGCGAGGGAGCCACGTCATTGATTGCAAATTTTGTTGACAGCTTATCAAGCTGACCACCTGGTAGGGAGCCACGTCGATCGGTCAGGTTACGTGCGCGGTCGTGGAGTCAGTAGCGAGTGTGATCCTCCTGCATCAATGTTCTTGGTATAGCGGTCTATGTTTCCGAGTGTGATCCTTCTTACCGGTGTCAATGTCCTTGGTAGAGCGGTCTCTGTTTTCGCAAAGTAAAACATCAGTCTCTGCTTCGATCATATGGTTTTTTTAGGGAATCTCCAGCGTAAACCATCAAAACAAACTTCACAAATGTCCGTAAGGGAGTCATCCAATGTTATTCTAAAAAAAGATCTCATTTGTAACAAGAGGCAGAAGCGATAGAGACCATATGATTGTTTTTGGTTGGACTAGTAAAATTGTATGTGCTTTGCAACGAAGAAAAAAAACCACACACCCATGACAGTGCTACACTATTGATTAAACAACAACTGCGATAAAGCAGGGGCAGGCAAGATGCAGCTAAATAAACCAAATGATAATTAAGTGTTTAGGGTCGATGAATCAATTAACAATAATTTTTTTACACAATACAGATGCAAGTGTTTATATACATGCACATACACTCATCTTTATAAACACACACGTACACCTTATATATTCCTATGAGCATCTTTGAGAGACTGAGCCGACATATCATCTTGAAAATTACAAAATCGGCGTAGACACCTCGTCATCGACGGGAACGTCTCCACCCACTGAATGCGTATCGTCGAAAATCGTGAAATAAATCCGAAAATAAATGCGAGCACCAGGACTTGAGCCCTTATGACTGGGGATACCACAGTTACTCTAACCATCTCAATCATAGGTTGTTTCGCAACAATACTTTTCTTTGGGGATAGTTCGAAACTTGCGACGCGAATCCTAGACAAGTAATCGGGTGAAAATATCATATTATTTTGACGACATGCTAGTCAAACGATGAAGAACGAAATCAACACAAAGGGATACGAAATTTGAACGTGACAAATTCCTCCAACACGAAGGCGAAAAAACCACGAGCGTCAGCCAACTAACTTCACTATATCGAAAGAGATTACAAACGATGAGGATTTACAACTGATCAACTTATTCTGTATGACTGCTTACAAGGAATATATATATAGTATAGGTGACCTAGGTCAATAATGATGCGTGCCCCTTCAGGTGTCCCTGGCGAGGGTGGCTGTCCAAGCCTCCCAACGACGAACCGGATCCACTTCGCTCGTCAGAAGTTAGCCTTTGACTCTATACTTCAATTTTGGATCACAACATAATAGTATAACTTTAATATTGTAGATGTTGCTATTATTTTCATATAAATATGGTTAAGTTTTACGAAGTTTGACTTAGATGAACTTTATTAAGAGGGGGGTAAAAATACCGGAAAGAGTATATAGTTACTATGAGGGTTCGTTTTGAAGATGCCAGTTCGCGGTTGTTGTGTTGGGCTTAAGCAACTCTAATCCCTCATTCACGAATATAAGATATTTTGAATATTTCAATATTAACTATATAAAGGCTGGAAAAAAATAGACACACTAAAACATGTTTACATACATCTGATTCAAGTTAAATATTTTATATTTATGTTGGGCCTATTAGATTTTTATTTTCTACCATGTTTCCTTTTGTGTATGTAACTCTAAAAAAAGATACTCTACTACCCCAAAGCATTTCGTCCGTGCGCACGTGCTGCAGGCAGTCCATAGTAAAATTTACTAACCTTAAACCGATGATTTGGATAATGTAGCTGAAAGCTGTAAGTCATATTTCAAGAATACTTCACTTTTCATAATTCTCCTTGCTCTTGAAACCTTTTTCGTTAGGTACCTATGTTGGGGAACGTTGTATGGGAAATAAAAAACTTCCTACGTTCACGCAAGACCTATCCATGGTGATGAGCATCTACGAGAGGGAGAGTGGATCTACGTACCATTGTAGATCGCTAAGCGGGAAGCGTTAAGAAACGCGGTTGGTGTAGTCGAACGTATTCGCGATCCAAATCGTCGAGCGTCCCGCGATCCAATCACGATCCGTCCCGATCAAGCACCGAACGGATGGCACCTCCGCGTTCAGCACACGTACAGCTTGATGACGATCTCCGCCTTCTTGATCCAGCAAGAGGGAGCGGAGAGGAAGAAGAGTTCTCCGACAGCGTGACGGCGCTTCGGCGATGTTGGTGGAGCTATTCCAGCAGGGCTTCGCCTAAGCACTGCAGAAATCCGAACTAGAGGAGAAACTATGCACTGGAGGAACGGGTAGCACGTGGCTGAAAATCTAGTGTAAAAATCCTAAAACCTCTAGTATATATAAGAGGGAGGGAGGAGAGGCCTTGGCGCAAGGCCAAGCCTCCTTGGTTCGGCCGAAGTGGGGAGGAGAGGAGGACTCCTCCTCCAATCCTAGTAGGACTAGGATTCTTCCATTTTTGCCTTTTTCCACCTTTTCCTTTTGGGATTTTCTTCCCTAGCCGCATGGGCCTTGTGTGGACTTCCACCAGCCCACTAAGGGCTGCCATTTACTCTCCCACAGCCCATGAAGCCTCTTGGGTCAAAATACCCCTCCCGGTGGTCTCCCGGTACACTACCGGCACTCCCGGTACACTACCGATTAGCCCAAAACTTTTTCGGCGACCAAAATAGGACTTCCTATATATGTATCTTTACCTCCGGACCATTCCGAAGCTCCTCATGACGTCCGGGATCTCATGCAGGAATCTGAACAACATTCGGTCACCATCATACATAACTCTATACTACCGAAACGTCACCAAACCTTAAGTATGCAGACCCTGCGGGTTCGAGAACTATGTAGACATGACCGAGACACCTCTACGGTCAATGACCAATAGCGGGACCTAGATGCCCATATTGGTTCTTACATATTCTACAAAGATTTTTACCGGTCGAACCTCTGTGTCAAGGATTCAGTTAATCTCGTATGATATTCCCTTTGTTCTTCGGTATGTTACTTGCCCGAGATTCGATCGTCGGTATCTCCATACCTAGTTTAACCTCCTTACTGGCAAGTCTCTTTACTCGTTCCGTAATATAAGATCCCATGACTAACACTTAGTCACATTGCTTGCAAGGCTTATTGTGATGTTGTATTACCGAGTGGGCCCTGAGATACCTCTCCGTCACACGAAGTAACATATCCTAGTCTTGATCCATGCCAACTCAACAGACACCCTTGGAGATACCTGTAGAGTACATTTATAGTCACCCAGTTACGTTGCGACGTTTGATACACACAAGGCACTCCTACGGTGTTCATGAGTTACATGATCTCATGGTCATAGGAACATATATTTGACATGCAGAAAACAGTAGCAATAAACTGACACGATCATATGCTACGTTTGTAGTTTGGGTCTTGTCCATCACATCATTCTCCTAATGATGTGATCCCGTTATCAAATGACATCACATGCCAATGGCTAGGAAACCTTGACCATCTTTGATCAACGAGCTAGTTCACTAGAGGCATACTAGGGACAAAGTGTTTGTCTATTTACCCACACATGTAGTGTGTTTCCAATCAATACAATTATAGCATGGATAATAAACGATTATCATGAACAAGGAAATATAATAATAAACACTTTATTTATTGCCTCTAGGGCATATTTCCAATAGTCTCCCACTTGCACTAGAGTCAATAATCTAGTTCACATCACTATGTGATTTACATTGTAATGAATCGAACACCCATGCAGTTTTGGTGTTGATCATGTTTAGCCCTTGGAAGAGGTTTAGTCAACAGGTCTGCAACATTCAGATCCGTGTGCACTTTGCAAATATTTATGTCCTTCTCCCCGATGTAATCGTGGATGAAGTTGAAGCGTCGCTTTATGTGTCTGGTCCTCTTGTGAAACCTTGGTTCCTTGGCCAGAGCAATGGCACAAGTGTTTTCACAGAACAGGTTTATTGGATTCAATGCACTGGGCACTACTCCAAGATCTGGCATGAACTGCTTCATCCAGACACCTTCCTTCGCCGCCTCCGAGGCTGCGATGTACTCCGCTTCGCATGTAGAATCGGCTACCACGCTTTGCTTGGAACTGCACCAGCTTACCGCTCCCCCGTTGAGAATAAATACGTATCCGGTTTGTGACTTAGAGTCATCCGGATCAGTGTCAAAGCTTGCATCGACGTAACCCTTTACGACGAGCTCTTCATCACCTCCATAAACGAGAAACATTTCCTTAGTCCTTTTCGGGTACTTAAGGATATTCTTGACCGCTGCCCAGTGTTCCTTTCCAGGATCACTTTGAAACCTTCCGGCCATACTTATGGCAAGGTTGACATCCGGTCTTGTGCACAGCATTGCATACATGATAGAGCCTATGGCTGAAGCATAGGGGATGACACTCATCTTTTCTCTATCTTCTGCAGTCACTAGGCATTGAGTCTTACTCAACTTCACACCTTGTAACATAGGCAAGAACCCCTTATTGGACTGATCCATTTTGAACTTCTTTAAAACTTTATCAAGGTATGTGCTCTATGAAAGTGCTATTAAGTGTCTCGATCTATCTCTATAGATCTTAATGCCTAATATGAAAGCAGCTTCTCCTAGGTCCTTCATTGAAAAACTCTTGTTCAAATATTCCTTCACGCTTTCCAGCATTTCTATATTATTTCCAATCAGCAATATGTCATCCACATATAATATTAGAAATGCTATAGAGCTCCCACTCACTTTCTTGTAAATACAAGCTTCTCCATAAACTTGTATAAACTCAAACGCTTTGATCACCTCATCAAAGCACTTATTCCAACTCCGAGATGCTTGCACCAGCCCATAAATGGATCGTTGGAGTTTGCAAACTTTGGCAGCATTCTCTGGATCGACAAAACCTTCTGGTTGCATCATATACAACTCTTCCTCAGGGAAACCGTTGAGGAACGCCGTTTTGACATCCATCTGCCAAATTTTATAATCGAAATAAGCAACTATTGCCAACATGATTCTGACAGACTTAAGCATCGCTGTGGGTGAGAATGTCTCATCGTAGTCAACTCCTTGAACTTGTGAAAAACCCTTTGCCACAAGTCGAGCTTTATAGACGGTGACATTATCGTCCGCGTCTGTCTTCTTCTTAAAGATCCATTTATTCTGAATGGCCTTTCGCCCTTCAGGTAATACTTCCAAAGTCCATACTTTGTTTTCATACATGGATCCCATCTCGGATTTCACGGCCTCTAACCATTTCTCGGAATCCGGGCCCATCACTGCTCCTCCATAGCTCGTAGGTTCATTGTTATCCAACAACATGACCTCCAAGATAGGGTTGTTGTACCACTCAGGAGTAGTACGCGCCCTTGGTCGACCTACAAGGTTCAATAGTAGCTTGATCCGAAGCTTCATGATCATCATCATTAACTTCCTCTTCTACCGTCATAGGTTCCACAGAAACATCTTTCTGCGTTGCACTACTTTCTGGTTGAAGTAAAGGTTCAATAACCTCATCAAGCTCTATTTTCCTCCCACTCAATTATTTCGAGAGAAACTCTTTCTCAAGAAATGTTCTGTTCTTAGCGACAAACACTTTCTGAGATAGAAGGTATACCCGACTGTCTCCTTTGGGTATCCTATGAAGACGCATTTCTCCGCTTTGGGTTCCAGTTTTTCAGGCTGAAGCTTTTTGACATAAGCATCACATCCCCAAACTTTAAGAAACGATAATTTTGGCCTCTTACCAAACCATAGTTCATATGGCGTCGTCTCAACGGATTTCGATGGTGCCCTATTTAAAGTGAATGCAGCTGTCTCTAATGCATAACCCCAAAACGATAGTGGCAAATCAACAAGAGACATCATAGAACGCACCATATCTAATAAGGTTCGATTACGACGTTCGGACACACCATTACGTTGTGGTGTTCCAGGCGGTGTCAACTGTGAAAAAATTCCACACTGTCTTAAGTGTCTGCCAAACTCATAACTCAGATATTCACCTCCTCGATCATATCGCAAGAATTTAATCTTCTTGTTACGATGATTCTCAACTTCACTGTAATAATGATATCCACCACGCGTTGTAACATTCATTGGACCGCACACATCAATATGTATGATTTCCAATAAGTCACTCGCTCGTTCCATTGTTCCAGAGAACGGCGTTTTAGTCATCTTGCCCATGAGGCATGGTTCACATGTGTCAAGTGATTCAAAATCAAGTGACTCCAAAAGTCCATCAGCATGGAGCTTCCTCATGCGTTTTACACCAATATGACATAAACGGCAGTGCCACAAGAAAGTGGTACTATCATTATCAACTCTATATCTTTTGGCATCAATGTTATGAACATGTGTGTCATCACTATCAAGATTCAATATGAATAAACCCTTCACATTGGGTGCATGGCCATAAAAGATATTACTCATATAAATAGAACAACCTTTATTCTCTGATTTAAATGAGTAACCGTCTCGCAATAAACAAGATCTAGATATAATGTTCATGCTTAACGCAAGCACTAAATAACAATTATTCAGGTTCATCACTAATCCCGATGGTAATCGAAGAGAGAGCGTGCCGACGGCGATCACATCAACCTTGGAACCATTTTCTTTGCCAGCCTTCGTCTATTTCGTAGTTCCTATTTTGAGTTGCAAATGTGAGCAACCGAACCGGTATCAAATACCCAGGCACTACAACGAGAGCTAGTAAGGTACACATCAATAACATGTATATCATATATACCTTGTTTGTCGTTGGCTGCCTTCTTGTCAGCCAGGTACTTGGGGCAGTTCCGCTTCTAGTGACTAGTTCCCTTACAATGAAAGCATTCAGTTTCTGGCTTAGGTCCATGCTTGGGCTTCTTTAAAGGAGTAGCAACTGCATTGCCATCCTTCTTGGTTTTACCCTTCTTGCCCTTGCCCTTGCCATTCTTCTTGAAACTAGTGGTTTTATTGACCATCAACACTTGATGTTCTTTCTGGATTTCAGACTCAGCGACTTTTAGCATCGCAAACAGCTCGGCGACTGACTTGTTCATCCCGTGCATATTATAGTTCATCACAAAGCTCTTGTAACTAGGTGGTAGTGATTGAAGAACTCTGTCAGTGATCGCCTCTGGCGGAAGGGCAATTCCCAACTCCGCTAGAAGAGTCGAATACCCAGACATTCTAAGTATATGTTCACTGACAGACCCGTTCTCCTCCATCTTGCAAGCATAGAACTTATCGGAGGTCTCATACCTCTCGATTCGGGCATTCTTCTGAAAGATAAACTTCAACTCCTGGAACATCTCATATGCTCCATGACGTTCAAAACGTCTTTGAAGTCCTGGTTCTAAGCCATACAATATTGCACACTGAACTATTGAGTAATCTGCAGAACGTGCCTCCCAAGCGTCCTTAACGTCTTCGGAGGTCATGTCTTTTGGTTGGTCACCAAGCGGTGCATCAAGGACATATGATTTCTGGGAAGCCGTGAGGATAATCCTCAGATTACGGGCCTAGTAAACAAAGTTGCATGGGAAACAAAAAAATTCCTACGTTCACGCAAGACCTATCCATGGTGATGAGCATCTACGAGAGGGAGAGTGGATCTACGTACCCTTGTAGATCGATAAGCGGGAAGCGTTAAGAAACGCGGTTGGTGTAGTCGACCGTCTTCACGATCCAAATCGCCGAGCGTCCCGCGATCCAATCACGATCCGTCCCGATCAAGCACCGAACGGACGGCACCTCCGCGTTTAGCACACGTACAGCTTGATGACGATCTCCGCCATCTTGATCCAGCAAGAGGGAGCAGAGAGGAAGAAGAGTTCTCTGGCAGCATGACGGCGCTCCAGCGATGTTGATGGAGCTATTCCGGCAGGGCTTCGCCTAAGCACTGCAGAAATCCGATCTAGAGGAGAAACTATGCACTGGAGGAACGGGTAGCACGTGGCTGAAAATATAGTGCAAAAACCCTAAAACCTCCAGTATATGTAAGAGGGACGGAGGAGAGGCCTTGACGCAAGGGCCAAGACTCCTTGGTTCGGCCGAATTGGGGAGGAGAGGAGGACTCCTCCTCCAATCCTAGTAGGACTAGGATTCCTCCTTTTTTGCCTTTTTCCACCTTTTCCCTTTGGACTTTTCTTCCCTAGACGCATAGGCCTTGTGTGGAACTTCCACCAGCCCACTAAGGGCTGGTATTTACTCTCCCACAGCCCATGAAGCCTCTTGGGTCGAAATACCCCTCCCGGTACACTATCGGCACTCCCGGTACACTACCGATTAGCCCGAAACTTTTCCGGCGACCAAAATAGGACTTCCTATATATGAATCTTTACCTCTGAACCATTCCAAAGCTCCTCGTGACGTTCGGGATCTCATCCGGGACTCCGAAAAACCTTCGATCACCACCATACATAACTCTATACTACCGAAACGTCACCAAACCTTAAGTGTGCAGACCCTGCGGGTTCGAGAACTATGTAGACATGAACGAGACACCTCTACGGTCAATAACCAATAGCGGGACCTGGATGCCCATATTGGTTTTTACATATTCTACGAAGATCTTTATCGGTCGAACCTCTATGTCAAGGATTCAGTTAATCTCGTATGATGTTCCCTTTGTTCTTCGGTATGTTACTTGCCCGAGATTCGATCGTCGGTATCTCCATACCTAGTTCAACCTCGTTAACGGCAAGTCTCTTTACTCGTTCTGTAATACAAGATCTCGTGACTAACACTTAGTCGCATTGCTTGCAATGCTTATTGTGATGTTGTATTACCAAGTGGGCCCTGAGATACCTCTACGTCACACGGAGTAACAAATCCCAGTCTTGATCCATGCCAACTCAACAGACACCCTCGGAGATACCTGTAGAGCACCTTTATAGTCACCCAGTTATGTTGCGACGTTTGATACACGCAAGGCACTCCTCCGATGTCCGTGAGTTACATGATCTCATGGTCATAGGAACATATACTTGACATGCAAAAAACAGTAGCAATAAACTGACACGATCATATGCTACGTTTGTAGTTTGGGTCTTGTCCATCACATCATTCTCCTAATGATGTGATCCCGTTATCAAATGACATCACATGGAAATGGCTAGGAAACCTTGACCATCTTTGATCAACGAGCTAGTTTACTAGAGGCATACTAGGGACAAAGTGTTTGTCTATTTACCCACACATGTAATGTGTTTCCAATCAATACAATTATAGCATAGATAATAAACGATTATCATGAATAAGGAAATATAATAATAAACACTTTATTTATTGCCTCTAGGGCATATTTCCAACAACCTAGGCATCTATGTAGTCCAAACTCCAAACTAGGCGTCTCATGTAGTCCAAACTATATTTGTAGTCCGTGTGTCTAATTTCCATCCGCCTTGGTGTGTGTATTGCGTTATAAAATGAAATGAATTTAGTTGGGATGATGTTTTACTGATTACACAAAAGCTTCCTCAAGTAAATTCTAACTTTGTACATCTCAAAAAAATTGTCTACATGGTGTAAATTTGAGTGTTATGTTTCTTGTTGGTGTTAATATTTAAGGGCACCTATTTTATCACATCTGATTTTGGGAGTGTTCCTTATCGATGCATTTTGATGTTACTGGGCATTCTAGGGAGTGTGATCTACTTCTAACAGTGCCAATGACTTTGATCTAATATAACGGTTCATAACATCATGACCACCTATGATTCGATTGGAATGTATCGTTCTTAACTGAACACTTTGATGCTACTCGTTGCTAGTTTTAGGGTTGTTGTGTTTAGCTAAGGCGTGGTGTGATCATGTGTGAAATCTAGTTGGTTAAGAGAATGGCTTACTTATTTGATTTCATATTTTCTTTCATCTTTCCTTTTGTAGTGTAGCTCTAAAAAAGGTACTACCTCCAAGCATTTGGTTCGTGACTAGCGATTAAACATGTGGGGTGCTTCGTGTAGTTGATGGTAAGTGCCTTAGTTAATCTTACTTGTGTCATCATGAGCTAGGGTACCTAGGCATTTAGTAGTTCAAGTTATTGTTGGCATCGATTGGGGAAATTCCATACTGATTAGATTGTCTTCTTTTTTTTTGATATTTTTGCTCTATATAAGGTACCTTGCAATGATTTTCGTTTGTCGCCAACAATGCAATACATGGGTGCTTCATCTAGCCAATGGTGAATGACTTACATCTTGCATGTCTCGGCATCCTGGGATTTTATCTTGTGAATGGAAATTTCTATTACTAATCCATCAAAATTAAATCCAAGCAACACAACTATTGTACATCATCAGGCCAGATCGGAGCTAGACAACCGTGTGAGCTACCAAACATGTGTAATTCATCATACGGTAACTTACATAATTTTGACGACGCCTAACATGAGTAGTACAAAATTGTCTACTAGTCATCTTACTTGTGTCAGCACCCTACACATAGGTGCTTCATGGAGTCTATGGTATAAGTGCCCTACTATATCATTTCACCTATGTTCACATCCTAGAGCATTACTAGGCATCTCATCTAATTCAAACTATTGTTAGCATCTGGCGTTTTCCAGCGTTACAGGGGCTAATTTCTGTTTTTTCTTGGTGCGTATGTTACATTGGAGAATGAAACGAAGTTCGTTGGGACGATGGTTAAATGGTTACATAAATCTTCCTCGAGTAATGCTAACTTTCTAGCTTTGGTTCATTTAAAAAATATTGTGCTTCATGGAGTAAATTTGAGTGTTATGTTTCTTTTTGGTGTTAACATCCTAGGGCACCTATTATCACTTCTCATTTGGAGACTAGTATTTCATGCATCTTTGATGTTATTAGACATCCTTGGGTCTATGCTCCACTTCTTACCAATGTCAACATCCTCAGTCTAGCGTTTCAAAAATTAACACATCCTCAGTCTAGTAGTACACGTCAAAGATTTTAGTTTGTGAACAGCCTTTCAAGACATGGGTGCTTCGCCAGTCGATGGCGAGTGTCTTACATCTTACATGCATCAGCATCTAGGTTAGCTAAGTCATGTCTGCTAATTTGAACTATTATTGCTATCCATCCTTTCTGGTATTGCGGGCGCTAATTGTCGTTTATATTATTGTCTATATTGTTTTATGGAGTGAAATGAAGTTAGTTGGGTTAATGGTTTACCAATTACTGGCAAGCACACTAGTTCACTAGTTTGACAAATGTTAACTTGGTAGCGCAATAGTTCACCACCAACAGTTCGAAATATTTGTGCTTGATCAAGTAAATTTAAGGGCTCCCTTTCTTACTGGGATCCACATCCTATGACACCTCTGATTAAGAAAGTAGTGTTGGTCCGTGCATTTTGATATTACTAGGCATGGATTCATCTTTGTCGGGTTGTGTGTATTAGATTCCGCTGTCAAATGTAGTAGTTAGAAGAATGGTGTGCTGATTGTAGAAAAGTGTCACTAAAATAGCCTTGTAAAAAGTGTCCTTAAGCTGAACTTGTACGAGTAAAATACACCGGAGGTCTTAAAAGTATTCCAAATATGTCAAGTAGGTCCTAAAATTTAAAAACGTCCATCTAAGTCCTATATGTTTGTAAGTTGTTCACCACGGATCCTTTTCGTGTTTGTCCAGGCCATGCCACGTGGCTCATTTACTCACGCCACGTGACCCGTTGAACCAGGCCACATATGCAATAATTTACTGAACCCCCTTTAAGGTTTCTCCTGTGGTACCTCTTCTTTCTTCTTCTCATGTGTGATGCTTCCTGCTCCTCGATAAGCGACCTCTACACGAGTGAGTAGAAAGAGAGCACCGATAAGCAAGTGTATCGCTTGTGTCGTCCGCTCTCTCGTTGTTCGACTTGGCCGCCGCACCAACACCAGCATGCACCTGTGGTCGTCCACCAGGCACTTCATCTGCAGGGACCATGGAGCTAGACATACTGCAGATAGTTGCCACGATCAGCTGCAATGCACCAACAAAGCCATCTTGAAGTATGTGCGCAAGCCGTATGACACGAGACTGTTCGACGAGATGGTGGACATGGGGTTGCGGAGCGCGCCCATGGCAGACTTCGTCAACAATGGTCCATCGATGTAGGATCACGCTACGCAGCGTGTCCTTAGACATGCTGATCATAACGCAAACGAACCTTCCTTGGCCCACACTTGTGGAACTACATCGCCCCCAAGGTGCTATCTTTTATGCCAAGATTGTGGAGCTCCGCAACATACAGAACTTATTCTACGGAATGTTACGAAGGGATGTTGTGGCATGGATATGAAACGCCCTGATATCAGGGCACACACGCTGCCACATGGAAGCGCCGACGGTGGTGATGTTCAGCTCGATTCATGCAATGGAACTCTTCACCTATGCAAGGATCTGGGAAAATATTGCATGTGTGGCATGAGTCAATACACCACATGGACCTATCAGCCCTAGATAGGACCCATAGTGAATGAATTAAATACATATACGACTTAGATGTGCGTTTTCAAACTTTTGGGACCTACTTCACATACCTTGAATACTTTTAGGATCGTCAGTGTATTTTACTTAACTTGTAACTACGTAACATTTGGTTGTGAACAATGATTTACACATGCATGGCGAAGTATGATTGCTTCACTTTTGTATGGTGTTAGGGCATCTCCAATGCCGACCATCAAACGGACCGCATAGTTCAGCGTATTTTGCCATCCAACGCTGTCTGAATGCACTTTTCGCTGCAAACCGAAGACAAACTATGTGGGACGGGGGGCGTGCATATGGACCGTTGCCACACCCGCGTCTGACTAACCTGGCGCACCAAAAAATCTTCTCCGACGCTTGTGCGCTACCCAACGTTGGTTAGCGTCGCTTCAGACCGTCAGTGTCGTATTCATATCGGTCTAGAGCGGACACGGCCTATCAATGGAGCCGGCATTGAAGTGGCGCTCCGGCCAAGAGCACCGCCGTGTGGCTTCCCGATGCACACCACGTCTCTCCGCATTCAAATGACATCAGTCCATCTACCTACCTTCATTAAACACACGCGGTTGCCGAGAAACCCACTCCGGTTGCCAACCGTTCAATTGTTTGCGTCCACTATTAAGGACCTCGCCACGTGCCCGCTATTTAATCCCAGGCCGGCAACAGAACCAGATCCATCCACCCTCCTCCCCTCTCTATCTCTTCTCTGCACCACACCCGCCATGGTCTCCTCGAGCTTGAAAGCCTTTTGGAACGGAATCTCATCCAACCAAAAGGAGGAGATCACCGCAACTGCTGCACTTTTCGCCGCAAACCGAAGACAAACTATGTGGGACGGGGGGGCGTGCATATGGACCGTTGCCACACCCGCGTCTGACTAACCTGGCGCACCAAAAAATCTTCTCCGACGCTTGCGCGCTACCCAACATTGGTTAGCGTCGCTTCAGACCGTCAGTGTCGTATTCATATCGGTCTAGAGCGGACACGGCCTATCAATGGAGCCGGCATTGAAGTGGCGCTCCGGCCAAGAGCACCGCCGTGTGGCTTCCCGATGCACACCACGTCTCTCCGCATTCAAATGACATCAGTCCATCTACCTACCTTCATTAAACACATGCGGTTGCCGAGAAACCCATTCCGGTTGCCAACCGTTCAATTGTTTGCGGCCACTATTAAGGACCTCGCCACGTGCCTGCTATTTAACCCCAGGCCGGCAACAGAACCAGATCCATCCACCCTCCTCCCCTCTCTATCTCTTCTCTGCACCACACCCGCCATGGTCTCCTCGAGCTTGAAAGCCTTTTGGAACGGAATCTCATCCAACCAAAAGGAGGAGATCACCGCAACTGCTGCACTTTTCGCCGCAAACCGAAGACAAACTATGTGGGACGGGGGGCGTGCATATGGACCGTTGCCACACCCGCGTCTGACTAACCTGGCGCACCAAAAAATCTTCTCTGGCGCTTGCGCGCTACCCAACGTTGGTTAGCGTCGCTTAAACCGTCAGTGTCGTATTCATATCGGTCTAGAGCGGACACGGCCTATCAATGGAGCCGGCATTGAAGTGGCGCTCCGGCCAAGAGCACCGCCGTGTGGCTTCCCGGTGCACACCACGTCTCTCCGCATTCAAATGACATCAGTCCATCTACCTACCTTCATTAAACACACGCGGTTGCCGAGAAACCCACTCCGGTTGCCAACCGTTCAATTGTTTGCGTCCACTATTAAGGACCTCGCCACGTGCCCGCTATTTAACCCCAGGCCGGCAACAGAACCAGATCCATCCACCCTCCTCCCCTCTCTCTCTCTTCTCTGCACCACACCCGCCATTGTCTCCTCGAGCTTGAAAGCCTTTTGGAACGGAATCTCATCCAACCAAAAGGAGGAGATCACCGCAACTGCTGCACTTTTTGCCGCAAACCGAAGACGAACTATGTGGGACGGGGGGCGTGCATATGGACCGTTGCCACACCTGCGTCTGACTAACCTGGCGCACCAAAAAATCTTCTCCGGCGCTTGCGCACTACCCAACGTTGGTTAGCGTCGCTTCAGACTGTCAGTGTCGTATTCATATCGGTCTAGAGCGGACACGGCCTATCAATGGAGCCGACATTGAAGTGGCGCTCCGGCCAAGAGCACCGCCGTGTGGCTTCCCGGTGCACACCACGTCTCTCCGCATTAAAATGACATCAGTCCATCTGCATACCTTCATTAAACACACGCGGTTGCCGAGAAACCCACTCCGGTTGCCAACCGTTCAATTGTTTGCGTCCACTATTAAGGACCTCGCCACGTGCCCGCTATTTAACCCCAGGCCGGCAACAGAACCAGATCCATCCACCCTCCTCCCCTCTCTATCTCTTCTCTACACCACACCCGCCATGGTCTCCTCGAGCTTGAAAGCCTTTTGGAACGGAATCTCATCCAACCAAAAGGAGGAGATCACCGCAACTGCAAATAGCTGGACAAGCTCATCTGAGGCTGGCGTTGCGAACACGCCAATGGCAGAGGCGGCCGACGACACGCCAATGGAAAGGACGGGCGGCGAAGGAAGAGCACGCGTGTACAACTCCTCTTCTGAAGCTCCCAACGCCAATGAAAAAGGGATCTCACTCTTACTAGTGTAACAGTATGGTACTAAAATTCCCACCTCTTGCCATACACCTACATGGATCATAGATTAACCATGAATTATTGTCTTATATACCAATGCTCATCTATATTCCAAGAACCTATACGTATATCCATTCCTCCCGAGTTTTGAGTCAGACTACTGTATTTGTCTGTCTTTCCATTTCATTTCCTCTATTGTATCAGTGCACCGCTCTCTCGATTTGGCATACAAATAGAAGGTTCTGCTGTTCTTCGAGCATTAGACAATCCAAATGGCTAAACATCCGAATATACGACAAGCACGGATCACCCCACAGGATTAGCGCAGTATGACACTACCTTGAGAATGTGGTATGTTTAAATTATTTAGTTTGCGCTATCAGTTCTCTATCGATGATGAACTGCCCATAAAATTGATTTAGGACGAACCGTAAATTGATTTTGCAGGTAGGAAATTTAGCACATTAGCATATTTGTTTGTAAATAACAAATTGACGAACCCAAATTGAATTTTAAGTCACCTGATGCCTAACACGGCTATACGTGGGGTGAAGTAAGAGCATCTACGGCCGCATCTACCTGATTGGGTCCCTCAAACAGTCAAACGTCTGGGTTCTTTCTCCAAAACAACCGCAGACATCATTTTCAGGCCTCACTTTTTCTCTATTTTTTTTCTCTGAACAGACTTTTTCTCTTTGCATGCAACATTTCATCGAACACACGTTGTGTGCATGCACATCGGCAAGTCGGCGGCACTGTAGGTGGAAGCCAAGGGCAGGTGAGCAGGCGGCCAGCACGCAGCCCAGCCGCTGGGATCACGCCCCAATTACTCATCAGAATCTGCCTGTACGACCCCCCTTTGAAACGTGCGTACCAGACTCAGCTTCTAGTTCCAGATACGTACAACAGCGAGCGAGTACCTCTCAGCTCAAGCATTGATTCGCCCGCGGCGAAAGAGCGCTGCTCAATGACGCCGCCACCCTAGGTGAACTGTACGGGTCAGGCAAGGAAGAGCGAAGAGACGTTTACCTGTGGAGACCAGTGCATAGCTTATGGCAGTAGGGCTTGGGCTTGCCATCAATGGGAAGAAAACCGGGGGACTTAACTTGGGAGAGAGCTGCAACCTCCATGTGCAATGAATGAACGCCGCCACCACCAGGTGATGATGCAAGGTTACTAGGGCTTGCTTGATGCCATCAGACTGGAATCGCGAGGATGGGCTAACTGCAATTATTTGATCAGGGCAGTATGCTTTTTTACACAAATTGAAGCTCTGTGGACGACAGCTCCGTTACCCAGGAACTGACATGGTGCTGCTATACTGCTTCTAAAAAGGTCAGGTGCAACAACATAGCACATTGATGGATTTACCGGCAAAAGGCGATACGGAGTTGATGAACTCGGTCAGGGTCACCACAGTGTAATTGCCTCAAACATGAGGTTCATCTTCCTTGCGAAAATGATCCCTGCAGGAAGTCGTAGAGCTCCTCTGCAACTGCCAAGGGGTATTCTTCCTGCGGCAAAAGCGCGCCTGGGACCTCCACGAATTTGGTCACGCCTTTGGCACCCTTGAGAGCCTCCATCTCGGCCTTGGACCTCTTGGGGGAATTCAGCGTCGACATCACCAAAACAGGGACATCTCCGTCCAACTTGGCAAACAGCTGCAGGAACTCTTCCCTCGATTGGACAGGGTCGAGAAGGCCCGTCAGGAACGCGGCAGGGACGTATCGCGCGCCTTTTCTTTTGGTCAATTCGTAGCGGCTTTCGACGATCTCCGGGGTAACGTTCTCAGGGTTGGCATACACATGGGACTTGTACTGGGACTGGATGGACTTTTCGTTGCTCACCAGAACATTGTACATCACCCAGCCAATGGCTGGGGCCCTGAGGGTTCCTCGTAGAAGCCCATACCTGTTATTAACAGGTCAAAAAATACTTCAGTGCGATCAGCTTGAATTTTATGCACTAGCAGGCCGGGTATCTGTAGAAAAATGGCTAATAGTAGTGATCATGTCACGTATTATCTACATCAGTATTCATTATGTGTGATTTCAATGCATACTGCCTTAGGTCACACCTACAATCCTCCATCACAAGCTTCACTAATCAGTTATACATATATATCAACATTAGTTAAATGCATGAGGCTACACATATAAATCAGTACTGGAGCACAAAAATGATAATCTCTTTTCTCATAAAGCCACTAAACCAATTTGGAAAATGAAGTGCCTGCAAATGGTACTGTATTTTCCATGTGCAACGACAGAGACAATTCCATAATGACAACCAAGGCCAAACGTAACTAATGAATCACTGTTTAAGGCAGACTCGTTCGTACACAAGCATCTTCTCAATTGCACCCTAGCTGTGGAGCCTACACATCACCATGTTGCAACTGCCTATGATCGAAAAGATATGCATGCAAAACAGTGCTGCAACTAAATGACATGTAGAAGATTTTACTAACAGTGCTGCAACCGAAAGATTTGTACAGAACCAGCTAGCAGATTTACTGTTTGTTGAACGAGATCCTCCAGCCCACTGCCCACCCAAAGGACATGTGATAGCACTACTGATAGGCATAAACACTACAGAATAAAAGGCAGGATGAGGTACACAAAGCATGCTTTGATACAGTATAATGATGATCAAAAGTGGGTATTTTCTCCTGTAGTCCGGTTGCATCTAAGGACTATCAAGATCGTCTTAATGTTTCCACAGCTTCACAAACCTCACGATTCTGGGTATGTTTCATGCCTATCATATCTGTCTAGCACATTTGCATATTCACCCTTGACAATTGACATACACAACGAACAATAAATATTGTGAGGAAAGGGTCAGGGAATATAGCTATAGCTCATAGGCATGAGGCTTGTAAATAGAGTGTCTGCAGCTTTTGTAGTCAAGACAGCACAGAAAAATGCAAACTGTTGCTGAAAAACTGGCAATGAAATGCATACGTAGTGGTGATCATGGTATTATACTATTATAAAAGTATTCTCTGGCAAATATACGTAATACCATATAATAAATGAGCGCAAGTTTAGTACCTTGTTTCCATATCAGAACCTCGGCCAAATACTATGGGAAGGGGTCCAGCCCAAGTAGGTGCAACAGCAGCAACCGCAGATGGTCTGATAAGGCCCTTCCCAGCTGCACGGATAGCTATGGTTGCTGCATGACCACCTCCAACAACTACAAGTTCGCCATCTGAACATAGTGTAGACAATACAAGTGTACACCCACATCGTTAAGTCACTACTGAGATTCAAACAACACAAAATATTCAAAGTGATTGCCATTACTGAATAATGAAAATCATACTGACAACAGCAGTCAATCTGAGAAACACCAATCAACTAGAATTTGTTTTCTGGTTTCTACCATATGTTCTACTCGTTTACATTGACAAGAGAATATTACATGGTGGTCTTGGCTGTTCTGCTCAACTCCATAAGCTTCCTTTAACTACATTGCTACTCTACCTACTAAGCACTAACATACAATAATTATGTTCAGAACCGTAACCGTAAGATGCCAGTATACAGTTGCCAGCCAGCTTTCATGTACTAGCTAAGACGAATGTAACCTGGAAACACTTTCTCTAGAATATTTCAGTTGGCTATGAATGATTGGGCAGACATTATTTTATGCATAGCTCAAACATGCTACTTCTGGGATCTGGTTGCACCACTAAACAGTCTGAACCATACATATACTTTTAATAACCATTATTACAATAAGCATATGCAGGTAAAGTAGGAAGCTAGCATTGAAGGATAGAAGAATGAGTCATATTCATGAACCAAATAACCGTAACCAAAGCAAAGTGCATAGAATCAAGTATTAATTCCAGAGAAGATGCTTGCAATGACAGGCTACCAGTTGACTGAAAGAGTAAAATCTGATTTACCTGCATTCGCCATAGGACTATTTGGTGAGTTCAGTAGCTGAACCAGAAAATTCTCCATCACATCAGCATTATAGTTCAGTGATGGCCTGTCTGAATAACCCAGACCAGGCCAATCAACAATAGTAGCACGGTAACTGAGTTCTCCTTTCCGTGTCACGATATCTTTGGCGACCACCCTCCATTCCTCCACTGTGCTAACATCAGAAATTGTAGGGATCATAAGGATGTTCTTCACATTCTCAGCAGTCCCCTGCTCATGTTCCTCATAGTAAACACTAACTGGTTTATCCTCAAATGTCCACTGCCAGTTCCCAGTCTAGAAAAGGATAACAAATAATGTTACAGACAGAAAATAACACAGAGTGAAAATAAAGTTGCTTGTGTGACCACAGTTAGCAATCCAATGTTGAGATATTTCCTCTAAAGTAGCCAATATTCACTAAGGACCTTAACTTTAACAAATGGATGCAAAACAATTGTACTAACGGAATCAGTTGGAGTAAACATGGTATCACGAACTTCAGCAATATTTTGTGCATATTATAGTACCAAGTTCAACACAATGTGGTCCACTGTTTGTCTGCCATTACCTAAAAGGGACACCTTACGATACTTGGGACCAATGCTACAAAGTAATGGTGGTATCGATGAGGATGTTAGCCACAGAATCAAAGCGGGGAGGATGAAGTGGTGCCAAGCATCTGGCATCCTCTGTGACAAGAGGGTCTCACAAAAGCTCAAAGGTAAGTTCTATAGGATGGCGATCAGACCTACGATGCTATATGGAGGTTGGCCTACTAATAGACAACACATCCAACAGATGAGTGCCACTGAGATGTGCATGCTAAGGTGGATGTGCGCAGTGGCGGAGGCAGAAAATTTTGATGAGGAAGGCCAAGTGCTATTAAAATAGGTTGGGGAGGGCCAAATCTTAGAAATATAGATGTTTAGCAATAAAAAATCTCTAATTCTGCACTGTTCATCAGTAATTTGGTAGCAATCTCATGTTGTTAGGGGGGGGGGGGAGGGCCCCTGCTGGTCCCCCCTGTCTCCGCCACTGGATGTGCGGCCATACAATAAACGTTGGATTAGGAACGAAGGAATACATGATAAGGCAGGGGTGGCACCAATTGAAGAGAAGCTTGTCCAAGATCGACTAAGGTGGTTTGGACATATCCAACATTGATGAGACCTGAAGAAGCACCAGTGAATAATAATATTCTAAAGAGTAGCAAAAATACTAGGAGGGGTAGGGGGCGACCAAAGTTGACATGTGAGGACTGAGGAGGCGGCAAAAAGAGACTTATAGGACTGGAATGTATCCAGAGATTTGGCCCTTCATAGGATTGCATGGAATTCAGCAATCTATGTACTAGAACCTTAATTTATATACCTTCACTTTGCTTACATGTACTTGATCACTTCTTTTATGGGTTCTCATAGGTTTCTGTTGGGTTTCTAGCTTACCCCAACTTGCTTGGAACAAAAGGTTTTGTTGTCTTAGTACTAATTCAGCACAATGTGGTCCACTGTTCACATCTTCAAGGTCGTAAAGAAATAACTTAGCAATTCTGTTTTGTTTGCCTCACAATTCCCATTTCCCTTTTTTTCCTGTAAAGTAAATTCCTTATGTCCCAACCTCTCATCTTTGTTACTATAGGAGCAATATGACATCAACTTCACTTCATCTTAGAGAACATGCAAGTATATGCATAAACTCAGCCAAACATACCAATTAATGAAATCAGCATAGCAAAATCACTGCACTAGCAATCAAGTAGGTAGAATCAAAGATAGGGCCATGGCATGACGCTGAATGTGAATAAGAACTAGAAATAAAGTAGATGTGCCAGATCACTAGGGAACACTAAAACGAAACCAATTAAGCAGACCAAGTACTACTGGATTGGTGCATCCACCTCTTAAAGTGGTACCTAAGGTTTTCAAACAGTTTGCAAAAAAATTGGCGATGTAGAGAGCGCATATTTTATTTACATTTAAAATTTCAAGGCCCGGCTTGATTGATTTGGAAAATATGAAATTACAAGTAGAGAAAACATATGCTGATGATCAGCGAAAAATCGCCACTCATGCACATACTTTCTTTTTCCATCCCTTCAAACTGAGATCAAATTGGTCTTGAAATTTTGCATGACTTTAGACATGGGAAGCAAGGAGGTAGCACAAAACCTCATATGCATGTGAGAGGGGAGAGACAAAAAGAGATAGAACAGAGAGCAGGCTTACAGGGTCCTGGATAATGTGAGCCAAAATGGTTAAGGAATTCTGACCATGAAACACAACACCTCATATGCATGTGGACAACACCGCACTACTGACAAATACTTCTTTCATTTCATACTGCAAATAGTGTAGACTCCATTTGTTTCATGTGGTAGTGATTCCACCTTGTCAAGAAGGATACTGTGTTACAGGATGCAAAATTTGTTGATTCATTCTCTTACAGAGGTAAAATGGTATCTGATCAATGATCATTAGATGCTCCTCCCTCTCTCCACTTCGTAACTGAAGGGTAGGTAAGCTCCACGTAAAGTAGAACAGAATACGGATCAAAATTCGACAACCAACCACCCACGCATGGTGCATATTTTTCAATAAATTAGGTATATCGCATATGATGTGCAACAGTGTATCAAATTCAATCAAAAAAATTGCTACTCGGTATATAGGAGTGTATAACAGCAAAATTATGACATTTAGGTGGCACGTAAATTCTGCTGGGCATTGGTTTTTCTTTTATTTTAATAAGCACTATAATATTGAGTGAATTCCACATTTACCCCCTAGATATGCATTTGTGACACTAATTACCCCGTCGTGTGGAAATTCGTCTATAATACCCCTTTTAGAAGCTTTGAACCCTCATTTTCTGATCCGTGTCCATTATGCAAGGTGTGAGGTGTCGTCCGGGGTCCAAAAATATCTGGACGAAGACGAGGAATGTTAAATATGGACAAGAGAATTCTGGATATGATCGTCAATGATGCCCTCCGATCTTTACACATTTTTTTATGAATCATTGACGCAACATACCGATCATATATATAACATAAACAAGAAAAATGCTAAATCGGGGTAAAACCGCATTATAAGTCTTCAAATTCTGATATTTCGATAGAAGTTCCACTAAATGGGGTAATATGTGTCACAAATGTACAACTATATAGGGTAAAAAGTGGAATTCACTCTATAATATATGGACAATGAAAACCTACCAAACAACTCGAGATCTAAATCCGCCTGGAATGATTTCCCGAACCTCAATCGTGCTAAGACTCTCGGCTTATTCAACGGATTGCCCAGCCACCCGATATACAACGATTCCGATGAGCCCAAATCCGGCAGCCAGCCGCAGCGGCGATTTATGTCGATAACTTGTACCCGGGGACCAATTGTTCGGCGAACTCACCTTGGACGGCGAGTACGCGGGCTTGGGGGCGGGAGGGGCGGCGACGCAGCGTACAGCGAAGCGCCTCGCCCGCCGGAGCGGAACCAGGCGGCTGGAGGCGGTGACGGTGGGGGCGAGGAAGGCGGCCGCGGCCGCCGCGGAGGGGCGCATGAGGGTAGCGGGAGGCGGAGGCGGGCGCGGCGGGGCGAGGAGTGGAGAGGAGGCGGACGACGTGGGCTGCAGTGGACTCGCGAGCTCGACGACTGGAGCCTCGCCGTCATTTCATTGCGCCCATGCCTTCCCTTTGTAGCAGCTCTTTTTTTTCCACACCACTACTTAAATTCATTATTTCAAACAACAATTTAAATTCCTTAGACTGCTTACTCTATTTTTTAAGGAAGTCGGACCACTTACAGTTCAAACGAATATATATATTACAATTAATTTTTGTTACTGTAGATTTGAAATCCTAGCCGTACATTTTGGAACCCTTTTGTGCGGTGTGCAGATTGACGAGATTAGCGGCGCGTATAGTAACGGGGCTGGTAACCGATCGGGGGCCAGATTAGAGATTAACAATTTCGCTTGTGTCCAAGAATTTCCATGCCTCTCATGCAACCACGTTTATATATGTAGAAAACTCCTTGTTGGGAAGCCACGTTTCTTGGGTGGAAGCCATGCATTCACGTGGGCGCTTCACATCTCCACATTTCAGTTTGACGATTGAGCAGCGCTCCAGAACAAACCAAGCAAATAAGATCAGTTCGGAAAAAAAAAACTGATCGTCCTGATCAGACTACCTTTTGGCCTGGCCCGTAATAGGTTACTCTGTCGCAAAACAAAATTGATGGGCCTATGAGGAACTGGTACGAAAACCGGCCGGAGCTATCTGTGGGTAGTGGTATATCCCGGGAGCAACTAATTGAGGAAAGCTCCTTCGGGAGCCTACGGAGGATCACTCTCAGACGTTGTCATTTGATCCGTTCTCAGTCGTCGTCACGTATCGCGTTTTGAGCGTTTTTTTTGGATTTTATTTTTTTAATTTGTCTGCACATGTTTTCGGGTTTTTTCAGTCGTGTCTTTCAGAAAAGAAAAAAAAACATTTTCTTGTTCTTCGTTCTTTGAGAGGCACGGTTTTGCTTCCGCGAGAGGCACGATCATGCCTCTCAAAAACAGAAAAAAAAAACACGTTTTTTCTTTCTTTGAGAGGCACAGTTTTGTTTTCGCAAGAGGCATGGTTTTTTCGTCCGGATTTTTCCTTCTGTTTTTTCATGAAAATAAAAAGTTTGTCAAAACCTATCAACATGGGAATTAGCTTTGCTCGATGCTAGGAATCATACACTGAAAACGGTTCGATATTTGAACGAGTGGTTTAAGAGATAAAACATTTTGAAATAACGAATCTACGGAAAAAAAAGAAAAAAAAGGTTACGACAAGTGACACACATGTAGTCCACTACTTGTCACAACCTGAGGAGGTGAGAGTGATTTTGAAAGGAGTATTCCTTAATTAGTGGTTTCGCTATACCTCCCATTATGCTTTCTCAAAAAAAAATGTCTCGCTTTATGCGAGCTCTCGAGTTGAGCTTTTCCTCTCTCGCGTCATTAATGGGCCGGCCCGTTATGGTTTTGCAAAAAATCATAGAAAAAAAAGCGAGGGCGCGTGGATTTCAATCCCTCGATTTCCTTGTAACTTTGTTGCGCTTCTAGACAGTAAGGCATCACTCATTTCATGTTTCATCTGAAGGATGCGAACTACTTGAAGTAAATAAACCCGGATTTCCACCAACTTTTTAGGGTTTTGTGTTCTTTCTTGTTTTCACCGATTTTTCTTTCTTTCTTTCTCTGTTTTACTGGTTTTTTCTTTTCTTTCTTTCTTCATTTTTATTTAGTTACTTTGCTTTTATTTTTCATTTTCTTCTTCATTTCTTCATTCTTTTTTAATTGTTTATTTGGTTTTATTTTACATTTTATTTTTTCTTCGGGTATATTTTGCTTATTTTCGGTTTTATTTTTTTTGGTTATCTTTATTTCTTTTATTTTTCATTTCTACTTATTTTTTATATGTGAAGAACAAATTCCTAATATACATTTGACATTTTTCAATTACAAATTCAACTCTTTTTAACACAAGGTCAACATTTTTATACATATTTTAAACATTTCTAAGATGCTTGATTAAGAAATACTAAATTAAATATTAAAAATTTAACACATGGTCAACATTTTTCTATAGAAATTTAACATTTTTCCAAATGCTTGATCAACATTATACAAATAATAGTTCAAATGTCTTTTAGTTGCTTGATTATCATTTTTATATACATGACTAAAAATTCATCATTTTCTAATACATGTTCACCATTTTTTGTATACACATTTAACATTTTTTAAATACTTGATCACCATTTTTTAAATACTTATTCAAGATTTTTCAAATGCTTGATTAACATGTTCATATACATGCTAAAAAATCATCACTTTTTCATTCATGATCATCATGTTTTTGTACACACATTTAACATTTTCAAATACTTTATTAACATGTTAATCAGCATTTATTCAAATAAAATTCAAATTCTTGATTAACATGTTTATATACATGATCATAAAAATTCAGCATTTTCTTAATACATGGTCAACATTTTTTTCTACACAAAAAATATTGAATGCTCACTCAACATATTTCAAATACTTGTTCAAGAAAATTGAAATGCTTGATTAACATTTTTTAATACATGATCAGAAAATTTATATATTTTTCGTATATGTGATAAATATTATTTCTATACACATTTAAAAAAATTCGAATGCTTGGTCAACAAATGTTTTTATATAGTTTTTCTGTAATATATATATATATATATAGAAAATAAAAAAATAAAGCGAAAAATGAAACAGGTGTAAAAACACAGGGAAAAAAAGGAGGTTGCTCCCTCCCGCGCTGTTGGGCCGGTCCAGCTTTGTCTCCCCTTCAGCAAGGGGTCCTACCCCTCTCGCTGAAGGCGAGACATAGGAGCTCCCCTCTCCCTGTATGTGCTTCAAATTGCGTCAAAACATCTACATGGCCGCCACTAGCACAACCCATCAATATCTACTAGCTGAAACTAAGATTTTTTTAGGGTTGCTCAACACATTTGCCATGCGGTAGAAACTAATACACTGTCCTATCAAATAGGTTTGAAATTGATATTACCGAATATAATCTCTTTACCCATAGCTCTTTTGTGCGAGGAGGTTTTATTACTGACAATGTTTTAGTTGCTTATGAAAGTTTTCATGCCATAAAGAATAGGAGGCAGGGTAAGAGTGGTACATGCGCACTTAAGTTGGACATGCACAAGGCGTATGACCGTGTGCCATGGGATTTTCATCAAGATATGATGTTCATGCTTGGGACTGATACTTCATGGGTGGACATGATTATGGCATGTGTTACAAGTGTTAACTACAGGGTTTGGTTTAATTTTGACGAGTCGGATATTTTTACCCCTTCGAGGGGGCTCCGCCAAGGGGATCCATTATCCCCTAGTTTATTTTTGATTTGTGCTCAAGGATTGCTCGGTCTTCTAGCGTATGAGGAGGAAATTAGTGGTATCCAACGGGTTAGGGTGTGACATAATGCACCATCAGTTTTACACTTGTTATTTGTTGATGATTCCCTGATCTTGATGGATGTGGATAGTCGAATGCCACGTCCCTATTTTGTGGGTATGGATAGAAGTGATTGTTCCAATATCTGGTCGATAGAGTGTATGCTTTGATAGATGGTTGGATGTCAAAGATGTTATCAATCAGTGGGAAGGAGATTATTGAAGGTCGTGGCACAGGTCGTCCTAGTTTATGCCATGTCTATTTTTAATCTCCCTAAAAATATGTGTAAGGTCATTGGTGATGCTATTGCTACATTCTGGTGGGTTGGATCTAAAGGAAAGAGGAAATACATTGGAGGGCGTAATGGAAGATGTGTGTCCCAAAATCTGATGGTGGAATGGGGTTTAGATATTTGCATCGTTTTAGCAGAGCAATGTTGGCAAAATTGTATTGGAGGTTGATGGCCGAGCTGGAAACATTTTGTGCTTAGGTTCTTCATGCAACATTTCCACATGGGAATTTATTGAATGCTACCTTGTAAAAGGGGTCATCTTTCACTTGGCAGGGTATTATGGCGGGTCTGGAAATTTTTAAACATGGAGCCATTTGGTGCCTAGTTGATGGTGTGAGGATTAAAATCTTAGAGGACCCATGGACCCCAGGGAGTTTTGATCGAAAGGTGATGACACCACACGGACAATGATTACTTCAAACTATGCAGGATATGATTGACCCAACGACAGGGGAGTGGGATGAACAATTAATTATAGAGAACTTTTGGCCTGTAGACGCAACTAGAATTTTTTGTGTCCCATTAGCGTCACATGGCCAAAATATGTTTTATTTCTTGGTAGTTTACAAAGTCGGGATGTTTCACGGTCAACTATGTGATAGCCTGGCATATTAGGGATGATAGACTACTCATATCAATAAGGAATTCCTTCTTTTCTGGGAGCCCATTTGAATAGAACTCCCAGGTTAAGCGTGCTTGGCTTTGAGTAGTTCTAGGATGGGTGACCGATCGAGAAGTTGGTTCCGGATGCGCATGAGTGAGGACAAAGTGCACAAAAAAGACTAGTATTGATGTGTGAGGCCAGTATAGATCCCGCTAGGAGTAAGGACCACCGACGGGTGTGTCCCGGCGTTATAAGTTGGTATCAGAGCCGACCCTCGCGGTTACATGGATGTTTGCCGACAGGTTTGCGTTCATGTTGTTCACGAAGTTGGTGACCCGTCACGGCACACAGAATGACACATGTATTGGACTCGAAGCACAAACGTTTGTGATAAGAGGGAACGTTCCTGTGACCCGACGAGGACGTCAGTTCCTCCGAGTGGTGTTGTATGTGATAGCCTGGCATATTAGGAATGATAGACTACTCATATCAATAAAGAATTCCTTCTTTTCCAGGAGCCCATTCGAACAAAACTCCCAGGTTAAGCGTGCTTGGCTTGGAGTAGTTCTAAGATGGATGACCGACCGGAAAGTTGGTCCCGGATGCGCATGAGTGAGGACAAAGTGCACAAAAAACACTAGTATTGATGTGTGAGGCCAGTCTAGATCCCGCCAGGAGTAACGACCACCAGCGGGTGTGTCCGGGGCATTACAAACTAGGCATACCGAGAGACATGGAGGTCGGAATACATAACTCGTGATCATCTTAAAGAAGGCGTTGGGAGAACAAACTCACACTCGATTTGGAAAGTGATATGGGAAGATAAGTACCAGCCAAAAGTGCATATATTTAACTGGAGAGTGTTACGAGAGTTACATCGCTTGGTCCCTTGTTTATGTACACTAGCTAATCGCCATATAAAAACTCCCGTTTGTTGTAATAACTCTGAAGATCTTTGACATATGATATTTGTGTGTGACAGAGCTGAGGGGGTATGGAAGGAGATTGGTCTAAAGGAATTCATTATCCTTTTGTGAGTGGAGAGCGATCATGTGCGGATACTTTAGAACATCTTCTATGTAGTGAGTTGCCGAGCACGAGAGAATAGGAGACTACAAAGTTTAATCTTGTTTGTCAATTTTAGGGATATGCGAATAAATAGGGTTCACTAGATATGCAACTAGGTGAACACAACCTATATGAAAAATACAAGTAGAGCTAAAATATGCTAGGCAACAAAGTAATTAGCAAACCTACAGCATACAAAGCAAGGTAAAGTGCGACAAACAATTAATCACAAGTGAGCGCGAGGATGCAAAATTTATCTAGAAGTTCACTCTTCCTTGGGGAAGAGATACTCTCCGTTTAGAGTGGTGCGAGATCCAAAACTTGTGGAAATCCAGGGAAAGCTCATTGTATCTCTTTCAAGTCACCCCAACAAATGAGCCTCGGATCACTTGGGGGTGCCCTGGAAGGCGACCACCACACCTTTAGAAATGTCTCTAGAGCACACCACAAGCAAGGAAGCTTTCATAGGAACCTATAACCGCCTAGGAGCCCAAGCTCCAAGGGTAACAAGTTAATGGTGAAAATAAATTGTGGGAAACACGGATTTGGGTTGGTCAAGTGCAGATTGGGTCTTCCTCTCCCAATTCCCAAAGTTTAAACAAGTTTGGATGGAGGGATTGCGTGTATTGAGCAAAATGAGGTGTAGCAATGGAGGAGCTCAATAAGACATTAGGGTTAGAGGTTGGAGGAGGAAGAATGAGTTTTCTATAGTATTCTTGGCCGAATGGGGATTTCTTAACGTTGGACCCGTGCGTACGGGCTAAGTTAGCCCCGTGCGCACGGGGTGTCCAGTGAGTTTCGTGGCACCTCGTGTGCATGGGGGTCAAAGACCCAATGCAGACAGGGTGTCCAGAAACTTTCAGACCACCCCGTGCGCACACAAGGCCCATAGTTTATTTCATCTCAGTTGCAAGTCGACTCTTGACTCGCAACTCGACTCAAAGTTTCGTAGTTGTCCCAGTGACAAGTTCACCCTCGAGTCGCAACTGGGATCGTAGTTGCAACCCCACCATCGACTCGTAACTAGAGCCTGTGTTTTGTTTTTGATCCTAGTTACAAAGTCCATCTTTTCACTCATAACATGACCTTGCAAGTCAACCCGTGACTCGTAACTGGGCTCGTAGTTTTATAGTTATGGCAGTTGCAAGTCCACCATCGACTCGCGACTGGGCTCGTAGTTTCATAGTTATCCGAGTTGAAAGTCCACTATCAACTCACAACTGGGCTCGTAGTTGTCCGAGTTCCAAGCGCACCTTTGACTCGCAACCAGAGCATGTGATTTCTTTTCATCCCAGTTACAAGTCCACCCCCAACTCACAAATGGGCATGAAGTTTTCTTTGTCACCTCAGTTCGCAAGTCCACCCTCGGCTTATTACTCGCACCGATCATTTTTTGTTCTCCACTCCTTTTTCTGTTCTCCACTCCTAGTTGCAAGCCCACCCGTTTTTTTATCATCCTTATTTTTGCGAGTAGGTCATCTTTTTTATTCTGCAGCCCCGTTGGAAGTCCACCACTGACTTGTAATTGGGTTTCAATTTTTTTTGTTGCAGCTGCACATTCACATCCACTTGTAACTCGGGTGAGCGACCATTTTTTTATCCGAGGTACAATGCCATCTTCAATACGCAAAATGCAAGTCCCGGCCCTGGTAGCGTCCATCTTTTCCTTCTTTTAATTCTTTTTAGCCGCTCAACATTTTTTTGTTCCAATCCTTTTTTTTCAAATGTCCCAGTTGCAAGCCCATACTCGACCCATTTTTTTGAATTTTTTGAAAGATATGCAACCGAGCAGGATAAGTTTTCATGTATCTTTTTTAAAGCAAGCATTGATATGATTTTTAGTTTCCATCCCATTGAGTTATAGCCCGTTCGGAAGTTCTCCGGATCCTCGCTTCTCCAGAACGCCACATCTCCTAGAAGCCCCGCTCCGCGGACAAATCATTCCTGTAGTGCAATTTCCAGGAGCTACGGAAGCCGCGCTTCGCGAAAACCAGGAGCAGAAGTTGCTTCTATATTACATCCCGATGCCCTTCCGAAGTGCTACAACAGCGAACCGTTTCGCAGCGAACACATCGACACTCGTGGCTCTCCTATCGTAACCCTAGCCAGTCGCCACCCTATTGCCGGCCGACGATGCGCCGCCACCCGCATATCTGTCGCGTCCGACAGGAATCCGTCCATCGCCGCTTGAAGTCGCCGCGCGACCATCCCCATGGAGTCATCTCCTAGATCTGCCGTCATCACTTCATCCGTTGATCGCCCCCGGCAGCCATAGGACCTGCTCCGTTCAGCCTCCCACAAGATGCATGCCAAAGAATCTCTTTTTGGGTTTGGCCAAGAGCTTCGTCGCAGCGTCCTTCTCTTGCCCCGATGCCTTCCGTGACCCTCGACATGCCTATTAGTTGGTAGACCCTGGGAGAAGTTGACCAAACGCCCCGAACACTTTTAGCTCCACGCGAGAAGCTGGAAGCGGGAGCACGGAGACGGAGATGCGGATTTGAAGAAGCTGGAGAGCTTCCGAACGGGCCCTTAGTTCCCCATCTTTGTTCGAAATCTCATAATTGTATGCAAATGAGACACACCCTTTTTAGTCATATCCTTTTTTGTATATAATGCTAGTTTGCCCACCAATTAAAAACGACAAGTTTCCAAAAATGATTTGGAATTTTATATAATGTTTGTGTTTTCAAAAATTGCGTTTATGAATTCAAAAATATTCCGAAATTGTAAAAAATGTTATTGTTTTCAGAAATTATTCAGAATTTCAAAAGATGTTCTCATTTTTAATTTTTATTTAAAATTCAAAAATTGGGGAACTTTAATGTTTCTTCAAAATTTGTAAAAATGTTCAGAAATTTACAAAATTGCTCGTGTTTAACAAAAAAATATTTGTAGTTTCTAAAAGGTGTTCAAATTTTGCAAATTTGTTTGCAATGTTTCAAGTAATGTTCGGTTACGCCACCTCAATTAGTCCTTCAAACTTCTCACTACATTTTTGCCATGGCGTGCTGTCTGGTGCATAGTGGCTTGTTGCGTTTGTGCATAGATAGACAAGATGTCAGTAGTTCAAATTATGCTACTCCCGTCATTCATGTTTTTTGCCGATTATTTGTGTATGAATGTTTTTATTTTTTAAACCGTGCGTTCAAATCTTGAACCGTTCTCATCATTGGATTTCTTGCGTCCAAATCTTTAAAAATAGATCCCATCTTGATAGGTTTTGACAAACTTTTTTTTACAAAAAAATGTGCCTCTCGCAGAATGAAAAAAAGACGCATTTTTTCTGTTTTCGAGAGGCATGGTCGTGCCTCTCGTGGAAGCAGATCCGTGGCTCTCGTGAAAGCAAAATCATGTCTCGCGAGGAAGGAAAATAAATGCGTTTTTTTCGTTTTCGAGAGGAGCAGATGTGCCTCTCGAGAAATAAAAAAAGAATTTTTTTTCCGTTTTCAAGAGGCACGGCTGTGCTCTCACTGAAGCACATCTGTACCTCTAGCGGATGCATAATCGTGCCTCTCACGGAATGAAAAAAAGTAAACGTGTTTTTTTTGTTTCCGAGAGATACGGTCGTGCTTCTCGCGAAAGCAAATTCGTACTTCTCACGAAAGCAAAATCGTACCTCTCGTGTAACAAAAAAAAAGAAAACATGTTTTTTCATTTCCAAGAGGCACGTCCGTGCCTCTCGAGAAAGGAAAATAAAAAAAAGAACATGTTTTGTCGGGCCAAAAACAAAATTTTATTTGAATTTTTTGTCCAAAATCTAAGAAAGACCGGTGAAAGACCGAAATTTCAAAACCCCGAAAAAACCACCTAAAGAGCCAAAAACACGTGTGGAAAAATTAATAAATAAATAATCCAAAAAAACGCCTAAAACGCGACACGTGACGACGACTGAGAATACGCCAAGTAACGGCGCTTGAGAGAGATCCTTCGGAGGCTCCCAAAGGAGCGCTCCTCGTTAGGTTCTCTCTTCTTCACTCGTTTTCTTTGAGTTTTCACTAGGCTTCTTCGTTTCACTCTTGGTTTTTACTGTTTTTCTTTTATTTCTTTATTTTGTTTTTCCGTCAGCTTCCTTTGTTTTTTCTCGGTTGTCATTATTTTTTCCTTTTTAGTTTTTTTAGTTTCCTTTACTATTATTTTTCTTTATTTTGTCCCACTTATTTTTATTTTTTAAAAATGTCTAGTTTTTCAGTACTTCTAAAAAAATAGTGTACATGTGAAACTTTTTTTGACACACATTGACATTTTTTAAGACACAATTTACAATTTTTTGTTTCTATTTGGATTTGGAAACTTCTTCGGATGCATGGTAAACAATTTTCAAGTACACATTTGACTTTCGTAAAGGAAATAAATATTTTCTAAACTACGTGATCTTCTTTGAAAATTTCATGGACAATATTTTTGGAAATACTTGAGTATTTTGTAAATGTAAAATACATTATTGGAAACATATACAAACATTGTTTTACATTGTATAAACATTTTTTGTGTATACTTTGAGCATTTTTATAAATATTTCATGACTAGCATTTTTTTAAAACATATATTTTGATTTCAACTATTTTGTATACATTCTATATTTTACGTATACAACAGAATCATTTTTAAATACACGTTTGAAACTTTTCAAATACATCATTAACACTTTTCAAAATTTATATTTCTTGGATGTATAATTTTCCCATAGACATTGACATATTTTGTATACATTAGTAACATATTTAAATACAACTTATATATTTTTCAAATACATTACTAATAGTCTTATTAAATACTCCCTCTGTTCCAGAGTATATATTGTGATGTCAAATTTTGTACATACATATTGTAAAAAAATTGTAAAAATCTGAAACATTTTTTATATGCATGTTTACCATTTTTCGTATACATGATTAGTATTATTTCATTTATATGTTTTGATGTCAACTTTTCTCATACACATTGTAAATTTTTCATATATATTAGAAACATTTTTCTATGCACATTTAAAAACTTTCTATTTTGTATGTAAAGTGAATTTTATGATAGATATATTTAGAATAGTTCAAAGTATTAGCAAAAGTAAAAGAACAAAAAATGCGAAATAAAAAAATGTGAAACATAATAATAAAAAGGAGAGTGCCGAAGACCTGGGTCCTCGCTGGGCCGCCCCATTCTGGCGGGTGCTTGAGACGAGACGTGCTGCTGTCTCGCGTCAAGCGAGACATAGTCACACCCCCGCTATTTGGCGCTCTGAGCGCAACGGAGCCTTCAGAAGACTCGGGCTGGGATAGCAGATCGGGGTCTTCATGGATGTTTCGTGCGCACATGCCTTAAAAAAGAGATTACCTGTTGCTAAAAAAAAGAGTACCTTTTTTAAAGTACGTTTTCTAATTGGGCAACATTTGTCTTCCATCGGCGGAACTCATGCGAGCATCCGTCGGCTCGTCCATGTGACGCTTGTCTTGTCCAAGCAATTTTTTCTTTCTTCTTGTCAACCAACTCATTACTCACTGCCCACTATGATAAATTTCTACAGCAAGGTCTTTGTTGCAAAAAATGTAACAAGACCAAAGATTAAATTACAACGAGATCTCTGTTGTAAAAAAATAAATTGTAATAAGACCTTTGTTGCAAAAAAAAAAACTGAAACTTGACCTGTGTTGCAAAAATTTATGTAACATGACCCGTGTTGCGGAAATTTTCTACAACATGTTCGGTGTTGCAATAATAAAACATAACGCATGATCACTCAATCGGTAAGATCTAACAGCTCACAAGGTGAAGGATCTTTTTAAAAGATCCGTCAGACTGCTAGGCGTCCACTGATGAATTTGTAGTAATCATCCACCACTTGATTAGCCGTCCGACGTATCCGCGTGCACCGTCCGATTACCAGCTCGGCTGCCTCTCTCCACTACATAAAATCCCGAAACAACGTTCCAGTTGAAGAAACAAGTACGATGTCCCGGCCCCGACACACCTACATGTCCACAGGCTGATTTTTTTTTATAAGATCAGCGGGTCGCGAGCCGTCGGATCCTATTTCATCGAGCGGTCGAGCGGCGTTCTTCACTTTTGTAACAGAGGTAATGTTGTGAAAACATTTGTATCAGAGGTCGTGCCGCTATTTTTTTTTGCACCAAATGTCATGTTGCAGAAAACTTTTGAAACATAGGTTAGGTTGCGTATTTTTTTCTTCGTCTTTCTGCAACAAAGGTCATGTTGGAGAATACTTTTGCAACATACGTCAGGTTGTACAATTTTTTCTGCCTTTTTGCAACATAGGCACTCGTGCCGAATAAACTTTTGCAATAAAGGTCATGTTGGGAAAGAATTTTTTGCAACAAAGGTCATGTTACAAAAAACTTTTACAACATAGGTCAGGTTGCAGAATTTTTTCATTCGCTGTTTTGCAACAAGATACTATTGCGGAAGAAACGTTTTTAACAAAGATCATGTTGTAGAAAACTTTTGCAACATATGTGGTTGCAGAATTTTTTTACTTCGTCTTTTTACAACGTAGGTACTGTTGCGAAAGAAATTTTTGCAACAAAGATCATGTTGTAAATTTCTTTTGCAACATATGTTTGGTTGTAAAAAAAATCTTCATCTTTTTACAACATAGGTACGTTACGGAAGATTTTTTTTGCAACATAAATGATGTTGCAGAAGTTTTGATTGTTCGCCTTCAGTTTGTAGTGCCAGAGCAGCATGGCGATTCGATGGCCGTAACTACATAATGATGGTGGCTGTAGGTACATCGGCTCGTTGTGCTTGGGAAGAAAAGGGAAAGAAGAAAGCAAACATGATAAGGTTAGGGAGAACAATGGTATGCTGGGCTATGAACACGTGTCGCATGTACGACACGGCGGAACCGACGGAGCGATCGGCCGGTTGATTTAAAATATCATACGTTTTACAAAAATGTTAAAAAGAAAAAAAACTCACGCCTCGCGAGTCACACAGAGCGGATCGCGCAACCGCGCAACTGGGGAGAACAAAAGGCATGGCAAACACCGGACGAACGAACAAACGGCCGCGCGCCGCCTGCGTTTCGCCCTCATCAACGGCCGGGACGTCGCTCGCCGCCGCGCCGCCCGGGCATGATCACCCACACGATCATCTGCTCAACATCCCTCTCCCTCCTATCCAACGCCGACGGCCGTGCGTGTGCGCGGCCGTCTCGGCGGCCGACTGACGTCCGTCCAGGCAAAAAACAAGACGCGCCGGTCTTTCGGTTCGACTTTCCACCCCCTGATTTCACCTTAACCCTAATATTCTCCCCTCCGCTTGCTTTCCCCGCCGGCCCTCTGACGTCGGCGCGGCGCCCAACTTGCCCGTGCCCCCGGGGTTCACGTCATGGACTCCGCCGTCATTTTCACGCTCCGAAATCCGGAGCGCGGGAGCGCTGCTGCTTTTCTGGCCGAGTGCTGGACGTCCATGCCCACGTTATTCTCACAACTTTCTGGCGCTCCGGAGCTTTGCGCTCACCATCAAAGCATCCAACCACGACGGCGTCGCCCGGGCCAGCGACAACGCCGGCCACCGAAACCTAGGTTCCGTTTTCCGCCTTTGCTTCCGGGGCTCTGAGCCTGACACGAGCGACAAACGGCGCCAAAAAGAAATCGCAGGAGGTCGATCACCAACAGAATATTTTAGCACCAGCCATCAGCCCCTCGGGAAAGACCGACCGATCACGGTCGAGGTGTTCAAATCGCTGTGCGAATCATGGCCGAATTAAGTGGCGCCGGAATCAATTTCTGGGGCCAGCGTCGATCGGATGGCCGTTGCTATCACACCAGTATCTTTTCTTTTTGTTGCGGGGAGGAGAGGATACATGCAGTATGACGATGAGCACATGAATATGACGCAGAGATGAATAACAATATTAGTTGCTCGTACAAAGAGGATCTTCTCTTCCTGTCGATGGCTACGGATCAAACTTTTATTAGCAGCTGCGTTAGTAGGTTATACAATAAATGTTAGATGGTCATGGAGCAATTCCGGTTGTTAAGCCAAATTTCTGGGAAGAAGGGTGGTATCTTCGACGAATGTCAGTTTTGGGCAAAGTTCAGTGGACGGTGTTGACTTGGCATCAGGCCTGGTTCGGCACGCAAAGAGCGCTGAACTGAATCTTGTGGACAGTGCCAAAAGTGTGAAGTGTTGAGACCTTTGAACGTTTACTGAGACAGAAACTGGAAATTTTCAAAAGTCCAGCAAAAACTTGTGCTCATAGTTTTGTTGACTCTCCAGAGTATCATCCATGTCGTCTAAAAGCATTATTTTCTACACTACGTCTAGTTTTTATCCACGCTATATTTTTATGTTAGTTGATTGGGTTGGCTTATTCTTCTTCTCTGCCTCTGGACGTGCAACCAATATATTTCCCGGTCGCTTTCAGCCGTCCCTTTCTGATCCTAAAGGGCGAAAAAATGCCCATGTTCATATCCCATGACAGCAAACCCTTATTTTGTTTCTCCCACCGAAAGCGATTTTCTACTACTCTTCTATCTTTGCCAACATTTGAAGGGAAGAAGATCAAAGAGCAAGCTGTTGGCAAGCCAAGAAAAAAGGTGGTAAATAGTAAGGGCGCCTAACATCGCAACTTCCTCTACCGTATATCGCATGCGTATATTCCTCCAAAGAGTAGAGCCAAGGGCCAGTCCAGATCAAGAGCCACTAAACACAGAGTGCAACGCACACAAAGGCTACGATCGATCACTCACCCGTTGAAGCGATGACCCATGAAGCAAGTAAAGTGCCGTGTTACCAGTGAAACTGCCAAACGAGCCCACTGCATCACTACCCCTCTAGAACCCGACGTGGTTCCAAACCACCGTACGTGCACGGGGGAAAAGATGAGAGTCGAAGGTGACTTGGAGACCACCTCCACTACGCTTCCTCTAGTCGCCATCTAGGTGGCTCGTCACGGCCCTGCTGGGTTTTAAGTTTAACCCAAGCAACCTCCTGTGAGGGGTTAGATTTCCTTTCGCGAAAGCCATCAGCCCATGGACGCGCCAAGAGCATCGTTTTCTCAGCAGGGGGGACAAGTTTATGTGGATTAACTGGCGCTGAAAGATGTGTTACGTCTTGGAACATTAGGCGCAGGAGGCCGGATAAACAACCGGTCTCTCTCCCTCTCGTCGTCATGGCCTGGTTCTTGAAGACGCCAAGCGCCATGCATGGAGGACAGTTCAGCGCATAAGTTTCTCTCCTATGACTGAAAGTTAATAGAATAATGAACATAATGGCGTCACCATGAGCCGGAGTCGTCAAAAATGCATTGTGTTCAGACTGTCGATATGTTTGTCGTTGAAACAAGATTACTTTTCCTTTTTCTCTCTTTCAACATTTGTTAGGGGGGCGCCTTTTCGGCTCCCGGACTCGCATGCAGCCGGTTGAGAAAAAAAACATTTTTTACAACAAAAATGTGTGTTCCAACCGTGTCGACGTTTTTAGGGACAAATGAAATTTGTAGCGCTCCTCGTAAAAAAAATCAAATTCAATAATCCAAGAACATTTCTAACCGATTCCGTAAAAAAATCAAATTCAATAATCCAAGAACATTTCTAGCCGATTCCCTAAAAGTGGTGGAGTATCCGGTGGATTAAAAGCATATTTACTTCACTAAATTTTGACCGGGCCTAGCCGATTACCTATATTTAGCGGAGTGAAAAAAGTTAATTTGCATTTCATTTTCGGCCACCAAAACACATTTTTTCCATTTTATTTCATTCAACGACATTTTGATACATTAGAGTACTTAATTCATCAATTTTTCGCTACGAGAGTAAGATCAAAGAAAACAATAACCATAATTAGATATTTTAAAATATATCCAACTTTCATAACTGCTCCTACTAGTTGGAGTAATAGGTTCTTTATGTCTTCATTTTTGATCTGGGTATTCTCGAGCTTGCACATTTCTTTCTTCTTCGATTCTAAAAAAGTAGACATTGATTCCTGGATAGTCTCTTCACTAGTCTCATCTCTAGCCTTAATTCTAGCAACGAGTGCACAAACATCTATCAAATTTCTTGCTATCAATAAATCGATATTCTTCTTCTTGATACCAAAACCTGCATCCTTCCTACACAAAAATTTGACGAAACAATGAGCTAGCAAAATTGCGTCGAATTTGCTGAACAATCGAATCAAAACAAGCCCATACCCCGTCTTTTTTGTACTTGAAGAAAACCCATCCGGGATATTCCGGTGTGGTAGAAACTTGGCGTACCACCTGCAATGGGCAGTACACTTTATGACCGGCAACAGTGAGTCGACAAGCCGCTGGGCCAACGTTGAGCCCGTTCGATGGTCGGGTTTGTCTTTGTCGGTGAACCGCCGATGGGAGAGTTCGAGTGGCTAGAGGACGAATCGATACCTGCATGGGGCGCGGAGGCGTTGCCGGGGACGGGACGGGGAGGCACAAATCCAAGTTTTGGCGGAGCCTAGGGAGTGTCCGCGACGGTGACCAGGTGCCTACTCCTACCTCTTGAGCATGCATTGGTTTTCCCTTGAAGAGGAAAATGTGATGCAGCGAAATAGATAAGTATTTCCCTCAGTTTTTGAGAACCAAGGTATCAATCCAGTAGGAAGAACAAGCAAGTCACCAATGGATGCACCTACACAAATAATCAAACTCTTGCACCCAACGCAATAAAGGGATTGTCAATCCATTCACGGTTATTTGCAAGGATGAGATCCGATAGAGATAGATGTAACGAGTGCGGAATGTAAAGGTAAATAAATTGTAGCAAGTATAGATCTGAAAAATATATGATGGAAAATAGACCCGGGGGCCATAGGTTTCACTAGAGGCTTCTCTTTTGAAGGAAAATATCATGATGGGTAAACAAATTACTGTCAAGCAATTGATAAAAAAACGAATAATCATGTAGTTATCCAAGGCAATGATCATGCATATAGGCATCACCTTCGTGACAAGTAGACCGAAATGATTCTGTATCTACTACTATTACTCCACACATCGACCGACTCCTGCCTGCATATTAAGTTCATGAAAAATAGAGTAACGCATTAAGAAAGATGACATAATGTAGAGGGATAAACTCAAGCAATATGATGAAAACCCCATCTTGCCACCCTTGATGGCAACAATACAATACGTGCCTCGCTACCCCTACTTTGTCACTGGGTGAGGACACCTCAAGATTAAACCCAAAACCAAGTACTTCTCCCATTGCAAGAATTATCAATCATGCATATAAGAAATCAAAGGAGATTCAAATAAGATTCATGGATAATCTGAACATAAACCCACAATTCATCGGATCTTGAAAAACACACCACAAAAGAGGATTACATCGGATAGATCTCCGTGAAGATCATGAAGAACATGGTATTGAAGATCAAAGAGAGAGAAGAAGCCATCTAGCTACTAGCTATGGACCCCGTAGGTTTGTGGTGGACTGATCACGAATCATCGGAAGGGCAATGAAGTTGATGTAGATGCCCTCCATGATCGAAACCCCCTCCGGTAGATTATCGAAAAAGGCTCCAAGATTGGATCTCTCGGGAACAGAGGCTTCCGGCGGCGGAAAAGTATTTGCGTTGCTGTTTTTGATATTGCGGGTATATTTGGGTATTTATAGGCCAAAGAATAGGGTTAGGAGACCTGCCAGGAGGCAACAAGCCTGCTAGGCGTGGCCAGGGGGCCCCGCGCCTAGCAGGCTTATGGCGCCCTAGCACCTCCCCTGATGTGCACTCCAAGCTTGGATGAGTTGTTTCCTTCCAGAAAAATTTCTTCCGAAGTTTTTATTCCGTTTGGACTCCGTTTAATATTCCATATCTGCGAAACTCAAAAACGAGGGAAAAACAGGAACTGGCACTTGGCTCTAGATTAATAGGTTAGTCCCAAAAATAGTATAAAATAGCATATTAATGCATATAAAACATCCAAAATAGATAATATAATAGCATTCCATCATAAAAAATTATAGATACGTTGGAGACATATCAGCATCCTCAAGCTTAATTCCTGCTCGTCCTAGAGTAGGTAAATGATAAAAACAATTTTTTTGATGTGGAGTGCTACCTAACATATTTATCCAAATAATATTCTTTATTGTGGCATAAATATTCAGATCCGTAAGACTCAAAACAAAAGCTTAATATTGATATAGAAACAATAACATTTCAAGCATACTAGCAAAGCAATTGTATCTTTTCAAAATATAATGGCAAAATAAAATTATCCTACAATATCATATGGTCTGGCTATGCTCTATCTTACCCACACAAAGTATTTACATCATGCACAACCCCTATGAAAAGTTAAGAAATTGTTTTCACACCTTTATTTTCTTAAACTTTTTCAACTCTCACGCAATACATGAGCGCGGGCCATTAGGTGGAATAGAATATGGTGGAGGTTGTCAAGGACAGGAAGAAGATAGTCTCACATCAACTAGGCGTATCAACGGGCTATGGATATGCCCATCAATAGATATCAACATGAGTGAGTAGGCATTGCCATGCAACGAATGCACTAGAGCTATAAGTGTATGAAAGCTCAAAAAGAAACTAGGTGGATGTGCATCATGAAGAAAAATATTCCACTAGCTATATGAAAGTGACAAAATAGGAGACTCTCTATCATGAAGATCATGGTACTACTTTGAAGCACAAGTGTGGGAAAAGGTAGTAGCAATGTCCCTTCTCTCTTTTCTCTCATTTTTTGGGGGCTCTATGGCCTCTTTTATTCATTTATTTTTTTTGGGGCTTTGCTGGCTTCTTTTATTTTTCATAACGTCCGGACTCTCATCCCTACTAATAAGGGAATCATAGCTTCCATCGTCCTTTCCTCACATGGGACATGCTATATAATGAAAATCATCACACTTTTATTTACTTACAACTCAAAAGGAAAATTACAACTCGATACCTATGACAAAATATGACTCTATATGCAATATGGAAGTGATGGTGCATGTCATAAAAGGAAACAGTGAAAGTTGCATGGCAATATATCTTGGAATGGCTATGGAAATGCCATAATAGGTAGGTATGGTGGCTGTTTTGAGGAAAGATATATGGTGGCTGTTTTGAGGAAGGTATATGGTGGCTGTTTTGAGGAACGTGTTTGTTGCACCGGCAAAAGTTGTGCGGTACTAGAAAGGCTAGCAAAAGTGGAAGGATGAGAGTGCGTATAATCCATGGACTCAACATTAGTCATAAAGAACTCACATAATTATTGCAAAAGTCTATTAGTCATTGAAGCAAAGCATTAAATACATGCTCCTAGGGGGTAGGTTGGTAGGAGTTAACCATCGCGCGCCCCTGACCCTCACACAAAGGTCGACAATCTATAAACAAGTCATGCTCCGACTTCCTTACATAGCGGTTCACCATACGTGCATGCTACGGTAATCACAAACCTGTACACAAGTATTTTTACCAAATCATAATTTACTTCCTAACATGTCTCTTAACATTACCATCTTTATATCTCAAAAGTTTATGCAAGGAATCAAACTTCTCATAAATACTCAATGCACTTAATATGAAAGTTTTTATTATATCCCTTTTGGATGCCTATCCTATTAGGACTAAATTCATAACCTAGACCAATTACCATGCTGTTTTTAGGAACTCTTAAAATAATATAAGTGAGGTACGAGAGTTCAAGTATTTCTATAAAACGAAAACATCACCATGCTCTAAAAGAGATCGATAAGTGAAGCATATAGAGCAAAATTGTCCAACTCAAAAGATATAACTGAAGCACAAAGAGTATTCTAATAAATACACGAGGTGTGTGAAGGAAGTATGATTGTGGAAAACTAACAATCAAAGACTCATATCATACAAGACGCTCCAAGCAAAACACATATCATGTGGTGAATAAAAATATAGCCTCAAGTAAATTTACCGATGGATTGAAAACGAAAGAGGGGATGCCTTCCGGGGCATCCCCAAGCTTAGGATTTTTGGCATCCTTTAATATGACTTGGGGTGCCTTGGGCATCCCCAAGCTTAGGCTCTTGCCACTCCTTATTCCATAGTCCATCCAATCTCTACCCAAAACTTAAAAATTTCACAACACAAAACTTAATAGAAAACTCATGAGATCCGTTAGTATAAGAAAATAAATCACCACTTTAGATACTGTTGTGAACTCATTATTTATTTATATTGGTTTTATACCTACTTTATAACTTCTCCATGGCTCATACCACATGATACAACCCATAGTTTCATCAAAATAGGCAAATACTCAAAGAAAACAGAATCTGTCAAAAACAAAATAGTCTGTAGCAATCTGGGAACTTCATATATTTCTATAACTCAAAAAAATCAGAAAAAATAGGAAAACCTGGGTAGTTTGTATATCAATCTTGTGTAAAAGTTTCAAATCAATTCGACGTTCTGAAAAAATTATAAAACTCCTGGACTGAGCGCAAAAGTTTCTGTTTTTCAGCAACATCAAATCAACAACTACCATAGATCACCCCAAAGGTTTTACTTGGCTCAAACACTGATTAAAACACCAAAACACAATTAATACAGAAGTAATAATGTGGGAAACACTCAAAAATAGAAGCAAAATCAGAACACAAAAATAAAATTGGGTTGCCTCCCAACAAGCGTTATTGCTTAACGCCCCTAGCTAGGCATGATGATTTCAATGGTGCTCACATAAAACGTAGTATTTGAGATATGTAAAAGAGCATCATGAATAGCATGAAAAACAATTTTAAGTCTATCCCACTTCCTATGCATAGAGATTTTGTGGGCAAACAATTTATGGGAACAAGAATCAACTAGCATAGGAAGGCAAAACAAGCATAACTTCAAAACTTTGAACACATAGAGAGGAAACTTGATATTATTGAAATTCCTACAAGCATATGTTCCTCCCTCATAATAATTTTCAGTAGCATCATGAAAGAATCTCACAATATAACTATCACACAAAGGACTCTTTTCATGAGCAATTATAGCATACATGTCATCACCAAAACTTGGGGAACAAAAAATATCATCTTCATCAAGCATAGCATCCCCAAGCTTGTGGTTTTGTATATCATTAGCATCATGGATATTCAGAGAATTTATACTAACAACATGGCAATCATTCTTTTCATTCAAGGAACTATCATGAATCACCTTATAAATTTCTTCTTTCAACACTTCATAAAAAAATAGATTCATGATTTTCAAACAAAACTTCATAAAGATAATCAAGTGCACTCAACTCACTAGCAATTAGTTCATCATAATCTGGTCTTTTGAAAATATTAGCAAGTGGATGAGGATTCTTATCCATAGATTTTTAGCAAGCGAAGATGCAAGCAAATAGAAGACACATGGCAACACAAGCAAACATAGCAACGAAAAGGTGAACGGAAGAAGGGCGAATAAAAAGGCAAATCTTTTTCGTATTTTCTGAAAATCGTTTTAGAAGTGGGGGAGAGGAAAACGAGAGGCAAATGGAAAATAAATTAAATGCAAGAGATGAGTTTGTGATAGGTACTTGGTAGTCTTGATGTGTATCCTCATCGGCAACAGCGCCAGAAATCCTTCTTGCTACCTCTTGAGCATGCGTTGGTTTTCCCTTGAAGAGGAAAGGATGGTGCAGCGAAGTAGATAAGTATTTCCCTCAGTTTTTGAGAACCAAGGTATCAATCCAGTAGGAGGAACAAGCAAGTCACCAATGGATGCACCTACACAAATAATCAAACTCTTGCACCCAACGCTATAAAGGGGTTGTCAATCCCTTCACGGTTATTTGCAAGGATTAGATTCGATAGAGATAGATGTAATGAGTGCGGAAAGTAAAAGGTAAATAAATTGCAGCAAGTATAGATCTAAAAATATATGATGGAAAATAGACCCGGGGGCCATAGGTTTCACTAGAGGCTTCTCTCTTGAAGGAAAATATCATGGTGGGTAAACAAATTACTGTCAAGCAATTGATAAAAAAGCGAATAATCAAGTAGTTATGCAAGGCAATGATCATGCATATAGGCATCACGCCCGTGTCAAGTAGACCGAAACGATTCTACATCTACTACTATTACTCCACACATCGACCGACTCATGCCTGCATCTAGAGTATTAAGTTCCTGAAGAACGGAGTAACACATTAAGTAAGATGACATGATGCAGAGGGATAAACTCAAGCAATATGATGAAAACCCCATCTTGTTACCCTTTATGGCAATAATACAATACGTGCCTCGCTGCCCCTACTATGTCATTGGGTGAGGACACCGCAAGATTGAACCCAAAACCAAGCACTTCTCCCGTTGCAAGAGTTACCAATCTAGTTGGCCAAACCAAACCAATAACTCGAAGAGACTTACAAGGATATGAAATCATGCATATAAGAATTCAGAGAAGATTCAAATAAGATTCATAGATAATCTAAACATAAACCCACAATTCATTGGATCTTGACAAACACACCACAAAAGAGTATTACATCGGATGGATCCCCATGAAGATCATGAAGAACATGGTATTGAAGATCAAAGAGAGAGAATAAGCCATCTAGATACTAGCTATTGACCCGTAGGTATGTGGTGGACTACTCACGCATCATCGGAGGGGCAATGGAGTTAATGTAGATGCCCTCCGTGATCGAAACCCCCTCCGGCAGATTACCGGAAAAGGCTCCAAGATTGGATCTCTCGGGAACGGTGGCTTCCGGCGGCGGAAAAGTATTTGCGTTGATTTTTTATATGTTGCGGGAATATTTGGGTAGTTATAGGCCAAAGAATAGGGTTAGGAGACCTACTAGGAGGCAACAAGCGTTCTAGGCGCAGCCGGGGGGGCGCCTAGCAGGCTTGTGGCGCCTTGGCACCTCCCCTGACATGCACTCCAAGCTTGGATGACATGTTTCCTTCCAGAAAAATTCCTTCCGAAGGTTTTATTCCGTTTGGACTCCGTTTAATATTTCATATCTGCAAAACTCAAAAATAAGGGGAAAACAAAAACTGACACTTGGCTCTAGATTAATAGGTTAGTCCCAAAAATAGTATAAAATAGCATATTAATGCATATAAAACATCCAAAATAGATAATATAATAGCATGCCATCATCAAAAATTATAAATGTGTTGGAGATGTATCACCTACTGGGGGTGGGAGGGGCGATGCCGGTTTTACTCAGCCGCCGAACGGTGGAGTATATTTAAGGAGAAAGTTGGGTCCGGAGTAAAAAAGTACTCTCGTACGGTGGATAGGGATCGATTAGGTGTCGGATTGTGGGATGAAAACGGATTTTTACTCCATTAACCGGATATAGGGGATCAGTTAGAAATGCTCTAAAAATTGCCTTATCCAAGTATTTATTATGTTGTTTTGTGTTTTTGTTCTTTTGCGCATAACACTACGAGTGTATCATTCCGTGAAAAATGTGTGCGCGATTATAACACATAAATGTTTGTTAAAAGTGTGTGCGCAAATATAAATGTTTGCTTTACGAAGATGATAAAAAATGCATAGGCAATTAATTTGCTGGTTGGTATGGCCCGTGATCTTATTCCCCACAGTGTGGCAATCTTGCAATACGCATACGCCACCATCATGTGCCTTGAGCACGACATGGATAAAGAACTTAACCTTAAGTAGTTGTTGTATGAATTGATGTCTAGCCTCAAAGTTAATTTTCAAAAAAGTGAAATTCTTACGGTGGTGGTGGGGGGGGGGGGATGGTGATGATGAGGTTTTTAAACAATATGATGAGCTCTTGAATTGTGACATTGCCGGGTCTCCTATCAACTACCGTGGGTGTCTGTGAGCTTTACATCTCTAAAGGGATTTCCTTGAAGGGAAATATCTCAAAAGGTTTGATGCCTGGTGGGTGATGCTGCATCTATGAGGGGTAGACATACATTACTCAACTCACTTGTAACTCAAATCTGCCTCTACCACATGTCCGTGTGGTTAATGAACAAAACTTCCATAGAACGGCTTGATAAGTACATTAGAATATTCGTCTAGCAGGGGTGCAATAAGAAACGAAGATATTATCTTGTAAAGTGGAGCAGGATTTGTAAATACAAGGATAAAAGGGGGTTGGGTGCGAAGAATCTAAGGAAGCAAAATATCAGTTTGATAGTAAAATGGTGGTAGAAAATTGACACCAAAAATGGAGCTTCGCAAGATATTTTCAAAGCTAAATATCTAGCTAACAGAACGATGGCCAATATGGGCTCTAGAGCTCTGATTCTTCTTGCTGAAAAGCCCTTTTAAAGGTTAAGGAGTTGTATATGGCCGACAGGAGGATCAAGGTGGAGTCCGGTGATGTAGCTATGTTATCAAAAGATCCTATTAGTGGGTTAATCCCATTTAATATATAATTCCCTCAATTGTTTGACATATGCAGTGACCAAGACTATACGATAAGCAAGTTTACTGCCATAGACATTGCTCCCTTTTTTCTAGAAGACTTAACCTTACTCTTCTTGATCAGTGGCATGCATGTATTGTGCAAGAGTAGACCCGAGGTATGACTTAGGACATCAAAGATGTTGTTTACCGAGGAAACACCGTCCCTCAAATCACCCACAAACGTCTGCTAGTATAAGGCATCCATGCATTTTTTTCATTCCACATGGTGCTACAAACATCTGCTGATGGGCTCATTTGTCCGAAGATAACAACCACAATTTGGAACAAGGTTTGCAGGAGTCCGGAATCCACCACGAAGGATTCCGGCACCCCCTGCCCACTCAAATGCCCTCTCCTGAAGCATTTTTCTCCCACTCCGTCCCTTCCCCTGCTTTGTACCCGCAATACCCTAGAGTAATGTTGTTTTAATACAAAGGTTGGATCTTACTAACTCAAACTGAAGCATCAAGTGGATAGAAACACAATGAGCACACACTTGGTCTCTGGATAGATATGATGTACACAACCACTATGAACACACACACACACAATGCCAGCAAATAGCAAAGTCGTACGTTACCGAAACTATGCCTAAGCGAGGAAAAAGAAAATGTCAAAGTGTTCAAATCCATAGTTAACAAAACACAATTATGACCATATTCACACCAACCATCTCATGAAACAAAATGATAATGAGGTTTTTCAACAACACACCTTCAAGAAGGGAGCCTCACTCAAGCACCTATCTAAGCACCAAAGCCAGATTATAGGTTTTCACTATGAAGAACCAGTCTAAGCATATTACCTTCAATAAGGTAATGACATAAAAAGACCGTCTAACCAATGCAGGCCAAACCTAGGTTTTCACCCCGAAGCTTGTCAAAGTCAATCGTGTGTTGTCTACGCCACTTTTTCACAATCCCATCAGGTACACGCATTTGGCTACCACTGCTACACAACCATATCCTCTGCGTCAAGCCATCATATGTAGATTGCATCTCACCGCTAAACGCGACCACCAAATCTAAAGAAAGGAATCCTTACAACGAACTTTTGATGCCCACCATAGTCCGCTCAAGGCCACCATCGCATGCCAGAGTGGTCACCATACATATAAATGATGATGGTCATCGCCTACCTTGTAGACGCTTGCACGCTTCAAGGTGCCACTAGCGGGCGGGCTGCCATGGACAGGTCCGACCAACGGCCAGACTATGCGGGACACCTAGCCCCCCCCTGATTGGATCAAGGTCAATTCTCGACTCAACCCAACCTGGCCACTAGCTCCTATCTGAGAACGACGAATGCCCCAACAAGATCATCAATAGGGAGGATCGGATCTTGACACCTTCTATCAGATTACGGAGGGGACACCTAGGCCGAAGCCGGGAAGACAACCAGCGAGTGATGGTGTGCGATGATACATCAAGTGTGCTAGACGACACTGAGGCATAGGCCATGAGATCCCCTGTTGTCGTCCCATCAGCGGCCCTGGGGGGGGAGGAGAAGATAGAGAAAAGCAACGATGGTTTTAAAAACTTGATGAACATCCGATTATTTTGGATGTAATATTTATTATATTGAACTATTGTTGCTAGGATATTTGCATTATTCGTGAATGGATTGTGTTATTGCTATATTATTTTGAGTGCTTCGAACATATAGGGAAAAAACAGAGGCGTTCATTTATGGACAAGGTTGGATGCATGGCTCCTGTATTTGTATCCATGGAAGGATTCTTTTTGCGAACAATTCAGAGAGCTTTATTCAAATGAAAGCATTCTTTGGCCAGTCGGCCACAAGGCTTGTCATGAGGAAGCTTGGAGTTTCATCAAGCCAGCTATCCATCACATGCAATGTGAAAGCACGTTTAGCACATAGATGAGCCGGAACATTTGCTGAACGATTTACATGTTGAATTACAAAAAGAGAAAAATCACGAGCTAGCTAAACTAAGATAGGTGTGCCTCAATAGACCTCAAATTGTGATGAGAATTCTAGAGATTAACCATCTCCATGCAATCTAGTTCCATTATTGTCGTGGTTTTGTCAACCCGGCAGATGTCCTCGTAACATGAATTAGGTGTGAGGCCATCGCTGCTAGGTGGCGACTCGAAGGGGTTGAATGAGAGAGAGAGAGAGAGAGAGAGAGAGAGTCGGGTTTACCTAGGTTCAGCCCCTCCAATGGAGGTAATAGCCTATGTCCTGCTTTGTGTATATTCGACGTGTAGATCTCTATTAAAAGGGTGTGGATCGCTAACCTAGCCATCGAGAGGTTGTAACTTGAATCTCTTGGTCCTAAGGGTCTGCCTTTATATACAGGTCAAGCCCTAGGATTTACAATAGAGTCCGGGTTATCATATGACCCATAACCTACAATGTTTGTACATGTCTTGTGCCTTAGGGAAACTCAGCCGACATCGCCAGCTTCATGGGCCTTGAGCCGCCATCATCAAGTGTTGGGCCATCTAGCGACTCTCGCCAGCTACCACTTTGCTTGTCTTCGTCTTCATGACTCGACCCATCTCATGATTGGCCCTAAAGCCATTATCATGTTTAACCGCGGGTTACGCCATGGAGTTATATCCCTGACAATTATCACATGTGTGAATCTTCGAAGTTGTGTTTGCACAGCATCCCATCACGAAGTGAGAAAGCTTCAACAATCAGTGGTTCAATGATACCCATGTATGGCTTACACCAAGCTCCCAATAGTTTGGCTGACGATCGCGCTACTCCACCACCACCACGAGTGCTTGTGTCACAGGTTATTGCACCATCTGTGGTGATGGAAATTTTATCAAAGTCAGTTGGCTGCCACCCATGGAAGGACAAGGAGTTATATTAAGGCCTTTTAGGATAGAAAAATTATAGGAATAAAAAAGTGATAGAAAATGAGGTGACATGTATCTCAAATCATATGTATCTCAAATCATAGGAATAGAGAAGTCATAAAAAATGAGATGACATGTATCTTAAATCCTAAGAAGATGCCCTTTGATTCACACCATATGATTGTTTTCCATGTTGAATCTAGTCTAATGTTTATTTTCCTATAAATTATGGAGGATAGGAAGAATTATATTAAGGGCTGTCTTGGTTCATAGGATAGAAAAATCATAGAAATAGGAAAGTCATAGAAAATGAGATGACATGTATTTCAAATCCTATGAATAGAAATAGTAAAGAAGATGCCCTTAGATTTACACCATAGGATTTTTTTCATTGAGTCTAGTTTAATGTTTATTTTTCTATGAATTGTGGAGGATAGGAAGAATTCCTTCTAGGAATAAGATTTTATTGGTACAAACCAAAGGGTTCTAAAGCTATTTTTCCTATAAAAATCCTATCATACCAAAATCGTACAAAAGTTTTTTTTCTATGAATTGTGAAGGATAGGAAGAATTATTTCTAGGAATAAGATTTTATTCGTACAAACTAAAGGGCTCTAAAGCTATTTTTTCCTACTAGCAAACATGCCCGTGTGTTGCGACGGGAGAAAAAATATTACTCCTCACACACACACACACACTTGACGACATTAGCAGATCCTTTAAATCTTTCACGGATGTTATACGAGAAACAACATGATAAATGGTATTGTAAGGTGGGTGATTTTTAGTGTCCTAAAATTGTGTCCAATTTATTAGACAACATAAGTCTCTATCTAGTTGCGGGTATCAATTCATGCCTTTGTTGGCGTTCCACAGTGATGCAAAAAAAAAATAGTGCATTAAGCTGAAAGTAGCAAAGTATGTTTTAGTACTAAATGGTAGCACGCGCATAAAAGCATTATGTTTGTTTTGCTGATTTTTTTTTGCAATTATAGTCCAAGTTAGCCTACCCCAACTTGTTTGGGACTAAAGGCTTTGTTGTTGTTGTTGTTGTATAGTCCAAGTTAAGACTTAATTTGGGTTACAAACACATTAGACATCTCCATCAAAAATAATCAATCTGTAAGGATGTGCATAACGAATGTTCAAGGTTGCATAATGATAGTATGCGCATAAGAGCATTATGTTTGTTTTTCTGATATATGAGTTTGCAATTATAGTCCAAGTTAAGACTTTAATTTGGGTTGCAAACACATTAGACTCTCCACCAAGAATAATCAATACGTAAGGATGTGCATAACGAATATTCAAGGTTGCATATCAACATTGATATTCTTAAAAAAATATGGCACAATTTCAAACATGAATACATTTAATTTACATGAAGCTTGTATTGTACATCATAGCATATGGATAATTATCAGTTTAGTCAATTTAAATAGGTAGGAGACATTTTCAAAATACACCATAAAAAGAGAAGTATTAATTAAAGACCTAACATAAACATAATTTTAGAAATCATCAACATACAAAATAATATCATATTTAGAATCTTTACATTTTTCTGAACGATTTTTATATGTAACATGTTAAATTTGAAGTTACGGTTTGAAAGATACGAATGTTTAAAAAAAACTCGTATCCGATAAAAAGAACAACAATAGTGGAGCATGTGGGATTCGAACCAAGGTCTTCGTGGGTGGAATACTCTAGCTCTAGTCAGTGCGCTACATGAGCACCTGATACAATTGTGGGCATAGTAGAGGATAAATTGTTTGCAGCGGTCGGCGAGGTAAGACAATAACGAATCTTTTTTCAATTACGGATAGCATAGTAGGTAATTTTTGTCAACTTTGAGAATAATATTGATGACGGACGATCAGAAGTTATCCTTACTTTATTATTAGATAGAGATAGAAATCCTATCAGATGAAAATTCTACAAAATTCCTCGAGGGCTAAGTTGAAAGACGGCGTTCAAGGTACCTAACATACGTGCCTAATTCTCCTCCTAAACATCACAGTATTTTGTAGGAACCTGTCCATGTGCGGGTGACAGGTCGCCCACCTGCGTACGTACCCCAGGAAAATGGCCAGGCAAAGACTTTTGGGCGCAGCGTGCGCGCGCATATCTATCACCCCCGCCAGCTCGCCGACGCGCGGACCGACCTCAAAGGCTCACCCCGTCTCCTCCGTCCTGTACCACTCCTCCATGGACCATGTCCATGATTGGCCGATCCGGCATTACTCACGGCGAAAGCCAGAGCCACACACGACGAACTACTCCAGGTCTCCAGCCAACTCACTATGCCCCACGGTTTGTTTGGCATTTACGTACTGACCAGCGGTCGTTTGGGTTCGTTCAATACGCTGTCCGGAGAAGGCGGCCTGGCCGACTGGCCGGAGGGGGACGTGTTCGTCGTTGTTCACCGCGGAAGGACGGACGGACGTACTTGCTTGCCGGAATGCCGGTACGGGTCTCGTGCTAGCCGTTGGAGCGCTGCCGTGCTGACATGTGTTCGGGTAAGCTGCGGTTGGGTCCTTTGGCGCCATGTGATGATTTGAGGTTCGTGTTTTTGTGGTGAGGGAATGGTCGTTTGAGGGCATGTACAACGGCGTCCACTCAGCCGTCTGTAATGCTTGTCACCTCAGACTTTCTATTACGTGGAGGAGAGAGAAGAAAGAGAAAGAAAGAGGCTGTCTGCAATTTAACAGATCGTCGGTATCCAAAAAAATCGCCACTTACCGATAGCCTTTTTCCATTGTACGCTTAGGGGTGTCGTTAATATGCGGTTTCCCCGCTCAACCGTGTGTTTCACATGCAGGATCTAGAGAAGAAGTGCACGAGGATGGTGGCTCGCATGCAACGACCTGCCCACGTTCGAACGTGCTACAGATAGCAAAAAGACAGACCGATGTAGATGCTATTTTGACTGCTATCTATACTTGACGTGATTAATTATTATAGACTGCAGGTCTAAACTAATGTACATGCCCTGAGTGAGCCTTGGGGCGTCACGTCTTTTTCGTGCATGGCTGGTGGTCCGAGATGACCGGATGTGGTTAAGGCCCGGTTAAGGAGTTTTTCATTTGTGTGGCTGAGGTTGTAAACTTGCCTTAGAGTTTTTAGAGACTTTTGTGTTTTTTTCCTACATACTCCAGTAGAGACACATCGTTCATGCTAACACATGCATTCTCGTTCATATGAACGCACACACATATATTCTGTGAGCATTTTTAAGAGACCGAGTTCGGGCATCTTTTTCTGAATGTAAGGGCATCTTCGATGTTGAGTTGTTGACACACAAATTGTCCGCAAGCATCCTTATCGTCTGGTCCGGACATGTTGTGCCATCTAACGCGGGCCTGTATCGGTTCGTCGAGCGGTACGGCCGTGCTTTTTCATACAAACTGAAGAGAAGGGGGGGAGGGGGGACGGGCATCCAGGAAGCACCCACGCACGCTTCTGACCATTCTGGACCACCCAACAACCTTCTCCCTCACCTACACGCGTTCCCTCCGGGCGCCAGCTACTCGTGTTCATGGTGTTGTAGAGCGGCCGCTCTCTATTGAAGCCAGTCCAAAGCGTAGACGACCTCTCACTCCGCCATTAAAGCAACGCGTTGGCCGAGGGCGCCGCCCGTGACGCATCCTCGGTGTCCGCGCATGTTCAATGTCGGACGGACGAGACATATATCTATCACGCATGTTCAACGCCACGTTCATCCGTATCCGCCATTAAGAAGGCTCGTCGACCGAGAAATCCACTTGGGTGCCACGCATTGCTGCATCTAGATGCCATGCCTCACCATAATCCGCAATATAAAGGCGACCACACACGGCTAACCCCATGCCACAACACAAGCCGTTCCACATCCTCCTTCCTTACACCACATATACGCCATGACTGTAGGCGGCAACACTCTATGGGAGAGCCTTTCAACGAAGATGAAGCACGAGGTGACCGCCCTTGCGACCGCGTGGCAAAGCCGTTGTGCCACGCTGATAGAGGCTGGCATGCCAACCAACTCATCCGAGGTCTTCGACGATGAGGACGGACCCACAATGGAGACAGGTTCCGACAACACTGCACCGGAGCCCGCACTTGTGCATGCCAGCTTCACCACGGAGCAGGCGCACTTCAACGCCGCCATGGCGGAGGAGCAGCCTGCTTTGGTGCCTATGTCGATGTTCCAGCAGGCACATGAGGAACAAAGTTACAACATGTTCCTTCTAGAGCAACACCGGCTCGCGGAGGGCCAAATCAAGGGCGAGCGCGTGAGCGAGGAGGCCATGGCCGCGACGAACTCCAACTTCGTCGTGGAGTAGCCTACGATCTACGAGGGCCACCGCGCTCAAGAAGCCGCTCGCCAGGAAGCGCCCACCACAGAGGTGTAGTTGCAGGCGATCGCGGGCGGGAACAACGCCAGTTGGGCCTTCTACATGTCGTCGACGAGATATCGGGCGACCTAGTGGTTATGACAACAGCGTCGACGCGACCATTTCAATCGTGGACCTCACGTACACCACCGACGGACAAAGCACGAACTCCTCCGAGGATGTGTAGGGCATGGGAGGCGGTAAGGCCTTCTATCCCATGGGAGGCGGTAAGGCTACTCCATCTCCCATGTTATACTCTTCCCCGCCGGAAACGCAACTTTACTTCATCGGTCTTTTCGCTGGTGCTCATGGAGACGGCGAATGGAGGACAGCAAGGACTTGGACGCCGGACACTGTCATAGGATGTTGGGGAACGTTGCATGGGAAACAAAAATTTTCCTACGCACACGCAGATCTATCCATGGTGATGAGCATCTACGAGAGGGAGAGTGGATCTACATACCCTTGTAGATCGCTAAGCGGGAAGCGTTAAGAAACGCGGTTGGTGTAGTCGAACGTCTTCGCGATCCAAATCGCCGTGCGTCCCGTGATCCAATCACGATCCGTCCCGCGATCCAATCACAATCCATCCCGCGATCCAATCACGATCCGTCCCACGAACTTGATCACGATCCGTCCCACGAACTTGATCACGATCCGTCCCACGAACTTGATCACGATCCTTCCGATCTAGCACCGAACGGACGGCACCTCCGCGTTCAGCACACGTACAGCTTGATGACGATCTCCATCGTCTTGATCCAGCAAGAGGGAGTGGAGAGGAAGAAGAGTTCTCCAGCAGCCTGATGGCGCTCCGGCGATGGTGGTGGAGCAATTCCGGCAGGGCTTCGCCTAAGCACTGCAGAAAACCGATCTAGAGGAGAAACTATGCACTGGAGGAACGGGTAGCACGTGGCTGGAAAAACTAGTGCAAAAACCCAAAACCCTCTAGTATATATAGGAGGAAAGGAGGAGAGGAGGCAGCCTTGGCCTCCAAGGCTAGCTGGTTCGGCCGAACCTACTAGGAGAGGAGGATTCCTCCTCCAATCCTAGTAGGACTAGGATTGCTCCTTTTTTTGCCTTTTTTTTCCACCTTTTCCTATTGGGTTTTTTCTTCCAGCCACATGGGCCTTGTGTGGGAGTTTCCACCGGACCACTAAGGGCTGATATTCACTCTCCCACAGCCCATGAAGCCTCTTGGGTCGAAATACCCCTCCCGGAGGCCTTCCGGTACACTCCCAACACTCCCGGTACACTACCGATGAGCCCGAAACTTTTCCGGCGACCAAAACAGGACTTCCTATATATGAATGTTTACCTCCGGACCATTTCGGAGCTCCTCGTGACGTCCGGGATCTCATCCGGGACTCCGAACAAACTTCGGTCACCACCATACATAACTATATACTACCGAAACGTCACCAAACCTTAAGTGTGCAGACCCTGCGGGTTCGAGAACTATGTAGACATGACCGAGACACCTCTATGGTCAATAACCAATGGCGGGGCCTGGATGTCCACATTGGTTCCTACATATTCTACGAATCTCTTTATCGGTTGAACCTCTATGTCAAGGATTCAGTTAATCCCGTATGATGTTCCCTTTGTTCTTCGGTATGTTACTTGCCCGAGATTCGATCGTCGGTATCTCCATACCTAATTCAACCTCGTTATTGGCAAGTCTCTTTACTCGTTCCATAATACAAGATCTCGCAACTAACACTTAGTCACATTGCTTGCAAGGCTTATTGTGATGTTGTATTACCGAGTGGGCCCTGAGATACCTCTCCGTCACACGGAGTAACAAATCCCAGTCTTGATCCATGCCAACTCAACAGACACCCTCGGAGACACCTGTAGAGCACCTTTATAGTCACCCAGTTACGTTGCAACGTTTGATACACACAAGGTACTCCTCCGATATCTGTGAGTTGCATGATCTCATGGTCATAGGAACATATACTTGACATGCAGAAAACAGTAGCAATAAACTAACACGATCATAAGCTACGTTTGTTGTTTGGGTCTTGTCCATCACATCAAATGACATCTCATGTCCATGGCTAGGAAACCTTAACCATCTTTCGATCAACGAGCTAGTTCACTAGAGGCACACTAGGGACATTGTGTTTATCTATGTATCCACACATGCATCCATGTTTCGAATTAATACAATTATAGCATGGATAATAAACGATTATCATGAACAAGGAAATACAATAATAAACACTTTATTTATTGCCTCTAGCGCATATTTCCAACAGTCTCCCACTTGCACTAGAGTCAATAATCTAGTTTCACATCACTATGTGATTTACATTGTAATGAATCGAACACCCATGCAGTTCTGGTGTTGATCATGTTTAGCCCTTGGAAGAGGTTTAGTCAACGGGTCTGCAACATTCAGGACCGTGTGCACTTTGCAAATATTTATGTCTTTCTCCACGATGTAATCACGGATGAAGTTGAAGCGTCGCTTTATGTGTCTGGTCCTCTTGTGAAACCTTGGTTCCTTGGCCAGAGCAATGGCACCAGTGTTGTCATAGAACAGGTTCATTGGATTCAGTGCACTACTCCAAGATCTGTCATGAACTGCTTCATCCAGACACCTTCCTTCGCCGCCTTCGAGGCTGCGATGTATTCCGCTTCGCACGTAGAATCAGCTACCACGCTTTGCTTGGAACTGCACCAGCTTACCGCTCCCCCGTTAAGAATAAATACGTATCCGGTTTGCGACTTAGAGTCATCCGGATCAGTGTCAAAGCTTGCGTCGACGTAACCCTTTACGACGAGCTCTTCATCACCTCCATAAACGAGAAACATTTCCTTAGTCCTTTTCAGGTACTTAAGGATATTCTTGATCGCTTGCTAGTGCTCCATTCCAAGATCACTTTGAAACCTTCCGGCCATACTTATGGCAAGGCTGACATCGGGTCTTGTGCACAACATTGCATACATGATAGAGCCTATGGCTGAAGCATAGGGGATGACACTCATCTTTTCTCTATCTTCTGCAGTTACTGGGCATTGAGTCTTACTCAACTTCACACCTTGTAACACAGGCAAGAAGCCCTTCTTGGACTGTTCCATTTTGAACTTCTTCAAAACTTTATCAAGGTATGTGCTCTGTGAAAGTGCTATTAAGCGTCTCGATCTATCTCTATAGATCTTAATGCCTAATATGAAAGCAGCTTCTCTTGTTCAAATATTCCTTCACGATTTCCAGCATTTCTATATTGTTTCCAATCAGCAATATGTCATCCACATATAATACTAGAAACACTATAGAGCTCCCACTCACTTTCTTGTAAATACAAGCTTCTCCGTAAACTTGTATAAACTCAAACGCTTTGATCACCTCATCAAAGCGCTTATTCCAACTGATACATGTTGATGTATGCAATCTAGTGAGTCTTGTAGCGTGCAGTGGATATCGTTATTTTCTTACCTTCACTGATGATTTGAGTAGATATAGTGTATATTTACTTAATGAAACACAAGTCTGAATCGTTTGAAAGGTTCAAGCAAATTTAGAGTGAAGTTTAAAGATCATCGTGACAAGAAGATAAAAATGACTGCGATATGATCGTGGAGGTGAATATCTGAGTCACGAGTTTGGCATACAACTTAAGACAATGTGAAAGTTGTTTCACAACTAAACGCCACCTGGAACACCATAGTGTGATGGTGTGTCCGAACATCATAGTTATGCTCTATTGGGCATGTGCGTGCTATGATGTCTCTTGTCGTTTTACTACTATAATTTTGGGGTTATGCATTAGAGACAACTACATTCACTTTAAATAGGGCACCATCTAAATCCGTTGAGATGACACCATGTGAATTATGGTTTGATAGAAACCTAAGCTGTCATTTCTTAATATTTGGGGATGTGACACTTGTGTGGAAAATGTTTTCACCTAATGAGGTCGAACCCAAGGCGGACAAATTGCATCTTCATAGAATACCCTAAGATCAGTTGGGTGAACCTTCAATCTCAGATCCTAGTGCAAAGTGTTTGTTGCTTAAACGGATCCTTTCTCGAGGAAATGTTTCTCTCGAAAGAATTGAGTGGGAGGAAGATAGAACTTGATGAGGTTGTTAAACCTTTGTTCAACCAGAGAGTAGCGTAGCGCAGAAAGATGTTTCTGTGAAGCCTACGTTAGTTGAAGAGGAAGTTAATGATGATGATCATGAAGCTTCAGGATCAAGTTACTATCGAACTTCGTAGGTCGACAAGGATGTGTACTGCTCCTAAGTGGTACGACAACTCTGTCTTGGAGATCATGTTGTTGGACAACGATGAACCTACGAGCTATGGAGAAGCGATGATGGGCCCGGATTCCGACAAATGGTTAGAGGCCATGAAATCCGAGATAGGATCCATGTATGAAAACCAAGTGTAGACTTTGGTAGACTTGCTCGTTGGCGGCAGGTCGTTGAGTACAAATGGATCTTTAAAATGAAGACAGACGCTGATGGTAATTGTCACCATTTGTAAAGCTCGACTTGTTGCAAAGATGTTTGTGACAAGTTCAAGGAGTTGACTGTGATGAGACTTTCTCACTCGTAGTGAAGCTAAAAGTCTGTTGGAATTATGTTAGCAGTTGCTGCCTTTTTCAATTATGAAATCTGGCAGATGGATGTCAAAACATCGTTTCCTTAACGGTTTACTTGAGGAACGGTTGTATGTGATACAACCAGAAGGTTTTGTCAGTCCTAAGGATGCTAAAATGTGAGCAAGATTTTGTGATCCTTCTATGGACTAAAGCAAGCATCTCGGAATTGGAATATACGCTTTGATGAGTTGATCAAAGTTGTTGAGTTTATACAAAGTTTACGAGAAACTTGTATTTGCAATAAAGTGAGTGGGAGCACTATAGAATTTCTGATAAGTATATGTGGATGACATATTGTTGATCAGAAATAATGTAGAGTTTCTGGAAAGCATAAAATGGTCATTTGGAAAGTGATTTTCAAAGGAAGACCTGGATGAAGCTACCTAATTGTTGAGCATCAAAATCTATGGAGATAGATCAAGATGCTCGATGAGACTTTCAATGAGTGCATACCTTGACAAGATTTTGAAAGAGTTCAAAATGGATCAGTCAGAGAAAGAGTTCTCGCCTGATTTGTAAGGTGTGAAAGTTGAGTGAGACTGAAAGCTCGACAACGGCAGAAGAAAGAGAAAGGACGAACTTCGTCCCCTATGCCTTAGCCATAGGCTCTATATTATGCCATGCTGTGTACCGCACCTGTGTGTGCCTTGCCATGAGTCCGTCAGGGGGTAGAAGAGTGAACCAGGAGTGGATCACTAGACAGCGGTCAAGATTATCCTCAGTAACTAAGAGACTGAGGAGATGTTTCTCGATTATGGAGGTGATAAAGAGTTCGTCGTAAGGAGTTACGTCGATACAAGCTTTAAAACTAATCCGGATGACTCGTAGTAGCAATCTGGATACGTATAGTGGAGCAGCCATTTGGAAATAGTACCAAGTGGAGTGTGGTAGCGGTGTTTACGGTTTGACATAGAGATTTGCAAAGTACACACAGATCTGAATATCGCAGACCCGTTGACTATAAGACCTCTCTCACATGCAAAGCATGATCAAGCCCCAAAACTCATTGGGTGTTAGATTCATAACAATGCGAATCACATGGTGATGTGAACTAGATTATTGACTCTAGTGCAAGTGGGAGACTGTTGGAAATATGCACTAGAGGCAATAATAAATTAGTTATTATCATATTTCCTTGTCAATGATAATCGTTTATTATCCATGCTATAATTGTATTGATCGGAGACTTAAATGCATGTGTGGATACGTAGACAAAACCATGTCCCTAGTATGCCTCTAATGGACTAGTTCGTTGATCAAAGGATGGTTAAGGTTTCCTAGCCATGGACATGAGATGTCATTTGATAACGGGATCACATCATTAGGAGAATGATGTGATGGATAAGACCCAAACTACAAACGTCTTCGGAGGTCATGTCTTCTGGTTGGTCACCAAGCGGTGCATCAAGGACATATGATTTTTGGGAAGCCGTGAGGATAATCCTCAGATTACGGGCCCAGTCAACAAAGTTACTTCCATCATCTTTCAACTTAGCTTTCTCTAGGAACGCATTAAAATTCAGGGGTGCTACTGCGCGAGCCATTGATCTACAACATAAATATGCAAAGTTTATTTAGACTATTGTTCAAGATAATGAGTTTAGTTAATCAAATTACTAAAGCTCCCACTCAAATTGACATCCCTTAGGTCATCTGAGTGTCACATGATGCAAATCCACCAACTCAAGTCCGATCATCACGTGAGTTGAGGTGGCTTCAATGGTGAACATCATTATGTTGATCATATCTACTATATGACTCATGTTCGACCTTTCGGTCTCTTGTGTTCCGAGGCCATGTTTGTACATGCTAGGCTCGTCAAGTTTAACCCGAGTGTTCTGCGCGTGCAACACTGGCTTGCACCCGTTGTATGTGAACGTAGAGTCTATCACACCCGATCATCACGTGGTGTCTCAACACGACGAACTTTCGCAACGGTGCACACTCGGGGAGAACACAATTTATCTTGAAATTTAAGTGAGGGATCACCTTATAATGCTACCGTTGTACTAAGCAAAACAAGGTGCATAAAAGGATTAACATCGCATGCAATTCATAAGTGACATGATATGGCCATGAACTTGTGCTTTAGATCTCCATCTTGAAAGCACCGGCATGATCTCCATCGTCACCGGCAAGACACCATGATCTCCATCATCTTGATCTCCATCAATGTGTCGCCATTGGGGTTGTCGCGCCCAACATGCTTCTACTACTATTGCTACCGTTTAGCGATAAAGTAAAGCATTACATAGCGCTTAATGATTGACACACAGGTCATATAATAATTAAAGACAACCCTATGGCTCCTGCCGGTTGCCGTACTCATCGACATGCAAGTCGTGAAATTCTATACATCACATGATCATCTCATACATCACATATATCACATCATGTAATTGGCCATATCACATCACAACATACCCTGCAAAAACAAGTTAGACGTCCTCTAATTGTTGTTGCATGTTTTACGTGGCTGCTACGGGTTTCTAGCAAGAACTATTCTCACCTACGCATAAACCACAACGGTGATACATAATTTACTTTTCAACCTTCTCAAGGACCGCCTTTGTCGAATCCGATCCAACTAAAGTGAGAGAAACTGCCACCCACAAGCCATCTAGGCAACAAGTTGCGTCGAGGGAACCGGTCTCTCGTAAGCGTACGAGTAATGTTGGTCTGGGCCGCTTCATCTCACAATACCGCCGAACCAAAATCCGACCAAGGGAGGAAGCAATCTAAGCATCAACGCCCACAAACCTTTTGTGTTCTACTCGAGATCTCATCTACACATAGACCTAGCTCATGATGCCACTGTTGGGGAACGTTGCATGGGAAATAAAAAATTTCCTACGCACACTCAGATCTATCCATGGTGATGAGCATCTACGAGAGGGAGAGTGGATCTACATACCCTTGTAGATCGCTAAGCGGAAAGCATTAAGAAACGCGGTTGGTGTAGTCGAACGTCTTCGCGATCCAAATCGCCGTGCGTCCCGCGATCCAATCACGATCCCTCCCGCGATCCAATCACGATCTGTCCCGCGATCCGATCACGATCCGTCCCGCGAACTTGATCATGATCCGTCCCACGAACTTGATCATGATCCTTCCGATCTAGCACCGAACGGATGGCACCTCCGCGTTTAGCACACGTACAGCTTGATGACGATCTCCACCGCCTTTTTTTCCACCTTTTCCTATTGGGTTTTTTCTTCCAGCCATATGGGCCTTGTGTGGGAGTTTCCACCAGACCACTAAGGGCTGATATTCACTCTCCCACAGCCCATGAAGCCTCTTGGGTCGAAATACCCCTCCCGGAGGCCTTCCGGTACACTCCCGGCACTCCCGGTACACTACCGATGATCCCAAAACTTTTCCGGCGACCAAAACAGGACTTCCTATATATGAATCTTTACCTGCGGACCATTCCGGAGCTCCTCATGACGTCCGGGATCTCTTCCGGGACTCCGAACAAACTTCAGTCACCACCATACATAACTCTATACTACCGAAACGTCACCAAACCTTAAGTGTGCAGACCCTGCGGGTTCGAGAACTATGTAGACATGACCGAGACACCTCTACGGTCCATAACCAATGGCGGGACCTGGATGTCCACATTGGTTCCTACATATTCTACGAAGATCTTTATCGGTCGAACCTCTATGTCAAGGATTCAATTAATCCCGTATGATGGTCCCTTTGTTCTTCGGTATGTTACTTGCCCGAGATTCGATCGTCGGTATCTCCATACCTAGTTCAACCTCGTTACTGGCAAGTCTGTTTACTCGTTCTGTAATACAAGATCTCGCAACTAACACTTAGTCACATTGCTTGCAAGGCTTATTGTGATGTTGTATTACCGAGTGGGCCCTAAGATACCTCTCCGTCACACGGAGTAACAAATCCCAGTCTTGATCCATGCCAACTCAACAGACACCCTCGGAGACACCTGTAGAGCACCTTTATAGTCACCCAGTTACGTTGCGACGTTTGATACACACAAGGTACTCCTCCGATATCTGTGAGTTGCATGATCTCATGGTCATAGGAACATATACTTGACATGCAGAAAACAGTAGCAATAAACTGACACGATCATAAGCTACGTTTGTTGTTTGGGTCTTGTCCATCATATCATTCTCCTAATGATGTGATCCGTTATCAAATGACATCTCATGTCCATGGCTAGGAAACCTTAACCATCTTCCGATCAACGAGCTAGTTCACTAGAGGCACACTAGGGACATTGTGTTTGTCTATGTATCCACACATGTATCCATGTTTCCAATTAATACAATTATAGCATGGATAATAAACGATTATCATGAACAAGGAAATACAATAATAAACACTTTATTTATTGCCTCTAGGGCATATTTCGAACATAGGATAGGTTTAGGATCGGAACGATTTCTTTTTCTTTGAAATGTAATGAAAATCATCGTGTTTCTATGAATGTCGCCCAGTTTGTATGAAATCTGCCATGTTTGTATGAATGCTGTCCGGTTTGTATGAAACCTATCGTGTTTGCATGAATTTCGCCTCATTTCTTCATGTTAGTGCATCTAGTGCCCCTTAGTGATTTTGGTGTATTGAAGACTTATAGGTTAAGGCACTAATGTGTTTGTGAGTGTACATAGGCTCTAGAAGTCGATGAGGAGTTTGATATATCCAGAGATTATCGACCCCTAAAAATGTATGTCTTCAACTGAAGACTTTGTGAAGACTTTGGACTTTGTGAAGACTTTGAAAATGAAGAAGTTGGTGTGACCTTGAAGAGATGAACGAGGAATATGAAGCGTGAAGACTTTTGTTTTTGTAGTTTCATTTCCTTATTTGAGTCATAGGAAACACCGTACTGTTAAAGGGGGCCGAGGTAATACTACGGAAAATTTCCAACTGATGCTCAACTCCAAAATCCTCAACCTATACAATCCTTCGAGTGAAGCCTTTGGAAATCTCTTACGGTTCAAACAAGTTCTTCAGTGACAGAGACGAAGTTCTTCTGGTCTCTAAGGAAATTGATCTGACTGAGGAGTTAGGATTTCGCCAGTGCAAATTGCCTACAAGTGAGGAACATGATAAGCCTAAGGACTTTCATAGTTCAAAATTCCGACTGTTGTTGTGCTTAGCGCCAGCTGTCCCCAATCATAACATCCACATAACAGTCATATCATTAGGGGCATTTATGTCTTATCATGTCAGGTTGCACCCTGGCTATAAATAGTTACCCCCATAACCACTTGTTGGTTGGATGCTCCGAGAGAGAACTGACACTTGTCATTTGAGAGCAACCCATCCTCCGAGGACTTTGAGAGAAAATCATCAGTGAGGAAAAACCCACAACCAAACCACTAAACCCATAGTGATTGAGCATCACTGAAGAAATTCCTGTGTGGATCCGACGCTTGTTACCTTTGAGGACCGTGCATCCTCCAGATGGTTTGGCGTCATGGTCTAGTGCTCCTGCAGTCAATTGGGGATCACGAAGTGACCTTGGTCTTGAGCATCCAGCAGTAAATTGTGGATCACCGTGTGACCAGTTTGTGAGGGTTTTGGAAGTCTACCCTGAAGACTTACCACGAGTGTTGGGCGAGGACTGTGTGACCTTAGCTCAAGGAGAATATGGTAAGGACTGTGTGTCCTGAGACTGCGTGTCCTCTGGTTTAAATACCAGGCCACTCCAAACCAGACGTACGACTGTCACAACAGTTGGAACTGGGTCATCAAACCATTGTCTTCATCGAGCTATCTGGTTCTATTTCCTCAACCCCTCTATTCCTCATATACCTGTTGATGAAATTGATTGTTATTGTTTGAAGAATTTGACTGAAGACTTTCACAAATTCCTCACCACAAATTCTTCAAGTTACCTTGTTCATCACTGCTTATCCTGTATCACGCTACTTACTATTAGTGCATGTTTCATTTCATCATGAAGACTATGATGTTACTATGTTCCTCATGCACTTGAGTACTTATTTCGCTGCTAGTTATTCATCACATTTCAAATTCCTCAAAGTTGAAATTCCTCAAGTGATGAATTTGTAAAAATCGCCTATTCACCCCCCTCTAGTCGATATAACGCACTTTCAATTGGTATCAGAGCAGGTACTCCCTCGCTCTGTGTGATTTTGGTTTAATCACCTGGAGTTCTAGTTATGTCGACTGCAGGTATGATCAAGGTTTCCACGGGGTGTCCTACCTTTGATGGGACAGACTACCCCTACTGGAAGAACAAGATGCGTATGCACCTTGAAGTTATTGACAACAATCTCTGGTACGTTGTGGAAAATGGTGTGCTCTCTGTCACTCCCACCATTACTACGGCCGATGTGAAGAGATTCAAGCAACTTGACTCTCAAGCGAAGAATATCATCTGTGGCCAACTGAGAAAAGGTCAGTATGGCAGAGTGAGTGCTTTGGAGACTGCTAAGCTTATCTAGGATAGGCTGTCCAAAGTCAACAAAGGTGTTTCCACTCAATGTGACTCTCGTGTTGATGTTCTTCGCAATCTTTTCAACCGCTTCAAGAGACTTGACAATGAAAATGTTCAGCAAACTTTTGATCGTCTCACCTATCTCCAATGAGCTTCAAGCACTGGGTGCCATCGATATCACTGATCATGAAGTGGTGAAGAAACTGCTAAGATCTCTTGACTCCTCATTCGATACTCTGGCTTTGATGATTCAAGAACATGGAGACTACAACTCACTTGATCCTGCTGATATTCTTGAGAGACTCAATACTCATGAATTCCAACAAGCTGAGAAGAGAGACCTCTACGGGCCAAGCTATGGAAGATCTCGTGCTCTGAAGGCAAAAGCAATTTCCTCATCTGAAGAAGAAGATTCTGACAGCAGCCTTGGTGATCCTGAAGAACTAAGTCAGGAACTAGCAATGCTCATGAGGAAATTCTAGAAGTTCTTAAGGAGAGGTGGATTTGGAAAGTCATCAAAAAGTGGCTTGAGGAAATCAGATTCCTCAGAAGACTACAAGAAAAGAACCTGTCATCGTTGCAAAAAGCCTGGTCACTTTATCTCTGACTGTCCTCTTTGGGAAAAAGATTCAAAGAAGAAGAAGAAGTACAAGGAGAATAGTTCTGATGACTCGAAGAAAAAGAAGAAATCTTCAAAGTCCTCATCTGCAAAGTCCTCATCTTCAAAGTCCTCAAAGCACAAGAAGAATGGTTCCAGAAAGGTTCGTGCATTCATCGGCAAGGAAATGGATTCTAAGGAAGAATATGAAGAATATGAAGAAGAGGAAGAATTTGAGTAGGAATCAGAATCTGGTGTCGCTAGCCTTGCTCTTGCTACTGCTTTCGTCAGCAAGTCCATCTTCAACGATGAAGAATATGACTACTCCAACGACTCTGACATCAGCAATGATGATTATGATCCCACCTATTGCTTCATGGCAAAAGGATCAAAGGATGATACTCCAAAAGCTACTGAGTGGGTCCTCGATAGTGGATGCACAAACCACATGACTGGTGACAAGAATCTACTGATGAATTTGCCACTCACTCCATCTCTTCTAAAGCATATCACCTACGCAGACAAAGGAAAAATCAAGGTATTGGGACTTGGTAAGGATGCTATCTCAAAGGACCGAACCATGGATAAGGTGATGCTTGTTGAATCCCTTGGGTTCAACCTTATGTCTGTCTCAATGCTTTGTGATCTTGATATGATCGTCATATTTGGAAAATATCGTTGTGTTGTCATCATGGAATCTGACAAATTCCAAAGTCTTCGAAGGCTTTAGGAGAGAAGACCTGTATATTGTTGATTTCTCTACAGGTCCTTAGCCTACCATATGCTTACTTGCAAAGTCTTCAGAAGGCTGGTTGTGGCATCGATGACTTGGACATGCGGGTATGAGGAACTTGCACACACTGGTGAAGAAAAAGCACGTCATTGGCATCGAGGGTGTCAAATTCCTCAAGGACCACCTCTGCGGTGCATGTGAATCTGGAAAGATGACCAGATCCAAGCATCCCTCGAAGACAATCATGACCATGACTCGACCCTTTGAATTTCTTCACATGGATCTCTTTGGCCCCACTCATTACTCCATACTAACAAATTCTTCAATTTTGTATGGCTTTGTCATTTTTGATGATTAATCTCGTTACACTTGGGTGCATATTATTCTGTACAAGAATGAAGTGCAGGATGTCTTCAGACAATTTGCTTCAAGGGCCTCCACCAACTTTGGCGTCAAGATCAAGCATATTAGGAGTGATAATGGGACTGAGTTCAAGAACACTAATCTTGATGAATACCTTGATGAACTTGGTATTACTCATAAGTTATCTGCCCCTTATACTCCTCAGCAGAATGGCGTTGTGGAGCGCAAGAACATGACTCTAGTTGAGATGGCTTGCACCATGCTTGACGAATACAAGACTCCTCGTCACTTCTGGCCTGAGGCAATTGATACTGCATGCCACATCATCAATAGGGTATACCTTCACAAATTCTTTAAGAAGACTTCATATGAACTTATGACTGGCAAGAAACCCAATGTAAGTTATCTCAAAGTCTTCGGTGCAAAATGCTGGATCAGAGATCCTCACCATAGTTCTAAGTTTGCACCGAAAGCACATGAAGGTTTTATGCTTGGTTATGGAAAGGACTTGCACACCTAAAGAGTCTTCAACACCTACCATCACAAGGTTGTTGAAACTGTACATGTGCGGTTCGATGAAACTGATGGCTCGCAAAGAGAGCACCTGCCTTCTATGTTTGATGAACAGTCTCCTGAGGAATCCATTAAGCTGAAGGAAACTGAAGATATCATACCCACTGAGGAAGTCATTCCAACGAATGAAGACTTTCATGTTGATACACCTGAAGAAAATGGTGTTGAAGGAAGTCCTCAGCGACGTCAACCTACTCATCCTAGAGTTGCAAATGAAGTACAGATTGACAAAATCATCGATGACATCAATGCACCAGGTCCCCTCACTCGCTTAAAAGCTTCAAATTAACTAACTTTTGTGGGCACTTTGCCTTTGTCTCTATCATAGAGCCCACCAAAGTTGATGAAGCATTCAAGGAGCCTGAGTGGATTCAAGCTATGCAAGAGGAATTGCATCAGTTCAAGCTCAACAACGTGTGGGAACTTGTCAAGAGGCCAGATCCTCGCAAACATAACATCATAGGTACCAAGTGGATCTACCGCAACAAGAAAGATGAAAATGGCCTTGTGGTGAGGAATAAGGCTCGTCTTGTAGCTCAAGGCTACACAAAGGTTGAAGGAATTGACTTTGATGAAACGCTTGCACTTGTTGCTAGAGTTGAAGCTATTCGCATATTGCTTGCTTATGCTAACCATCATAATATCATCTTATATCAAATGGATGTGAAAAGTGCATTCCTCAATGGTAAGCTTGAGGAAGAAGTATATGTTGCTCAACCCCCAGGTTTTGAAGACCCTAAGCATCCTGACAAAGTCTTCAGACTCAACAAGGCCCTCTATGGCCTCAAGCAGGCCCCTCGGGCGTGGTACGACACTCTGAAGGAATTCCTCATGAAGAAAGGCTTCAAACCCGGTTCACTCGACCCAACTCTTTTCACAAAATTCTATGACAATGAACTATTCATATGCCAAATATATGTAGACGATATTATCTTTGGCTATACTGACAAATGTTACAGTGATGAATTTGCCTATATGATGAGTGAAGAATATCAAATGTCTATGATGGGAGAGTTGAAATTCTTCCTAGGTCTTCAAATTCGTCAGCAAGACAATGGAATCTTCATCTCACAAGATAAATACCTCAAAGATGTTCTAAGGAAATTCGACATGCAAGATTGCAAAGGCGTCAAAACTCCAATGCCTTCAAAAGGCCACCTCTGCACTGATGAAAATGGTAAAGATTTTGATCAGAAGGTATACCGCTCCATGATTGGTTCATTACTGTATCTATGTGCATCTAGGCCTGATATTATGTTGAGTGTTTGCATGTGTGCCCGATTCCAAGCAACACCGAAGGAATCACGCCATAAGGCTATGAAACATAGTCTTCGATACTTATCTCACACACCAACACTTGTATTATGGTATCCCAAGGGCTCAGATCTTCACCTCGTCGGATACTCTGATGCTGACTATGCTGGAGATCGTGTGGATCGCAAGTCAACCTCAGGGACATGTCATTTCCTCGGACGATCCTTAGTCTGTTGGTCCTCGAAGAAGCAGAACTGCGTCTCACTCTCTACTGCTGAAGCTGAGTACATTGCTGCTGACTCATGTTGTGCTCAGTTACTATGGAAGGACTACGACATCAAGTTGAAGAATGTGCATCTCTACTGCAACAACGAGAGTGCCATCAAGATTGCTTACAACCCAGTTCAGCACTCCAAGACCAAGCACATCCAGATTCGTCATCACTTTCTTCGAGATCATGTACTCAAGGGCGACATCTCCATCGACCACATCCCCACTGAAGAACAACAGGCCGATATCATCACAAAGCCCTTGGATGAAAAGAGATTTTGCAAGTTGCGGTGTGAGCTAAATATCTTAGAATCTTTGAATGTTCTTCGAAAAAGGACACACATCCTAACACTTATGCAAAATTGATGACTTAGATGTGCAACACACGAAGTAACGTTTTTCTTCAATCAATGAAGAATAACCCTCTAAGTGTGAAGAAATTAATGAAGAATTTGATTCTCAGAACCCTAAGAAAATTGTACACGGTGTCTGAAATCATCATTCTTATACGGTGGGTCACGCCACCAACCAAAGTTGAAATTCTTCAAAATTGAGTTTTTCGTCATTTTTCAAATTCTTCAAATTTTCAAATTCCTCAACTTTTCAAATTCTTCAAACTTTGGAACTCATGTTCTTCATTGACTATACATATATATATATATTTGAGTTTTCAATGTCCTCAACAACATTCACTTATTGCTAAATTATTCAAGTTGATTTTCATCTAAGTGAATGTGATCGGACCCTTCCCCTCTATGCTAAACTCAACCCAGTCTATTCAGAAATTCTTCACATGCGTTCTACTTTGAAACTTGTTCAAAGTCTTCACTGTGTCCTGGACAACTGAAAAATTTGCGAACGAAAACTTTGAAATTTTCACTATCAAAATTTTCAGCGGTTCCCGCTCAAACGGTTCCGATTCCCATGACTGGATAACCAACGATCCCCCATAATCTCCTCTACTTAGAACGTGGGTGACACCTGTCGCGTGGAGAGCAAGGATCAGGGGCAATCTTGTCCAAAATCTTTGGGCAGATTGGTTTTCACTTCCACTATAAATACCCCTACCCTTCAACAATGCTCTGTTACTCCTCATCTCTACTCTCTCCCGAGCTCCAACCAAGCGCCGCCTCTAACATCATCGATGCCGATGTGGAAGAGCTTCACTGCCTCGACCTTGTCGTCGCCGTACTCGCATCGGCTGCGGAAGTCTTCATCCCGCCGCCGCTGTAGCTGTCTCCCTCTGCCAAGCTAGGGCATGGGAGATCTGAACTGACGAACTTCCCAATCTCATCTCTCAGTTCGTCGTGTTCTTCACCAAGGTAAATAAAATTTATTTTTACTACCCTTGTTTGATCTTCGAATGCTCTTCATATTCCTCAAAAGGTGTTTATTCTTCATGAATCTCATTCTAAAGCACCTTATATCTTCATATACTTGATGATTTTCCCTAAGTAATGATTTTCTTCAAGATTCCTCAATTGTGTGAATCCTTAAAATTTACACAACTCTGGAACCTAAGACAAAGAACACTTAGTGAAATTCCTCAAGACACCCATGGTCAAATTCCTCACCTATTTCTATTTAAAAATTTCTGAGGACGCATATGACCTCTTCAAATTCCTCGCACATATACTCTGTTCACATGTACAACATGTTCGCTCATGAATCATTGGGTTCTCATCAACTTAACTCATTTGCAGCGTTCCTTGAAGAAAAACTGTGTACTTCTTCAGAGTCCTCAAGAGTTCAAATTCCTCAGGTGAAGAAAATGGCTGACGGAAAGAAACCTCAGAAAGGTGGAAAGAAGCCAGATGTGCACACTACTTTTGAGATTCCAGATGATTTGTATGAGGAATACTGCACACCCGATGAAGAAACTCATGGCAAAGAAACGACCAAGCAGAGAAAAACTCGTCTGTAGAAAATTGAGAGGAGATGGGCAAGGGAATGGAAGGAATATCGTTATGTAACTCGTAAATACATGATGAAACTCGCTGTGAAACCTCCTTGCAGTAGGCCTCCCCTGGCTCAAAATCAAATTGCTGATCCCAGTAGCCTCAAGACTGGTGAGGACTTTCCTCATATGTGAGAGAAGCAGCAAGCCAAGCTGGCAAGGAAAACCAAAGAGGCAGTGAAGAAATTCAATGAAGATTCTGCTGCTGCTGCCTCTGCCGGAGCCTCAGCAAGTGCTCCAAAGAAATCAATGATGAAGAAAGCTGCTGTGAAGACAAGTTCTTCAACCTCAAAACCATCACAGCAGATTCCTCAAGTCCAAAGGCCTCAACCTACAAAGGCCTCAGATGCTGGTACTGTTGTTACTCAGTCCTCAACTGCAGCTGCAAAGTCTTCAACCCCGTGCATCCGGCATCATGTAAGAGGACTGAGGGATTCAGAAAAGTTCCAAAGATCCCGGCAAGCCCCTCTACTACAGCAAAGTCTTCAACTAGCCCTACAGTGTTGAAGCTGAAGAAAACTATTGGACGAGGTCAAAGACCAAGTCCTCACTCAAGCAAGGTTGTAGTAACCATACCCTCAGGATCTGAGGATGATGATGATGAAGCTGATGATGAAGAATTGGAGGAAATCATCAGGCAAAGTCAGCAGAGGGCTGCTATAGCCAAGGGCAGCTCTGTTCCTCTCATGCTGGATCCCAAGATGATCCTCAACTTCATTGATATATGGCATGAAGATCCAAACATTCCACTTTCTTCATTGAATCTGCCTCTTGGTATGGATCATGTCCTCACCCACTTCATGTCTGAAGAAAAATGGAAGAGAGATCAAGCTCTGAGAGGTAAGAGAAACAAGGTTCGAAAAGAAAAGTTTTTGAGAGACAATGTGATGAACTTGACCCCAAATCAACTCGTCACAGTTCAGTCTGAAATTCGCACTCCCTGAGGATCAAGAAAGGTATGATGCTGAATGGAAGGGCACCAAGGTGAGATTCGTCAGGGCTGCTCAAGCTGCTGTGAAGGATCACAACACTAGGGTTGCAGCTCGATCGCAACCACAAAATCCTCACTCTGGTGAAATTCCTTAGGCTGCTGATGAAACTGCTCAGCCCGATGTGACTGTTGATGAGAATGCTTCTGCATTAGAAGCAACGACCAGTGCTGCTGAGGAAACTCAGACCACTGATGACCATGTCAGGACAACCATCACTGTTGTGCCTGAAGAAACTGAAAGGCCAGCTGAAGCTTTTGCTACGCGTGAAGAACCTGAACCCACCAGTGCGACTGCATCGGTCATACCTGAAGAAGCTGAAACTGCAGAGGAAAAGACTCTCAAGAGAAAAACATCAATGTCAAAATCCTCAGCTGTGAAGAAGTTGAAGACTATGCCAAGTTCTTCAACTGGACCCATTGATGCTACACCAATTTCCTCTGCACCTGCCTATGAACTTGTACCATTTGGGGTTGACTATGTCATCCTAGATGAAGAAGATGAAGATCATTCTGCTGCTTCGATGGAGCAGATTGATGAAGAAATTGAAGTTTAAGACATTGCTTTAACTCCAAAGGTATCATCGCCCCAGCCTCAGTTCACTGCTGAAGAGGCTGGAGTTGAAGAAATTGCTGAGGACGTAGACATTGGCAAGACAACTCCTGTCATCAATGATGAATATTGGGAATCAGCACACCCAAATTCACCAATGACTACTCCTTCGATAAATATTCCTCAGTCACCTACTCCGACTAAAGAAATACATGAAGAATCTGCTGATCAATCCACCCAAGTCACTGAAGAAATTCCAGCTACAACAACTGATGACTTTGCTGCTCCACCCGTAACTGAGGAACCAACCCTCCAGATTGTTCAAGTTCCTCCCATGCCAAAGGAGATCAAGGGCCGCTTCAAGCCAAATCTTCAACCGAACCCAAGGATGCCATTCAAAGGCTCAGCGCGCCCCAAATTCCTCAAGAGCAATTTTTCCAATGAGCGCATGTTCTTCATAGGTCCAAATCCTTATGACTCTGCAAGGGTTGGTCGTAGCAGATTCTAGACGGCAACTCAACTCAACTACTATGCATCAATCCTATTCGAGAAGAAGAAAGTCTTCGAGCACCACCAAATTTCTCATGCGGACATGGAAACACTTCCATCGTTCACACCGGTGCTCCAAGTTCTTCAGATGCAGGTATTCTTCCTTTCTGCGTCGACATCTGTGACTGGAATGAGGAAATCATCCTTCAGTTCTATGCCACACTGCATATTAGTGGAAATGCTTCAGACATCAACTCCTGGGTTTTGGACTGGATGACAGGATCAACATACTTCACTGCTCAAGCTTCTGAATTGCTTTAGTGTGTACCAGTTCCAATTCCCTCAGATGAAGCTCGCACACTGTTTGATAAGCCTGCACTTCTGAATCAGCTGATGCAAGTGCTGATGAAGACATTGCCTCCTGGAAAGCCTCAACGGAAAACCTTCCTTATGAAGGATTTGCTATATGTGCCCAGGACGGTCTACCGCATACTCACAAATACTCTATGTCCTCAGAAGGGCCACAATTCCGAAGTACAAGAAGAAGTGGAGGGAGTCATGAAGAATATGCTCTTCAACATCATTCATGGGATTCCCATAGACTTACACGATTTCTTCATGAGGACATTGGCCAATGCTGCTTTAGCTTCATTTGAATAGAAGCCTTATGCGCCTTGGATCATGAAATTCATCAAGGCAAAGTCCTCAGTTCCCTTCAAGGCTGATTTCCAGAACTACTTTGGCTTCGTGCCTCCAATCGTAGTCATCAAGAGCACAATTGACTCAGTGGAAGGAAAAGGCAAGCCTGTCATTGATGAAGGCACTCGTCCATTGGATGGACAGTTTCGCAAAGCTGTTTCCTTCTCCACCAATGATGACACTGCAACTCAGGACTCCGAAGCAAAGGCCTCATCTCACAAACCTCAAGAGTCTGCCCCTCGTGTGATGACTGATCGCGAGCTGCTAATAAGTCTTCATCAGAAGGTCGATCGCAATCACAAGTGGGTGAAGCGTCAACTTGGTTACATTGTGCAAAACATGACTGTGACGCAGAACACTATAAAGAGGAATCACTACTATGCGCATGAAAACCTCAACCGCACTTGGGACATATTGTCTCACCTCAAGTCTTCTGAAGAATCGAATGAGCTGGATCTTGATGAACATCCTGACTGGGCTCGTCGACCATAGAAGAAATTCAAGAAAGTCCAAGTTCCTCTGATGGTCACAAGTTCATATTCTTCATCTCAAGAGCGCGATGAGGATGAAGACATTGACGACACTATGGCAGGCCCTGCATCGACAAACGACACCGACAACGCTGACGCTCCTTCCTCACCAACACGATGAATTTTTTCAAAGGGGCGTTAGTCCTCATTTTTTCGTCCCTTTTGGTCTTCGATGACAAAGGGGGAGAAAATTTGAGTTAGTCTTCAAGCAGGTCTCTATATATGGGCTATTTTTGTTTAAGTTACAACTCTCGCTCTTCTGAAGCTTTTGTTGATTGAGTTGTAAACTTAAGTCTGATGGTGGTCTGACACTTTTGAACTATTTCCTCGCATGTTTATTTCCTCAAGTACCTTAATGCATACATGTTGAATTTCATCAGACACAATTTTCCTCACGCATTTCAAATTCTTCATATCATATGTTCAAATGCGTGTATGAATTACAAGATATAGGGGGAGTTCTCCATGTTTTAACCTGCCATGTGCATTTGCAGTCCAAAGCAAATTTCTCAAATATGCACATCTTCAGGGGGAGTTCTTCTATATCTTGCAATCAAATTCCTCAAACTAAGTACTTTCACTTAATATGTTTATCCCGTTGAAAACTTAACCTATTTGTCACCAATCACCAAAAAGGGGGAGATTGTTAGTGCATCTAGTGCCCCTTAGTGATTTTGGTGTATTGAAGACTTATAGGTTAAGGCACTAATGTGTTTGTGAGTGTACACGGGCTCTATAAGTCGATGAGGAGTTTGATATATCCGGAGATTATCGACCCCTAAAAATGTATGTCTTCAACTAAAGACTTTGCTGAAAACTTTGTGAAGACTTTGGTGAAGACTTTGTGAAGACTTTGAAAATGAAGAATTTGGTGTGACCTTGAAGACATGAACGAGGAATATGAAGCGTGAAGACTTTTGTTTTCTTAGTTTCATTTCCTTATTTGAGTCATAGGAAACACCGTACTATTAAAGGGGGCCGAGGTAATACTAAGGAAAATTTCCAACTGATGCTCAACTCCAAAATCATCAACCTATACAATCCTTCGAGTGAAGCCTTTGGAAATCTCTTACGGTTCAGACAAGCTCTTCAGTGACAGAGACAAAGTTCTTCTGGTCTCTGAGGAAATTGATCTGACTGAGGAGTTAGGATTTCGCCAGTACGAATTGCCTACAAGTGAGGAACATGATAAGCCTGAGGACTTTCATAGTTCGAAATTCCGACCGTTGTTGTGCTTAGCGCCAGCTGTCCCCAATCATAACATCCACATAACGGTCATATCATTGGGGGCATTTATGTCTTATCATGTCAGGTTGCACCCTGGCTATAAATAGCCACCCCCACAACCACTAGTTCGTTGGCTGCTCCGAGAGAGAACTGACACTTGTCATTTGAGAGCAACCCATCCTCCGAGGACTTTGAGAGAAAATCATTAGTGAGGAAAAACCCACAACCAAACCACCAAACCCATAGTGATTGAGCATCACTGAAGAAATTCCTGTGTGGATCCGATGCTTGTTACCTTTGAGGACTGTGCATCCTCCAGACGGTTATGCGTCATGGTCTAGTGCTCCTGCAGTCAATTGGGGATCACGAAGTGACCTTGGTCTAGAGCATCCAACAGTAAATTGTGGATCGTCGGGTGACCAGTTTGTGAGGGTTTTGAAAGTCTACCCTGAAGACTTACCACGAGTGTTGGGCGAGGACTGTGTGACCTTAGCTCAAGGAGAATACGGTAAGGACTGTGTGTTCTCTGATTTAAATACCAGGCCGCTCCAAACCAGACGTACGACTGTCACAGCAGTTGGAACTGGGTCATCAAACCATTGTCTTCATCGAGCTATGTGGTTGTATTTCCTCAACCCCTCTATTCCTCATATACCTTTCGATGAAATTGATTGTTACTGCTTGAAGAATTTGACTGAAGACTTTCACAAATTCCTCACCACAATTTCTTCAAGTTACCTTGTTCATCACTGCTTATCCTGTATCATGCTACTTATTATTAGTGCATGTTTCATTTCATCATGAAGACTATGCTGTTACTATGTTCCTCATGCACTTGAGTACTTATTCCGCTGCTAGTTATTCATCACATTTCAAATTCCTCAAAGTTGAAATTCCTCAAGTGATGAATTTGTAAAAATCGCCTATTCACCCCCCTCTAGTCGATATAACACACTTTCAGTTCAAATAGTTGTTGAAATGCATGCGGGCATGGTTGGATGGCATCCGCGAACTGATGCTGGAGGGAATTTATGGGTCGGCGTTGAAGATGCCCTAAGAAAAGAGCGATGTCCATTCTATTAGCAGAGAAGAAGAACACGTTTTTAGTACAGATGTAGAACCTAATAGCATCTACAACCAAACGCTTCAAACGATCTCTCATACGTCCGCGGACGCGTCCGGTTAGTGATCGGACATAAGAGAGAAATAAATAAGTGACCCAACCGGACCCCTCATATCATTCCTATACGTTCGGGTTGTCCGCGAACCCTCATATCCATCTCAAATATAGCTAGGATATGATGGTTCGCGGATGTGCCTGGTCAGTCTGCCACGTAGAACGTGACCCCACCCGGACCACCTTTTATTTTCTTTATTCATTCTTTTCTTTCTCTCTCTTCCTCTTCACTAATCATGTGCAAGTGAACGAACATATGACGAAGAAAATGAGAAATGTGGCTGCAGGTACGGACAAATAGGGGACACGCCCGGTCAATGACCGAGCACATTCACGAACGTTTAGAGGGTTATATTTACTATATCCGTCTATAGATGCTCTAAGGCCTTACAATCAGGAGCAGCAAAGTACTCAGCCTATATCATCGCTAACAACACGCCTAACTGCCATGGCTCCGTTCATTGCGGCATCCTTTACCAACCCATACAGTCAGCATTTATGTTGTACTTTCTCTGTCTCAAAATAAATGACTCAACTTTGTACTAACTTAATATAAAGTTAGTATAAAATTGAGTCACTTAATTTAGAATGATGGAAGTACTTGTTATAAAAAAAATATGCCTATTACGCTCAGCACATATATTTTAGGATGTGTATATGATAATTTCATCAAGAGTGGCCCGCGAACAGGCTGGAATAGCATAAGCGTGTGTGCGTTCACCTCCTGAAAGTTAAAGGCATGACGTGAAGCACTATCGATTGCGTGGGTGAGTAGTGGTTGTGTGTTGGTCACCGCAATAGACCTCCAAACCTGTCGTGAGAAGGTGCAGTCCAAGGCTCCAAGGCTAGTCACAGACGAAGTCAATGAAAACATCAAATTTAAGACCTAAATTCTAATGGCTGAGGATAACATTTTTCTTCTAATCATGCGACCATAGATTTGGTTCAAAAGAATTTCATGTTTCTAAAACCCGATTGAGTTTTGTTTTTATAACTGGACATTGACAGGACCAATGAATCAGTTTGGGGAGGCCGGCTGCATGCCAAAGACCAAGGCAAAACTAGTGGCGCCAACTGCGTTTGACAGGGGTGGCGTTGAAATGGGCAGGCGGGGGCCACAAAAGTAACGGTCAATGGTAGAAAATAGCGTGGACCAGCAAGACGGACTAGGCCAAGTAGATGGTCAACCTTGAAGTATTTTGGTTCGGGAGTCAAACACTAACAAATACCGGCGACGTGCAAACTACCAATGCCTACTCCTCTAGAGCTTCCACTCTCTCACATCACCAAAAATCGCATCGGACCATGCCCAAGGGCTCACAGCATCTATAGCTGAACCTTTCATATTTTATTAAATGTTCGGGCTGCTTGTCTGATCATTGATCGATCATGAAAAAAGATTTAAATGGATCCTTCATACTCATCTTAAACATTTGGATTGACTGACAATCCTCATATTCATCTTAAATATGAGGGCAATATGAGGGGTCGCGGAGGCGTCCGGACACGCCTGGTCAGTCCGACATGTACGACACGTAGGACGGACCCATCCCGGATCGCCTTTTCTCTTTTTTTATTCATTCTTTTTTTTTTCTTTTTTTCATCAATCACATGCAAATAACCGGACACATGAGAAAAAATAAAAAAATACGGTTGAATAAATGAAAAATAAGGATTCAAAACGAACACGCCCGTAGGCGTTTGAAAGATCGATTTCACAAGTCGTGGCTGAAGATACTCTCGCACCGGTGATATTGATTTTGTACCACGTGATGACATGCAGTAGTGCCAAGGAAGGACCTAGCACCGAATCTACGGGGCGGCACCTTGTCGACGCCAACAACCGACTTTGGCACTCCCGTTTCACAGGACAGGTGCCAAACCATTGGTGACTAACTGAAGACCTGGATCACGCAATTCGTGGCGCAACACGACGAGGGAAAAAGGAGGCTTGCGTGCTAGCGCCTGCGCACGCATTGACTCGGATCGCCGGCTTTATTATAGTGCCACCTCGCTTCAGCGAACTCCGTTGCCTTTCCCGTACCCGCACGGATGCAGCATGCAGCATGCAAAGGGGAGGATCCCATGTCGGGACACGCAACTGAGGCGCGCGCCATTATTATGAGAGGCAGAGAGATTCGTGGTCACATTTTTTTGTAACCATTCGATCGATGGACATAATGCATGTACTCAGATTAATCTTGACATGTCGTTTTGGTTACCTCCGGATAAGAATTTTATGCTTCACATCCGACGTAAGACGTGAAGAGAGATCGTTTCAAAAAAAAAAAGGAAAAAAACGTGACGAGAGATGACGCAGATTCGCCGAGTAATCCGGCTGACAATTCTCGTTTTCTCTCGCGCGCGCATGCATGAACCTGGAGCATGTACCAATGCAAATGGTCCACGTGTCGGCCGCGCCCTTGTCCCTCTCTCGTCCATGCATGACGGAGCAGAGAAATACCTGCGACCACAAGGAGAGGATAAACGGAAACGGAGGGGGGAAGGGGAGCCAACAAATTGATTGGCTTCGGTAGTCACGATTTCCCGCCCGCACACGCCGATTCTGCTTGTCGATCGGCTGCTCGATCTCCGCCGCTTGGATCGCCTTCGTCGTCGGTCGATATCTGTCGCAGTTAATCGCCGACGGCATGTTATCTCATGCATGCACTGCGTGGTGAATGGCAAGAATGAAGATGATACCGCAGCATGCAGTCGCCTCCGCCCTAGCTCCCAAGGAGGAAGACCATGTTCTCCGGCTGCGTTGGCCATAGGTCCCCTTTCATCGAAGACGACGGTCGACGCAAGGACAAGTTCGTGAGGTTGGAGGACACGGTGAGCCCGAGGATCGCCACCATGGACGTCCCCGGCAGCGGCCACCAGATGGACAGCTACTTCTCCAGAGGCCCCAAGATCCGGTCCCGATCCATCCGCATGGCGGCGGCCGGCGTGATGAACCAGTCGGAGCGGCTCAAGAACATCGGCCGGGTCTTCCAGGAGGACCTTAAGAGCATCTCCCTCAAGATCTACGACCCGCAGGACCCGTTCCTGATGCGCATGAACCGCCTCTTCGTCTTCTCCTGCATCATCTCTGTCGCCACCGACCCGCTCTTCTTCTACCTCCCTTCTGTCGTTGTAACCCAGAGCAACACATGCATCGGGTTCAAACGTGAACTGGCCGTCGGTGCCACCGCTGTGCGCACCGCCGTCGACTTCTTCTACCTGGCGCGGATCGTGCTACAGTTCCACACCGCCTTCATCGCACCGTCGTCGCGGGTGTTCGGCCGCGGGGAGCTCGTCGTCAACCATAGTGACATCGCGCGCCGCTACCTCCACCGTTTTTTCGTCGTTGACCTCCTCTCGGTGCTCCCCCTGCCACAAATCCAGATGATCAAGTTCTTCTTGAAGCCCAAGAACGCAGACCTGCTTCCCATCAAGACGGCGCTCTTCTTCATCGTGCTCATCCAGTACTTGCCACGCCTCCTCCGCTTTTACCCTATCACCTCCGAGCTCAGGCGCACCACCGGGGTCTTCGCCGAGACTGCCTTCGCCGGCGCCGCCTTCTACCTCCTCCTCTACGTGCTATGCTCCCACATGGTGGGTTCCTTCTGGTACCTCCTCGCCGTTGAGCGCCTCGACGACTGCTGGCGCGAGAAGTGCGCGGGGCTCAAGTTCCACCAGTGCAAGATATACATGTATTGCGGGGGGAAACAGGAGGGCGATGAGGATGAGTTCATGAAGTGGCGGACTATGATCCGCCAGGTGCTCGTGCAAGAGTGTGCGCCTGTGGACAACAACGGCACAGGCTTCAACTACGGCATCTATACCACCGCCATCACCTCGGGGGTCACCCACACTAACGACCTCGTCCCCAAGATTCTGTACTGCCTGTGGTGGGGCCTCCAGAACCTCAGCACCGGCGCCCAAGGGCTGGAGACCACACACTACAAGGGAGAGGCCCTTTTCGCCATCATCCTCGCCGTCTTCGGCCTCATCCTCATGGCACTGCTCATCGGCAACATGCAGACATACCTTCAATCCATGACGCTGCGTATGGAGGAGATGCGGCTCAAGCGACGGGACTCGGAGCAGTGGATGCGCCACCGCCACCTCCCCGATGATCTCCGGGAGCGTGTGTGGCGACACAACCAGTACAAGTGGCTCGAGACGCGGGGCGTGGACGAGGATGGCCTCGTGCGCTGCCTCCCCAAGGACATTCGACGAGACGTCAAGCGCCACCTCTGCCTTCGCCTCGTCCGTCGCGTGCCGCTCTTTGCCAACATGGACGAGCGCCTCCTCGATGCCATCTGCGAAAGGCTCAAGTCCATCCTATGCACGGAATCCACCTACGTGGTGCGGGAAGGGGAACCCGTCGATGAGATGCTCTTCATCATCAGAGGCCGACTCGAAAGCTCCACCACCGATGGGGGCCGCACGGGGTTCTTCAACAGGGGGCTCCTCAAGGAAGGGGACTTCTGCGGCGAGGAGCTCCTCACATGGGCATTGGACCCAAAGGCTGCGGTGAACCTGCCGCTATCCACTCGTAGTGTCAAGGCGCTCTCCGAGGTGGAGGGCTTCGCGTTGCATGCCGATGAGCTTAAGTTCGTCGCGGGGCAGTTTCGACGATTGCACAGCAAGCAACTACAACAGACCTTCAGGTTCTATTCGCAGCAGTGGCGCACCTGGGCGTCGTGCTTCATCCAGGCCGCGTGGAGGAGGTACCAGAAGCGGAAGGCGGTGGAGCAACGGAGGCGGGAGGAGGGAGAGATGTACAACGCCGAGATGGCGTCGGTGTCCTCGTCCAGCAACATCAAGACAACGCTCCTCGTGTCGAGGTTTGCCAAGAATGCCATGCGCGGTGTGCAACGCCAGCGGTCACTCCAGGAGGAGAGCCTCATCCTCTTGTCCAAGCCATCAGACGACTTTGGCAAAAGCAACTATTAATTTTTTGTGTCCCGCATGTGCTACTACACTCGTCTTGAAACACATGTGTATCATTAAATTAAGAAACACAGGTGTATCATTAAATTAAGACATGTACTTGATTTATCAAACAAACATGATAATATAGAAAGACGTAAAGACTGGTTCGACCTTCCCAAACAGCTTTCATGAATGGTAGAAACATCCTAGACAAGGTGGTAATCCTTCATAAAATGATTCATGAACTACATCGGAAGAAGTTGAATGGGATAGTCCTCAAAACTGATTTTGAGAAAGCTTATGATAAAGTCAAGTGGTCTTTTCTTCAACAAACTCTTAGAATGAGAGGTTTCTTTGCAGAGTGGCGCGCTTTGATCCATAGCTTTGTTTTCGGAGGCAGTGTGTCCATCAAAGTGAATGATGACGTTGGCCGCTATTTCCAAACAAAGAAGGGATTCAGACAAGTTGACTCATTATCCCCCATGCTATTTAATATAGTGACGGATATGTTAGCTATCATGATTGAGCGTGCAAAGGCCGATGGTCAAATTGGTGGGGTAGCTAATCATCTTGTTGATGATGGACTTTCAATCTTGCAATATGTCGACGATACGATTCTCTTTATGGAGCAAGACCTAGAGAAAGCGAGGAATCTGAAATTAATTTTGTCATCATTTGAGCACCTCTCAGGTCTAAAAATAAATTTCCATAAAAGTAAATTATTTTGTTTTTGCGAGGCCCAAGACGAGTCTCACATATACGCTGATTTGTTTGGCTGTGGGTTGGGTCACTTTTCGATCAGTTATTTGGGGATACCGATACATTATCAGAGGCTCACAAATGCTGAATGGAAACACATCAAGGACAAACTACAAAAAAGGTTAAGCAGTTGGAAAGGTAAATTGCTATCTCTGGGTCGAAGATTAGTCCTCATAAATTCAGTGCTAAGTAATATGGTACTATATATGATTTCCTTCTTCCAACTGCCTAAAGGAGTCTTACATAGATTGTATTATTTTCGAGCAAGATTCTTTTGGCAGGGAGATAGTGAGAAAACGAAATATCGACTGGCCAAATGGAGTGTGGTTTGTCGTCCCAAAAACCAAGGAGGACTGGTTATTCATGACCTTGAGGTTAAAAATACTGCCCTCCTCGGCAAATGGCTATTTAAACTGCTTACGGAAAATGGTGTATGGAAAATACTCCTAAGGAGGAAATACATTGACTCAAAGGCATTGTCCCAAGTATATTGAAAGCCTGTGACTCGCACTTTTGGGCTGATATAATGGCTATGAAGAAATATTTGTTCCGCTATGGATCCTTTGCTATTAAAGACGTATCGGAAATTAGATTTTGGGAGGATAAGTGGCTAGGCAATGCTACACTCCGAGAACAATATCCGGCTCTATACAATATTGTACGTCACAAGGGTGATACTATCTCGACGATTCTGGAATCCTTTCCTCCAAATGTGACGTTCAAAAGAGATTTAATTGGTCCTAGACTTGTATCATGGAACTCTTTGTTACTACGACTATCCACAGTACAACTGTCACAAGGAGTCGATGAATTTCGTTGGAATCTACATGTGAATGGTAAATTCATGGTGGACTCTATGTATAGTGCTCTGGTCCAGTCATATGTGCTAGTTGATAACAATAAGAAGATTTGGAAGATGATGATACCGCTTAAGAATAAAATCTTCGTATGGTATCTTCGTCAAGGAGTCATTCTTACGAAGGATAACCTCATCAAGAGGAATTGGCATGGAAGTACGCGTTGTGTTTTTTGTCATCATGGTGAAACAATAAAACACGTTTTTCCATTGCAAATTGGCTTGTTCTATATGGTTAGTCATCCAAGTAGCTTCTGACTTGTATCCTCCACGTAGTGTTGCTAACATATTCGGCAACTGGTTATATGGGATGGATCACAAGTTTAGAATTCTTCTCAGGATGAGAGCGCTTGCCTTTATTTGGCCGCTTTGGCTATGTAGAAATGATAAGGTGTTTAACAATAAAAGTACTTCTTTTATGCAGGTTATCTACAGATGTACCGGTACGCTCTGTTTATGGTCATCTCTACATCGTGTGGAGAATCGAGACCTATGTATGGAGGTGTGTACACGCTTGGAGAACACGACTCTGGATACTTTTACCCGACATGGATGGCAACATGATCTTAAGATTGGCCCACAGTCTAGACGTCATACAGTTTGAATACTTGTATCTCGTCCTTTTGTTTTATGAGACTAAACTTGATTTGGCTGTGTGCATCTTAGTTATGCAGAGATCGGATGTAATGCTTAAACTTTTAAGTAATAAAGCGTCCTTTATCGAAAAAATAAAGACCAGTGAGATAATGTAATGAGCATTGGCTTTGCATGGATACCTAATAATAAATTAATGAAGAACATATGTGTATGACTTAGGACGGCTTGGACTTCCATTTGTTTCAAACAGAAGACGAATTTCAGAAAATAGAAGAAGTTGATTGGCAAGAAAAGAGAAGACAAAAGCATAAAGAGAATTCAAAAGAGGGAAACTACATTTGGATCATAGTATAACACGAAAACATTGAGCGCGCCTATTGTAAGGGTAACTTGAATGCGGATCACCAATTGAGCGCAAATGTCCAAACCAGACAGTCCGAACACTTTTGGCCATCCATTAGGGTCATCTAATTTGCTCGGATAGATCGAGACGTCTAAAGTCCAACAAACAACAATCAAATTAGGGAAGATTTGTAGGGGTGTCCGTGTTGGGAAACGTTGCATGGGAAACAAAAAAATTCCTACGCACATGCAAGATCTATCCATGGTGATGAGCATCTATGAAAGGGAGAGTGGATCTACATACCCTTGTAGATCGCTAAGAGGGAAGCGTTAAGAAACACGGTTGGTGTAGTCGAACGTCTTCGCGATCCAAATCGCCGAGCGTCCCGCGATCTCATCACAATCCGTCCCACGATTCGTCCTGCGAACTCATCACGATCTGTCCCGCGATCTCATCACGATCCGTCTCGCGATCTTGATCACCGTCCTTCCGATCTAGCGCCGAACGGACGACACCTCCGCGTTCAACACACGTACAGCTCGATGACGATCTCCGCCTTCTTGATCCAGCAAGAGGGAGCGGAGAGGTAGACGAGTTCTCCGGTAGCGCGACGGTGTTGCGGCGATGGTGGTGGAGGAATTCTAGCAGGTCTTCGCCTAAGCACCGCTGAAAACCGTTCTAAAGGAGAAACTACGATCTAGAGGAGAGGTAGCACGTGGCTATTAGGGTTAGCTTTTTCCTCTAAATCCTCTAGTATATATAGGAGGGAGGGAGGGGAGGAGGCAGCCTCAAACCCTTGAGGTTTGGTCGAAATTGGAGGTGGAGGAGTCCTACTCCAATCGTATTAGGAGTAGGATTCCTCCTTTCCACTTGAAAACTCTTTCCACTTCTCCACCTTTGGATTTTTTCCTTCTCAAACCACTCCAGACGCATGGGCCCTTAGAGGAGGCTTCGGCCAGCCCACCAGGGGCTGGTTTACCTCCTACCACAGCCCATGTAGCCTCTTGGGTCAAGACACCCCTCCCGATGGTCCCCCGGTACCCTCCCGGCACTCCCGGTACATTACCGATGAGCCCGAAACTTTTCCGGTGACCAAAACAGGACTTCCTATATATAAATATTTACCTCCGGACCATTCCGGAGCTCCTCGTGACGTCCGGGATCTCATCCGGGACTCCGAACAACCTTCGGTCACCACCATACATAACTCTATACTACCAAAACGTCACCGAACCTTAAGTGTGCAGACCCTGCGGGTTCGAGAACTATGTAGACATGACCGAGACACCTCTATGGTTAATAACCAATAGCGGGACCTGGATGCCCATATTGGTTCCTACATATTCTACGAAGATCTTTATCGGTCGAACCTCTATGTCAAGGATTCAATTAATCCCATATGTTGTTCCCTTTGTTCTTCGGTGTGTTACTTGCCCGAGATTAGATCGTCAACATCTCCATACCTAGTTCAACCTCGTTACCAGCAAGTCTCTTTAATCGTTCCGTAATACAAGATCCCGTGGCTAACACTTAGTCACATTGCTTGCAAGGCTTATTATGATGTTGTATTACCGAGTGGGCCCTGAGATACCTCTTCGTCACACGGAGTAACAAATCCCAGTCTTGATCCATGCCAACCCGACAGACACCCTCGGAGATACCTATAGAGCACCTTTATAGTCACCCAGTTACGTTGCAACGTTTGATACACACAAGGCACTCCTCCGGTGTTAGTGAGTTGCATGATCTCAAGGTCATAGGAACAAATACTTGACATGCAGAAAATAGTAGCAATAAACTGACACGATCATATGCTACGTTTATAGTTTGGGTCTTGTCCATCACATCATTCTCCTAATGATGTGATCCCGTTATCAAATGAAATCTCATGTCCATGACTAGGAAAACATAGCCATCTTTGATCAACGAGCTAGTCTATTAGAGGCATACTAGGGACATGGTGTTGTCTATGTATCCACACATGTATCTGAGATTTCGATTAATACAATTATAGCATGGATAATAAACGATTATCATGAACAAGGAAATATGATAATAACCAATTTATTATTGCCTCTAGGGCATATTTCCAACAGTCTCCCACTTACAGTAGATTCAATAACTTAGTTCACATCACCATGTGATTCGCATTGATATGAATCTAACACCTAATGAGTTCTGGGGCTCGATCATGCTTTGCATGTGAGAGAGGTCTTTTAGTCAACGGGTCTGCAACATTCAGATCCATGTGTACTTTTCAAATCTCTATGTCATACTGTAGACACTGCTACCACACTCCACTTGGAGCTATTCCAAATGGCTGCTCCACTATACGTATCCGGATTGCTACTCAGAGTCATCCGGATTGGTGTTAAAGTTTGCATCGACGTAACCCTTTATGAAGAACTCTTTATCACCTCCATAATCGAGAAATATTTCCTTAGTCCTCTAGTTACTAAGGATAATCCTGACCGCTGTCCAGTGATCCACTCCTGGATCACATTTTTACCCCTTGACAGACTCCTGGCAAGGCACACACCAGGTGCGGTACACAGCATGGCATAATATAGAGCCTATGGCTAAGGCATAGGGGACGACGTTCGTCCTTTCTCTTTCTTCTGTCGTTGTCGAGCTTTGAGTCTCACTCAACTTCACACCTTACAAATCAGGTGAGAACTCTTTCTCTCACTGATCCATTTTGAACTCTTTCAAAATCTTGTCAAGGTATGTACACATTGAAAGTCTCATCAAGCATCTTGATCTATCTCTATAGATCTTGATGCTCAAAAATTACGTAGCTTTATCCAGGTCTTCCTTTTAAAAACTCTTTTCAAACAACCGTTTATACTTTCCAGAAATTCTACATCATTTCCGATCAACAATATGTCAATCACATATGCTTACTAGAAACTCTATAGTGCTCCCACTCACTTTATTGTAAATACAAGTTTCTCATAAACTTTGTATAGACTCAAAAACTTTGATCACCTCATCAAAGTGTATATTCCAACTCTGAGATGCTTGCTTCAGTCCATAGAAGGATCACTGAAGCTTGCTCGCCTTTTAGCATCCTTAGGACTGACAAAACCTTCTAGTTGTATCACATACAACCTTTTCTCAAGTAAAACGTTAAGGAAATGATGTTTTGACATCCATCTGCCAGATTTCATAATTGAAAAATGCAACAACTGCTAACTAATTCCAACAGACTTTAGCATCGCTACGAGTGAGAAAGTCTCATCGCAGTCAACTCCTTGAACTTGTCGTAAATTTCTTTGCAACAAGTCGAGCTTTACAAATGGTGACATTTACCATCAGTGTTTGTCTTCATTTTAAGGATCCATTTGTACTCAACGACCTACCGTCCAACGAGCAAGTCTACCAAAGTCTATACTTGGTTTTCATACATGGATCCTATCTCGGATTTCATGGCCTCTAACCATTTGTCGGAATCCGGGCCCATCATTGCTTCTCCATAGCTCATAGGCTCATTGTTGTCCAACAACATGATCTCTAAGACAGGGTTGTCGTACCACTCAAGAGCAGTACACGTCCTTGTCGACTTATGAGGTTTGATAGTAACTTGATCCGAAGCTTCATGATCATCATCATTAACTTCCTCCTCAACTAACGTAAACTCCACAGAAACAATTTTTCTACGCTGCGCTACTCTCTGGTTGAAACAAAGGTTCAACAACCTCATCAAGTTCTATCTTCCTTTCACTCAATTCTTTCAAGAGAAACTCTTTCTCGAGAAAGACCCGTTTTTAGCAACAAACATTTTATGCTTGGATCTGAAATAGAAGGTTCACCCAACTGTTGTTAGGGTATTCTATGAAGATGCATTTGTCCGCTTTGGGTTTGAGCTCATTCGGTGAAAACATTTTCCACACAAGCGTCGAAGCCCCAAAACATTAAGAAATGACAGCTTGGGTTTCTATCAAACCATAATTCACATGGTGTCATCTCAACGGATTTAGATGGTGCCCTATTTAAAGTGAATGTAGTTGTCTCTAATGCATAACCCTAAAATTATAGTAGCAAAACGATAAGAGATATCATAGCATGCACCATATCCAATAGAGTATGACTATGACATTCGGACACACCATCACACTATGGTGTTCTAGGTGGCGTGAGTTGTGAAACAACTTTCACATTGTCTAAAGTTGTATGCCAAATTCGTAACTCAGATATTCACCTCCATGATCATATCGCAGACATTTTTATCTTCTTGTCATGATGATCTTAAACTTCACTCTGAATTTGCTTGAACCTTTCAAACGATTCAGACTTGTGTTTCATTAAGTAAATATACACTATATCTACTCAAATCATCAGTGAAGATAAGAAAATAACGATATCCGCTGCACGCTACAAGACTCATTGGATTGCATACATCAACATGTATCATTTCCAATAAATCACTTGCCCGCTTCATCCATCTGGAAAACGTGGTCCTTAGTCATCTTGCCCAAGAGGCATGGTTCGCATGTCTCAACCAATTCGAAATCGAATGAGTCCAAAGGTCCATCAACATGGAATTTCTTCATGCGATTTATACTATATAATATTTAGCGGCAGTGCCACAAGTATGTAGTACTATCATTATTAACTTTGTATCCTTTGGCATCAATGTTATTAACATGTGTATTACTACGATCAAGATTCAACAAACCATTCTCACTGGGTGCATGACCATTGAAGGTATTATTCATGTAAACAGAATAACCATTATTCTCTAACTTAAATGAATAATCGTGTTGCAATAAACACGATCTAATAATGTTCATGCTTAATGCAAACACCAATAGCATTTAGGTTTGTCACTAATCCCGAAGGTAGAGAGAGCGTACGATGTTGATCACATCAACCTTCGAAACATTTCCAACACACATCGTCACCTCACACTTAGCTAGTCTCCGTTTATTCCGTAGCTTTTACTTCAAGTTACTAACATTTAGCAACCGAACCGTTGTCCAATACCCAGGTGCTACTAGGAGTACTCGCAAGGTACACATCATTCACACGTATATCAAATATACTTCTGTCGACGTTACCAGCCTTCTTATCTACCAAGTATCTAGGGTTGTTCTGCTTCAGTGACCGCTCTCCTCATAATCGAAGCACTTAGTCTCGGGTTTGGGTTCACTGTTGGGTTGCTTCACTAGAGCAGCAACTGACTTGCTATCCATGAAGTGTCCCTCCTTGCCCTTGCCCTTCTCGAAACTAGTGGTATTACTAACCATCAACACTTGATGCTCCTTCTTGATTTCTACCTTTGCGGTGTCAAACATCGTGAACAGCTTAGGGATCATTATTTCTATCCCTGACATTTTATAGTTCATCACCAAGTTCTAGTAGCTTAGTGTCAGTGACTTGGAGAACTATATCAATCACTATCTTATCTGGAAGATCAACTCCCACTCGATTCAAGCTATTGTAGCACCTAGAAATTCTGAGCACATGCTCAACGATTGAGCTATTCTCTTTCATCTTGCAGGCAAAGAATCTTCTTGGAGATCTTATATCTCGCAGCACGGGCACGAGCCTGAGATCCTAATTTCAGCTCTTAAAACATCTCATATGTTCCGTGACGTTCAAAACGTTTCGGAGCCTCAATTCTAAGTCGTAATGCATGACACACTAAACTATCAAGTAGTCATCAAAACGTGCCTGTCAGATGTTCACAACATCTACAAACGACGCTAGAGGGGTTGGCACACCGAGCGGTGCATTAAGGACATAAGCCTTCTGTGCAGCAATGAGGACAATCCTCAGATCACGGACCCAGTCCGCAATATTGCTACCATCATCTTTTAACTCTATTTCTCTAGGAACATATAAAAATTAAGGGGAGCTACATCACGAGCAAGTAATCTACAACATAATTTGCAAAGACACTACTGACTATGTTCATGATAATGAGTTCAATTAATCATATTACTTAAGAACTCTCACTCAAATTGACATCCCTCCGGTCATTCGAGTGATACATGATCCAAATTCACCAACTCAAGTCCGATAATCACGTGAGTTGAGGTGGTTTCAATGGTGAACATCATCATGTTGATCATATCTACTATATGACTCATGTTCGACCTTTCGGTCTCTTGTGTTCCGAGGCCATGTCTGTACATGCTAGGCTCGTCAAGTTTAACCCGAGTGTTCTGCATGTACAACACTGGCTTGCACCCGTTGTATGTGAACGTAGAGTCTATCACACCTGATCAACACGTGGTGTCTCGACACGACGAACTTTCACAATGGTGTACACTCGGGGAGAACGCAACTTATCTTGAAATTAAGTGAGGGATCACCTTATAATGCTATTGTCGTCCTAAGAAAAACAAGGTGCATAAAAGGATTAACATCACATGCAAATCATAAGTGACATGATATGGCCATGAACTTGTGCTTTTGATCTCCATCTTGAAAGCACCGGCATGATCTCCATTGCCACCGGCATGACACCATGATCTCCATCATCTTGATCTCCATCAACATGTCGCCATCGGGGTTATCGCGCCCACCATGCTTCTGTTGGGGAACGTTGCATGGGAAACAAAAAATTTCCTACGCATACGCAGATCTATCCATGGTGATGAGCATCTACGAGAGGGAGAGTGGATCTACGTACCCTTGTAGATCGCTAAGCGGGAAGCGTTAAGAAACACGGTTGGTGTAGTTGAACATGTTCGCGATCCAAATCGCCAAGCGTCCCGCGATCTCATCATGATCCGTCCCGTGATCCAATCACGATCCGTCCCGCGAACTCATCACGATTCATCCCGCGAACTCATCACGATCCGTCTTGTGAACTCATCACGATCCGTCTCGCGAACTCATCATGATCCGTCCCGCGATCTCATCATGATCCGTCTCGCGATCTTGATCACGATCCTTCCGATCTAGCGCCGAATGGACGCCACCTCCGCGTTCAGCACACGTACAGCTCGATGACGATCTCCACCTTCTTGATCCAGCAAGAGGGAGTGGAGAGGTAGAAGAGTTCTCCGGCAGCGTGACGGCGCTCCGGAGATGGTGGTGGAGCTATTCTTGCAGGACTTTGCCTAAGCACTGTAGAAATCCAATCTAGAGGAGAAAACGATCTAGAGGAAGAAGAGGGCAGCATGTGGCAAGTAGGGTTAGCTCTTCCCTCTAAATCCACTAGTATATATAGGAGGGAGGGAGGGGAGGAGGCAGCCTTAAACCTGGCCGAAATTGGAGGTGGAGGAGTCCTACTCCAATCCTATTAGGAGTAGGATTCCTCCTTTCCACTTGGAAACTCTTTCCACCTCTCCACCTTTGGATTTTTTCCTTCTCATACCTCATGGGCTTTAGTGGAGGCTTCAGCCAGCGCACCAGGGGCTGGTTTGTCTCCTCCCACAGCCCATGAGGCCCCTCGGGGCGTGACACCCCTCCCGATGGTCCTCCGGTACCTTCCGGCACTCCCGGTACACTATCGATGAGCCCAAAATTTTTCCGGCGACCAAAATAGGACTTCCTATATATGAATCTTTACCTCCGGATCATTCCGGAGCTCCTCGTGACGTCCGGGATCTCATCCGGGACTCCGAACAACCTTCGGTCACCACCATACATAACTCTATACTACCGAAACGTCACCAAACCTTAAGTATGCAGACCCTGCGGGTTCGAGAACTATGTAGATATGACCGAGACACCTCTATGGTCAATAACCAATAGCGGGACATGGATGCCCATATTGGTTACTACATATTCTACGAAGATCTTTATCGGTCGAACCTCTATGTCAAGGATTCAGTTAATCCCGTATGATGTTCCCTTTGTTCTTCGGTATGTTACATCTCCGAGATTCGATCATTGGTATATGTATACCTAGTTCAAACTCGTTACCGGCAAGTCTCTTTACTCGTTCCATAATACAATATCCCATGGCTAACACTTAGTCACATGGCTTGCAAGGTTTATTGTGATGTTGTATTATCGAGTGGGCCCTGAGATACCTCTCCGTCACACGGAGTAACAAATCCCAGTCTTGATCCATGCCAACCCAACAGACACCTTCGGAGATACTTGTATTGCACCTTTATAGTCACCCAGTTACATTGCGACGTTTGATACACACAAGGCACTCCTCCGGTGTCCGTGAGTTGCATGATCTCATGGTCAAAGGAACATATACTTGACATGCAGAAAACAGTAGCAATAAACTGACATGATCATATGCTACGTTTGTAGTTTGGGTCTTGTCCATCACACCATTCTCCTAATGATGTGATCCCGTAACAAATGACATCTCATGTCCATGACTAGGAAACCTTAACCATCTTTGATCAACGAGCTAGTCTATTAGAGGCATACTAGGGACATGATTTTGTCTATGTATCCACACATGCATCTAAGTCTCCGATCAATACAATTATAGCATGGATAATAAAAGATTATCATGAACAAGGAAATATGATAATAACTAATTTGTTATTGCCTCTAGGGCATATTTCCAACAGTCTCCCACTTGCACTAGAGTCAATAATCTAGTTCACATCACCATGTGATTTGCATTATTATGAATCTAACACCCAATGAGTTCTGGGGCTTGATCATGCTTTGCATGTGAGAGAGGTCTTATAGTCAACAGGTCTGCGACATTCAGATCCGTATGTACTTTGCAAATTTCTATGTCAAACCGTAAACACTGCTACCACACTCCACTTGGTACTATTCCAAATGGCTGCTCCACTATACGTATCCAGATTGCTACTACGAGTCATCCGGATTGGTGTTAAAGCTTGCATCGACGTAACTCTTTACGGCGAACTCTTTATCACCTCCATAATCGAGAAATATATCCTTAGTCTTTTAGTTACTAAGGATAATCTTGACCGCTGTCCAGTGCTCCATCCTAGGATCACTTTGAAACCTTCCGGCCATACTTATGGCAAGGCTGACATCGGGTCTTGTGCACAGCATTGCATACATGATAGAGCCTATGGCTGATGCATAGGGGATGACACTCATCTTTTCTCTATCTTCTGCAGTCACTGGGCATTGAGTCTTACTCAACTTCACACCTTACAAATCAGGCGAGAATTCTTTCTCTGACTGATCCATTTTGAATTGTTTCAAAAACTTTGTCAAGGTATGTACTTATTGAAAAGTCTCATCAAGCTTCTTGATCTATCTCTATAGATCTTGATGCTCAACAATTAGGTAGCTTTATTCAGGTCTTCCTTTGAAAAACACTTTTCAAACAACCGTTTATGCTTTCCAGAAATTCCACATTATTTCCGAATAGCAATATGTCATCCACATATACTTATCTGAAACTCTATGGTGCTCCCACTCACTTTATTGCAAATACAAGTTTCTCATAAACTTTGTATAGACTCAAAAACTCTGATCACCTCATCAAAGTGTACATTCCAACTCCGAGATGCTTGCTTCAGTCTATAAAAGGATCATTGAAGCTTGCACACCTTTTAGCATCCTTAGGACTGACAAAACCTTCTGGTTGTATCACATACAACCTTTCCTCAAGTAAACCATTAAGGAAACGATGTTTTGACATCCATCTGCTAGATTTCATAATTGAAAGCGCAGCAACTGCTAACATAATTTCAACAGACTTTAGCATCGCTACGAGTGAGAAAGTCTCATCGCAGTCAACTCCTTGAACTTGTCGTAAACTTCTTTGCAACAAGTCGAGCTTTAAAAATGGTGACATTTACCATCAACGTCTGTCTTCATTTCCAAGATCCATTTGTACTTAACGACCTGCCGTCCAACGAGCAAGTCCACCAAAGTCTATACTTGGTTTTCATACATGGATCCTTTCTCGGATTTCATGGCCTATAACCATTTGTTGGTTACCGGGCCCATCATCGCTTCTCCATAGTTCGTAGGTTTATCGTTGTCCAACAACTTGACCTCTAAGACAGGGTTGCCGAACCACTCAGGAGCAGTACACGTCCTTGTCGACCTACGAGGTTTGATAGTAACTTCATCCGAAGCTTCATGATCATCATCATTAACTTCCTCTTCAACTAACATAGGCTTCACAGAAACAACTTCCTGCGCTTTGCTACTCTCTGATTGAAACAGAGGTTCAATAACCTCATCAAGTTCTATCCTCCTCCCACTCAATTCTTTCAAGAGAAATTTTTTCTCGAGAAAGGACCCAGTTTTAGCAACAAACATTTTATGCTTGGATTTGAGATAGAAGGTTCACCCAACTGTTCTTAGGGTATTATATGAAGATGCATTTGTCCGCTTTGGGTTCGAGCTCATTAGGTGAAATCATTTTCCACCCAAGCGTCACAGCCCCAAACATTAAGAAATGACAGCTTAGGTTTCTATCAAACCATAATTCACATGTTGTCATCTCAACGGATTTAGATGGTGCCCTATTTAAAGTGAATGTAGTTGTCTCTAATGCATAACCCCAAAATTATAGTAACAAAACGATAAGAGACATCATAGCACGCACCATATACAATAGAGAATGACTATGACGTTCGGACACACCATCACACTATGGTGTTCCAGGTGGCGTGAGTTGTGAAACAATTTTCACATTGTCTAAAGTTGTATGCCAAACTTGCAACTCAGATATTCATCTCGACGATCATATCATAGACATTTTTATCTTCTTGTCACGATGATCTTAAACTTCAGTCTGAATTTGTTTGAACCTTTCAAACGTTTCAGACTTGTGTTTCATTAAGAAAATATACACTATATCTACTCACATCATCAGTGAAGATAAGAAAATAACGATATCCATCGCACGCTAGAAGACTCATTGGATTGCATACATCAACATGTGTCATTTCCAATAAGCCACTTGCCCGCTCCATCAAACCAGAAAACGGGGTCCTTAGTCATCTTGACCAAGAGGCATGGTTCGCATGTCTCCACCGATTCAAAATCGAATGAGTCCAAAGATCCATCAGCATGGAGTTTCTTCATGCGTTTTATACCAATATGACATTTAGCGGCAGTGCCTCAAGTATGTGGTACTATTATTATTAACTTTGTATCTTTTGGCATCAATGTTATGAACATGTGTATTACTGCGATCAAGATTCAACAAACCATTCTCACTGGGTGCTTGACCATTGAACGTACTATTCATGTAAACAGAATAACCATTATTCTCTAACTTAAATGAATAACCGTGTTGCAATAAACACGATCCAATCACGTTCATGCTCAATGCAAAACACCAAATAACATTTATTTAGGTTTGTCACTAATCCCGAAGGTAGAGAGAGCGTGCGATGTTGATCACATCAACCTTGGAAACATTTCCAACACACATCGTCACCTCACCCTTAGCTAGTTCTCCATTTATTCCGTAGCTTTTATTTCCAGTTACTAACATTTAGCAACCGAACTGGTATCCAATACCCAGGTGCTACTAGCAGTACTAGCAAGGTACACATCAATAACATGTATATCAAATATACTTATGTCGACGTTGCCAGCCTTCTTATCTACCAAGTATTTAGGGTTGTTCCGCTTCAGCGACCGCTGTCCTCATAATCGAAGCACTTAGTCTCGGGTTTGGGTTCAACGTTGGGTTGCTTCACCGGAGCAGCAACTGACTTGCTATCCATGAAGTTTCCCTCCTTGCCCTTGCCCTTCTCGAAACTAGTGGTTTTACTAACCATCAACACTTGATGCTCCATCTTGATTTTTACCTTCGCGGTGTCAATCATCGCGAATAGCTCAGGGATCATTATTTCCATCCCTAGCATTTTATAGTTCATCATGAAGCTCTAGTAGCTTAGTGACAGTGATTCGGAGAACTGTATCAATCACTATCTTATTTGGAAGATCAACTCCCACTCGATTAAAGCGATTGTAGTACCCAGACAGTCTGAGCACATGCTCATCGATTGAGCTATTCTCCTTCATCTTACAGGCAAAGAATCTTGCTGGAGATCTCATATCTTGCAACACGGGCACGAGCCTGAGATCCTAATTTCAGCTCTTAGAACATCTCATATGTTCCATGATGTTCAAAACGTTTCGGAGCCTCAATTCTAAGCTGTAATGCATGACGCACTAAACTATCAAGTAGTCATCAGAACGTGCCTGTCAGATGTTCACAACATCTACAAACAACACTAGAGGGGTTGGCGCACCGAGCGGTGCATTAACGACATAAGCCTTCTAAGAAGCAATGAGGACAATCCTCAGATCACGGAGCCAGTCCGCAATATTGCTACCATCATCTTTCAACTCTATTTCTCTAGAAACATATAAAAATTCAAGGGAGCTACAGCGTGAGCTAGTAGTCTACAACACAGTTTGCAAAGACACTACTGACTTTGTTCATGATAAAGAGTTCAATTAATCATATTACTTAAGAACTCCCACTCAAATTGACATCCCTCCAGACATTCGAGTGATACATGATCCAAATTCACCAACTCAAGTCCGATCATCACGTGAGTTGAGGTGGTTTCAATGGTGAACATCATCATGTTGATCATATCTACTATATGACTCATGTTCGACCTTTCGGTCTCTTGTGTTCCGAGGCCATGTCTGTACATGCTAGGCTCGTCAAGTTTAACCCGAGTGTTCTGCATGTGCAACACTGGCTTGCACCCATTGTATGTGAACGTAGAGTCTATCACACCCGATCATCACGTGGTGTCTCAACACGACGAACTTTCGCAACGGTGCACACTCGGGGAGAACACAATTCATCTTGAAATTTAAGTGAGGGATCACCTTATAATGCTACCGTCGTCCTAAGCAAAACAAGGTGCATAAAAGGATTAACATCACATGCAAATCATAAGTGACATGATATGGCCATGAACTTGTGCTTTTGATCTCCATCTTGAAAGCACCGGCATGATCTCCATCATCACCGACAGGACACCATGATCTCCATCATCTTGATCTCGATCAACGTGTCGCCATCGGGGTTGTCGCTCCCAACATGCTTCTACTACTATTGCTACCGTTTAGCGATAAAGTAAAGCATTACATAGCGCTTAATGATTGACACGCAGGTCATACAATAATTAAAGACAACCCTATGGCTCCTGCCGGTTGCCGTACTCATCGACATGCAAGTCATGATATTCTATACAACACATGACCATCTCATACATCACATATATCTCATCATGTAATTGGCCATATCACATCACAACATACCCTGCAAAAACAAGTTAGACGTCCTCTAATTGTGGTTGCATGTTTTATGTGGCTGCTACGGGTATCTAGCAAGAACAATTCTCACCTATGCAAAAACCACAACAATGATACATAAGTTGCTTTTCAACCATCTCAAGAACCGCCTTAGTCGAATCCGATCCAACTAAAGTAGGAGAAACAGGGACCCGCCAGCCATCTTTGTGCAACGAAGTTACACGTCAGTCGATGGAACCGGTCTCTTGTAAGCGTACAAGTAATGTTGGTCCGGGCCGCTTCATCCCACAATACCGCTGAACCAAAACACGACCAAGGGAGGAAGCAATCTAAGCATCAACGCCCACAAACTCTTTGTGTTCTACTCGAGATCTCATCTACACATAGACCTAGCTCATGATGCCACTGTTGGGGAACGTTGCATGGGAAACAGAAATTTTCCTACGCATACGTAGATCTATCCATGGTGATGAGCATCTACGAGAGGGAGAGTGGATCTACGTACCCTTGTAGATCGCTAAGCGGGAAGCGTTAAGAAACGCGGTTGGTGTAGTCGAACATCTTCACGATCCAAATCGCTGAGCGTCCCGCAATCTCATCACGATCCATCCCGCGATCCAATCACGATCCGTCCCGCGAACTCATCATGATATGTCCCACGAACTCATCATGATCCGTCTCGAGAACTCACCACGATCCGTCTCGCAAACTCATCACGATCCGTCCCGCGATCTCATCACGATCCGTCTCGCGATCTTGATCACGATCCTTCCGATCTAGCGCCGAACGGATGACACCTCTGCGTTCGGCATACGTACAGCTCCATGACGATCTCCGCCTTCTTGATCCAGCAAGAGGGAACGAAGAGGTAGAAGAGTTCTCCGGCAGTGTGACGACGCTCCGGAGATGGTGGTGGAGCTATTCCGGCAGGGCTTCGCCTAAGCACTGCAGAAATCCAATCTAGAGGAGAAAACGATCTAGAGGTAGAAGAGGGCAGCACGTGGCAATTAGGGTTAGCTCTTCCCTCTAAATCCTCTAGTATATATAGCAGGGAGGGAGGGGAGGAGGCAGCCTCAAACCTGGCTGAAATTGGAGGTGGAGGAGTCCTACTCCAATCCTATTAGGAGTAGGATTCCTCCTTTCCACTTGGAAACTCTTTCCACCTCTCCACCTTTGGATTTTTTCCTTCTCAAACCTCATGGGCTTTAGTGAAGGCTTCAGACAGCCCACCAGGGGCTGGTTTGTTTCCTCCCACAGCCCATGAGCCCCCTCGGGGCGTGACACCCCTCCCGATGGTCCTCCGGTACCCTCCCGGCACTCCCGGTACACTACCGATGAGCCCGAAACTTTTCCGGCAACCAAAATAGGACTTCCTATATATGAATGTTTACCTCCGGACCATTCCGTAGCTCCTCGTGATGTCTGGGATCTCATCCGGGACTCCGAACAACCTTCGTTCACCACCATACATAACTCTATACTACTGAAACGTCACCAAACCTTAAGTGTGCAGACCCTGCGGGTTCGAGAACTATGTAGACATAACTGAGACACCTCTACGGTCAATAACCAATAGCGGGACCTGGATGCCCATACTGGTTCCTACATATTCTACGAAGATCTTTATCGATCGAACCTCTATATCAATGATTCCGTTAATCCCGTATGATGTTCCCTTTGTTCTTCGGTATGTTACTTGCCCGAGATTCGATCATCGGTATCTGTATACCTAGTTCAACCTCATTACGGGCAAGTCTCTTTACTCATTCCGTCATACAAGATCCCGTGGCTAACACTTAGTCACATTGCTTGCAAGGCTTATAGTGATGTTGTATTACCGAGTGGGCCCTGAGATACCTCTCCGTCACACGGAGTAACAAATCCCAGTCTTGATCCATGCCAACCCAACAGACACCTTCGGAGATACCTGTAATGCACCTTTATAGTCACCCAGTTACGTTGCGACGTTTGATACACACAAGGCACTCCTCCGGTGACCGTGAGTTGGATGATCTCATGGTCAAAGGAACATATACTTGACATGCAGAAAATAGTAGCAATAAACTAACACGATCATATCTACGTTTGTAGTTTGGGTCTTGTCCATCACACCATTCTCCTAATGATGTGATCCCGTTATCAAATGACATCTCATGTCCATGGCTAGGAAACCTTAACCATCTTTGATTAACGAGCTAGTCTAGTAGAGGCATACTAGGGACATGATTTTGTCTATGTATCCACACATGCATCTAAGTCTCCGATCAATACAATTATAGCATGGATAATAAACGATTATCATGAACAAGGAAATATGATAATAACTAATTTGTTATTGCCTCTAGGGCATATTTCCAACAGCATCTACTACTATTGCTATCGTTTAGCGATAAAGTAAAGCATTACATAGCGCTTAATGATTGACACGCAGGTCATACAATAATTAAAGACAACCCTATGGGTCCTGCCGGTTGCCGTACTCATCGACATGCAAGTCGTGATATTCTATAAAAAACATGATCATCTCATACATCACAGATATCTCATCATGTAATTGGCCATATCACGTCACCACATACCCTGCAAAAACAAGTTAGACGTCCTCTAATTGTTGTTGCATGTTTTATGTGGCTGCTACGGGTATCTAGCAAGAAAAATTCTCACCTACGCAAAAACCACAACAATGATACATAAGTTGCTTTTCAACCTTCTCAAGGACCGCCTTTGTCGAATCTGATCCGGTCTATGGAAACAGACACCCGCCAGCCATCTTTGTGCAACGAGGTTACACGTCAGTCGATGGAACCGGTCTCTCGTAAGCGTACAAGTAAGATTGGTCCGGGCCGCTTCATCCCACAATACCGCTGAACCAAAACAGGACCAAGGGAGGAAGCAATCTAAGCATCGACCCCCACAAACTCTTTGTGTTCTACTCGAGATCTCATCTACACATAGACCTAGCTCATGATGCCACTGTCGGGGAACGTTGCATGGGAAATAAAAAATTTCCTACACACATGCAAGATCTATCCATGGTGATGAGCATCTACGAGAGGGAGAGTGGATCTACATACCCTTGTAGATCTCTAAGCGGGAAGCGTTAAGAAACGCGGTTGGTGTACTCGAACATCTTCACGATCCAAATCGCTGATCGTCCCGCTATCTCATCATGATCCGTCCCATGATCCAATCATGATCCATCCCGCGAACTCATCACGATCCTTCCCGCGATCTCATCATGATCCGTCTCGCGATCTTGATCACGGTCCTTCCGATCTATCGCCGAACGGACGACACCTCCGCGTTCAGCACACATACAACTCGATGACGATCTCTGCCTTCTTGATCCAGCAAGAGGGAGCGGAGAGGTAGACGAGTTCTCCGGCAGCGCGATGTCATTGTGGTGATGGTGGTGGAGGAATTCTAGGAGGGCTTCTCCTAAGCACCGCTGAAAACCGATCTAGAGGAGAAACTACGATCAAGAGGAGAGGTAGCACATGGCTATTAGGGTTAGCTTTTTCCTCTAAATCCACTAGTATATATAGGAGGGAGGGAGGGGAGGAGGCAGCCTCAAACCCTCAAGGTTTGGTCGAAATGGGAGGTGGAGGAGTCCTACTCGAATCCTATTAGGAGTAGGATTCCTCCTTTCCACTTGGAAACTCTTTCCACCTCTCCACCTTTGGATTTTTTCCTTCTCAAACCACTCCAGCTGCATGGGCCCTTATAGGAGGCTTCGGCCAGCCCACCAGGGGCTGATTTATCTCCTCCCACAGCCCATGTATCCTCTTGGGTCGATACACCCCTCCCGATGGTCCCCCGGTACCCTCCCGGCACTCCCGGTACACTACCGATGAGCCTCCGGTGACCTAAACAGGACTTCCTATATATCAATCTTTACCTCCGGACCATTCCGGAGCTCCTCGTGACGTCTGGGATCTCATCCGGGACTCCGAAAAACCTTCAGTCACCACCATACATAACTCTATACTACCGAAACGTTACCGTACCTTAAGTGTGCAGACCCTGCGGGTTCGAGAACTATGTAGACATGACCGAGACACCTCTAAGGTCAATAACCAATAGTGAGACCTGGATGCCCATATTGGTTCCTACATATTCTACGAATATCTTTATCGGTCGAACCTCTATGTCAAGGATTCAATTAATCCCATATGTTGTTCCCTTTGTTCTTGGGTGTGTTACTTGCCCGAGGTTCGATCGTCGTCATCTCCATACCTAGTTCAACCTCGTTACCAGCAAGTCTCTTTACTCGTTCCGTAATACAAGATCCCATGGCTAACACTTAGTCACATTGCTTGCAAGGCTTATTGTGATGTTGTATTACCGAGTGGGCCCTGAGATACCTCTCAGACACACGGAGTAACAAATCCCAGTCTTGATGCACGCCAACCCGACAGACACCCTCGGAGATACCTATAGAGCACCTTTATAGTCACCTAGTTACGTTGCAATGTTTGATACACACAAGGCACTCCTCCGGTGTCAGTGAGTTGCATGATCTCATGGTCATAGGAACAAATACTTGACATGCAGAAAACAGTAGCAATAAACTGACACGATCATATGCTACGTTTGTAGTTTGGGTCTTGTCCATCACATCATTCTCCTAATGATGTGATCCTGTTATCAAATGACATCTCATGTCCATGACTAGGAAACCATAGCCATCTTTGATCAACGAGCTAGTCTATTAGAGGCATACTAGGGACATGGTGTTGTCTATGTATCCACACATGTATCTGAGTTTCCGATTAATACAATTATAGCATGGATAATAAACGATTATCATGAACAAGGAAATATGATAATAACCAATTTATTATTGCCTCTAGGGCATATTTCCAACAGTCCGGACGTCCACCATGTTAGACACCGATAGCGTGGACCCACCCGGAATCCCTCTTGCAACCCTCCTTCGTGTTCGCCTACTCTTCGTGTCACATTCATGCCAGCCAAAGCGGACATGACCGGACGAGACGACGACCTACCCGCATTCATGTCAGCTGACCAATCATCAGCCTATGAGGCATTCACACCGGCGCAACGAACGAGAAGCCTATTTGGATGCTTCACATTCAACCCCCTGCTCCGCCTACCCGTCTATTTAAGCCTACAGGCCATGCTAGCAAAACCCTACCCATTTGAGCCCTTATCATACCATTTGAGCCACCATCCAACCACCCATTCGCATCCCCATCCATCATCCACCGTCTCCATTTCCCATTCCTTTGCTATGTCATATAGGAGGCTCACACCAAGGCGCCACGCTCTAATCACGCTGAAGCTGAAAAACACAAAGGCTCGGTGACATGCCCTATTGATCCAGGCCAACCTTCGAACTCTCTGAAGTGTGCGGAGGAGGAGGGGGACCCCATATCCATCGCGGGGATTTTCATGGAGGAGGAGCATTACTACTTGTGAAATGTGTTGGGTTTTTCCGTCAAGAGTAAGGGTGATGTAGTAAAATAACGAAAAGTATTTCTCTCGGCTAAAAACTAAGGTTTACCAAACCAGTAGGAAGATATTCAAACAAGCGATCAACAGTTCCCGCACACACAAGAACAAATAATTGCACCCAATGCTCGCAAGATGGTTGTCAAGCCCCTTGTACTCGTTAATTGCAAGGATTAAATATGATAGTGTAGGATTGATAATTAAAAATAAAACATAAATAAATAACAACAAGTATTTTTATAGGTTTTCAATATATAAAATATGAAGATGGACCCGGGGGCCATAGCGTTCACTATGTGCATCTCTCTCATGAGCATGGTAGTAGTGGATGCACAAATTACAGTTGAGCAATTGATAGAGAAGAAAATAATTATGTACTTATTCATGGCATGATCAATACATGGGCATTACGCCCATTATATGTAGACATAAACCATTTTGCATCTACTAATATTACTCGACCAATCGACTGCTAGACAACATGCATCTATGATATTAAGTTCATGACAAACAAAGTAATCCTTTAAGCAGAATGACATAATGTTGACAAAGTAAGAGCAAATAATATGTTCAAACCCCATTGTATTATCCTTAGTAGCAAGAATACGAATATGTGCCTCACTCCTCCTGTCATAGAGTAAGGACACCGCAAGATTGAACGTACTACTATGCACCACTCCCTATGATGATCTACTTGGCCAACGACAATTTATAGATCTTAAATTATACATAGCTATATGAAATCACAGATAATAAATCTCAAACTTGATCAATTACTTTCAATGAATAATCTGAATATAAACTCATAATTCATCGAATCCCAACAAACACACCGCAAAGATTACATCGAATAGGTCTCTGAAGAGATCATTGTATTGAAGATCACACACACACACACACACAGAGAGAGAGAGAGAGAGAGAGAGATTTAGCTACAACTATTGACCCGTAGGTCCTGTAGGAACTACTCACACATACTGTGGAAAGCAGCAAGTTTATTGAAGACAGCCTCTGTGATGGATTCCATCTCCATTGCCGCTCCAAGACCACCTCCATAGAGAAGAGAGGGGCCAAGAAAAGAGGAAGAAGAAGGGGATCGTCCATCCGTGAACCGGTCTTTAGGCTAGTGCGGTCTTCATCACCGACGCCGTCACTATCACCATCTCCACCACGGGCGTCGCTGCCATCATCACCACCACCATGCTCCTCTTTTCCACCGGCCTCGCGTCGTCTTGTAACTTGCCTTCTCCCTCTCCTGTTTTTGAGTAATTGTATTAGTTCTTGAGGAACTAGATGAACCCTTGCATGATTAGTGATACATCTCCATCATATCTATAATTTTTGATTGTTTCATGCCAATATTCAACAACTTTCATATACTTTTGGAAACTTTTTATACTATTTTTGGGACTAACATATTGATCTAGTGCCCAGTGTCAGTTCCTATTTGTTGCATGTTTTTTGTTTCGCAGAATATCCATACCAAACAAAGTCCAAATGCGATAAAAACTTACGGAGATTTTTTTGGAATATATGTGATTTTTGGGAAAAATAATCAACGCGAGACGATGCCCGAAGAGGTGGCAAGCCTGCTAGGTGCGATGCGCTCCCCTGGCCGCGCCTGGCAGGCTTGTGGCCACCCCTTATGTCAGTTGGAGCTGTCCTTTGTCCACAGGAAAGCTATTTTTTTGATAAAGTACCCCTCAAAATTTCAGCTTGATCAGAGTTACGGATCTCAGGATATTTAAGAAATGGTGAAAGGCCAGAATCAGGGAGCACAGAAAGAGAAGGAAACAAAGAGAGAGATCCAATCTCGGAGGGGCTCTCGCCCCTCCGCTGCCATGGAGGACATGGAACAAAGGGGAAACCCTTCTCCCATCTAGGGGGAAGGTCAAGGAAGAAGAGTAAGAAGGAGGGGGCTCTCTCCCCCTCTTTCCCGATGGCGCCGAAACGACGCCGGGGCCATCATCGTGACGACGATCTATTCCAACAACTCCATAATCTTCACCAACACCTCCATCACCTTCCCTCATATATCTACAGCGGTCCACTCTCCAGCAACCCGCTGTACCCTCTACTTGAACATGGTCCTTTATGCTTCATATTATTATCCAATGATTTGTTGCCATCCTATGATGTCTGAGTAGATTTTTGTTGTCCTATGGGTTGATTGATGATCATGATTGGTTTGAGTTGCATGTTTTATTATTGGTGTTTTCCTATCGTTCTCTCCGTGTCGCACAAGCGTGAGGGAACCTCTCTGTAGGGTGTTGGAATGTGTTCATGATTTGCCTATGGTGGGTTGCTTGAGTGACAGAAGCACAAACCCGAGTAGGTGGGTTGTTGCATATGGGAGTAAAGAGGACTTGATACCTTATAATGCTATGGTTGGGTTTTACCTTAATGATCTTTAGTAGTTGCGGATGTTTGCTAGAGTTCCAATAATAAGTGCATATGATCCAAGTAGAGAAAGTATGTTAGCTTATGCCTCTCCCTCATATAAAATTGCAATAATGATGACCGGTCTAGTTATCGATTGCCTAGGGACAATTCCACAACTCCTACCACCACTTTTCCACACTCGTTAAACTAACTTAATTGTTACTTTATCTTAGAATCCCCTAGTTTTTATTTACGTGCTCTTTATTATCTTGCAAACCTATCCCATTACACCTACAAAGTACTTATAGTTTCATACTTGTTCTAGGTAAAGCGAACATTAAGCATGCGTAGAGTTGTATTGATGGTCGATAGAACTTGAGGGAATATTTGTTCTACCTTTAGCTCCTCGTTGGGTTCGACAGTCTTACTTTTCGAAAGAGGCTACAACTGATCCCCTACACTTGTGGGCTATGAAGACCATTTTCTGGCGCCGTTGCTGGGGAGCAATAGCGTGGGGTGAATATTCTTATTTGTTTGCTTTATCACTAAGTAATTTTTATTTTTCTATTATTAACTTGTTTTCTATCTTTAAATATGGGTTGGAAATGCAAAATACCAAAAACATTAGATGTACTTGCTGCTCCAAAAGTTGAGGAACCACTAGTGTTCCGTACCACCGAAGAATATTACTTGGGTCATCTTCGATCCACTTGTGCTCATGCTGAAAACCCAACTAGCTTAGTAGAGGGAAAATCATTAAATGAGGATGCTCATTATGTGAGACACCGCATATCTCAAAAAGGGAAACTGTTGTGGCTTCAAATTAATACTTTGTTTTGCTATGCTTTGAATCTATGTGAAATTTATGATTTTACTTGTTGTTCTAAAGAAACTAAAAAACACCTTCCCTACTAATGTGTGTTTAATGAAATATTGAACAAATTTAAGAATTTTTTGCTTTTAAAGGTTCCTCTGAAATCGCTTCTTTCATTGAAAAGTATGATGCTACTCTTTACAGTTCTGAAATTTTTGCCATACTTAAATATTGCTATGAAAACTATGCTTCTAATGCTTATGTTAAAGAGTTTATTGAAAGAATGACCACTGCCTTGGAAGAGACTAAAATTTTGCAGGAATCTACGGAAGAAGAAATTGTTGAAACTGTGAGGTCATTGGATGAAAAAGATGAGGAGGAGAGCGAAGAACAAAAGGAGGAAGAGCGGACTAGCTACCCGTGCCCACCTTCTAATGATAGTAACTCTTCAACTCATACATTGTTTAATTTCCCTTCGTTCTTACCAAAGGATGAATGCTATGATAATTGCTATGATCCCTTGGATTCGTTTGAAATATCCCTTTTTGATGAACTTGATGCTTGCTATGCTTGTGGCCATGATGACAATATGAATGATGCTTATGGAGATGAACTTGCTATAGTTCCTTATATTAAACGTGAAATTATTGCTATTGCACCCACACATGATAGTCCTATTATCTTTTTGAATTCTCCAACTACACTATATATATAAAAGTTTGCACTTATTAAGGATTATATAGATTGGTTGCCTTATACTATTGCACATGATAATTTTGATAAATATAATATGCATGTTCTTGCTGCTCCTACTTGCAATTATTATGATAGAGGAACTGCATCTCCGCCTCTCTGTGTTTCCAATACGATTAAACTGCAAGAAACTGTTTATACTGTGCACTCGCATTTACTTTGTGTGCATGAATTGTTCTTGTATGACATGCCAATGCATAGGAAGAGAGTCAGACTTTGTTTTCACATGATTTATATCACTTTGTGCTCAATAATTAACTACAAATCATTGCTAATTAAAATTGACTTTGATATACCTTGTGATCCGGGTGGATCCACTACTTGAGCACTTTATGCCTAGCTTAATGGCTTTAAAGACAACGCTGCCAGGGAGACAAGCTGGAAGTTTTAGAGAGTCATTTTATTCTGTTGTGTGCTTTTATATAGTTTAAAAACAAAAAAATAAAGTGGGGAACTTAAAACCTTTTCAAAAAGAAAAGTGAAAGTGAGAAAGACGAGCAACGTTGAAGTGGGGGCTAGCCTTGAACTTTGTTCATGCCCATGGAAACTTTGTGAATCTTGATTACAGAAAATTTTCAACAAAAATAATTATCCCCTTGTAAAAATCCATTGTATTATAAAATTAATGTGCCATGATTTGCCTTTAGGATGATTAGATTGCTTGTTTGGTGTGTGTAGTGCAAAAATAGAAACTTTGGCTGTAGTGCGTGAATTTACATTTCTTACTGGAATGTCAAAAGTTCCTGAAATTTTTACACAGTACTTATATGCAATTTTTTATTTGTTCTTAATTTTTCAGAATTTTAAGAGTTTCAAAAGTATAGTGAATGTCCAGATTGCTACGGACTGTCCTGTTTAAGACAGATTCTGTTTTTGATGCATTGTTTTGCTAGTTTTGATGAAACTATCGATTTTATCGGTGGTATAAGCCATAAAGAAGTTATAATATAGTAGCTACAATGAAAAATAAAATATGAATTGGTTTTCAAAAGTACTTAAAGTGGTAATTTTCTTTATTACACTAACGGATCTCACGAGAGTTTTGTTAAGTTTTGTGTGATTGAAGTTTTCAAGTTTTGGATGAGATCACGATGGATGAAGGAATAAGGAATGGAAAGAGACTAAGCTTGGGGATGCCCGAGGAACCCCCATGGTAATATTCAAGGACTCCCAAGAAACTAAGCTTGGGGACGCCCCGGAAGGCATCCCCTCTTTCTTCTAACAACCAACGGTAATTTTACTTGGAGCTATATTTTTATTCGTCACATGATAAGCGTAAATCTTGGAGCTTCGTGTGCTTTTTATTTTTCTTATAATAATGCACCATGCTGGTATGAATTATGATAAAGTCCTTGGTTGATTTATAGAAGTCTCTTTGCACCTCACTTATATTTTTGAGTATGGCTTTATAGAATGCTTCATGTGCTTCACTTATATCGTTTGAAGTTTGGATTGCCTGTTTCTCTACACATAGAAAACCGCCATTTGTAGAATGCTCTTTTGCTTAACTTATATTTTTGAGAACATGGGCATATATTTTATAGAAAGAATTAAATTCTCGTGCTTCACTTATATCTATTTAGGGAGTTAACAGTAGTTGGTCATTCACATGGTTAGTCATAATATCCTACATAAAACTTGTAGATCACTGAATATGATGTGTTTGATTCCTTGCAATAGTTTTGCGATATAAAGATGGTGATATTAGAGTCATGCTAGTGAGTAATTGTGGATTGGTATAAATACTTGTGTAAAGGTTTGTGATTCCCATAGCATGCACGTATGGTGAACCGTTATGTAAGGAAGTCGGAGCATGATTTGTTTATTGATTGTCAACCTTTGTGTGAGGGTTGGGAGCGCGTGATGGTTAACTCCTACCAACCTCTCCCCTAGGAGCATGCGTATAATACTTTGCTTCGATGACTAATAGACTTTTGCAATGATTTTGTGAGTTCTTTATGACTAATGTGAGTCCATGGATTATACGCACTCTCACCCTTCCACCTTTGCTAGCCTTTCTAGTACCGTGCAACTTTCGCCGGTGCATTAAACCCACCATATATCCTACCTAAAAACAGCCACCATACCTACCTATTATGGCATTTCCATACCTGTTCCAAGATATATTGCCATGCAACTTCCAGCGTTCCGTTTATTATGACACACCCCATCATTTTTCATATTGCTTTGCTTGATTGTAAGATAGCTAGCATGATGTTTTCATGGCTTGCCCGTTTTATGTCATTTGCTATGCTACATCATTGCACATCCCGGTACACCACCTGAGGTATTCATATAGAGTCATATTTTGTTCTAGATATCGAGTTGTAATTCTTGAGTTGTAAGTAAATAAAAGTGTGATGACCATCATTATTAGAGCATTGTCCCATGTGAGGAAAGGATGATGGAAGCTATGATTCCCTCCCAAGTTGGGATGAGACTCCGGACTTTATGAAAAATAAAATAGGCCAGCGAAGCCCAAATAAAAAAATAGGCCTTAGATGCCCACCAAAAATAAAAAATAAAAAAGGGAGAGAAAAGAGAGAAGGGACAATGCTACTATCCTTTTTCCACACTTTTGCTTCAAAGTGGCACCATGATCTTCATGATAGAGAGTCTCCTATTTTGTCACTTTCATATACTAGTGGATTTTTTCATTATTTAACTTGGCTTGTATATTCCAGTGACGGGCTTCCTAAAATTGCCCTAGGTCTTCATGAGCAAGCAAGTTGGATGCGCACCCACTTAGTTTCTTTTTGAGATTTCATACACTTATAGCTCTAGTGCATCCGTTGCATGGCAATCCCTACTCACTCACATTAACATCTATTAATGGGCATCTCCATAGCTCGTTGATACGCCTAGTTGATATGAGACTATTTTCTCCTTTTTCTTCACAACCTCCACCATATTCTATTCCACCTATAGTGCTATATCCATGGCTCACGCTCATGTATTGCGTGAGATTTGAAAAAGTTTGAGAACATAAAAGATATGAAACAATTTCTTGACTTGTCATCAGGGTTGTGCGTGATATAAATACCTTGTGTGGGGAAGATGGAGCATAGCCAGACTATATGATATTGTAGGGATAACTTTCTTTTGCCATTATATTTTGAAGAGATACAATTGATTTGTTACTATGCTTGAAGTATTATTGTCTTAATGTCAAATGATAGACTATTGCTTTGAATCACTCGTGTCTTAATATTCATGACACGATTAGATTATATGAACAAGATTATGCTAGGTAGCATTCCACATCAAAAATCATATTTTTTATCATTTACCTACTCGAGGACGAGCAGGAATTAAGCTTGGGGATGCTGATACGTCTCCATCGTATCTATAATTTTTGATTATTTTGTGCCAATATTCTACAACTTTCATATACTTTTGGCAACTTTTTATACTATTTTTGGGACTAACGTATTGATCTAGTGCCCACTGCCAGTTCCTGTTTGTTGCATGTTTTTTGTTTTGTAGAATATGCATACCAAACAAAGTGCAAACGCGATAAAAACATACGAAGATTTTTTTGGAATATATGTGAGTTTTGGGAAAAAGAATCAACGCGAGACGATGCCCGAGGAGGTGGCAAGCCTGCTAGGTGCTTCCCACACCCCTGGCCACGCCTGGCAGGTTTGTGGACACCCCTTAGGTCGGTTGGAGCTGTCCTTCGGCCGCAAGGAATCTAATTTTTGGATAAAGATCCCCTCAAAATTTCATCCCGATCGGAGTTACAGATCTCCGTATATTTAAGAAACGGTGAAAGGCTAGAATCTGGGAGCGCAGAAACGGAAGGAAACAAAGAGAGATCCAATCTCGGAGGGGCTCTCGCCCCTCCACCGCCATGGAGGCCATGGACAAGAGGGGAAACCCTTCTCCCATCTAGGGGGAAGGTCAAGGAATAAGAAGAAGGAGCAGGCTCTCTCCCCCTCTCCCCCGGTGGCGCCGAAACGCCGCCAAGGCCATCATCGTGATGGCAATCTACTCCAACAACTCTGTCATCTTCACCAACACCTGCATCAACTTCCCCCATCTATCTACAGCGGTCCACTCTCCCGCAACCCTCTGTACCCTCTACTTGAACATGGTGCTTTATGCTTCATATTATTATCCAATGATGTGTTGCCATCCTATGATGTCTGAGTAGATTTTTGTTGTCCTATGGGTTGATTGATGATCATGATTGGTTTGAGTTGCATATTTTATTATTGGTTCTGTCCTATGGTGCTCTCCGTATCGCGCAAGCATGATGGATCCTCACTGTAGGGTGTTGCAATGTGTTCATAATTTGCCTATGGTGGGTTGCTTGAGTGACAGAAGCATAAACCCGAGTAGGTGGGTCATTGCATATGGGAGTAAAGAGGACTTGATACCTTATAATGATATGGTTGGGTTTTACCTTAATGATCCTTAGTAGTTTTGGATGCTTGCTAGAGTTCCAATCATAAGTGCATATGATCCAAGTAGAGAAAGTATGTTAGCTTATGCCTCTCCCTCATATAAAATTGGAATAATGATGACCGGTCTAGTTATCGATTGCCTAGGGACAATTCCGCAACTCCTACCACCACTTTTCCACACTTCTTAAACTAACTTAATTGTTACTTTATCTTAGAAGCCCCTAGTTTTTATTTACGTGCTCTTTATTATCTCGCAAACCTATCCCGTTACACCTACAAAGTACTTCTAGTTTCATACTTGTTCTAGGTAAAGCGAACGTTAAGCGTGCGTAGAGTGATATTGGTGGTCGATAGAACTTGAGGAAATATTTGTTCTGCCTTTAGCTCCTCATTGGGTCCGACACTCTTACTTATCGAAAGAGGCTACAACTGATCCCCTACACTTGTGGGTTATCAATTAGTACTTTGTCAAATAAGCAATTCAATATTCTATTTATATGTATTGCGTTGATTGTCTCACGGTGTTGTGAAGGGCTTCCACACAGCATTAGCCACTTATGAACTTGAGGTGATTTATGTTGGTGAGAAGGGTAGTTGTGGAGGGTAGGTAGTAACATGACCTATTATTGCTTCCTCCCTGATCATTGCAATAGGGACTAGTGGAGAACGCTAGAACTTAATGTTGTGACCACGAGGAGCTCACTCCCCTTAATTATCATTGTGATGACCGGAGTGGGGAAGCACAGTGGTGACATGAGTGTATGTGGTAACCTTAGTGGGGATGCATACTTTATTGGCTACGCCCATGCGAGATCATATACAAGGGCTTAGTGATACAACTAGAGAGCCATGTCTGTCATGTGTTGTCTGCATCATACTTGTGGTGATGATTCTAATCTCCTCGAGAATTTTTACTACTCAAGCACCATTTCAAGTAGTTTAGCCTCTTTAATTTTCTGTCTATTATTTCTTGTTTGTAGTTTAGATAACCAATATCCTTTTATTTGTCTTCCTAGCATCTTACTAAAGTAGGTTTTTTCCAAACTACGGTTTGGGTGCGTACGTTACTAGATAAGTGATAGCATAGTTGCGGTTTTTTTAATTCCTTCCTAATTTCTCCCTGTGGGCTCGAAACTTCACTTATCATTAAAGTTTTACAACAGCCATGTGCACTTGCAAGTCATCAGCTTTATCTTCAACAACAAGAGATGAAATAAAATTTTCAACTGATATCTCTTGTCTCTTATGTTTTAGAGTTGTGATGAAATTCCTCCATGAAGGGTGTAACTTTGCAATCATGCACCCACCCACGAATTTATCTGGTAGAAGACACTTAAGGAGTTCTAGTTCCTTCACAATGCATTGTATCTCATGAGTTTTTCCAACCACAAATATAGTTATTCATCATCTTGTAGTCATGGAAACTCTCCATGATGGGCAGGTCACTCCCTGCATCTGTTGCACCAAATTTAGCATTTAGTTCATCCCACAATGTCTTTCCATCTTGTATGTGCATATACACATCACATAGATAGTCAACAAAACACTCAGAATGCATCCCACAAACATAATATTGGCTTCTTGGAACTTTCTCTGATATTCCCCAGAAATTCCCTCTGGCATGCCAACACTAATGTGGAAAACTTTCAGAGCAGTAAGCCAGAGCTTGGACTTCACCTGCCACCTTGATACGTCTCCAATGTATATATAATTTTTGATGATGGCATTCTATTATATAATCTATTTTGGATGTTTTATATGCATTAATATGCTATTTTATATTATTTTTGGGGCTAGCCTATTAATCTAGAGCCAAGTGCCAGTTTCTGTTTTTTCCTTGTTTTTGAGTTTTGCAGATATGGAATATTAAACGGAGTCCAAATGAAATAAAATCTTCGGAATGATTTTTTCTAGAAGGAAACAAATCCAACAGGCTTGGAGTGCACGCCAGGGCACCTGCCAGGAGGTCACAAGCCTGGTAGGTGCGACCACTCCCCGTGGCCGCGCCTAGCAGGCTTGTCGTCTCCTGGAAGGTCTCCTAACCCTATTCTTCGTCCTACAAATACCCAAATATTCCCCCAACACCAGAACGAGCCACGCAAATACTTTTCCGCCAACACAAGCCTCCGTTCCTGAGAGATCCAATCTTGGAGCCTTTTTCGGTAATCTGCCGGAGGGGGTTTCGATCACGGAGGGCATCTACATCAACTCCATTCCCCCTCCGATGATGCATGAGTAGTCCACCACAGACCGACGGGTCCATAGATAGTGGCTAGATGGCTTCTTCTCTCTCTCTCTCTCTCTCTCTTTGATATTCAATACCATGTTTTTCATGATCTTCATGGGGATCCATCCGATGTAATACTCTTTTGTGGTGTGTTTGTCAAGATTCTATGAATTGTGGGTTTATGTTCAGATTATCTATGAATCTTATTTTAATCTTCTTTGAATTCTTATATGCATGATTTCATATCCTTGTAAGTGTCTTCAAGTTATTGGTTTGGTTTGGCCAACTAGATTGGTAACTCTTGCAATGGGAGAAGTGATTGTATTTGGGTTCAATCTTGCGGTGTCCTCACCCAGTGACATAGTAGGGGTAGCAAGGCACATATTATATTGTTGCCATCAAGGGTACCAAGATGGGTTATTTATCATATTGCTTGAGTTTATCCCTCTACATCATGTCATCTTACTTAATGCGTTACTCTGTTCTTCATGAACTTAATACTCTAGATGCAGGCAGGAGTCGGTCGATGTGTGGAGTAATAGTAGTAGATGCAGAATCGCCTCGGTCTACTTGACACGGACGTGATGCCTATATGCATGATCATTGCCTTGGATAACTACATGGTTATTCGCTTTTCTATCAATTGCTTGACAGTAATTTTATTACCCACCATGATATTTTCCTTCAAGAGAGAAGCCTCTAGTGAAACCTATGGCCACCGGGTCTACTTTCCATAATATATTTTCAGCTAGTTGGGTTTTCAGCACAAGCACAAGTGGATCGAAGATGACTCAAGTAATATTCTTTGGTGGTACGGAACACTAGTGGTTCCTCAACTTTTGGAGCAGCAAGTACATCTATTTTTTTTTGGTATTTTGCGTTTCCTACCCATATCTAAAGATAGAAAACAAGTTAATAACAGAAAAATAAAAATTACTTGGTGATAAAGAAAACGATCACACATGAGAATATTCACCCCACGCTATTTCTCCCCGGCAACGGTGCCAGAAAATGGTCTTCATAACCCACAAGTGTAGGGGATCAGTTGTAGCCTCTTTCGATAAGTAAGAGTGTCGAACACAACGAGGAGCTAAAGGTAGAAAAAATATTCCCTCAAGTTCTATCAACCATCGATACAACTCTACGCATGCTTAACGTTCGCTTTACCTAGAACAAGTATGAAACTAGAAGTACTTTGTAGGTGTAACGGGATAGGTTTGCAAGATAATAAAGATCACGTAAATAAAAACTAGGGCTGCTAATATAAAGTAACAATTAAGTTAGTTTAACGAGTGTGGAAAAGTGGTGGTAGGAGTTGTAGAATTGTCCCTAGGCAATCGATAACTAGACCGGTCATCATTATTGCAATTTTATAGTAGGGAGAGGTATAAGGTAACATACTTTCTCTACTTGGATCATATGCACTTATGATTGGAACTCTAGCAAACATCCGCAACTACTAAAGATCATTAAGGTAAAACCCAACCATAGCATTATAAGGTATCAAGTCCTCTTTACTCCCATATGCAACAACCCACCTACTCGAGTTTATGCTTCTGTCACTCAAGCAACCCACCATAGGCAAATCATGAACACATTGCGCGACACGGAGAGCACCATAGGAAAGCACCAATAATAAAACATGCAACTCAAACCAATCATGATCATCAATCAACCCATAGGACAACAAAAATCTACTCAGACATCATAGGATGGCAACACATCATTGGATAATAATATGAAGCATAAAGTACCATGTTCAAGTAGAGGGTACAGCGGGTTGCGAGAGAGTGGCTTACTGTAGATAGATGAGGGAAGGTCATGGAGGTGTTGGTGAAGATTATGGAGTTGTTGGAGTATATTGCCGTCACGATGATGGCCCCGACAGCGTTCCGGTGCCACCGGGAAAGAGGGGGACAGAGCCCCTCGTTCTTATTCTTATTCCTTGAACTTCCCCTAGATGGGATAAGGGATTCCCCTCTGGTCCGTGTCCTCCATGGCGGCGGAGGGGCGAGAGCCCCTCCGAGATTGGATCTCTCTCTCTGTTTCCTTTTGTTTCTGTGCTCCCAGATTCTGGCCTTTCACCATTTCTTAAATATCTGAGATCCGTAACTCCGATCGGGCTGAAATTTTGAGGGGTTGTTTATCCATAAATTAGCTTTCTTGCGGACAAAGGAATGCTCCAACCGACCTAAGGGGTGGCCACAAGCCCTCTGGGCATGCCCTACCCCCCTGGGCACGCCTGGCAGGCTTGTGGGCCCCTCGAGCACCGCCTTTTGTTGATTCCACTTCCCAAAATTCACATATATTCCAAAAAAATCTCCGTAAGTTTTTATCATGTTTGGACTTCGTTTGTATGGATTTTCTGTGAAACAAAAAACATGTTACAAACAGGAACTAGCACTGGGCACTAGATCAATATGTTAGTCCCAAAATAGTATAAACAGTTGCCAAAAGTATATTAAAGTTGTAGAATATTGGCATGAAACAATTAAAAATTATAGATATGACGGAGACGTATCACAAGTCAAGACAAGAACTTTCCCTTCAACTTGCCAATTCTAGCAGCGTTGCTAGGGGAGATCTACATCAAGCCTACCAAGTACCCATCACAAACTCATCTCTTGCATTTACATTATTTGCCATTTGCCTCTCGTTTTCCTCCCCCCCCCCACTTCTAAAACAATTTTCAGAAAATACCAAAAATATTTGCCTTTTTATTCGCCCTTCTTTCATTTACCTCTCGTTTGCTTGTGTGCTTTATTGCTTGCTTTGCCACCATGTCTGAAGCGGGTGAGGTTATCACTAAAAATCTAGAGGGTATTGCTAGTACTAATCTTGAGGAAAAATTTGAATCTTTCTCTCTAGATCATAAAACTAAATCTCCTCCTAATTATAAAGCTAAATATTTTCAAGTAGGAGATGGAAATATTATTGGGAAGAGTGTTATTCAAGAGTTCTTCGATTGTACGGGGTCAATGCCTATGGGTAATAGATCTATTATTCTTAGCACAAATAGTTATGTGGATGCTATTGTTATGCTCATTGAAAACTTGGAGAGAAAATTTGTGCACATTCATCCCGCTTTGCAGAAAGTGTTTTATGAACTTCCCAATATTAATCATCCTAAGGCTAAGAAGATTGCTACTATCATCCTTATGCAAGAATTTGATTTCATCATACAAGAAGCTAGGGAGATTTTTATTTCTATGATAAAGATGTTGAACACCCTCCAATTTAAGAAATTCTCCATGATAAAGAAACTTTGCGTAGTATAGAAGCTAGAGACTATCAATCTTATAGTGAAAATCTTAGGAGGAGAGTTCCCCACGCGGAAGTCTCTCAAGCCTTCTATCTCGAGACTTATGAGGAATTTGATTGGATTACAAGGGGAATTTTCATAGGGTATAAAGATGATTGTCTCAAAAAGATGGCTAAGAAACCCGTTAGAAATAAGATATGTGTTTTATACAATGATATCTATGGTGATGATCTAGATTATGGGTTTATGAATTTTAAAATTACAAGCCAAAGCTATTTTCATGATTTAAGTTCATCTACTAGGAAAGAAAAAAAGGAAAGGATATATCTAGTTAGAAAATCGTTTGATGGTCCGATCACGTTTGGATTGCATACCCAAGATGACAATACCTAGATCTATTGCGTTTTGCCTACCTAGGGGCGTTAAACAATAGCGCTTGTTGGGAGGCAACCCAAATTTATTTTCATGTTATGTTTTTGCTTTTTTTTGGAGTGTTTCCAGCATTATTACTCCTGTAGTAATTGTGTTTTGGTGTTTTAATTAGTGTTTGAGCCAAGTAAAACCTTTGGGGTGATCTATGGTAGTTGTTGATTTGATCTTGCTGAAAAACAGAAACTTTTGTGCTTAGTACATGAATTTTCTAAATTTTTAGAGCATCGAATGAGTATGAAATTTTAAAAAAAGATTGATATGTAAATTTCCCAGGTTTTCCTAATTTTTTAGAATTTTTTGAGTTACATAAGTATACAAAGTTTTCAGATTGCTACAGACTATGCTTTATTGAAAGATTCTGTTTTCTTTGAGTTGTTTGCCTATTTTGATGAATCTATGGGCTGTATCATGGGGTATGAACCATGGAGAAGTTAGAATACAGTAGGTATAACACCAATATAAATAAATAATGAGTTCACAACAATACCTAAAGTGGTGATTTATTTTCTTATACTAACAGATCTCACGACTTTTCTGTTAAGTTTTGTGTTGTGAAATTTTCAAGTTTTGGGTAAAGATTTGATGGACTATGGAATAAGGAGTGTCAAGAGCCTAAGCTTGGGGATGCCCAAGGAAACCCAAGTCATATTTAAGGATTCCAAAGATCCTAAGCTTGGGGATGCCCCATAAGGCATCCCCTCTTTCGTCTTCAATCCATCGGTAAATTTACTTGATGCTATATTTTTATTCACCACATGATATGTGTTTTGCTTGGAGCGTCTTGTATGATATGAGTCTTTGCTTCTTAGTTTTCCATAATCATCCTTGCTGCACACATCTTTTGAGAGAGACATGCTGAATCGTGAATTTATTTGAATACTCTATGTGCTTCACTTATATCTTTTGAGATAGGCAATTTTGCTCTATGTGCTTCACTTATATTTTCTAGATCACGGTTGTGTTTGCGTTTTATAGAAATAATTGAATTCTCGTACCTCACTTATATTATTTTGAGATTCTCTAAACAACATGGTAATTGGTCTAGGTTACGTATTTAGTCCTAATATGATAGGCATCCAAGAGGGATATAATAAAAACTTCCATATTAAGTGCATTGAATAGTATGAGAAGTTTGATTCCTTGCATTAAGTTTTGAGATATAAAGATGGTAATGTTAAGAGTCGTGTTAGGAAGTAATTTTGATTTGGTAAAAATACTTGTGTAAAGGTTTTTGATTCCCATAGCATGCACGTATGGTGAACTATTATGTAAGAAAGTCGGAGCATGATTTGTTTATAGATTGTCGATCTTTGTGTGAGGGTGAGGAGCGCGCGATGGTTAACTTCTATGAACCTCTCCCCTAGGATCATGTGTTTAATACTTTGCTTCAATGACTAATATACTTTTTCAATAAGTATGTGAGTTCTTTATGACTAATGTTGAGTCCATGGATTATACGCACTCTCACCCTTCCACCTTTGCTAGCCTCTCTAGTACCACGCAACTCTCGCCGGTACAACAAATCCACCTTCCTCAAAACAGCCACCATATACCTTCCTCAAAAAAGCACCATACCTACCTATTATGGCATTTCCATAGCCATTCGGGGATATATTGCCATGCAACTTCCACCATTTCCTTTTATGACATGCACCATCACTTCCATATTGCATATAGAGTCATACTTTGTCATAGGTATCAAGTTGTAAATTTATTTTGAGTTGTAAGTAAATAAAAGTGTGATGATTATCATTATTAGAGCATGTCCCATATGAGGAAAGGATAATGGAAGCTATGATTCCCTCACAAGTGGGGATGAGATTTCGGATTTTATAAAAAATAAAAGAGGCCGGTGAAGCCCAAAAAAAAGAGGCCTTAGATGCCCACCAAAAAAGAGAAAAATAAAAAAAAGAAAAAAAGAGAAAAGATAGAAGGGATATTGCTACTATCTTTTTCCACACTTGTGCTTCAAAGTAGCACCATGATATCATGATAGAGAGTCTCCTATTTTGTCACTTTCATATACTAGTGGGAATTTTTCTTTATATAACTTGGCTTGTATATTCCAATAATGGGCTTCCTCAAATTGCCCTAGGTCTTCATGAGCAAGCAAGTTGGATGCACACCCACTTAGTTTCCTCTTGAGCTTTCATACACTTATAGCTATAGTGCATCCGTTGCATGGCAATCCCTACTCACTCACATTGATATCTATTTATGGGCATATCCATAGCCCGTTGATACGCCTAGTTGATGTGAGATTATCTTCTCCTTTTCCTTGACAACCTCCACCATATTCTATTCCACCTATAGTGCTATATCCATGGCTCATGCCCATGTATTGCGTGAATGTTGAAAAAGCTTGAGAAAATAAAAGTGTGAAAACAATTGCTTGACTTGTCATCGGGGTTGTGCATGATATAAATACTTTGTGTGGGGAAGATGGAGCATAGCCAGACCATATGATATTGTAGGGATAACTTTCTTTTGCCACTATATTTTGAAGAGATACAATTGCTTTGCTAGTATGCTTGAAATGTTATTGTTTTTATATCGATATTAAGCTTTTGTTTTGAGTCTTACGGATCTGAATATTCGTGCCATAATAGATAATATTACATGGATAAATATGTTAGGTAGCACTCCACATAAAAAATTCTGTTTTTATCATTTACCTACTCGAGGACGAGCAGGAATTAAGCTTGGGATGTTGATACGTCTCCAATGTATCTATAATTTTTTATGATGGCATGCTATTATATTATCTGTTTTGGATGTTTTATATGCATTAATATGCTATTTATATTATTTGTTTGGGACTAACCTATTAATCTAGAGCCTAGTGCTAGTTTCTATTTTCCTTGTTTTTGAGTTTTGCAAACATGGAATATTAAACGGAGTCCAAACGGAATAAAATCTTCGGAATGATTTTTTTTGGAAGGAAAAAATCCAACAGGCTTGGAGTGCACGCCAGGGCACCTGCCAGGAGGTCACAAGCCTGGTAGGTGCGGCCACCCTCCTCGCCACACCTAGCAGGCTTGCCATCTCCTGGCAGGTCTCCTTACCCTATTCTTCGTCCTGTAAATACCCAAATATTCCCCCAACACTAGAACGAGCCACACAAATACTTTTTGCGAACAGAAGCCTCCATTCTCGAGAGATCCAATCTTGGAGCCTTTTCGGTAATCTGCCAGAGGGGGTTCCGATCACAGAGGGCATCTACATCAACTCCATTGCCCCTCCGTTGATGCGTTAGTAGTCCACCGAAGACCTACGGGTCCCTAGCTAGTAGCTTGATGGATTCTTCTCTCTTTTTGATCTTCAATACCATGTTCTTAATGATCTTCATGGGAATCCATCCCATGTAATACTCTTTTGTGGTGTGTTTGTCAAGATCCGATGAATTGTGGGTTTACGTTCAGATTATCTATGAATCTTATTTGAATCTTCTCTGAATTCTTATATGCATGATTCCATATCCTTGTAAGTCTCTTCGAGTTATTGGTTTGGTTTGGCCAACTAGATTGGTAACTCTTGCAATGGGAGAAGTGCTTGGTTTTGGGTTCAATCTTGCGGTGTCCACACCCAGTGACATAGTAGGGGTAGCGAGGCACGTATTGTATTGTTGCCATCAAGGGTAAAAAAGATGGGGGTTTCATCATATTGCTTGGGTTTATCCCTCTACATCATGTCATCTTACTTAATGCGTTACTCCGTTCTTCATGAACTTAATACTCTAGATGCAGGCAGGATTGGTCGATGTGTGGAGTAATAGTAGTAGATGCAGAATCGTTTCGGTCTACTTGACACGGACCTGATGCCTATATGCATGATCATTGCCTTGGATAACTACATGATTATTCGCTTTTCTATCAATTGCTTGACAGTAATTTGTTTACCCACCATGATATTTTCCTTCAAGAGAGAAGCCTCTAGTGAAACCTATGGCCCCCGAGCCTACTTTCCATAATATATTTTCAGATCTATAAACCAAAAATACCTTGCTGCAATTTATTTATCTTTCACTTTCCACAATCGTTTACATCTATGTCTATCAGATCTAATCCTTGCAAATAACCGTGAAGGGATTGACAACCCCTTTATAGCGTTGGGTGCAAGAGTTTGATTGTTTGTGTACATCCATCCATTGGTGACTAGCTTGTTCCTCCTACTGGATTGATACCTTGGTTCTCATCAACTGTGGAAAATACTTATCTACTTGATTGTATTGTGCGTTTGTTGGGATTCGATGAATTGTGAGTTTATGTTTAGATTATTCATGAATAGTATTTGATTCAAACCTGATTACTATGATTATTATTTGCACGATCATTATAGCTTTGTAATGCTCTCCGATCAATTGAGATAGTTAGGCCAACTAAATTGATATTTCTTCGGTGGGATTGGCGCATTGTAGTAGGTTCAGCCTGGCGAGTTTCTATTACCCAGTGACAGAAGGGGACAAGATGCGTCTTTGTGTTGTTGCTACTAAGGATAACATGATGGGGTAATTCATATTGATTGAGTTTACTTTGTCAACATCATGTCATCGTTCTCCAAGCATTACTCTGTTTTACTTAATACTCTAGATGCATGATGGATAGTGGTCGATGAGTGGAGTAATAGTAATAGGTGTAGGCAGGAGTCAACCTATCTGCTTATGGACATGATGCCTATATATACATGATCATTTCCGTGAAAATCGCATAACTGTTCTATTTTCTATCAATTGCTCAACATTAATTTGTTTACCCAACGTATGCTATTTCTATGAGAGATGCCACTAGAGAACACTATGACCCCCGGGCCTATTCACTTATATATTTACAAACGCTAATATTACCTTGCTTCTATATATTTTATATTTTATTTTATTTTGCAATTTACAATTATCTACACAAGTCACTTGCTTGCAAATAACGAGATCAAGGGGATTGGCAACCCTCTTGCTAGCGTTGGGTGCAAGTTGTTTGCTCTTTTGTGTGCAGCCGCTGAAGACAATAGAGGATTGGTATTCCTATTGGTTCGATAAACCATGGTTTCAAAACTGAGAGAAATACTTACCCACATTGTTTTGCGATAACCCGTTCCTCTTCACGGAAAACCCAATGCAGATCACAAGTATCAGGAATGATTTTTGGCGCCAATGCCGAGGAATACCATCACCAACTATCAAGTAACTTCGCACAAATTATCATACACTTGTTCTTCTTTTTATTTGATGTTATATGTAGTTTGTCTCAGAAAAAACAAAAAAACAAAAAAATTTATCTTTGCTAGTTAATACTTTACTTCTTTGTTGGCTTTACTTGCTTGTTTACTTGTCTCGCTTGTTGCTTTGCTTGTTTGGTCACCATGTTTCAAGATAATACGAAGTTGTGTGACTTCTCAAATACTAATAATAATGATTTTATTAGTACTCCTATACCACCTGCCACTAGTGCAGAGGACTTTGATATTAATGCTGCATTGCTAAAGTTTGTCATGAAAGCTCAATTTTTCGGGAAGTCCTAATGAGGATCCCATGTCACATCTTAATACCTTTGTTAAATTATGTGATATGAAAAATAAAAAGGATATGTATAATGATATTGTGAAATTAAAATTATTTTCACTAAGAGATAAAAGCTAAAGCTTGGTTTTCATCTTTACCTCATAATAGTATTGGAACGTGGGATAAGTGTAAAGATGATTTCATTGCCAAGTATTTTCCTTCTGCTAAGATCTTCTCCCTTTGAAATAAAATAATGAATTTTAAACATCAAGATCAATAGCATGTTGCACAAGCTTGGGAGAGAATGAAATTGATGATAAGAAATTGCCCTACTCATGGTTTAAACTTGTGGATGATTATCCAAAACTTCTATGTTGGACTAAACTCTGTGTCCAGAAATCTTTTAGATGCTGCTGCATGTGGTACCTTTATGAATGTGACCCTGGGAGAGGCCAAAAAACTTCTGGACAACAATATGACAAATTATTCTCAATGGCATACCAAAAGGGCTCCAACTAGTAAGAAGGTAAATTATGTCTAAGAAATCGCTATCTTGAGTGAAAAAGTGGATGCTCTTCTGAATATGGTTGCTACTAAAAATACTCATGTTTATACCATTGATATGCCTTTTTGTACTTTGATTGAGCAAAATAATGATGCTATTGATGTGAACTTCATCTCGCGAAATAATTTCAATAACAATGCTTGTAAAGGAAATTTCAATTCTGGACCGTATCCCGGTAATTCCTCTAACAACTATGGAAATTCTTATGGAAATTCTTATACAAATTATAATAGGATACCTTCTGATTTTTATAACATGATTATAGAATTTATTAATTCTCAAAAGGTTTTCAATACTACGGTAGAAGAAAAATTGCATGTGATTGATGCTTTGGCTAAAAACGTGGATATAATTGCTCATGATGTTGAAACTCTTAAAAGTAAATCTTTGCCACCAAAGCATCATTTTAATGATAGTATTAAATCTATCCAAATATATATTAATGAAAGTAAGGAGAGGACCTCTAAGTTGAGAGCTAAGCGGGAATTCTTAGAAAAAGCTCTTCCACCCGGTTTTTACCAGAATCATGATGAAGATCTTAAAATGATTGCTATTTCTCCTATTGAATCTTTGTTTACTTATATGAATATCAATGATAAATGTGTTGTATATGAGTCAACTCTAGTTGAGAAGCGCCCCGTTTGCTTGGAGGGTGATGATTTTAATGCTAAAACTAAAAAAAAGTGGGTTTGGAGAGGTCAAAACTTTAACTAGTGATGTGCCTACTATCTTGGATTACAAGGACTTTAATTATGATAAATTATATTTTGTATAATGTATTTCCTTGCTTAAATGCATTATTATCTCACCTAATGCTTATGAACAAAATAAAACTTTTATCGAACATATAGTAGAAGCTATGATAAAAGCTTATGATGAGAAACTTGAACTTGAAGTTTCTATTCCTAGAAAATTGCATGATGAGTGGGAACTTACTATAAAAATAAATATAAATAAATATCAATCCAATTGTTTGTATGACCTTGCTGCTAGTGTTTCAATCATACCTAAAACTTTATGTGATGTGCTTGGTCTCACTAATATTGAAGAGTGTTCCCTAAACTTGCATCTTGCGGATTCTACCATTGAGAAACCTTAGGGTAGAATTAATCGTGTGCTTATTATTTAAAATAAAAATTATGTGCCTTTATATTTCATTGTGCTTTATATTTATTGCAATCCTTCTTATCCCATAATACTTGGAAGGCCTTTCTTACGAACTACAGGTGCAATTACTGACTTAAAAGAGGGAAACATAAGGTTCCAATTCAGATTAAATAAAGGAATAGAAAAATACCCTAGGAAGAGAATTAAACCACCCTATTAATAAATTATTAGAGCCACTTATGAGTGGAGTGTGAAAGATGACAATACTTGAAACTATGCATTATGCTTAGCTAGGGGCATAAAACAATAGCGCTTGTCGGGAGGCAACCCAATAGTTGCCTTTATTTTTACGTTTTACCTTATGTTATTTTGTGATAACATGATTATTGACTCTGTAATGATTATGGTTTTATGTTTTAACTAGTGTTTGTGCCAAGTAAAGCTTTGGGATAACTCACAAGATGAGTAGAAGCGGTGCTGAAACAAAACATAAACTTTTGGCTCCAGTACTTGAATTTTCATTTATTACTGGAGAGCGATATTGATATGAAATTTTTACAAAGTATTAATATAAAAATTATTCATGTTTTTTTTATTTTTTAGAATTTTTAGAGTTACATAAGTATGGGCTCTTTATAGATTGCTACATATTGTTCTGTTTTAAACAAATTCTGTTTTGCTTGCATAGTTTGCTTGTTTTGATTATGCTATGGATTGTATCGGGGGGTATAAGCCATGGAGAAGTTATATTACAATACCTATTATGCACAATTTAAATTAGAATCAATTTATAACAGTGCCTAAAGTATTAAATATGTTGCTTATACTAACGGATCTCACGAAGTTTTGTTGAGTTTTGTGTGATTGAAGTTTTCAAGTTCTGGGTGTTATCATGATGGACCGCAGAATAATGAGTAGCAAGATCCAAATCTTGGGGATACCCAAGGCACCCAAGGTAATATTCTAAGGAATACACAAGCGTCTAAGCTTGGTGATACCTTGGAAGGCAGCCCCTCTTTCGTCTCAATCTATCGGTATGTCACATAGGGGCTACATTTTTATTCATCACATGATATGTGTTTTTCTTGGAGTGTCATTTGATTTTGTTTTCTTTTACTTTCAGTTTGTCACAATCATCGTTTGCTAGACACACCTATTTGAGATATACACACCTTCATTATAATTTGTTAGAATACTCTATGTGCTTCACTTATATCTTTTGAGCTTGGAAGTTTCTCTAGTACTTCACTTGTATCTTTTTTAGCACGGTGGCGTGTAGATTTTATAGAAATAATATGCTCTTGTTCTTCACTTATATTTTTTTTGAGAGTTAACGAATATTGAATAGTGACAGTAATTTGCATGGGTCATAAGACTAGTCCAAAAATAATAAATTCTGTTTTTATCATTTACCTACTCGAGGACGAGTAGGAATTAAGCTCGGGGATGCTGATAGGTCTCCAACTTATTTATAGTTTTTTATTGTTCCATGCTGATATATCATCATTCTAGGATACTTTTTGGGCATCTCTTTACCAATTTATAATATTTTTGAGCACTAACCTATTGATACAGTGCCCAGTGCCAGTTGATGTTTTCTGCATGTTTTTTTACTTTTCAGGTTTACAATACCAAAAGAATTCCAATTGCCATGAAATTTTTTGGTGATTTTTTCTGCACCAAAAGAAGACCTGGAAGCCTAGGGAGAAGGCCGGGAGGCACACGAGGGCCTCACCACATATCAGGGCGCGCCCTGGGGGTCACGCCTTGATATGTGATGGCCCCTCGTGGCTCTCCCAACGTCACTCTCTGGCCTACAAATTCTCTAATATTCCAAAAACCCTAGAGGAGGTCTCGAAACACTTTTTACGCCACAGTAAGTCTTTGTTCTGACGAGAACCCATCTAGAGCTCTGTTCTGGCACCCTGCCGAAGGGGGGGTCGATCACGGAGGGCCTCTTTATCAACCTTCCTGCCCTCATGATGATGTGTGAGTAGTTCACTATAGGTCCGTGATACGTCTCCAACGTATCTATAATTTATGAAGTATTCATGCCATGTTTACAATCTATATGATTTTGGTATGATTTTATTACAACTAACCTGGACTGACGCTGTTCTCAGCAGAACTACCATGGTGACATTTTTTGTGCAGAAATAAAAGTTCTCGGAATGGGCTAAAAATTTACGGAGAATGTTTTTGGAAAATATAAAAACTATTGGAGCAAAAAGATACCGGAGAGGAGTCTCGAGGAGGCCACAAGCCACCAGCTCCCCCTAGGGCGTGCCCCATGGCTTGTGCCCCCCTCGGGAGTCCCCTTGATGTGATCCCAATGCCAAGTACTCCTATAAATCCAGTAACCCCTAGAAAGAAACCTAGATCGGGAGTTCCTCCGCCGCAAGCCTCTATAGCCACGAAAATGTTGGAAATATGCCCTAGAGGCAATAAATAAAGTGTTTATTATTATATTTCCATGTTCATGATAATTGTTTATTATCCATGCTATAATTGTATTGATTGGAAACACATTGCATGTGTGGATACATAGACAACACCATGTCCCTAGTATGCCTCTAATAGACTAGCTCGTTGATCAAAGATGGCTATGGTTTCCTAGTCATGGACATGATATGTCATTTGATAACGGGATCACATCATTAGGAGAATGATGTGGTGGACAAGACCCAAACTACAAACGTAGCATATGATCGTGTCAGTTTATTGCTACTGTTTTCTGCATGTCAAGTATTTGTTCCTATGACCATGAGATCATGCAACTCACTGACATCGGAGGAGTGCCTTGTGTGTATCAAACGTCGCAATGTAACTGGGTGACTATAAAGGTTCTCTACAGGTATCTCCGAGGGTGTCTGTCGGGTTGGCGTGCATCAAGACTGGGATTTGTTACTCCGTGTGACGAAGAGGTATCTCAGGGCCCACTCGGTAATACAACATCACAATAAGCCTTGCAAGCAATGTGACTAAGTGTTAGCCACGGGATCTTGTATTACGAAACGAGTAAAGAGACTTGCTGGTAACGAGGTTGAACTAGGTATGGAGATGCCGATGATCGAACCTCGGGCAAGTAACACACCGAAGAACAAAGGGAACAACAAATGGGATTAATTGAATCCTTGACATAGAGGTTCGAACGATAAAGATCTTCGTAGAATATGTAGGAACCAATATGGGCATCCAGGTCCCTCTATTGGTTATTGACCGTAGAGGTGTCTCGGTCATGTCTACATAGTTCTCGAACCCGCAGGGTCTGCACACTTAAGGTTCGGTGATGTTTCAATAGTGTAGAGTTATGCATGGTGGTGACCGAAGGTTGTTTGGAGTCCCGGATGAGATCCCGGACGTCACGAGGAGCTCTGGAATGGTCCGAAGGTAAATATTGATACATAGGAAGTCCTATTTTGGTTGCCGGAAAAGTTTCGGGCTCATCGGTAGTGTATCGGGAGTGCCGGTAGTGTACCGGGGGACCATCAGGAGAGGTATTTCGACCCAAGAGGCTACATGGGCTGTGGGAGGACTAATACCAGCCCTTAGTGGGCTGGCCAAAGTCCCACACAAGGCCTATGCGGCTGGGAAGAGATTCCTAAGTCGAAAAGGTGGAAAAAGGCAAAAAGGGTGGAAATAAGGAAGGAGTCCTAATCCTACTAGGAGTGGAGGAGGAAGACTCCTCCTCTCCACTTTGGCCGAAGCCTAGAGGGGCTGGCTCTTGCGCCAAGCCTCCTCCTCCTCTCCTCCTATATATACTAGAGGGTTTTAGGGTTTTGACACAAGATTTTCAGCCATGTGCAACCCTACCCTCTAGTTCGTAGTTTCTCCTCTAGATCGGTTTCAGTTGTGCTTAGGCGAAGCCCTACTGGGATTACTCCACCACCATCGCCGCAGCGCCGTCATGTTGCTGAAGAACTCATCTAACTCTTCGCTCCCTCTTGCTGGATCAAGAAGGCGGAGATCGTCATCAAGCTGTACGTGTGCTGGACGTGGAGGTGCCGTCCGTTCGGTGCTTGATCGGGACAGATCGTGATTGGATCGCGGGACGCTTGGTGATTTGGATCGTGAAGACGTTCGACTACATCAACCGCGTTTCTTAACGCTTCCCGCTTAGCGATCTACAAGGGTGCATAGATCCACTCTCCCTCTGGTAGATGCTCATCACCATGGATAGATCTTGCATGTGCATAGGAATTTTTTTGTTTCCCATGCAACATTCCCCAACAGAAAAACCAATCGGTAGCCCATTTCGGCACCCTGCCGGAGGGGGAAACCATCACCGGAGGCCATCTTCAACATCCCGGCGGTCTTCATGACGAGGAGGGAGTAGTTCACTCTCGGGGCTGAGGGTATGTACTAGTATCTATGTGTTTGATCTCTCTTTCTCTCTCTCTCGTGTTCTTGAGATGATATAATCTTGATGTATCGCGAGCTTTATTAATATAGATGAATCATATGGAGTTTTCCCCTCTCTATTTTCTTGATATGAATTGAGTTTTCCCTTTGAAGTTTTCTTATCGGATTGAGTCTTTAAAGGATTTGAGAACACTTGTTGTATGTCTTGCGATGGGATATCTATGGTGACAATGGGATGTTCTATTTATCCACTTGATGTATGTTTTGGTGATCAACTTGCGGGTTCCCTGACCTTGGGAATCTATGCATAGGGGTTGGCACACGTTTTCGTCTTGACTCTCCGGTAGAAACTTTGGGGCACTCTTTGAAGTTCTTTGTGTTGGATTGAACATGATGAATCTGAAATTGTGTGATGCGTATCGTATAATCAAGCCAATGGGTACTTGTGGTGACATTGGAGTATCTAGGTGACATTAGGGTTTTGTTTGATGTGTATCTTAAGGTGTTATTTTAGTACGAACTCTAGGGCTGTTTGTGACACTTATATAGATAGCTCATCAGATTGAACGGAAAATATAACTTTGAGGTGGTTTCGTACCCTACAATAATGTTTCTTCATTTGTTCTCCGTTATTTGTGACTTTGGAGTGAACTCTTTGTCGCACGTGAGGTATTTACATATGATTCAACTATGTTAGTATTGTTGAGAGATTGCACTAGCGAAAGTACGGACCTAGGCCTTGTTTTTCAAGCATTGCAATACCGTTTTTGCTCACTTTTGTCACTTGCTACCTTGCTGTTTTTATATTTTCAGATTACAAAAACCTATATCTACCATCCATATTACACTTGTATCACCATCTCTTTGCCGAACTGGTGCACCTATACAATTTATCATTGTATTGGGTGTGTTGGGGACACAAGAGACTTTTTGTTATTTGGCTGCAGGGTTGCTTGATAGAGACCATCTTCATCCTACGCCTCCCACGAATTCATAAACCTTAGGTCATCCACTTGAGGGAAAATTGCTACTGTCCTATAAAACTCTGCGCTTGGAGCCCCAACACGAGTCTACAAGAAGAAGGTTGCGTAGTAGACATCAGTCTGTAGGTAGTACCTAGATGAAAATCTCTCTCTCTCTCTCTCTCTCTCTCTCTCTCTTTAATACAATGTTCATCGCATCTTTGTCTTGATCCATCTGATGTAATCCCTTTGTATGGTGCGTTTGTTGGGATCCGATGAATTGTGAGTTTATATTCAGATTATTCATGAAAAGTATTTGAGTAAAACTTGATTACTGTGATTCTTATTTGCATGATCATTATAGCTTCATAATGCTCTACGATCTATTGAGATAGTTAGACCAACTAGATTGATATTTTTTCGGTGGGAGTGATGCGTTGTAGTAGGCTTGACCTGGCAAGTTTCTATATCCCAGTGACATAAGGGGACAAGATAAGTCTTTGTGTTGTTGCTACTAAGGATAACACGATGGGGTTAATTCATATTGATTGAGTTTACTTTGTCTACATCATGTCATCATTCTCCAAGCATTACTATGTTTTCCTTATATTCTAGATGCATGCTGGATAGTGGTCGATGAGTGAAGTAATAGTAATAGGTGCAGACAGGAGTCGACCTATTTGCTTATAGACGTGATGCCTATATATACATGATCATTGCCGTGAAAATCGCATAACTATTCGCTTTTCTATCAATTGCCCAACAGTAATTTGTATACCCACCGTATGCTATTTCTATGAGAGATGCCACTAGAGAACACTACAGCCTCTGGTTCTACTCACTTATATATTCACAAACACTGCTATTATATTGCTGCTATATATTTGCTTTTATTTTATTTTGCAATCTAAAATTATCTACACAACTCACTTGTTTGCAGATAACGAGATCAAGGGATTGACAACCCTCTTGCCGGTGTTGGGTGCAAGTTGTGTTACTCTTTTTTGTGCAGCCATTGAAGACGGTTGAGAATTGGTATTCCTATTGGTTCGATAAACCTTGGTTTCATAACTGAGGGAAATAATTACCCACATTGTGTTGCGGTAACCCGTTCCTCTTCACGAAAACCCAACGCATATCATAAGTATCACTGTTGCTGGAGAGATGCCGTTGATGACGATGTTGATGACACTCTGTTATTGACGATGATGAAGACGACGATGAGTAGCGCCGCCTGACTTGGACGGAAGAAGACCCGTGATGAAGAACTTGAGTAGTCGCGAGAGTGCTTACTAAAAACCTAACTCGTCCTTTTCGGATGCAGGATTACAACGCTCACCGATGCACGTCGACATTCGGGATAGAGTAGATTACGTTGGCAGCGTAAGTTACGAGATGAGAGAAAGCCCTAGATGTTTTCGGTATCTTTGGTCGAGGCCGGTAAGGACAAGAAAACAATCAACTTGTCTGTCAAGACACCAAAAATAAATAGCAAAAGGAGTTGCGTCCTTGCAAGGTAGCAGATCAGATTTTGACGGATCATTCACGCGCATGTCGCACGTATGTGCCGCCCGAGCGCAAGTGGTATTTTGTGCCCCTCCGTTACACCTCACTAAGTGTGATGTAGAGAACTCACTCTATAAAGAGGTTCAATTCTTTCTCAACTTCTGGGGTGTGCCCATCACTTGCTATTTTATTCAAGGGCCACTATTTGAGATTGCAGTAATTGTTATGAGCCTAGCCCATTTATTTCTAAAATAAACAACAAGGTGGCAAAAGTTTAAACCACAGGTGAATATGTCACAAACTTATCTAAACTCAATACATTCCTAAAAAGGAGTGAAAAAGATATCTTTTTTGTGGGAAGAGATAAAGGTCATCCAAACTCAACAAACGAGGGTTTGTTCGGAACTCTCATGGAAGTCAAATTCAAATTTCATAAACTTTGACTAACTTTATAAAACAAAATATCAACATTCATAATACGAAATAAATATTGCTAGATGCATCAAGGTATTCATTTTCATAGCATATAATTTTAGCATTGTAGATGTTGATATCTTTTGTTATATATTTGATCAAAATTTGTATCGCTTGATTTCGATCAAATCTTATATGCAGACTAAAAAATAAGAGGAAGTACTGACAACACGGGAACGATAATCAATGGCTGCCATATGTTGGCACGCGGCTTCGGACGCCGTTATTATCAAATCAAGACGAGCTAAAAAAAAGAGATCAGGTAGATATCTATCCAATCAATGGCTGCCGAATCTGCAGCCAGACACGGGTGAAACATCTGGTGCCCGGTCCGTCTCCTCCCCCCCTCCCCCGTGCCAAGGCATCCGTGTCGCGCAAGGAAGGAAAGAAAAGAACGACACGGGCGGAAAGGATCCCACGAAATAACAGCACGAATGGAAAGGATCTTGGGAAATAAAAGCGTGATAAAGTACAGGTGAATGGCGCAGGGCGGCACGCGGCGGGTTCTGTTGCTGCTTCGGCCGAGTCAGACTCCACACTAGCCTGACCAGCTGACCTAACCTACCTGGCGACGGTTGGTCGCACGCGAAGCGGACGCCCCACCCGCCCCCGAACCCCAAACCCGGCCGCCGTCCACCGGCGGCAGAAGTGGAGCCCCGGCGCCGGCCGCCGGCCGATCGAACGCGCGGGCGTCACGTCGCGCTTTTGCTGGATGCGAGCGCGACGCGGTCCGACCGGACCCGTTCGTGCGTGCGTTCGTGCCTGTAGCGGCCTGGCTGGGTGGACGGGCCTTCCCTTCCCTTGGAAGGCAGCGTCGCGGTCGAACCGCAGCTGCCGCGTCCGAATCGCCGGGGCTATCTATCTTCCCCTCTTTCCCCGTGTCTCGTCTCCCTCCCCTCCACTGCTCGATCGGCACACCACATACCATAGCATACATAGGCCGCTGCCGCGTTGTTTTCCTCGCCCTCCCCTCCGACGACCACGGCGTACAAAGGACGACAGGATCGGCAGTAGTGGTAGGCGCGCGCGGCAGATACGAGGTGGTACGGCGACGGCAGAGTGGCTGGCTATGTTGGCTTGGAAGGCGGGTTAGTAAGGTAACAGCGTCGTCGTCGTCGGTGGTCATGGATGTCGTCGGGGAAGGAGCCCGCGCCGCTGCGGCGGCGGCTGGTGGTGGCGGCGGCTCGGGCGGGTTCATCCACTGCGTCGTGAGCCTCTCCTCCGCCTCCACGCCGCTCCTCTTCTGGCTCCTCACCGTCGCGCTCGTCGCCGCCATCCACGTTGCCTCCGCATACATGTCGTCTCCCCCCCCAAGGTGAGACTGAATTCCAATTCCCGTGAGTTTGTTTGGGGGTTTCTGAATTCCCGATCGCTCGCCGCTGTTCCGCCTGAACGATTGATTGGTGGGTTTACGAACATGTTTTTGTTGTCATCAGGGGCGAGGATAAGGAGACGGAGAAGAGGCCGCGCCGCGGAGGCTTCCCCGGCGACGAGAGGGACGGGGAGGCGGACGGCCACGACGACCGGGTTCTCCAGATGATGCGCAGCTTCAGCTTCGTGCACGCCAGCGAGGAGGATTTCGTGGAGGACATGGCCGCCTACGAACGCGCTTTAGACGACGCGCCGCCCGAGCCGGTGGCCCCGGCTTCGCTGCCGCCGCCGGCGGCTCCGGCCTCTCCGTCGAGCCTCCGCTTCAGCTTTCAGAACCAGATGCCGGAAATTCCGCGAGAGGCCCCGGTGGTGTCGACAGCAGTCCAACAGGAGGAGGAGCACGAGCGAAAAAAGCAGGAGACGGAATCGCCGACTCCGTTCGTTCCGGTGGCCACGCAAGAGCACGAGCACGAAGCAGAGGAAGCAGAGGTGCTAGTGGAAGAAGAAGAAGACGATGAGCAGAGCGGGGAGGCTGTGGACGCAGAGCCGAAGATCGTTCCAGCCACGCACAACTACCGATTCCTGACGGAGCGGGACTTCCGTGGGTTCGTCAGGGAGCCGGAGACCATGACGGTGCGCGTCCAGGAGTCCTTCGTGCCGCCACCGGCGCCGCCGGCGCAGCCTGAGGAACGAAGAGTGGTCGACGGGTCGTCCCGCCGCGGCGGCTCCGTCACGGCGAGTGACTTCCGGCCGGCGGACAAGCCCGTCGCGTGCGACAGAGTGGCGTCGCCGACGAAGAGGGCGCCGTCCAGGCGGAAGCCGGCGAGCTCCGTGTCCAAAGGCAGCGTCGTCAGCGGGAGGCCGAGCTTCGCCTCCGAGTTCTCCGGCTTCGGCGACTCTGACTCAGACTCCAGCGCCAGCGACGACGGGTACTCGGTGAAGGAGCTCGTCGTCGACTCCGACAGCGACTGGTTCCTCTCTGAGAAAGACTTCCCGGCGGGGGTGCACGACGCCGCCAGCCTGCGGAGCTACAAGGCCAAGGTGCTCAAGGCCATGGAATCCCTGGAGGAGGCGGACCTGTTGCAGCTGTCTTTCCAGGACTCGTCGGCAACCACGGTGTCGCCGGGCTCAGTCGCCCAGGCCTCGCCGGACAGCGTCAAGTACCCCGAGGACATGTGGTCACGGACCCCTTCGCCGGAAGCAGAGTGCAAAGAGGATGACGAGACGGGAACACCCCGAGAAGCCGAGGAGGCCGAGGCGAAGATCATCGAAGGGGAGGGGAGCAGCATCGACATGAGCGACGACGACAAGGGCTCCTCGAGCAGCAAGAAGAAGATGATCGTGGCACCGGTGTATGACACGGAATTTGCCGGTGAGAACAGCTTGGAGCATTCGGAGAAGGAAATTATCACCATCAACGATCATTCATACGAAGCCATTTCTGATGCCAAGAGCAGTCCAGAGGTAACCACTGACAGAGAATTGGTTGTTTCGTCTCATCAAGCAGTTGATGATACCGAGAGGAGCCCACAGCCATCAGAGAGGGAACTTGTCGGTACGAGTGATCATCCACCTGAGCTTGTTTCTCATGATAGAGAAGAAGCAGTCAGTACAAATGGTCAGCAAGACGCATCATTTTCCGACGACAAGCATTCGGAGCAAGTATTTGTCGGTACAGGTGGTCATGCACATGAATTAATATCTGATGTTTGGAAAGAAATTGCTGGTACAGAAGAAGAAGAAGAGGGTGAGGTTGCTTATGATTTCATGGGAAGCCCTGAGCCTTCAGAGAAAGAATTCGTCAGTAGAAATGCCCATTCAGATGAACTCAGCTCCGATGATCAGAAAGCAATTCCTGACACAAATGATCGGTCATATGCAGCAGTTTCTGACGATTGTACCAATCCAGAGCACTCAGAGCAGGAGTTCAGTAGAGATGATCATCAATATGGAGTAATCCCTCACGGCGAGAACATTTCAAAGCCAACGGAAGATAAGCATGCTAGTGCGGATGATCATCCTGCCAAATCCCCTCGACATGTACATTTTTCAGTCACCGAGAAGGCCAAGTCGCTGGACGAGAAGGAGGATCAGGAAGGCAAGTGGAAGGACTTGACAGAGGAAGAAGAGGACGAATTGGAGTCGCTGTGGGAGCACCAAGACCTGATCGAGCAGCTGAAGCTAGAGCTGAAGAAGGTGCGGTCAGCCGGGCTGCCAACGATCATGGAGGAGTCGGAGTCACCCAAGGCGCCGATGGAGGACCTCAAACCATGGAGGATTGATGCCAAGTTCCTGCGCGAGGACCCGATGGATGAGCTGAACAAGTTCTTCAAGAGTTACAGGGAGAGGATGAGGAAGTTTGACATCCTGTGCTTTCAGAAGATGTACGCCATAGGTATGCCTAATTTCACATTAACATTGTACTCCTAGTTCTCTTTGATTCCAGCTTTCCTTTTTATTATTACCTAAATATAACTGCACATGTATTTTACAAGGAAAGTTTTGGGTGCACCCACCTTTCGCTGAAGCGATGGTATTTGATGCTCCATGATCTAGTATTCAATTGGTAAATCATAATCGCAGATAGCTAGTATTTATTGTGCAGATACTGGTTAGATATTTATTTGTTCCTCAACACATACTAAAAATAGAATTAACCTATTATTAGGGAAGCACAAATATTCCGTCGTCGAGGGGAATATAATGACAGATATTTTGTGCCAAAACTTCCGTCTAACGAGGAAACACTCAAAGTGACCTGAACATGCTTGGAATTTTAAACTGGCACCAAAATGTTCTAGCAAAAGGTATCTCTAACTAGTAGTCACTAATTAAATAATTATATTTAGAGATGAAACCACTCAATTTTGTTTATTTCAATCTAGGTCCAAACGTAAATTTTTCTTTAGAGTATGTGAGAAATCAACTTGATATTTAATACAGAATGCTGGAGAAATAGCAAGTTCCAAGGGAATTAACTGATTGGGATCAGACAATGCGTAATCCGAAAACTACCGGTAAAAGCTACGGTGGTGATCGATTAGGGGAAAACTGATCTCCACATTTAATGACCCAGATTCAGTACTTAGCCTTACCGAAAGAGATTGCATGGGCAAAGAGAGATGTTCTTCAATTGGTTGCTCAACTCTGGGAAGAATGCAGAACTCCGTAGTCCATTCCTTTAGGATAGTAGTACTAGTTAAAGAAAGGAGTGCAGAAATGCTATTCACATCTCCTGCAACTTTTGTGTCTATGAAGCATTGCATCTACTAGCTTTTTAAAGCAGTTTAAGGACAGATGAAGCTCTTTCTTGCTTTATACTGGCAACATAATATTTTGTCCAGCTCAGCACGCTCCGTGAAATGGATTTCTTACCTTTCTTTCTTTAGTTCCTTTATAATTAACGTGCTGATGCACTAAATGTCACTGCAGATTTTCTCCACCTCAGAGGGCCCCAACAGACCACGAACTCTCTGAAGGCCTTGTCGCCGACGGCACTATCCATCCTGTCGCACAATTTCCGATCGGCTCGCTGGAGATCACCTGAGGACCCATCGGACCGGCTCCTCAAGGATCTCCGGTGCGATTTGGAGACGGTCTACGTCGGCCAGATGTGCCTGTCGTGGGAGTTCCTCCGATGGCAGTACGAGCAAGCCTGTGACCTGCCGGAATCCGACCCTTACCACAGTCACCACTACAACCAGGTGGCCGGAGAGTTCCAGCAGTTTCAGGTCATGGTGCAGAGGTTTGTGGAGGACGAGCCGTTCAAGGGCCCTCGACTGCCAGACTACGTCAAGGAACGATGCCCCTTTCGCAACTTCTTGCAAGTGCCCGTGATAAGAGGTGAGGATTCTGAAATTTTAGCAGCCAATGGTGTGATGTCTGCTACTGAATTTAGCTTGAAAAATGGTGAGCTCTAACGTGAACTTTGGATTGCAGAGGACAGCCTGAAGGACCGAATGGAGGACCAGCGCAAGGGGAACTACGTGATAACGAGCGAGGAGTTGGAGGTCGTCATGGAGGAGTCGATGCACATTCTGTGGGAGTTCATCAAGGCCGACAAAGAGCCGCAGACATCGGTCCTCAAGGGCTTGTCAACCGCCCACGTCGAGCTCCAGGACCCCAGGGACGAGGCTCTTGTGAAGGGCATCCACGCCACGTTACAGAAGGTAATCTCTACTTTACACGCTACCACTGCACAGCCGGCAAGGAGATGATTTGCTACAGTACCTAAGAAGTACTTCCACCTACTGTTGTAATGCAGAAAGAGAAGAGGCTGAAGGATCTGCTGAGGACGGGGAACTGCATCGTGAAGAAGTTCAAGAAGCCCAAGGAGGACAGGTCGGACCAGAACCTCTTCTTCTCGCAGGTGGATATGCGGCTGGTGGCGCGGGTGCTGAGGATGCCGAGGATCACCGGCGACCAGCTGCAGTGGTGCAAGGCGAAGCTGGACAAGATCATGCTGGTAGACAACAGGAGGATCCACAGGGAGGCTTCGTTTTTGCTCTTCCCCTGCTTGGAGCACAAAACATAAATCATCTCTGTTTTTTTTGTCCCTCCACAAAGCAATCTTCAGTTCTTCACCATGTAATCCACGGCTTGTAGGTTTTTTTTTTACTCTCTTCTCCATCAGTTTCTTAGTAATCCAGTTATCTACAGCTTACACAGGTCGGGTACCTATAACTGTAACCTGACAAACATGGCATAGGCCACGGAGCCATCCATGGTATATAATTCTACTTACTTGCAGCTCCTAGCCTAGCTAGGAAGCAGCACAGTTGTAATGAAGCCACCCTGCATCCATCAGAACGTACAGATTGCCGTTTCTGAAACCAACTGTTGCTGCTTCCGTCGCCACATGCATGCCCATGGCGCAAGGCATGCATGCTTGCCACTTCGATCAATGGCAGCAAACAGTTGCGTGCTGAAGGAAGCGGCAATGAGGTGTGTGCGGGATTGTGTCGCTGCTGGGTGGTGGCAGCCACGAGTGTTAATTAATCGCTCTGACCCGACCTCCCCTCTGGCCTCTGGGTGAACAGTCGTCGTGCTCTTTTGCTTGCCACATGAACTGAGGCATCTAATGGCGGCCCTTACTGACCCTAACAACCCAAGTACCAAACCGGAAGCGATGCCTACCTCAACCAGAAACAGAGCATTTCATTACTCAGGAACTGGCCGGCTCGTGGTGTTTCCCCACTTGAATTCAAAAGGTAAATTCGAGCGTTTGCTGTGGAGCGGAGACGTGGGGGCTCACCGTTGAAAGCGGCTGCCAGATACATACATACGGGTAGGCACCGTGCATTCAGTGGCGTGACAACGATGGGGCCGAATGGGTTGGATCGGGGGAGGGGAGGGGAGGGGAGGCCACCACCGAGAAAGACAGAGCCCCGGTGAGCGGCCCCGGGATTGTGGGCCGATCCTCCATTATCGGCAGCACGTGTGAGGTGGAGGACGACGGCTGGAACTGGAAGATGCATGTAGCTGTGCTGAAAGCGTCATCTGACTCCATTCAGGTGTCGTGTATCTACCTCAATCGGCTGTTACGACTTACCGTCCGTTACTTTTTCTCTTATTATTACACACAGAGCACTCGAGACCCATTACCCGCGCTGAACGTCCGCGGGAGCCGTGTGTCGCCCGTACCGAGATGTAATAGGTCTCGCCTGTAGGGTGGTGTTATTGGGCAGGCCCAATATTAAAATTATGCGTGCGTTTTTTAATTGATTTTTATCGGCTTTTCCATTGTATTCTACGTTTTTTTCTTCTTCTTCCTTCTCTTGTTTTTCAACGTATTGTACCATTTTCATATGCATCAGAATTTTTTTATGCACGTTTAACATTTTCGAAATACTCTATTTTTCATATACATGCAAAACATATTTCATATACATTCAAAAATAATAATAAATGAATATATTTTTCAAAAATAATAGGTTTCAATATATTTTTCTTGTACGTGTTATGAATATTTAACATACATATTGAAACATTTTTTTTATGATAGAAACATCTTTTAAAAGCAGGCAAACAATTTCCACATTGGATAACTGTTTTCTAATAATGTAAGAAAACATCTGTTCGCAACGCATGGACATTTTCTAAATGTACCATGCATTTTTTTGAAGGGTGATAAAAACTTATTTTAATTACACAAATATATTTTTTACGTTGTCTAAGATTTTTTGAAAACTTCACGTACACTTTTCGAAAGGTGGGAGCATTTTTTAATGACACATACATATTTTTGAATGGAACAAAACATCTGTCAAAATGTGTGATAAACACTTTTAAATGAGTAACTAAATTATTTTTCGTAATATATGTAATTATTAATATTTTAAAATATATAGAAGTCAGAAAAAACATGTGCACGACATCAACGAGACAAAACCACATGGTTATTAGGCAGTTCTACTACCGGCTCTATGCAGGTGGTGTGGTCTTCTGTTTCGCATAAACCGGGGCGTAGACTCGCCTCTCAATGTCTCGGAGGCCCACCTTAAGACCTAGGAGATAGCCCATAATGAACCACATCCGCTACCATCGGTGTAGCTGAGGCGGCAAATCAGTGCACTTCCTATTTAGCGCTTCATGCGCTTGTTAATATGCGAAATCACTAGTTAGCGAGTACATCTTCGAACGATTATTCTTACCTTCTCAGGTTGCGACAAGCGGCGCACTGCATGCGTGCCACTTGTCGCAACCTGGGAGTTTTTCATTTTTTCATAGATTCATATTTTCAAAAACGTTTATCTTCTAAACCGTGCGTTCAAATCTCGAACCGTTTTTACCGTTGGCTTTTTCGCGTTGAGATCTTTAAAAGTAGATCCCATGTTGATAGGTTTTGATGAATTTTTTCCAGAAAAAAACCGGACGAAAAAACCATGCCTCACGCGATAGAAGAAAAAAACAGAAAACACATATTTTTTCTTTTTCTGAGAGGCACGGGCCGTGCCTCTCATGAAGGCAAAATCGTGCCTCTTGCGGAAGAAAAACCATGTCTCTTGCGAAAAATAAGAAAGAGAAGAGAAAATGCATTTTTTTCCTTTCGAGAGAGGCATGACAAACGTTTGTAAGGAAGTGCTCGCTAACTAGGAGAAAAACGTTAATATGTGTTTTGCAAACCAGTGCACAACCACAACATGTTTGGGCCGGCCCATTTGCTTTTCCCTTTGTGTGTTAGAGCGAAAAAAAGGGTGCGTAGTGATGGATTCGAACTTGGGACCTCAACCTTCAAAGAGCAGCGGGCCAACCACTAAGACAACGCACCACTTGTTTTTTTATGGTTAAAGCAAAACTTTATTTTGAAGACATGTTGGTCCTTTCTCCCATTACAATGACAGCAGCCTAGGCTGCTACATCATCTTCTCATAGGAGGGCTTCGTCAACATTACATGCATAGTCAAGTCTAGAAATAGTATGTGCATCAGAGTTGGCTTCTTTTCTACAGAATTGGATAGTGCATCTAGAAAACCAAAGCTTCATCTTCAAATCGTCCAATGACACGGCATACGTGGAGAAGTCCAGTTCACATCAATTCATGGCATGGGCTAAAAGCATGGAGTCGGTGTCAACGGCGATTCTGGTGGTCCCTAAATGAGCTGCTAAGTCAACCATTTGACTCATGGCCTCAAGCTCAATCCCGAATGCATCAGGGACATGAGCCATCCAGCCAGCTTTGCAGGCCGCCACATCCCAGCGTGACCTGAACCACCACACCTTGGGCTGCATGATCTTGGCCTAGAACAAATGTGCATTCTGTATTAAACTTTAGCGTACCGGGTTGTGGCGCGCGCCATACTGCTGCCTCAATCGGCATACTCTCCTTGTTCGGGCACAGACATATACTTCCTTCATTTTTATATACAAGGTCACTATTAAAATTATAATTTGTAGATATATAAGGCCACTAACACTAATCGACGGAATATTAATGATGTTTGCCTCATAGTACTAACAAAGGAGGACATTAATTATCCCTTGCATGCATGCGGAATGAGATCATTGGCTTGATGTGCATGAGATAGAAAAATAGGCATTAATTTACACGTCAAACAAGAAGACAAGCTGACTTGCAAAATTGACTTAGAAGGCATTAACTTTTGTCTTAATACATGTAATATGGGTTTGTGATCTTGTATACAAAAATGAAGGGAATATTCAACATTGTCAACAATGGCTCAGTGTCCTTGCCATCTTGCGTCCCTAACGGACGTTGTTTCTGTTATTCTATCAATGCCACCATGCATAAAACAGCTCCAACCTTTTTTTGCTGTGGGATTAGCCATAGGATATCCAGTGTTTCCTATATAGGTGTACATCACTAAACCAAATGCCACGGAGGGGTGAAAACGGAGAGCTGCACACACACGAGCTTCGACTATCAAGTATCAAGTACTGGTACCAAAGCCCCTGATGAGCGCTCCTGCTCCTGCCCCACCCGCTCCCCACTGGCCCATACCGGCGGCTTCCACTCCGGCGCCGCCGGCCACCTTCTTTTGCCTGCCTGCCGTGCTGCCGGCCGGTCCGCACCGCCCGACCCAGCCACTGCTGTGGGAGTTCCCTACCTCGCAGGGCTCTTTGGCGGCATGCCTGGGTGCTTCTGATTCAGATCTGGAGCCGGACCTGGACCACGTCACGCCCCCGCCTCTGCCTCCTGGTCGGCCGGCCCGTGTCGCTGGCGAGGTTGACTGCGTTCTGGAGACCCCCTCCGAACCGCCCGCCCGCACGCCTTCCTCACCAACCGGTTTCAATGCGGCCGGTGCAGCCCGTACTGCCTGCTTGGGGGGGGGGGATTAATGGCGGCGCTACTTCGAGATGGCTCGCGTGCTTTCGGCCTGTGCCTGTACTTGAGCACGCTGAGCAATCAAGGCCGCACTCCGCGGCGACTGCGGGGCTCGAGGCTGAGGCGACGACGCCTTGGGTGGAGGTCAAGTCCCGTCGCCCATGCCCGCCGGTCAGGGCAGCTGCCGCATTCATCGCGCGCTCACCTCCCCCCGAGTGGTTAAGAGGCTTGTGCTTCCGCTGCCTCGACCATCGCCACCGTTCTGTCGCCTGCCGCAACCCCACTACCTGTAGACGCTGCTTCCGCTCTGGTCACCGTGCGCGCGGCTGCACCTTCTCCCTGCGCCCTCATCTTCGGCCTGGCGCGCCTGCCCCATGCCCTCAGCTGCGCCACGGCACGCCCCTCCGACGCGGAGTTTCGCCTCCTTCGCCGCCCAGTGCGCGCCGGGCGGTCCCTCCGCCACAACGTGTGCGCCAAGCTCCGCTACAGCTCCCTCCGTCGATGGCCACCTCTGCGGCGGCTTCAGCCTGGTCCGGCGACCACTCATCACGCCCGGAGGTCTTCTCCATCATCCATAACACTCCGGCTATGCAGATGGAGGCGGCTCTGCTTGAATCCAACGCCGTCGTTGCCTGGTTCGATCGGGACCGTCGGGCGTTGACTGGCGAGATGTCGGCGTTCATCGCGGAGCAGATCGGGGCGCTCAGGGAGGATATCATCGTTGTCCTCCACAACCCTGAGAAGTACCTGGTACGCTTCATCCACAAGCACCATGCCGACATCGCCGCTACCCGCCGAGAGCTCGCCTATGACGGCACCAAGCTGCAGCTCCGCGCTTGGCGCCTGGAGGCGCATGCGGAGAACGTCGACCTCCGCCACCACGTCAGGCTGTGCCTTGAGGGCCTTCCTCTCTACGCATGGGATGAGCTCGCCGTCGCCAACACCGTCGGTGTCGGGTGCTCGCTCGACTACATCGAGCCGGCGTCCAAGCTGAAGACCGAGAGGAAGGTTCTAGGGCTGTGGGCTTGGACGCCATGCCCTAGCAAGATCCCTCGGGTGAGCTGGATCACCCTGCCTGCCCGCAACGGCGGTGCTCCGGCGTTCGGTAGGCATGGGTTGGAGCATCGCGTCCTGGTGCACCTCAACATCCACGAGGACCCGACCTCCGACAGAACGGTGTCCAAGCCTTTCTCCTGGCACTTCAACATCGTCGACGGTGAGACCAAGGCGCGTGATAGGCGCGAGCGTGTCTCCCGTCCGGTGCGTCCAGAACGCCGTGATAGGGACGGGGATGATGACCGCAATCGCGGCCGTGCTCGTGATGGTCGGGACGCGTCCAGGGGGGACCAGGGCTGGGGCGCTCGCCTCCGCCGCAACCTGTCCCGCGCGCCAAGGGTGGGGCATGGCCAGGGCGGGGAGGACCGCGGTGGCCGCCGTGACAACTGGGATGGGCGCCGCCGTGCTTCTTTGTCCGACCATGCCCCCGTCCAACCTGTCCTTCAAATCTCCGGCTCGACGAGCACTCCGGTCGCCCAAGCACTAGAGCTGGAGCACGTCGTCCCTGCAATGGTCCCAACTGCCCGAGCAAATGCTCGTGGTCGCAGCCCTTCTAGGCGGCCAAGCATGAGTTCGGCTAGGCGCCTGTCACGGGAGGCACGCACACCACCGGCTTCGCCCCCACGGTCTCCTACATCAGTCCTGCGGACTCCTCCAACCTCCAAGCGTGATGACATGCGCGCAGCTGTGGCGGCCACCCAGGAGAGGAGCTCGGCGCTCATCGAGATTTGCTCGCCGATGACCTTGTTGCGCCCTCTGATCTCGGTCTCGCTGGTGCGCCCGCCAGGCTTCGAGGCTTCTCCAACTCCTGAGCTCCTCTGCAATGGCCCTTTGCAACGCACTCCCACCTCTCCCCGGGCACGACAACGGGCCAGCAATGAGGAGCTGCCTGCGGGTCTCGCAGAGCTCCTGGAGTCATGTGCGCCGCTCTTCTCTGAGCGGCAGCCTGTGCTACTTGCGACACCAACTGCATCGCCAGGCTCTACACCGCCAAGGAAGCCTGCTGCGCGGAGAAAGACCCTGACCGGAGTGAAGATTTCAAAGGCTGGAGGATTGTCGCTGCAGCGCGTCAGGCGTCCTGCTGTCCACGCGGCCACTGCTCCAGCTGCAAAGTTGGCTGAGCGGTTGGTTTGCTGTAGCCTGGGCATCACAAGGGACGGCGAGGACGTCACCAATGCAACCCTGGATGCATTCGCTAACAAGTTCAAGGAGCACTTGTCTCCTGAGGTGATTTTGGCCATGAGAGAATTTTTCGAGTTGGACAATGCTGATGTTACAACAGTGGAAGATGCACTGATTAACCATGGAGGAGAGGGAATACTAGACATGGCAGACGCGGAGCCAGAAGGTGGATCGCCAACGGCTATTGCCTGAACAAATGCATGGATGGTTTGACTAGGGTCAATTGTTTCTATGTTAGTGAATCTACGTGGAGTCTGTAAGGGGCCTAGTTTACCTGGAGCTAGTGCATGCATGTTTGCTAGGGCCCGTGCTAGAATTCAGCAGTGTATAGTATCAGCCTTAGTTTAATTTCTATGAACAACTTCAGCACCGTTCGTCTACTTCCTGGATGGTTGTGGCCTTCGGGCTATGTACTAGGGCAAAGATTGTTTACCAATGTCAGAACAACCCATTAACACCTTGTGCTGGAACGTGCGTGGGTTGAATTGCCCAGACCGTCGAACCACTGTTAGTGCTACAATCGCCGACTCCTCTTGTCTGCTGGTTTGTCTCCAAGAAACAAAACTAAGTTTCATTGATAAATACGCTGCTGCTTCTCTCGGAGGGAAGAGGCTACGCGGGGACTAGGGGTGGGATCCTCATTCTTTGGGATGAATGCTTGCTAGATGCAACTCATATAGTCACCTTCACATATTGTCTATCAGTCTTCATCCGAATCTGATCTTCCGGTATCTGCTTCAAGCTCACGTCTGTCTACGGCCCAACAGACTCCACATGTAAAGATGATTTCTTTGCAGAGTTGGTTTCCAAGAAACCCCCACCGGGGGTGGCTTGGCTTGTAGCTGGAGATTTCAACCAGATATACCGAGCCAGGGACAAAAACAAGCGAAATGTCAACACGAGTCGGATAAACCGTTTTCGCGTAGCCTTACAATCCTGTGGGCTTAAAGAAATACACCTTCAGAATCGGCACTTCACGTGGAGCAATGAACGGGCTAACCCTACTCTCTGCAAGCTTGATTCCTTCTTTTGTAATGCCGAGTGGGACATGACTCATAACACCCATGTGCTTCATGCATTGTCGTCTTCGCTATCCGACCACTGCCCGCTTCTGCTTGCTGACGACAAGGGTCCTAGGCGGCCGCGCTCATTCAAATTCGAAAACTTTTGGGTATCTTTGCCCGGTTTCCAAGACGTGGTCCTCAAGGCTTGGAGTGAGCGGGTTGCTCACTCTGAACCTTATCAAGTACTCCATCATAAGCTCAAGAAAATCGCGACGCGCCTCTCGGAGTGGAGCAAAAGAATCTTCTCCAAGGCAAAGGTCCAACGCCAGGCGGCCCTCCTAGTTATTATGCGGCTTGACATTGCGCAGGAGGAGCGCCACCTCTCCCCCGCGGAGATCGACCTTCGCTCTAGGCTTAAGCGGAGGGTGATCAGTCTCGCGGTGCTCCAAAGGGCAAGGAAGAGGCAATGTGCAAGGATCGCAAATCTGAAGGATGGCGATGCAAATACAAAATTCTTCCACCGCCGGGTAAATGCGAGAAGGAGAAAAACCCACATCTATAGAATCAAGCATGCTCACGGATGGGTGACCGACCACAAGCAAAAGGAAAAGATCATCCATGCGCACTTCTCTCGGGTCATGGGGAGAGGAGCCACGAGCAGCTTAGACTTCAATTGGGATGAGCTTGACATCCAACCACAAGGCTTGTTGGATCTTGATGCCCCCATATCCGAGGCTGAGGCTTGGATGGCGATCAAGGCGATGCCTGGAGATAAGGCTCCCGGGCCAGATGGTTTCACGGGCCTATTTTTCAAGCGTTGTTGGGAAGTCATCAAGCATGAATTCATGAGAGCAATTCAGAGCTTCGACTCCCTACACACAGCCCACCTGCAGTGGCTTAACTCCGCCCATGTTGTGCTCCTGCCTAAGAAAGAAGGGGCGGAAGACATCTCCGACTACAGACCAATTAGCCTCATCCATGCCATCGCAAAAATCATCGCCAAGATTCTTTCTTTACGGCTCGTTCCCCACATGGATGACCTTGTCTCCAATGCACAGAGTGCTTTCATAAAAAATAGGAGCATCCATGATAACTTCATGTACGTTTGCAACTTTGCGCGTCGGCTGCACAGATGCAAGACTCCCGCCCTTATGTTCAAACTTGACATTAAAAAGGCCTTTGACTCAGTCAAGTGGGAGTATATCCTGGACTTGTTGCAACACAAGGGGTTCCCTCCCAAGTTCCGAAATTGGATTGCCGCCTTATTGTCCTCGTCCTCTTCACGCTGCCTCCTCAATGGGCTGCCTGGTCCTCCGGTGAAACATGGCCAAGGTCTAAGGCAGGGGGACCCGCTGTCTCCTCTACTTTTTGTCCTTGCAATCGATCCGCTTCACCAACTCATCGACCTTGCAACTCGAAAAGGCATAATTCACAAGATTCGCGGGTGTGGTGCAATGGTGAGAACTTCCCTCTATGCGGATGACGCGGCCATCTTTATGGCCCTGGTCAAGAGGGACATTGACAATTTGTCGCTCATCTTGCAGGCATTTGGTGATGTGACGGGACTCTGCACCAACTTCCACAAAAGCTCTGTTGTGCCAATTCGCTGCAACCACCTGCAGCTTGGGTCCATCCTCCGTAGCATTCCAGGGACGCAGGCAGCTTTCCCAATAAAATATTTGGGTCTTCCACTCTCTGTATGGCAGCTCAGAAAGGTGGACTTTCAATACCTACAAGAGAAGGCAGCGGGTAAACTCGTAACCTATGAGGGACAAAGCATCACGACCATTGGGCGTACGGCCCTGGTCAGATCGGTCATTTCCTCTCAGGCGGTGTATTCCATCACTCCACTCATCGTTCCACAGAGCTCTCTCCAAAACCTGAACAAGATTGAGAGAGAATTTCTTTGGTCCGGCTCAGACAAGACAACCGGTGCAAAATGTAAAGTAAATTGGGAAGTGGTCGCCCTAAAGAATACGGCGGGCTTGGGGTGCTGAACACAGATAAATTTGCCCGGGCCTTGCGGTTGAGATGGCTGTGGTATGAGTGGAAGGCGCCCAACAAACTATGGGTGGGGTTGGGCAACCCCTGCACAGAGGATGCCATTGAATTCTTCTATGCCTCCACGACCATCGTCGTCGGAAACGGGGCTCGAACACCCTTCTGGGATTCACCGTGGCTACTTGGTCGCAAGCCCAAGGACATTGCGCCACTTATCCATGAAGCTTCAACGAGGAAGAAATGCAACCTGAGGGAGGCACTCAATGGGAACGCATGGATGATCAAGATCAACCGCGATACCATCATCACATGTGACCACATTCAGGAGCTCTTCACCCTTTGGATGCTGGTTCATGATGTTCACCTTGACGCGAATGTCGAAGATGATATTGTTTGGAAACACTTCGTTGATGGGACTTACTCGGCGGCAACTGCTTACAAGGCACAATTCCTTGGGATGACTCTTTTGCCCATGGATACCATGGTCTGGAAAGCTTGGGCCCCTCCAAAGGTCAAATTTTTTGCTTGGCTGGCTTTGCAAGACCGGATTTGGACCGCCGACCGTTTGGAGCGTCGGGGATGGCCAAATTGCCGCCTTTGCCCTCTTTGTAAACGGGAGCAAGAGATGGTCATCCACCTTTTTGCCAAGTGCCGCTTCACCAATAGGCTTTGGCGATCGATCATTCAGAGATTTGGGCTTGCACACATGGACACTGCTGACTGGCATCTTGACGGATCCGTCCGCGAATGGTGGGATAAGAGAACCGACGTGAGAAACCCATGTAGAAAGGGTATGGCCTCTCTCACCATGCTTGTCTCCTGGACGGTATGGAATGAGAGAAACGCAAGGGTATTTCGACACAAGAGCGTGCCACCGCCAATCCTCCTTAAAAGCATCATCGAAGAGGCTAATCTTTGGGTAACAGCTGGTGCTAAAACACTAGGGCTTATTGTCTGTCGCGAGTGATTGTCATGCCGCATTTGTTGAGACATTTGTAAAACTTTATTCCCCTCTTACTTAATGGATGAAGCAAATCTTTTGCCTCCGTTTCGAAAAAAAACTAAACCAAATGCCTGGCCCAGGAACTGTCATAGCTCCTTAAACTTGCTATAGTGTATAAACAAATGTGTGTTAGACTATTACTTGGCTCTCAGGTTTGGTTTGTGGAGGACGAGCCCTTCAAGGGCCCTCGGCTGCCAGACTACGTCAAATAACGATGCCCCTTTCGCACCTTCTTGCAAGTGCCCGTGATAAGAGGTTAGCGACATTCTGAAATTTTAGAAGTCAATCGTGCGATTTCTACGACTGAATTTATCTTGAAATGGTGCACTCTAACGTGAACTTTGGATTGCAGAGGACAGCGTGAAGGACCGAATGGAGGACCAGCGCAAGGGGAACTACGTGATAACGAGCGAGGAGCTGGAGGACGTCATGGAGGAGTCGATGCACATTTTGTGAGAGTTGATTAAGGCCGACAAAGAGCCGCAGACATCGGTCCTGAAGGGCTTGTCGACCGCCCACGTCGAGCTCCAGGACCCAGGGACGAGGCTCTTGTGAAGGGCATCCACGCCACGTTACAGAAGGTAATCTCTACTTTAAGGAAAATACACTTTGGTTCCTGATTATATATGCGTCCTATATGAAAATTATTTTTTAATAATTAATAAAAAATCAAAATAGTTTCGAAGTATTTTTAGATTAAACTTGAGTTTGTTTTGCACTAGTATATACTAGTAAAAGTGCATTGCATAAAAGTGCATGTGCAATGCACGCCTTCATATATACTAAATGAGTACAAATAAAAGATGTGTTAATACTAAAGTGGTGGCTTCTTAATCCGAAACATTGATTTCAATTTATTGACCATCAAATCTCTACCCCTATAGTGTACCAGTTTAAAATTTTGATTTACCACCTCGGCTCCGGTCTTTCCTGCCAGACGGAGATGAAATCATTTTTTTAGTTGGTTTATTATAAAAAAATCAAAGGAAATGACATATGCACACATATACATGTGCCTTTTTTTCTTTTTAGGAGGGGGGGGGGGGGCTTTTTTTCTTTTAGAAACAAATAGCAAAAACATGTAAAAATGTGTTGAGACAAAACGTGTGCTTTTTTTTTGTTGTTGAGAAACATCAAAAAGTATACACATAAACAAGTTTCACCTTTTCTTTATTAACTGTCCGTATACACACACATGAACCCACTGGCCTAGCCCAACAGGCCTAGCCTACTACAACACACGCACCGCACCTACTCGGCTACTCCCCTGTTGCTTATATATAAAAAGAAATAAAGACACGGCAACTTCCCTAGTTTCCCTGGAAAAAAAGGCTCCCCACGGCTCCTCACCCGATCCCCTTTCCTCTACCCCTCATTGTCCTCTCTCTTTCTGTCTTAGATCCATGCCCAAAGTCTTCCGCACTTAAATCCGGCCACAGGAATCAGCAATACTCAGCGTCGGCTCCTCGCTCTCCCATCATCGGCTAACCTCCGCCACCCTCAACTATAGCGTCCTACCTGTCAGGTTGTGATGCTATGTCTGAAACCTATCATGTCGTCGGTCTCTACCTCTTAGCGAGAAGCTGATGCTCGTCCGTCGGTCGGCAGTTGTAGATGCCTGGACCCCCTCTTGAGAACTTCAACGACGACCAAGGGCCATGCAATACCAACAGCCGGTCTCAACTTCACTGTGTGAATATTTCCTGAAATTAAGTTAACATTCTGAAATTTCAGTTTGTCAAAGTGCAGGGTTCGCCTCTCTCACTACTGCGCCACACTCCAACTCGCGTTCCGGCCATCCCTGGGAGGTCGAGCACAACATTGTGGAGGAGTACCTCTGGCTCCTTGCCAAGCACCTTGGGCATGGAGATCAGGTCAACCTGTGCTGCCTGATGATCTATCAGGGAGCAAGGGTCTCGAAGATGGCAACACATATATGAGGAACAGGAGAAAAGTACTCCTTGTAGATGAATTTTAAAGTTGCTTATGTATGTGTTGCCATGCGAAGAACTACTGAAGATATGCAATGAAAATGGTAATTCTTTGCAAAGTGTGGTTGTGGGGTTAGTCCGAAGCATAGGAATGAAATGTCAGTATTTTGTCAAACTTGCGATGCTGAAGTCGTCTTGTGTGCAAGTAAAATGACATTTCCTTATTAATTTTTAACGGTTAAATGCTATGTAAATATATGAAAATGATTCTGCCTTTGTGCACAATGTGCGCCATGTATGGTGAATATTTAGTGGAATATGACATAAAGCAGTTTGCCCAGTTTACATTTCACTCTCACATACCATTTGACCAGCTTGCCATTTCCACGCAAATCATAAGAGCACACAGCTGACATTTTATTTTACATGAAAAAGATAAAGCTTTACTGCAACATACTGTTAAAACATGTTACAATATATTCCAAGTCAAGCAACTTTGTGTCATTAGAGATGTCATCTATATTCTTCACTGTGAAGCATATGGGTTCGTAAGTTGTACTAATTCATCTGCAGGATGATACTCTAAAAGCTACTGAGTGGGTCCTCGATAGTGGATGCACAAACCACATGACTGGTGACAAGAATCTACTAATGAATTTTCCACTTGCTCCATCTCATCTGAAGCATATCACCTACGCAGAAAAAGGAAAAAGCAAGGTATTGGGTCTAGGTAAGGTTGCAATCACAAAGGACCGAACCATGGATAAGGTAATGCTTGTCGAATCCCTTGGGTTCAACCTTATGTCTATCTCAATGCTTTTTAATCTTGATATGATTGTCGTATTTGGAAAATATCGCTGTGTTGTCATCATGGAATCTGACAATTCCAAAGTCTTCGAAGGCTTTAGGAGAGGAGACTTGTATATTGTTGATTTGTCTACAGGTCCTCAGCTTGCCACATGCCTACTTGCAAAGTCCTCAGAAGGATGTTTGTGGCATCGACGACCTGGACATGCTGGTATGAGGAACTTCCACATGCTCGCGAAGAAAAAGCACGTCATTGGCATTGAAGGTGTCAAATTCCTCAAGGACCACCTTTGTGGTGCATGTGAGTCTGGAAAGATGACTAGATCCAAGCATCCCTCGAAGACAATCATGACCACGACACGACCTTTTGAATTGCTTCACATGGATCTCTTTGTCCCCACTCATTACTCTACACTAACAAATTCTTCAAGTTTGTATGGCTTTGTCATTGTTGATGATTACTCTCGTTACATGTGGGTGCATATTATTCTGTACAAGTCTGAAGTGCAGGATGTCTTCAGACGATTTGCTTCAAGGGCCTCCACAAACTTCGGCGTCAAGATCAAGCATATCAAGAGTGATAATGGGACTGAGTTCAAGAACACCAATCTTGATGAATATCTTGATGAACTTGGTATTACTCATGAGTTATCTTCCCCTTATACTCCTCACCAAAATGGCATCATGGAGCGCAAGAACTGGACTCTTGTTGAGATGGCTTGCACCATGCTTGATGAATACAAGACTCCTCGTTGCTTCTGGCATGAGGCAATTGATACTGCGTGCCACATCATCAATAGGGTATATCTTCACAAATTCTTCAAAAAGACTTCGTATGAACTTATGACTGGCAAGAAACCCAACGTTAGTTATCTCAAAGTCTTCGGTGCAAAATGCTTGATTAGAGATCCTCACCATAGTTCTAAATTTGCACCAAAAGCACATGAAGGTTTTATGCTGGGTTACGAAAAGGACTCGCACACCTATAGAGTCTTCAACACCTACCACCACAAGGTTGTTGAAACTATAGATGTGCGGTTCGACGAAACTGATGGCTCGCAAAGAGAGCACCTACCTTCTGTGTTAGATGAACAGTCTCCTGAGGAATCCATTAAGCTAAAGGCTACTGAAGACGTCATACCCACTGAGGAAGTTATTCCATCGAATGAAGACATTCATGCTGATACACCTGAAGAAAATGGTGCTGAAGAAAATCCTCAGCCATGTCAACCTACTCATCCAAGAGTTGCAAATGAATTGTAGATTGACAAAATCATTGATGACATCAATGGACCAGGTCCTCTCACTCGCTCAAAAGCTTCACATTTGACTAACTTTTGTGGGCACTTTGCCTTTGTCTCTATCATAGAGCCCACCAAAGTTGATGAAGCATTCAAGGAGCCTGAGTGGATTCAAGCTATGCAAGAGGAATTGCATCAATTCAAGCTCAACAACGTGTGAGAACTTGTCAAGCGGACACATCCTCAGAAGCATAATATCATAGGTACCAAGTGGATCTACCGCAACAAGTAAGATGAAAATGGCCTTGTGGTGAGGAATAAGGCTCGTCTTGTAGCTCAAGGCTACACACAGGTTGAAGGAATTGACTTTCATGAAACGTTTGCACCTGTTGCTAGACTTGAAGCTATTCGCATATTGCTTGCTTATGCTAACCATCATGATATCATCTTATATCAAATGGATGTGAAAAGTGCATTCCTCAATGGTAAGCTTGAGGAAGAAGTATATGTTGCTCAACCCCTAGGTTTTGAAGTCCCCAAGCATCCTGACAAAGTCTTCAGACTCAACTAGGCCCTCTATGGCCTCAAGCAGGCCCCTCGGGCATGGTACAACACTCTGAAGGAATTCCTCATGAAGAAAGGCTTCAAACCCGATTCACTCGACCCAACTCTTTTCACCAAATCCTATGACAATGAACTGTTCATATGACATATATACGTAGACGATATTATCTTTGGCTGTACTGACAAACATTATAGCGATGAATTTGCCTATATGATGAGTGAAGAATATCAAATGTCTATGATGGGGGAGTTGAAATTCTTCTTAGGTCTTCAAATTCGTCAGCAAGACAATGACATCTTCATATCTCAAGAGAAATACTTCAAGGATGTTCTGAGGAAATTCGACATGCAAGATTGCACGTCAAAACTCCAATGCCTTCAAAAGGCCACCTCTACACTGACGAAAATGGTAAAGATTTCGATCAGAAGGTATGTCGCTCCATGATTGGCTCATTATTGTATCTATGTGCATGTAGGCCTAATATTATGCTGAGTGTTTGCATGTGTGCCCGATTCCAAGCAACACCGAAGGAATCACACCATAAGGCTGTGAAACATATTCTTCGATACTTAGCTCACACACCAATGCTTGGATTACGGTATCCCAAGGGCTCAAATCTTCACCTCATTAGATACTCTAATGCTAACTATGCTGGAGATCGTGTGGATCGCAAGTCAACCTCAGGCACATGTCATTTCCTCGAACGATCCTTAGTCTGTTGGTCCTCGAAGAAGCAGAACTGCGTCTCACTATCTACTGCTGAAGTTGAGTACATTGCTGTTGGTTCATGTTGCGCTCAGTTGCTATGGATGAAGCAAACCCTCAAGGACTATGGCATCAAGTTGAAGAATATGCCTCTCTACTGCGACAACGAGAGTGCCATCAAGATTGCTTACAACCCAGTTCAGCATTCCAAGACCAAGCACATCCAGATTCATCATCATTTTCTTCGAGATCATGTACTCAAGGGCGACATCGCCATCGACCACATCCCTACTAAAGAACAACTGGCCGATATCTTCACAATTCCCTTGGATGAAAAGAGATTTTGCAAGTTGCGGTGTGAGCTAAATATCTTAGATTCTTCGAATGTTCTTTGAAAAAGGACACACATCCTACCACTTATGCAAAATTGATGACTTAGATGTGCAACACATGAAGTAACGTTTTTCTTCAATCAATGAAGAATAACCCTCTAAGTGTGAAGAAATTAATAAATAATTTGATTCTCAGAACCCTACGACAATTGTACGCGGTGTGTGAAATCATCATTCTTATATGGTGGGTCACGCCACCAACCAAAGTTGAGTTTTTCGTCATTTTGCAAATTCTTCAAAATTTTAAATTCCTCATGTTTGCAACTTCCTCAACTTTTCAAATTATTCAAACTTTGAAACTCATGTTCTTCATTGACTATATATATATATATATTTGAGTTTTCAATGTCCTCAACAACATTCACTTATTACTAATTCTTCAAGTTGATTTTCATCTAAGTGAATGTGATCGGACTCCTTCCCCCTCTATGCTAAACTCAACCCAGTCTATTCACAAATTCTTCATATGCGTTCTACTTTGAAACTCGTTCAAAGTCTTCACTATGTCCTTGACAGCTGAAGAATTTGCGAACGGAAACTTTAAAATTTTCACTATCAAAATTTTCGGCGTTTCCCGCTCAAACAATTTTGATTCCCATGACTAGATAACCCACGATCCCCCATTATCACCACTTCTCAGTATGTGGGTGACACATGTCACATGGAGAGCAAAGGTCAGGGTGTAGGAGATATGCCCTAGAGGCAGTAATAACAGTTATTTTGTATCTCCAAAGTTTGTAATGAATGTTTATGTTCCATGCTATAACTGCAATGATTCTCGAGTCTACAAATTAAACGAGGCTTGGAGGGAAACTCATGTGCACGTGTGGTATAATAAACGGTGAATTGTATTCCTAGTCTTGCCTCTAAGACTGGCTCAAGTGTTGCATGATGGTCCTGTTTTCCTGATCATGGGCATGGCTATGCCGGCAATTTTGAGGATGCGGTGTTGGTAGAACACTCGTGTTGAATCGATCCGAATTGATGTTATGCTATGAGATTCATTTGTCACAAGTTAATGGTTAATAACACAGAGATGGTTAACGTTTGCATAATTCCTTAGACCATAAGAGTATCGAGTTTCTTCATGCTTGCTTCATGAACTTTGGGGTTTGTTAAACGTCATCCGTAAATGGGTGGCTATTACGGCGGCTTATGGGTTCATGGAAAAGTATGTCAAGTAACTTGATAGCTCAAGATTGGGATTTGCTCCTCCGACGATGGAGAGATATCTCTGGGCCCTCTCGGTGTTATGGTATCCATCATCGTCTGGCCAGACACTTTGTGATTTGATCACGGGGATGCCGGAACACGGGAACGAGAAAAGAGAACAATACCGGCAACGAGGTAACTGGCATAGTGGACAAGTTGTTGATCCATGAGGATGCCTACATGTCTCACCTCGGGTAATTGTAAACATATCGCGAAGCAACAAGAATAGCTCACGGAACTAGAGGTTCACTCGAATATTCATTCGTGTGGGTATAGGGGTCAATATGGGTGTCCACGGCTCCGATGTTGATCATTGATCGGAAGGGGTTCCGGGTCATGTCTATGCTTCACCGAACCTATAGGGTCACACGCTTAAGGGTCATCTATCTGTTGAATACTAGACAGGGAGTCTGAGAGAAAATCACCGAAAATTTTCGGACACCGGAAAAGTTTTGGACAGCGGAAAAGTTCCGCAGACAGGTCAACGGAACAGTTTCGGTGAAACTGAAAAGTTGTTTCAGGGGATACCAAAAAGTCAAATTGGTTCCGGCACATGCCTGATAATTCTTGAAGGGTGCCAGAATCGTTCTAGAAACTTTCTAGAATTTTCCGGGATGAAAACCGGAAATGTTCCGGAGCTGCCGGAACCACTTCAGATGCTTTTCGCAGATGAAAATCACTATTCCGGAATTGTTCCGGATCGCATTGAAAATTATTTTAGTGGGTTACTAGAATTGTTCTAAGCCCACATAAATATTTTCAGTTCGAGCGGACGCTGAAAAATGTCGTCGTGAATAGTGAAAGTGATTTTTGGACTACTTTATGGAAAGCCACCTTTTGGGGCTTTGCTCCAAAAGATCTTGGGGATGACATGGATGGATTGGAGCCATTTTTGGGGCCCCACATGAGGGTGTGGCCGGCCACATGGTGGACTCCTTCATGGAGTCCCTCTTGTTCCTTGGTTTCACTTTTATGCCCTTGTGGAAGGACTTCATTCATGTGCATTTTGGGTTTTATTGTAAAACCACCCTACCCCTTGGTTTTCCTATAAATAGGAGGTGAGTGGGCTGCCATTTCTTCATCCTTGTGCTCTCATACACATGCTTTGCTTTGCAAGCTCTCTCTCCCCCTCCCACGAAAAGAGTCTTTCGTAGAGCCGAAAGGCTGTTTGGGTTCCGGCAGGAACTAGTTCTGGACGGCGAAGCCCTGCCGGATAGATGACACCGTATGTGTGCAACCCCGTAGAGAGGTCGTAGTTTCGATCTTTTGCCCGAGGGGCTGTTCGTGTGTCCTCCCGTAGGGCTGTCCGAGTCTTTGTTCTAGTTTCGAGGGTCCTCCCGAAGGGCTGTCCGCGACATCGTCCGGGGGACTGTCCGACCGCCTCCCGAAGGGCTGTCCGACGAGGGAGTACATCCTCGCGGTTGGGAGGTTGTAAAATCCTAGCTGCGGGGATCTGCACCAACGATCTCCACCGACTCTTCTTCCGCTGCGCTTCGAGTCGGTACGGATCATATCAAACCTTGTATGCAGTCTCCATAGTGGTCCTGGGCGTGCTCGCTATACCGGAAATTTTTGTTTTCTGCCGCGTTCCCCAACAGTGGCATCAAGAGCCAGGCTATGAGTAGATGCATGTTATGATCTAGAATACATGAGATGTATGGGTATTGCATAGTATAATTTTGTAGTAGATGAGATCTATTGCTGAAAATTATTTGTGCGGGTAGCAGATGAAATCTATTACCCGATGTTCCTCTTGCTTCCCATGAATTTGCGTAGTCCATATCTTGACGGAATTGTGGAATCTTACAAAGTTCTGACAATCCGCGATCCTTTCATGCTGCTCCTAAGTATGCTGATTGACAGATCAACGAAGTGCTAACAGTTCTTTGGGTTCCACCATAGTCAAAAGAAATATGGATGTTTCGCAGATGAAAGGGCAATGCAGATATGATCTGCACGGGGGTCACGCGTATGACGAGGTTTAGTATGGGGCTCGAGATTTTATCATCTCGTGTTTCATACACCCTGGAAAGTTAATCTAGAAACTTGAATTATCATACTTGATGATAAACGTTGGTAGCTGCGGTTTGAGTCAAAACCTTAGAAGCCACGTAAAATAAAATTTTGTATAAACCGATTAGAGGCGTCTAACTTGGTTTTGCAGGATGGTTTGCATGTGATGTGGTATAGCAAAGCTCATATTCAATTTTGATTATGTATGAGATGGCTATATGATGTAATTAACATGACCTGCGTGTCATGATTTGGCATGATGGCTGGAGCCATATGATTGCACTTTAATGACCTGCGTGTCAACCTTATGTAATACACTTATTTTATTAGCTATAGAGATAGCAATATTATCTGGTGCATCGACAAGGTGGTGGCAATCTTCGCAAAGGTGAACACCGACGCGAATGCCAAAGACGAAGAAATACTTGACTTCTCCGTCAGAAGGGGCTATACCATATCATGCTATTATGAATCGCCTGAGATGTTTATCCCTCTTGATGCACCCTTCTTAATTGCGAGGTAGTCGCTTTTTATTAGGGTGATCTCTCACTTAGAATATCAAGTAGTTAGTGTTCTCCCAAGTGTAGCACCGTCAGGACACCTATCTCTTCGGGGTATCACATGATTACATGGGTACGAACGATTAGAGAAGTGTGAGGCGGGTGAGTTGAGACCTCGCAGCGAGATCACTTGGTTGACTTGACGTTCAGGCATGAAAGTCATGAGCTCGGAACACATGCATCGAAAGATGAACAAGAATCACATAGAGATGTGATTGGCAAGTTGGCCTACCAATTGAAATTCTTGTCACTTGAGATGGTTACATCCTTGACGCTGAATTGAAAGTTGGGTCTTGCATCACTCACAATCAATTATGAGAGATATTGATTTGAGTGGGAGTGCACCTTAGAATAAAAATTATTTATTCACTAGTGCCAAAAATCATTATGAACAAAGTCTAAATGAACTTGTGTTTTCCGTTGTAGATCAAATGGCTCGCAACACCGCGTTCAACTTAGGCCCTATGTTAGAGAAAGAGAAGTTAGCTGCGAATGGAAACAACTATGCGGACTGGGTCCGTACCCTGAGGATTGTCCTCCGGGGTGCTAAGAATGTGTATGTGCTTGATGGACCTCTTCCTCCTAAACCGGCTGCCACAGCCGCGACAGACATACAAAATGTCTGGGCCACTAAGGATGATGATTACAACTTAGTGCAGTGCCTCATGCTGTCTTGCATGAGTTCAGAGCTTCAAAAACGTTTTGAATTCCATAACTCCTTTGATATGATCAAGGATCTGGATGCTCTTTACAAGTTTAATGCACGGTCTGAACGTTTTGACATCATGAAAATGATGGCGGAGACCAAAATGGCTGAGGGCAGTTCAGTTGGCGAGCACGTAGTCAATATGATTGGCTACGCTGAAAGGCTTAAAATCCTGGAATTCCCACTTCCAGAAGAGCATGTTATGGACTTGTTGCTAGGTTCACTCCCCCCGTCTTACGGCGGTTTTATCATGAACTACAACATGAATGGGATGGACAAAACAGCAAATGAGGTGCTTGCCATGCTAAAAACTGCTGAAGGAGGACCGCAGAAAAATCGCAAGCAAGTGTTGCTTGTGAATAAAACTGCCAGTTTCAAAGAAGGGCAAGGGCACCGGTAAGACCGGCTTCCAACGCAAATCTAAGGGCGGAGCCAAGAATGAAACTAAGTGCTTTTATTGCAAGGGCACAGGACACTGGAAGAGAAACTGCAAGAAGTATCTGGAAGATAAGAAGTCCGGGAAAACGGGAAAAGGTATAATTGTTATACAAGTTAATGTCATTGACGTTTTGCTTGCTAGCGAAAATTCTAAGTCTTGGGTATTTGATACCGGATCGGTTGCTCACATTTGCAACTCGATACAGGGGCTTCAGAAGGTGCGCAAGCTGGCAAAGAATGAAGTCGTGATGCGTGTCGGGAACGGCGCTGGGATCGCCGCTCAAGCCGTCGGCATTATGCCTCTACGTCTCCCTTCAGGATTTATTTTGGAACTTGGTAACTATTATTTTGTTCTGTTATTGCGTAGAAACATTATCTCTGGATCATTTTTAGTACACAATGGGTACTCCTACAAGTCCGAGAACAATGGTTGTTCACTTTATTGTAAGGATATGTTTTATGGATTTGCACCCATTGTTGGGGACCTTTTCATACTGAATCTTGATTGTGGAAATGATGTCTTTAACGTGAATGCTAAACGCCTTAAGAAGGCTGATACCACCACCACTTACTTGTGGCACTGTCGGCTTGGCCACATCGGAAAGAAACGCATGCAAAGACTCCATAAAGATGGAGTTTTACCGTCCCTTGATTTTGAATCATTTGACACATGTGAAGCTTGCTTGATGGGAAAAATGACCAAGACGCCGTTCACGGGTCATCCTGAACGGGCGGGTGAATTATTGGAAATAATACATAGTGATGTATGTGGTCCAATGAACACGGCCGCACGGGGTGGGTATTTTTACTTCGTGACTTTTACTGATGATTTAAGTAGGTATGGCTATATCTACTTGATGAAGCATAAGTCGGAAACCTTTGAAAAGTTCATAGATTTTCAGAATGAGGTAGAAAATCATCGTGACAAAAAGATTAAGTTTCTGCGGTCTGATCGCGGAGGCGAATATCTTAGTCATGAGTTTGGCCAACATCTGAGTGACCGTGGAATCATTTCACAGCTTATGCCTCCCGGAACTCCACAGCAAAACGGAGTGTCTGAACGACGTAACCGAACCCTGTTAGACATGGTAAGGTCGATGATGTCTCTTACAGATCTACTGATATCTTTTTGGGGTCACGCACTACTCACTGCCGCTTATACATTAAACAGAGCGTCGTCTAAGTCTGTTGAGACGACACCACATGAGATGTGGTGTGGGAAGATACCTAGTGTGTCGCATCTCAAGGTTTGGGGTTGTGAGGCATACATAAAATGTTTACAGCCAACCAAACTAGAACCTAGATCAGACAAATGTTACTTTGTAGGTTATCCAAATAACACCATTGGATATTCCTTCTATCACCAGTCCGAAGGCAAAATGTTTGTCGCAAAGGTTGCACACTTTCTTGAGAAAGAATTTCTCGCTAAAGAATTGAGTGGGAGGACAGTACAACTTAATGAGATTAGTGAATCTTTGGCAACCGTTGATATGGCTAAGGAACTGGAAGTAATTCCGCAAATTATCCCTACAACCGAGCCGGAAGTTGTCGCATGTGATGCGGAAACTTCAGACAATATTGTTACTGAACCGCACAGATCAGGTAGGGCTATCCAGCCACCTAAGTGGTTTCATAATGAAATCTTCATTCTTGAAGACGATGAACCTGCGCACTACAAGGAAGCGATGGCGGGGCCTAGGTCAAGGGAATGGCACAAGGCCATGAGATCCGAAATGGAATCCATGTACGAAAACCAAGTTTGGAACTTGGAAGAACTTCCAGATGGTGTAAAACCCATTGGTTGTAAATGAATTTTCAAAAGAAAGACAGACGTGGATGGTAACATTACTATCCACAAAGCTAGACTTGTCGCGAAAGGGTTCACGCAAGCTCCAGGAGTGGACTACGACGGGACTTTCTCACCCATAGCTATGCTTAGGTCTGTTCGGATATTACTAGCAATTGCTGCTTATTTCGATTATGAAATATGGCAGATGGATGTCAAAACGGCTTTGCTAAATGGAAACCTTGAACAGGATGTATACATGATACATCCAGAAGGTTTTGTCGATCCTAAGAATGCTGGAAAGGTATGTAAGCTTCAGAAAGCCATTTATGGTCTGAAGCAAGCATCAAGGAGCTGGAACATTCATTTTGATGAAGTGGTCAAAGAGTTTGGCTTCATCAGGAACGATGAAGAATCTTGTGTTTACAAGAAGTTTAGTGGGAGCGCAAAAGCATTTCTAATCTTGTATGTGGATGACATATTGTTGATTGGAAATGATGTGAATTTTCTTAGCGAAATAAAAGACTCATTGAAAATGAGTTTTTCAATGAAAGACTTAGGTGAAGCGGCATATGTATTGGGCATCAGGATCTATAGAGATAGATCAAGACGCCTAATAGCGCTTAGCCAAAGCACGTACATTGACAAGGTGTTGAAAAGGTTCAACATGGAGAACTCCAAGAAAGGCCTACTCCCCATGTCACCTGGCACAGTGCTTTGCAAGAATCAGAGTCCTCGGACCCTCGATGAGCGAGTACAAATGAATGATATTCCATATGCTTCGGCAGTTGGTTCTATTATGTATGCCATGCTATGTACAAGACCGGATGTTTCCTATGCGCTAAGTGTTAGCAGCCGGTACCAAGGTGATCCAGGATTGGAACACTGGGCCGCAGTCAAGGGTATTCTTAAGTACCTTAGAAGGACCAAGGATTTACTCCTTGTGTACGGAGGTGATGAAGAGCTCATTGTAAGTTGTTACACTGATGCAGGCTTCATGACTGACCCAGATGACTTCAAATCTCAATTTGGCTATGTTTTCATATTGAACGGCGGTGCAGTTGATTGGAAAAGTTCCAAACAAAAGAGTGTGGCGGATTCTACGACGGAGGCGGAATATGTTGCTGCTTCTGAAGCCTCCAAGCAAGCTGTCGGTATCAAGCAATTTCTTGAAGACCTTGGTGTGGTTCCAAGTGCCCTGGACCCGGTGGAGATCTATTGTGATAATAGTGGCGCCGTGGCTCAGGCAAGGGAGCCATGTTCGCACCATAAGACAATGCATATTCAACGCAAATATAAACTCATTCGACATCATGTCAAAGAAGGTTTAGTGAAAGTACGCAAAGTTCACACTGATCTGAATGTGTCAGACCCGATGACAAAGCCTCTACCACGAGCAAAGCATGAGCAACACCAGATAGCCATTGGTGTTAGGGAAGCCATGTAACTGGATTATGACTCTAGTGCAAGTGGGAGTCTGTAGGAGATATGCCCTAGAGGCAGTAATAACAGTTATTTTGTATCTCCAAAGTTTGCAATGAATGTTTATGTTCCATGCTATAACTGCAATGATTCTCGAGTCTACAAATTAAACGAGGCTTGGAGGGAAACTCATGTGCACGTGTGGTATAACAAACGGTGAATTGTATTCCTAGTCTTGCCTCTAAGACTGACTCAAGTGTTGCATGATGGTCCTGTTTTCCTGATCATGGGCATGGCTATGCCGGCAATTTTGAGGACGCGATGTTGGTAGAACACTCGTGTTGAATCGATCCGAATTGATGTTATGCTATGAGATTCATTTGTCACAAGTTAATGGTTAATAACACAGAGATGGTTAACGTTTGCATAATTCCTTAGACCATGAGAGTATCAAGTTTCTTCATGCTTCCCTTATGAACTTTGGGGTTTGTTAAACATCATCTGTAAATGGGTGGCTATTACGGCGGCTTACGGGTTCATGGAAAAGTATGTCAAGTAACTTGATAGCTCAAGATTGGGATTTGCTCCTCCGACGATGGAGAGATATCTGTGGGCCCTCTCGGTGTTACGGTATCCATCATCGTCTGGCCAGACACTTTGTGATTTGATCACGGGGATGCCGGAACACAGGAACGAGAAAAGAGAACAATACCGGCAACGAGGTAACTGGCATAGTGGACAAGTTGTTGATCCATGAGGATGCCTACATGTCTCACCTCGGGTAATTGTAAACATATCGCGAAGCAACAGGAATAGCTCACGGCAACTAGAGGTTCACTCGAATATTCATTCGTGTGGGTATAAGGGTCAATATGGGTGTCCACGGCTCCGATGTTGATCATTGATCGGAAGGGGTTCCGGGTCATGTCTATGCTTCACCGAACCTATAGCGTCACACGCTTAAGGGTCATCTATCTGTTGAATACTAGACAGGGAGTCTGATAGAAAATCACCGAAAAGTTTCGGACACCGGAAAAGTTTCGTACAGCGGAAAAGTTCCGCAGACAGGTCAACGGAACAGTTTTGGTGAAACTGAAAAGTTGTTTCAGGGGATACCAAAAAGTCAAATTGGTTTCGGCACATGCCTGATAATTCTTGAAGGGTGCCAGAATCGGTCTGGAAACTTTCTGGAATTTTCCGGGATGAAAACCGGAAATGTTCCGGAGCTGCCGGAACCACTTCAGATGCTTTTCGCAGATGAAAATCACTATTCCGGAATTGTTCCGGATCGCATTGAAAATTATTTTAGTGGGGTACTAGAATTGTTCTAAGCCTACATAAATATTTTCAGTTCGAGCGGACGCTGAAAAATGTCGCCGTGAATAGTGAAAGTGCTTTTTGGACTACTTTATGGAAAGCCACCTTTTGGGGCTTTGCTCCAAAAGATCTTGGGGATGACATGGATGGATTGGAGCCATTTTTGGGGCCCCACATGAGGGTGTGGCCGGCCACATGGTGGACTCCTTCATGGAGTCCCTCTTGTTCCTTGGTTTCACTTTTATGCCCTTGTGGAAGGACTTCATTCATGTGCATTTTGGGTTTTATTGTAAAACCACCCTACCCCTTGGTTTTCCTATAAAGAGGAGGTGAGCGGGCTGCCATTTCTTCATCCTTGTGCTCTCATACACATGCTTTGCTTTGCAAGCTCTCTCTCTCCCTCCCACGAAAAGAGTCTTTTGTAGAGCCGAAAGGCTGTCTGGGTTCCGGCAGGAACTAGTTCTGGACGGCGAAGCCCTGCCGAATAGATGACACCGTATGTGTGCAACCCCGTAGAGAGGTCGTAGTTTCGATCTTTTGCCCGAGGGGCTGTTCGTGTGTCCTCCCGTAGGGCTGTCCGAGTCTTCATTCGAGTTTCGAGGGTCCTCCCGAAGGGCTGTCCGCGACATCGTCCGGGGGACTGTCCGACCGCCTCCCGAAGGGCTGTCCGACGAGGGAGTACATCCTCGTGGTTGGGAGGTTGTAAAATCCTAGCTGCGGGGATCTGCACCAATGATCTCCACCGACTCTTCTTCCGCTACACTTCGAGTCGGTACGGATCAGATCAAACCTTGTATGCAGTCTCCATAGTGGTCCTGGGCGTGCTCGCTATACCAGAAATTTTTGTTTTCTGCCGCGTTCCCCAACACAGGGGCAATCTGTCCAAAATCTTTAGACAGATTGGTTTTCACCTCCACTATAAATACCCCTCCCCTTTCACTGTGCTCGGTTACTCACATCCTCTCTCTCCCGAGCTCCGACCTAGCGCCGCCGCTAAAATCATTGCCGCCGGTGTGGAAGAGCTTCACTGCCTCGACCTCACTGTCGCCGTACTCGCATCGGCCTAGGAAGTCTTCATCCCGCCGCCACTATATCCGTCTCCCTCTGCCGAGCTAGGGTGTGGGAGATCTAGACTGACGAACTTCCTTAATATCATCTCATAGTTTGTCGTGTTCTTCATCAGGGTAAATAAAATTTATTTTTACTGCCCTTATTTGATCTTCAAGTTTTCCAGAATCTTCAGAAAGGTGTTTATTCTTCAAGAATCTCATTCTAAAGCACCTTACATGTTCATTCACTTGATGACTTTCTCTAAGTTTTGATTTTCTTCAAGATTCCTCAATTGTGTGAATCCTGAAATTTGCACAACTCTGGAATCTAAGACAAAGAAAACTTAGTGAAATTCCTCAAGACACCAATGGTCAAATTCCTCACACCTAGTTTTATTGAAAAATTTCTGAGAACGCATATGACCTCTTCAAATTCCTCGCACCTATACTCTGTTCACAGGTACAAACATGTTCGCTGATGAATCACTAGGTTCTCATCAACTTAACTCATTTCCAACGTTTCTTGAGGAAGAACTATGCACTTCTTCAAAGTCCTCAAGAGTTCAAAATCCTCAGCTGAAGAAAATGGCTTTTGGGAAGAAGCCACAGAAAGGTGGAAAGAAGGCTGAACAGAATACTGCTTTTGAGATTCCTGACCATCTGTATGTTGGTTACAGTACACCAGATGAATCCATACATGGCAAAGAGATGAAAGAACAAAGAAAGATCAGAATTCAGAGGATTGAACAAAGGTGGGTGAGGGAATGGAAAGAGTATCGCTATGTTACTTCCAAGTACATGAAGAAATTCGCACTCAAACCCCCTTGCTTTAGGGCTCCTCCAGCTGATGATCAAGTGGTTGATCCCACTAGTGTTGCTCGCGGTGAGGACTATCCCGCTAAGTGGGCAAAGCGTCAACTCAAACTGCAGAGAGCTGTTGTGAAGAAATTCAATGAAGACTCTGCTGCTGCTGCTGCCACTGTCGGAGCCTCTGCTAGTGCTCCGAAGAAATCTATGATGAAGAAATCTGCTATCAAACCAAATTCTTCATCTTCAAAATCATCACAACATATTCCTCAAGCTCAAAGGCCTCAGCTCTCAAAGGCCTCAGCTGCTGATACGGTTGCTGATCAGTCCTCGGGTGTTGCTGCTAAGTTCTCAACTCCTATGCACCTTGCCTCAAGCCAACAGACTGAAGGATTTTCAATTGCTTCAGGGGCATCAGCAAGTTCTTCAGCCGAAGCACATTCCTCAAGCAGTCTTTCTGTGAGGAAAATGAAAGCAATTGCTGCCCGAGGAATGCGCCCAAGTCCTCAACCCAAGAAGGTGGCTTTCACAATTCCATCAGATTCCTCAGATGAAGCTGATGATGAGGAACTTGCTGCAATCATCAGAAACAAGCAAGAACGAGTGGCTCAAGCCAAGGGCACTCAAATTCCTCTATTCCTTGATCCAAAACGGGTGCTTAACTTCATAGATATTTGGCACAAGGATCGCAAAACACCAATTGATGACTTGAAGCTGCCTCTTGGTCCTGATCATGCCCTCATAGCTTTCATTGCTGAAGAAAAATGGAAGTATGAGAAGGCGAGACAAACAAAGAAGACTCAGTACAGGAAAGAGCATTTCTTGAAGAACAATGTTCTGAAGCTTTCTCCTAAGGAACTTGTGAAGATGCAGTCTGAGATCAAAGACCTCAGTGAGGAATTCAATGCATACTATACTGATTGGCAAGGCGCCAAGGTCCGCTTTGTCAATATAGCGGACAAAGTCATCACTGATCACAACTCAAGGGTTGCATCTCGTTCGCAACCACAAAATCATCAGGCTGATGAATCTGCTCAGCCACCTGAAGAAACTGCCAGCGCTGCTGAAGAAAGTCAGTTCGCTGATGACCCTGCCAGGACAATCTCCACTGTTGTGCCTGAAGAAGCTGACAGGCCAGCTGAAGCATTTGGTGTGCCTGGTGAAACTGAACCCACAAGGACGAATGCATCAGTCGTGCTTGAAGAAATTGTACCACCCTCACCTTTAGCTGAATCAGACAAATCATCAAAGGTGAAGACAATCAACCTTCTTTCTGTATCAGAAGTGAAGAAAACTAAGGCTTCTAAGAAGAAGGCACTGAAAACAAAAGCTTCAACTTCAGATTCCTCAACTGTGAAGAAGTTGAAGACTCTGCCAAAGTCCTCAACTGAACCATTTGATGCCACTCCACTCTCCTCAGCACCCTCCTATGAGATCATTCCATTTGGTGTTGACTATGTCATTCCAGATGAAGAAAATGAAGAAGATCATTCTGTTGCTTCGACAGAGCAGATTGATGAAGACATTGAAGTTGAAGAAAATTCTTCAACTCCTTAGGTATCATCGCCCCAGCCTTAGTTCACTACTGAAGAGGCTGGTGTTGAAGAAATTGATGAGGATGTGGACATTGGCGACACTACACCTATCCTCAATGATGAATATTGGGAAGCTGCACACCCAAACTCCCCAATGACCACTCCTCTGTCACAGATTCCTCAGTCCCTAGCCCAGATTCATGAAGAATCTAATGACTTGGCCGCTCCAGCCATTGAAGAAATTCCAGTTGCATCAATTGATGACTTTGCCGCTCCAACTGCCACTGAGGAACCTGCAACGCAAATTTCTCAGACTGAAGAAATTCCTCCTATGCTAAAGGAGATCAAGGGCCGCTTCAAGTCAAATGTTCAGCCGAAGCCTAGAATGCCATTCAAAGGCTCAACGCGCCTAAAATTCCTGAAAAGCAATTTCTTCAACGAGCACATTTTCTTCACTAGTCCCAATCCCTATGACTCCGCAAGGGCCGTTTGAAGCAGATTCTGGACTGCCACTCAGATGAATTACTATGCATCAATTCTGTTCGACAAGAAGAAAGTCTTCGAGAACCATCAAATTCCTCATGCTGATATGGAAACAATTCCACCATTCACTCCAGTGCTCCATGTTCTTCACGATGTAGGAATTCTTCCCTTCTGCGTGGACATCTGCGATTGGAATGAAGAGCTAATTCTTCAATTCTATGCCACATTGCACATCATAGGCAAAGCTTCTGACATCAACTCCTGGGTTTTGGACTAGATGACAAGATCAACACAGTTCACTGCTCAAGCATCTGAATTACTTCAGTCTGGCCCAGTGCCAATTCCTTCAGATGAAGTTCGCCATCTGTTGATGAACCTGCTCTTCCAAACCAACTGATGCATGTGCTGATGAAGCCATTGGCTCCTGGAAAGCCTCAATGGAAAACCTTCCTTGTGAAGGATTTGCTATATGTGCCCAGGACGGTCTATCGCATTCTCGCTAATACCCTATGTCCTTAGAAGGGCCACAACTCTGAAGAAGAGGAAGTGGAGGGACTCATGAAGAATATGTTGTTTAACATCATTCATGGGATTCCCATCAACTTCCATGATTTCTTCATGAGGACATTGGCTAATGCTGCACTAGCTCCATTTGACCAGAAGCCTTATGCACCTTGGATCATGAAGTTCATCAGAGCAAAGTCTTCAGTTCCCTTCAAGGCGGACTTCCAGAATCATTTTGGCTTCCTGTCTCCGATCGAAGTCCTCAAGAGCACAATTGCCTCAGTTGAAGGAAAAGGCAAGGCTGTCATTGATGAAGGCACTCGTCCATTGGATGGACAGTTTTGCAAAGTTGCATCTGTCTCCACGAATGATGACACTGCAACCCAGGACTCAGAAGCAAAGGCCTCAGCTCAAAAACCTCAAGAGTCTGCCCCTCGTGTGATGACTGACTGTGAGCTTCTAATAATTCTTCATCAGAAGGTTGATCGTAATCACAAGTGGGTGAAGCGTTAGCTAGATTCCATTGTGCAAAACATGACAGTGACGCAAAACTTTGTGAAGAAGAGCCACTACTATGTGTATGAAATCCTCAACCACACTTGGGCCATTCTGTCTCACCTCAAGACTCCTGGAGAATTGAAGGAGCTGGATCTTGAGGAAAATCTTGACTGCGCCCGTCTACCAAATAAGAAGTTCAATAAGGTTCAAGTTCCTCTGATGGTCACAAGTTCATATTCTTCATCATGTGAGAAAGATGAAGATGAAGACATTGACGACACTGCAGCAGGCCCTACATCAACAAACGACCCCGACAACGCTGGCACTCCTTCCTCACCAACAAGATGAAATTCTTCAACGGGCGTTAATCCTCATTTATTTTCGTCCCTTTTGGTCTTCGGTGACAAAGGGGGAGAAAATTTGAGTTAGTCTTCAAGCGGGTATCTATATATGGGCTATTTTTGTTTAAGTTACAACTCTCGCTCTTCTGAAGCTTTTGTTGATTGGGTTGTAAACTTAAGTCCGATGGTGGTCTGACTCTTTTGAACTACTTTTCGCATGCTTATTTCCTCAAGCACCTTAATGCATGCAAGCTGAATTTTGTCAGACACCATTTTCATCATGCATTTCAATTTCTTCATATCATATGTTAAATGTGTGTATGAATTACAAGATATAGGGGGAGTTCTCCATGTTTTTAACCTATCATGTTAACTTGCAGTCCAAAGCAAATTCCTCAAATATGCACATCTTCAGGGGGAGTTCTCCTATATCTTGCAATAAAATTCCTCGAACTCAGTATTTACACTTCATAGTATTATCCCCGTTGAAAACTTAACCTATTTTTCATCAATCACCAAAAAGGGGGAGATTGTTAGTGCATCTAATGCCCCTTAGTGATTTTGGTGTATTGAAGACTTATAGCTTAAGGAACTAATATGTTTGTGAGTGTACACAAGCTTTATAAGTCAACTGAAGACTTTGCTGAAGACTTTGATATTCCCTGAAGACTTTGAAAATGAAGAAGTTGGTGTGACCTTGAAGATATGAACGACGACTATGAAGCGTGAAGACTTTTGTTTTCGTAGTTTCATTTCCTTTCTTTGAGTCATAGGAAACACCGTACTATTAAAGGGGGTCAAGGTAATACTAAGGAAAATTTCCAACTGATGCTCAACTCCAAAAGCCTCAACCTATCCAATCCTTCGAGTGAAGCCTGTGGAAATCTCTTGTAGTTCAGTCAACTTCTTCAGTGACAGAGATGATGTTCTTTTGGTCTCTGATGAAATTGATCTGACTGAGGAGTTAGGATTTCGCTAGTGCGAATTGCCTACAAGTGAGGAATATGATAAGCCTCAGGACTTTCATAGTTTGAAATTCCGACCGTTGCTATGCTTAGTGCCACTTTTCCCAATTATTCTTAGCCACATAACGGTCATATCATTGGGGTCATTTATGTCTTATCATTTCAGGTTGCACCCTGGCTATAAATAGCCACCCCCCACAAGCACTAGTTGGTTGGCTGCTCCGAGAGAGAACTGGCACTTGTCAATTGAGAGCAACCCATCCTCCAAGGACTTTGAGAGAAAATCATTAGTGAGGAAAAACCCACAACCAAACCACCAAACCCAAAGCGGTTGAGCATCACTAAAGAAATTCCTGTGTGTAACCGATGCTTGTTACCTTTGAGGACTGTGCATCCTCCAGACGTTTAGGTGTCATGGTCTAGTGTGTCCTGCAGTCAATTGGGGATCACGAAGTGACCTTGGTCTAGAGCATCTAGGAGTCAATTTTGGATCACCGGGTGACCAGTTTGTGAGGGTTTTGGAAGTCTACCCTGAAGACTTACCACGAGTGTTGGGCAAGGACTGTGTGACCTTAGCTCAAGGAGAATACGGTAAGGACTGTGTGTCCTAGGACTGTGTGTCCTCTGGTTTAAATACCAGGCCGCTCTAAACCAGACGTACGACTGTCACAGCAGTTGGAACTGGGTCATCAAACCATTGTCTTCATCGAGCTACCTGGTTCTATTTCCTCAACCCCTCTATTCCTCGTTTACTTGTTGATGAAATAGATCATACTGTTTGAAGAATTTGGCTGAAGACTTTCACAATTTCCTGACCTCAAATTCTTCAAGTTACTTTGTTCTTCACCTGCTTATCTTGTATCATGCTACTTGTAATCTGTGCATGTTTCATTTCATCATGATGACTATGTTGTTGCTATGTTCCTCTTGCACCTGAGTATTTATTCCACTGCTAGTTATTCATCACATTTAAAATTCATCAAGTTGAAATTCCTCAAGTGATGAATTTGTAAAAATCGCCTATTCACCCCCTCTAGTTGATATAACGCACTTTCACCTGCCTCTGAATTGCTTCGAGCTGTGACAATACCAATTCCCTCAGAAGGTGCAAGATGCTTATTTGATGAACCTGAATTGCCAAATCACATGATGCAAGTTCTGATGAAGCCTCTAGCTCCTATAAAACCTCAAAGAACCACCTTCCTTGTGAAGGATTTTCTCTATTTACCCAGGATAGTATACCGCATTCTGACCCAAACCCTCAGTCCTTTCAAGGGTCACAACTCTGAAGAAGAAGAAGTGGAGGGAATCATGAAGAATATGTTATTCAACATCATTCATGGGATTCCCATCAATTACCATGATTTCTTCATGAGGACTTTGGCCAATGCTGCTACAGCCCCATTTGAATTGAAGCCTTACGCTCCCTAGATCATGAATTTCATTAGATCAAGGTCTTCAATTTCATTCAAGGCTAACTTTCAAAATCACTTCAGTTTTCTGCCTTCGATCGAAGTCCTCAAGAACACATTTTCTTCAGTTGAGGGCAAAGGCAAAACTATCATCGATGAAGGTACTCGTCCATTAGATGGCCAGTTCCGCAAAGCTGCATCTTATTCAACCAATGATGACACTGCTACCCAAGATTCTGCAGCAAAAGCCTCAACACAAAATCATCAAGAAGATGCCCCTCGTGTGATGACAGATCGATAGATCCTCCTAAGTCTTCATCAGAAGGTTGATCGCAATCACAAGTGGGTAAAGCGTCAATTTGCTTCAATTCTTCAGAACATGACTATGACGCAAAACTCTGTGAGGAAAAAGCACTACTATGTGCATGAAATCCTCGATCGCGCATGGGCCATTCTCACATATCTCAAGACTCCTAAGGAACTGAAGGACATGGACTTTCAGCAGAACTTTAACTGGTCTCATCCTCCTCAGAAGAAATTCACAAAAGTTCAAGTTCCTCAGTTGGTTACAAGCTCATATTCTTCATCATGCGAGGCGGATGAAGCTGAGGATATTGACGACACTGCGGTAGGCCCTGCATCAACACACGACCCTCACAACGCTGGCGCTCCTCCATCACCTTCAAGATGAAATTCTTCAAGGGCGTTAGTCCTCATTTTTTCGTGCCTTTTGGTATTCGATGACAAAGGGGGAGAAAATTTGAGTTAGTCTTCAAGCAGGTCTCTATATATGGGCTATTGTTTTTGTTTAAGTTACAACTCTTGCTCTTCTGAAGCTTTTCTGGTTGAGTTGTAAACTTAAGTCCGATGGTGGTCTGATGCTTTTGAACTGCGTTCTGCATGCTTATTTCCTCAAGTATCGTAATGCATGCATGCTAAATTTCGTCAGACACAATTTTTCATCATGCATTTCAATTCCTCGTGATATATTTTAAAATGCGTGTATGAATTACAAGATATAGGGGGAGTTCTCCATGTATTTAGCCTGCCATGTGCATTTGTAGTCCAAAGCAAATTCCTCAAATATGCACATCTTCAGGGGGAGTTCTTCTATATCTTGCAATCAAATTCCTCAAACTCAGTACTTACACTTCACATTTTTATCCCTGTTGAAAACATAACCTATTTGTCATCAATCACCAAAAAGGGGGAGGTTGTAAGTGCATCTAGTGCCCCTTAGTGATTTTGGTGTATTGAAGACTTATAGGTTACGAGCTGATGCGTTTGTAAGTGTACACAGGTTCTTTAAGTCACTGACGAGTTTGATATATTCAGAGATTATTGACCCCTAAAAATGAATGTCTTCAACTGAAGACTTTGCTAAAGACTTTGGTATTCCCTAAACACTTTGAAAATGAAGACGTTGGTGTGACCTTGAAGATATGAACGAGGACTATGAACCGTGAAGACTTTTGTTTTCGTAGTTTTATTTCCTTTCTTTGAGTCATAGGAAACACCGTACTGTTAAAGGGGGGCAAGGTAATACTAAGGAAAATTTCCAACTGATGCACAACTCCAAAATCCTAAACCTATCCAATCCTTCGAGTGAAGCCCTTTGGAAATCTCTTGCAGTTCAGTCAAGTTCTTCAGTGACAGAGACGATGATCTTCTGGTCTCTGAGGAAATTGGTCTAACTTAGGAGTTAGGATTTCGCGAGCGTGAATTGCCTAAAAGTGAGGAACATGATAAGTCTTGAGGACTTTCATCGTTCGAAGTTCCGACCGTTGCTGTGCTTAGCGCTAGGTGTCGCCAATCATCTTATCCACATAACAGTCATATCATTGGGGGCATTTATGTCTTATCATGTCAGGTTGCACCCTAGCTATAAATAGCCACCCCCACAACCACTCGTTGTTTGGCTGCTCTGAGAGAGAACTGACACTTGTCATTTGAGAGAAACCCATCCTCGAGGGCTTTGTAAGAAAATCATCACTGAGGAAAAACCCCAAAACCAAACCACCAAACCCAAAGTGATTGAGCATCACCGAAGAGATTGTTCCTATGTGGAACCGATGCTTTTTACCTTTAAAGACTGTGCATCTTCCAGACGGTTAGCGCGTCATGGTCTAGAGCATCTAGCAATAAATTGTGGATTGCCGGGTGACTAATTAGTGAGGGTTTTGGAAGTCTACCCTGAAGACTTACCACGAGTGTTGGGCGAGGACTGTGTGACCTTAGCTCAAGAAGAATACGGGAAGGACTATGTGTCCTGGGACTGCGTGCCCTCTGGTTTAAATACCAGGCCGCTCCAAACCAGACGTACGACTATCACAACAGTTGGAACAGGGTCATCAAATCATTGTCTTCATCGAGCTACCTGGTTCCATTTCCTCAACCCTTCTATTTTCTCACATACTTGTTGTTGAAATTGATCATTACTGTTTGAAGAATTTGACTGAAGACTTTCTCAATTTCCTCATCTCAAATTTTTCAGTCACCTTGTTCTTCACCTGCTTATCCTATATCATGCTACTTGTAATCTGTGCATGTTATGATTCACCATGATGACTATGCTTTTGCTCTGTATCTCATGCACTTGAGTTAGTATTCCACTGCTAGTTGTTTATCACATTTCAAATTCGTCAAGTTGAAATTCCTTAGTGATAAATTTGTAAAAATCGCCTATTCACCCCCCTTTAGTCAACATAACGCACGTTCACTCTCGATCTACAAACGGGTATTCAACTGAAACGTTTGCGATGTGGGTTTATTAAGAGAAAAACATTGATGTTTTTATTTACTTTGATTACTATGTGAATTCATAGATAAATACTTAGTTGATCAAACCATAGATTTCATTCAGTCAAACTTTGACTTTACATTCATATAATTCAGATACAATATAAAGAAAAGTAATTGCAGCGGCGGGAGTGGCAGCACCGACATCTTGTGTCACCACTATCATCCTCTGGGATGTAGTTGTTCAAGTGTTTAAATGAGACCAGAATATGATGGAATTTCCAATCAAAGAGCCGGTCATCGCATGATCGACGGGCGGGGGCCCGGGGGGCTTTTTTGACTATAAACAGTAGGGTAAACACCCCACTCCAACTTTTGTATAATTATAACAAAGAGTATGTACAAAACTAAAAAACAAAAGTACAAATGGGGCTTGAGGTTAGCCTCAGAGCAATTGAAAATGTAAAGAAGAGAAACTAATAAAAGGTCTAGGAAACAAAACAAAGAGTGAAGAGAGAAAAACTAAGAAAATTATAATTGAGCATCTAGCCATGAATTTAACTTAGAAGCTATTTATTGTTTATCAAGTGTAAAATCAACTTTAGTTTGTCAAAAAATATATATGTTTCCATCCCTAGAAAGTAAGCAGAATGTTTTCAAAGATTTTGTTGTTCCTTGTCATCAAAATTGCCTAGGAGCCTAGAATGATTATTTCCATGAAGAATGGTAGTCTTAGTTTGTCTTTTATGCCTTGGAAGTTTGAAATACTGAACGACTTTGTGTTCTTGAAGGGAAAATGAAATTCCACCAAATCATAGTGAATGCGCAGCCTTGAAAAAGGTGGTCTAGGGTTTCCTCCTGTGGGGGGCGCGACTAGGGGCGCTACGAGGAAGAAGTCGACGACAACGTCCCAATCCGCTGAGGAGGCCACGATGGGTGTAGGCGCGCACACAGCCACATCCATGTGGGTGCAAGCACGCGCATGGGCACGGGAGTGGTGGGTGCAGAGAGCGGATGCGGACGGGCGCGGTGGGTGCGGTCACACAGATGGGGATTGAAGCGGTGGGTGCAGGGGTGCGCACAAGCATAGGCGGAGAAGAAGGCGTTGGCGCTTGCACGTACACGAGATCGTGTGGGTCTATGCGGTTCTCGCTGACGCCTGCAGTTTCCAGTGCTACGATGATGCCCAGTGACTAGCCCTTAATTGACATGGGGATGGTTGCTGGCGAGTGCATGGGGGCAACATCCGTTGCAACCATGTTCTGGACATCCCATTCGTCTTTATGTTCTATCTCCTCCGGATTTGGGTCGACTTCACCAAACCGGAAGACACATGATCCTTGTGCGCCATGGCATTGGTGGAGGTCTACATGATAGATGTGAATGAGAGATGAAGAGAGCGGATTGTGAGTCAGTGGCTAGTAAAGCTGCCTATTAATCAGTGGCGTGGGCACCATTGATGGACAGGTTGGAAGCGAGGCAGACAAATATGGAGGTGAAAGGGCTCGCTTCTCAGTGAGCCTGCAATGCACTGCTCGCACACCTCCGTGTGAGCCTGCGCAACGGAGGCCGGCTTGCACGCCTCCCATCTACTCAAACATCTGCTTGCATGATGCCTCCTAGCTAATAAATAGTGCCACACATGGCAACACATAAATGGACAGTAGAACACCCACGATCTATAAAGAATACAACTGTTTGCGATAGTAACGTGATAGTTTGTTGTTCCAAAATGCTTTTGTTCGTTATAAATGTGTGCGCTTTTTCTCAAAATGGCCACGAAAAATATCAAATCATATTTATGTTATATCATGATGCCCTGCTAATTTCTTGAATTTTGTGTGAGTTTTAGTTTTTCTACAATTTAAACCAATCTCATGGTTGGCTATAGAAAAAAATGGAAAATGTGTCTCAAATTGGAAAACAAAGTCCTATGATGCCTTTATGTTCCATGCCATGACACCATGCCAAGTTTAATGAATTTGTGGTGAGTTCTAGATTTACACACATTTAAAAACTAAGTCCCTCAATAATTGCAGTTGAGCCTTGACACCAAGATGTTGAAATTCCTTCACATTTCTTGCATGAGACGTAAACATGCAGCCAGGAACACATTTATGATTTTTCTACCCATTTTGGTGCATTGGACCTTGTGATTGTAGTTCAAATTTGAATTGCCTAAAAACACAATTAATGTATAAAATGGCCAAATGAACCCTTAATAATTCATATTTTAGCATGACGGTCGTACTTGTCTATGTTGCCTATAGAACGAACTTCAAGGAGAGAAGAGGCAGCAAATGTGGTTTTGCCGACCAAAGGTGTCAAGTTCCCTATCATAACCCCGAAGCTTCTTGTGATAAGCTTCGGTTTGTAAGAGGCTTGAGCCATAAATTGTGTTTTTTACCGTAGCACTTCTGTGCATGTCATGACACCATGTCAAGTTTCATGAATTTCTATCTAGTTTTGGATTTACAGGAATTTAAAACCAAGTTTCTCAATGCTTGCACCCAAGCAAAGATGCCGAGTTGTTTGAAATCCATTCCCATTTATTGCATGACCCTTAAAATGCAGCGAGGGACACATTTATGATCTTTCAACCCATTTTGGTGCAATGGACCTTGTGATTGTAGTTCAAATTTTAATTATGCACATAAAATGCCTAAAAACTCAATTAATATATGCAAAAGGTCAAACGAACCTTGAATAATTCCATAATTTCACACGAAAGTCCTATTGGTCTATGTTGCCATAGAAAAAACTTCAAGGAGAGAAGAGGCAGCAAATGTGATTTCGCCCACAAAAGTGACATGCTCCCTATCGGAACCCGGAACCTTGATGTGATAAGCTCCAGTTTGTGAGAGGCTTGCGCCATAACTTGTCCCAAATTGGACATTTTTTACCACGACATGTTTGTGACACGCCATGACAGCATGACAAGTTTTGTGAATTTCTGATGAGTTTTGGATTTACAGGAATTTAGAAACCAAGTTTCTCAATGTTTGCAGCTGAGCCAAGATGCCAAGTTGTTTGAAATTCATTTCCCATTTCTTGATTGGGGCCTAAACATGCAACCATGGACACATTTACAATTTTTTAACCCAGATTGGTGCATTATACCATGTGATTGTAGTTCAAATTTGAATCATGCACATCAAATGCCTAAAAACTCAATTAATGTATAAGAAGGCCGAATGAACCCTGAATAACATGACAATCATATTGGTCTATGTTGCCTATAGGAAAAACTTCAAGGTGAGAAGAGGCAACAAATATCATTTTGCCCACAAAAGGTGATACACCCCCTATCGAAACCCCAAAGCTTCATGTGATTAGCTCTGGTTCGTAAGAGGCCTATGCCATAACTTGTCTCAAATTGGACAAAAAAATTAACATGGCATGTTTGTGCCATGTCATGACACCATGCCAAGTCTCATGAATTTCTAACGATTCGTAGATTTACAAGTATTTAAAAACCAAGTTTGTAAATGTTTGCAACTAACCAAGACGTCGAGATGTTTGAAATTCATTCCCAATTCTTGTATGAGACATAACCGTGCAGCTAGGGAGATGTATATGATTTTTTAACCAATTTTGATGCACTGGACCTTGTGGTCACAGTTCATATTTGAACTATGAACATTAAATGTCTAAAAACTCAACTAATGTATAAAAAGGCCAAACGAACCTTGAGCAATTCCATATTTTAACACGACATTCCTATAGTTATCCAAACACCATGCTTTGCTGATGTAACCTCATTTTTCGTTTTAGAATAATATGAAAATCAAGTACATCGCAAACAGTTCATGACCATGAATCATGTGTGATGCAGTATAAAATATCTTCGGCCAATCCTCTTATATGGCTTACGCCGGAAGCTTTGTTGACTACAGTCCACCGCTAGTGCATCAACCACACTTGATGCCCAATCCCATTTTATTGTTCAATCGTCGTCGGTGAAAGATGGGGATGTCGGCCCACATCATGAAGGCAACTTCGGTGGCCAACTCCAGACCGAGCGCATTCTAAGATGTTGCTGCTGCCAACTCAGCAGCAACAGACGCCCTGTCGGAGACTTTGGATGCGCTCATGGAGGTTGTGAGCATGCTCAGAGCGGTTGCGTCTTCGATAGCAAATGGCGAGAATGGCACAACAGCTGTCCATTCCTCGGCTGTCACCAACGCCCGTTCCGAGGCCTCCCATGCTCACCTCGTGTCGGTCATCGCACAAATGTTATGGCCTTCCCCAACATGGGTTGGCAACCTACGTCTGAAGAGTTCGCAATCACTCTTGCTGGATGGCCTAAAGATGACACATCAATAAGATACCCTTCGACGAAACTATGTGCGATGCATGAATCGCAAACGGTATAGTTCAAGCTCCGTCACCAATAACATGAACTTTGTGCGATGGCGGGACCAACAAATACGATTGAGAAAAGACTTATGTGTGCAATTTCTGCCATACAGTTTTTTCATATGAATTGTTTGTGATTAGCTAAAATATCACAAATGGTTACACAGATCCCAATGTGTGCGATGGAGGGCACTCAGTTCGCTACCATAAACTATGTGCGATGATACAGCAAAACCCAAACGATTCGGCATAACAAGATGTGTGCGATATAAAACAAACGTGTGAGTAATTAGAATCTTATGCAACACCATAAATAACACAACTGATTGGTGCTAATAACTTGTGTGTTGTGAGAAAATGTTTGCTGGTATACAATTGTCAGCAATTGATGAAATCATCACCGACAGGTTCCGTAGTTTAGTCCGTGTGTACTATGATTTTCTCTATATGCACAACATCTATGATGTGCCAACCCCCTCGCAAGAATCCGCAACTACGAGAAAAGTATCAAGAAAAAATCTAACCATGACATTAAACATGTGAATCCAAATCAGCCCCTTACGAAGTAGCGCATAAACTAGGGTTTAAGCTTTTGTCACTTTAGCAACCCATCATATAATAACTACTGCACAATGCATTCCCTTAAGCCCAAGGATGGTGTAGTGCCATGTAGTCGACGTTCACATGACACCACTAAGGGAATCACAAACTCATTATCATCAAAAAAATTGAATACATATCAAATTCACATGATTACTTGCAACATGACTTCTCCCGTGACCTCAAGAACAAAGGTAACTACTCACAAATAATATGCATGCTCAAGATCATAGGGGTATTAAATAGCATAATGGATCTGAACATACAATCTTCCACCAAATAAACCATATAGTAATCAACTATGTAATGTAGTCAACACTACTAGTAACCCACAGGTACCAATCTGAGGTTCTGGTACAAAGATTGAACACAAGAGATGAACTATGGTTTGAGAGGAGATGGTGTTGTTGAATATATTTATTAAGAATGGACTCCCAAAGATTAGGGGGTTGTTGGTGATGACGATGTCTTTGATTTCCCCCTCCGGGAGGGAAGTTCCCTCGACGAAATCGCTTCATCGGAGGGCAAAAGTGCTCCTACCCAAGTCCCGCCTTGAGACGGTGGCGCTTCATCCCAAAATTACTTTCTTAATATTTTCTAGGTCAAAATACCTTAAATACCATAAGATGGGCACCAGAGGTGGGCCCTGTTTAGCACAACCCACCAGGACGCGCCTGGGGGGCCTGGCACGCCCTGGTGTCTTGTGCTCACGAGGTGTCCCCCACCGATAGTTATTTGCTCCAATATATATTATATATTCCAAAATAAATCTCCGTGAAGTTTCGGCTCATTTGAACATGTGCATAATAGGTATCTCTAAAATGCTTTTTAGGTCCAGAATTCCTACTACCGGTATTCTCCCTCTTTGTGCAAACCTTGCATATTATGAGAGAAAAGGCATTAGAATTACCCCATAAAGCATTATTATGCCAAAAACATTAAAATAACAGTAGGAAATCATGATGCAAAATGGACGTATCAACTCCCCCAAGCTTAGACCTCGCTTGTCCACAAGTGAAAGCCGATACCGAAAATCATGTCCACGTGGTTCGAGAGAGAGGTGTCGATAAAAACAACATACAAACATAGTAGCATCATGCTTATTATCATAACAGCAACAAACTTTATCATAAAACTCATTCATAAATTTTTTTTTTATAACATCATCATATAACTTCTTATGAACAAATAACAATTCAACACAACATAGAAGTATAAGGCATAAACCTTACTGGAAACCAACAAACTATGTTCTCGGTCAACTTTGCAACTACAATTCATCATATTTTCAGGAAGGGTCTCGTGTCAGAGCCTTTTGGCGAGTCCACATACTCAACCATCATTTAGTATTCTATGATTGCTAATACTCACAACCCATGGGCAAAAAGTTTCAACCGGACACATAGAAAGATAGGGGCTTGTGGTTTCGCCTCCCAACGTATGCATCTCAAAGGTGATGTCAACAATAATAACTCATGCTCACTCATATCCAACTGGGTATATGTGTCTAGATCTTTCCACACCATGTGATGCTTGCAAAAAGAAAAAGTAAAAAGGAATAGGGAAGAATACTTTGACTCTTGCATAAATGTAAATACATAAAGGTAAAAGATAGGCCCTTCGCAGAGGGAAGCAGAGGTTGTCATGCGCTTTTTAGTTTGTATGCCAAATCCCTTAGTGCAAAAGAACGTCACATTGTATTTCCCCTTGTGATAGAAACCTTTATTACACAGTGAATCACTTTTATTACTTTGCCGTCACAAGTTCGTACAATGCTCAATTTTCTCTTACCCAAATTGATCAAACACTTTTAGAAGCAATTTTTATTGCCTTAGTGCACCGATGAAAACTTACTTTAAGGATCTTATTCAATCCTCAGGTAGGTATGGTAGACTCTAAAAACATGAGTTTGGGTTTGGGCTTTTTGGATGCACAAGTAGTATCTCTACTTAGTGTGGGATTTTTGGATGCACAAGTAGTTTCATTAATTAAATATACCCATATCTACTCTAATCCTTAGTGAAAGTAATAAAACAAAGATATCCACCACACGCTACAACACTCATTGGACCGCGTACATCAACATGTATCATTTCCAATAGGTCACTTTCTCGCTCCATCATACAAGAAAATGGGGTCTTAGTCATCTTGCCCAATAGGCATGGTCCGCATGTCTCAACCGTTTCGAAATCGAGTGAGTCCAAAGATCCATCAACATGGAGTTTCTTCATGTGCTTTACACGAATTTGACAATTATCGGTAGTGCCACAAGTATGTGGTACTATCATTACTAACTTTGCATCTTTTGGCATCAATATTATGAACATGTGTATCACTATGATCAAGATTCAATAAACCATTCTCACTGGGTGCATGACCATTGAAGGTATTATTCATATAAACAGAATAACTATTATTGTCTAACTTAAATGAATAACCGTATCGCAATAAACATGATCTAATCACGTTCATGCTCAACGCAAACACCAAATAACATTTATTTAGGTTCATCCCTAATCCCGAAGGTAGAGAGACGTGCGATTGTGATCTCATCAACCTTGGAAACACTTCCAACACAATCGTCACCTCGCCCTTAGCTAGTCTCCGTTCATTCCGTAGCTATTATTAGTTACCTACATTTAGCAATTGAACCGGTATCTAATACCCAAATGCTACTAGGAGTACTAGTAAGGTACATATCAATAACACATATATTAAATATACTTCTATTGACGTTGCCAGCCTTCTTATCTACAAAGTATCTAGGGTCGTTCCGCTTCAGCGATCGTCCTCCTCATAATAGAAGCACTTAGTATCGGGTTTGGGTTCAACCATGGGTTTCTTCACCAGAGCGGCCACTGGCTTGCCATTCTTGAAGTTTTTCCCTTCTTGAAACTAGTGGTTCTACTAACCATCAACACTTGATGCTCCTTCTTGATTTAACCTTCGCGGTGTCAAACATCGCGAAAAATGCAGGGATCATCTTCTCCATCCCTGGCATGTTATAGTTCATCACGAAGCTCTAGCAGCTTGGTGGCAGTGATTTGGAGAACTATATCAATCACTATCTTATATGGAAGATCAACCCCCACTCGATTCAAGTAGCACCAAGACAATCTAAGTACATGCTCACTGACTGGGTTATTCTCCTTCATCTTGCAGGCAAAGAATCTTGTTGGAGGTCTCATACCTCTCAACACGGGCATGAGCCCGAAATCCAATTTCAGCTCTTGGAACATCATATATGCTCTATGACATTCGAAATGTATTTGGAGCCTGAATTCTAAGCCATAATGCATGACGCACTGAACTATCAAGTAGTCATCACACTGTGCCTATCAGATGTTCACAACATCCACAAACGACGCTAAAGGGGGTGGTGCACCGAGCGGTGCATCAAGGACACAAACCTTATGTGCAGCAATGAGGACAATCCTCAGTTTATGGACCTAGTCCGCATAATTGCTACCATCATATTTTAACTCTATTTTCTCTAGGAACGTATTAAAAAACATAGGGGAGCTACAGCACGAGCTATTGATATGCAATATAATTTTGCAAAGACAACTTTAGACTATGTTCATGATAAGGAGTTTAGTTAATCATATTTCTTAAAAAACTCCCACTCAAATTGACATCCCTTTGGTCATCCGAGTGATACATGATGCAAAATCACCAACCCAAATCCGATCATGACGTGTGATAAGGTGGTTTCAATGGTGAACATCTCCATGTTGATCATATCTACTATATGACTCATGTTCGACCTTTTGATCTCTTGTGTTCCTAAGCCATGTCTGTACATGCTAGGTTCATCAAGTTTAACCCGAGTGTTGTGCACGTGCAACATTGGCTTGCACCCGTTGGATGTGAATGTAGATTCTATCACTCCCGATCATCACGTGGTGTCTCGAAACGACAAACTTTGGCAACGGTACAAACTCAGGGAGAACACAATTTTATCTTGAAATTTTAGTGAGGGATCACCTTATAATGCTACCATCGTCCTAAGCAAAACAAGGTGCATAAAAGGATTAACATCATAGGAAAATCATAAGTGACATGATATGGCCATGAACTTGTGCTTTTGATCTCCATCTCAAAAGCACCGGCATGATCTCCATCGTCACCAGCATGACACCATGATGTCCAACAATGTGCCGCCATGAGATTGTCACGCCAACTGTTGCTTCTACGAGTATTGCTAACTCATAGCGATAAAGTAAAGCAAAAACGGCGAAAATAAATTAAAGACAACCCTATGGCTCCTGCCGGTTGCCGTACTCATTGACATGCAAGTCATGATATTCTATACAAAACATGATCATCTCATACATCACATATATGTCATCATGTAATTGGCCATATCATATCACAACATACCCTGCAAAAACAAGTTAGATGTCCTCTAATTGTTGTTGCATGTTTTACGTGGCTGCTATGAGTATCTAGCAAGAACGATTCTTACCTACGCAAAAACCACAACAATGATACACAAATTGCTATTCAACCTTCTCATGGACCGCCTTTGTCAAATCCGATCCAACTAGAGTAGGAGAGACAGACACCCGCCAACCATCTTTATGCAACAAAGCCACATGTCAGTCGATGGAACCGGTCTCTCGTAAGCGTACAAGTAAAGTTGGTCTGGGCTGCTTCATCCCACAATACTGCCGAATCAAGAAAAAACCAAGGGAGGAAGCAATCTGAGCATCAACACTCACAAACTCCTTTGTGTTCTAGTCGTGATCTCGTCTACGCATAGACCTAACACATGATGCCACTGTTGGGGAACGTTGCATGGGCAACAAAAAAATTCCTACGCACACGCAAGATCTATCCATGGTGATGAGCATCTACGAGAGGGAGGGTGGATATACATACCCCTGTAGATCGCTAAGCGGGAAGCGTCAAGAAACGCGGTTGATGTAGTCGAACGTCTTCGCGATCCAATCACGGTCCTTCCGATCTAGCGCCGAACGGACGGCACCTCCGTGTTCAAGACATGTACAGCTCTATGATGATCTCCTCCTTGTTGATCCAGCAAGTGGGAGTGGAGAGTTAGATGAGTTCTTCCGCAGCACAATGGCATGGTGGCGGTGGTGATGAACTAATCTGGTAGGGCTTCGCAGAGATCCGCCGAACTAATCTGGAGGAAGAAGTGGGCAGCATGTGGCAACTAGGGTTAGGGCTTCCCTCAAATCCCCTACTACATATAGGAAGAAGGGAGGGGAGGAGGCAGACTCAAACCGTCCACAAGGAGGATTCAACCGAACTAGGGGGAGGAGTCCTCCCCCAACTAGGATTCCTCCTCCCACAAGGGAGGTGGAGTCCCGAGAGGACTCCCCACTTGGCCCTCCTCTCTCCTCTTCACATGGGACCTTAGGGGGTGTCTTTCCGAGCCCACTAAGGGCTGATGCGCCACCCCTAAGGCCCATGTGCCCCCAGAGTGGATGGCCCCTCCTGATGGACCCCCCCCGGAACCCTCCGGGCACCCCCGATACACTACTGGTGACGCCCGAACATTTTCCAGTGACCAAAACGGTACTTCATATATATCGATCTTTACCTCCGGACCATTCATGATCTCCTCGTGGCGTACAGAATCTCATTCGGGACTCCTAACAACCTTCGGTCACCAACATACATAGCTCAATACTACCGAAACGTCATCGAACCTTAAGTGTGCAGACCCTACGGGTTCGAAAACTATGTAGACATGACCGAGACACCTCTACGGTCAATAACCAATAGCTGTACCTGGATGCCCATATTGGTTCCTACATATTCTACGAATATCTTTATCGGTTGAACCTCTATGTCAAGGATTCAGTTAATCTCGTATGTAGTTCCCTTTGTTCTTCGGTATGTTACTTGCCCGAGATTCGACCGTCGGTATCTCCATACCTATTTCAATCCCGCTACCAGCAAGTCCCTTTACTTGTTCCGTAATACAAGATCCTTTGGCTAACTCTTTAGTCACTTTGCTTGCAAGGCTCATTTGTGATGTTGTATTACCGAGTGGGCCCTGAGATACCTCTCCGTCACACGGAGTAACAAATTCCAGTATTGATCCCATCCCACTCAACAGACACCCTCGGAGATACCTATAGAGCACCTTTATAGTCACCCAATTACGTTGTGACATTTGAAACACACAAGGTACTCCTCCGGTGTCAGTGAGTTGCGTAATCTCATGGTCATAGGAACAGATATTTGAGACGCAGAAAACTATAGCAATAAACTAACACGATCATATGCTATGTTTATAGTTTGGGTCTTGTCCATCACATGATTCTCCTAATGGTGTGATCTTTTTATCAAATGACATCTCATGTCCATGGATAGGAAACCTTGACCATCTTTGATCAACGAGCTAGTCTATTAGAGGCATACTAGGCACATGGTGGTGTCTATTTATCCACACATGTATCTGAGTTTCCGATCAATACAATTCTAGCATGGATAATAAATTATTATCATGAACAAGGAAATATGATAATAAATAATTTATTATTGCCTCTAGGGCATATTTCCATCAGTCTCCCACTTGCACTAGAGTCAATAATCTAGTTGACATCGCTATGTGTTTACATTGTTAAGAATCTCACACCTAATGAGTTCTGGGGTTCGATCATGTTTTGCATGTGAGAGAGGTTTTAGTCAATGGTCTTCTACATTCATATCCGTGTGTACTTTGAAAATCTATATGTCATACTGTAGATACTACTACCATGCTCCACTTGAAGCTATTCCAAATGGCTGCTCCACTATACGTATTCGGATTGCTACTAAGAGTCATCTGGATTGGTGTTAAATCTTGCATCGATGTAACCCTTTATGACGAACTATTTATCACCTCCATAATCGAGAAATATCTCCTTAGTCCTCTAGTTACTAAGGATAATTTAGACCGCCGTCCAGTGATCCACTCCTGGATCTCTCTTGTACCCCTTGACAGACTCATGGCAAGGCACACACCAGGTGTGGTACACATCATGTCATACTATATAGAGCCTATGTCTAAGACATAGGGAACGACCTTCGTCCATTCTCTTTCTTCTGCTGTGGTCGAGCTTTGAGTCTCACTCAACTTCACACCTTACAAATCAGGCTAGAACTCCTTCTTGGACTGATCCATTTTGAACTCTTTGAAAATCTTGTCAAGGTATGTGCTCATTGAAAGATCTTATCAGGCATCTTGATCTATCTCTATAGATCTTGATGCTCTATATTCAAGTAGCTTTATCTAGGTATTCCTTTGCAAAACTCTCTTCAAACAACCGTTTATGCTTTCCATAAATTCTACATTATTTCCGATCACCATTATGTCAACCACATATACTTATTAGAAATTCTATAGTGATCCCACTCACTTTCTTGTAAATACAAGTTTCTCATAAACTTTGTATAAACCCAAAAACTTTGATAACCTCATCAAAGCATATATTCCAACTCCGAGATGCTTACTCCAACCCATAGAAGTATCACTAGAGCTTGTACACCTTTTAGAATCCTTAGGACTGACAAAACCTTCGGGTTGTATCACATATAACCATTCCTCAAGGAAACCATTACGAAAATGATGTTTTGACATCCATCTACTAGATTTCATAACTGAAAAATGCAGCAACTTCTAACAAAATTCCAACAGACTTTTAGCATCGCTACAGGTGAGAAAGTCTCAGCGTAGTTAACTCCTTGACCTTGTTGGAAACTTCTTTTGCAACAAGTCGAGCTTTATAAATGGTGACATTTACCATCAATGCATGTCTTCTTCTTTTATAGGTCCATTTGTACTCAATGGTCTGCCGTTCAACGAGCAAGTTTACCAAAGTCCATACTTGGTTTTCGTACATGGATCCTTTTTCGGATTTCATGGCTCCTAGCCATTTGTTAGAATCCGGGCCCACCATCACTTCTTCATAGCTCGTAGGTTCACCGTTTTCTAACAATATGACCTCCACGATAGGATTGATGCACCACTCAGGGGCGTATGAGTCTTTGTCGACCTACAAGGTCCAGTAGTAACTTGATCCAAAGCTTCATGATCATCAACATTTGCTTGCTCTTCACTTGGTGTAGGCATCCCAGAAACATCTTTCTGCGTCGTGCTACTATCCAACTAGTGACGATTCAACAGCCTCATCAAGTTCTACTTTCCTCCCACTCAATTCTTTCGAGAGAAACTCTTTCTTGAGAAAGGACCCATTTCTAGCAGCAAACACTTTGCCCTTGGATCTGAGATAGAAGGTATACCCAACTGTTTCCTTAGGGTATCCTATGAAGATGCACCTTTCCGCTTTGGGTTCAAGCTTATCAGACATAAGTGTCGCATTCCCAAACTCTGAGAAATGACACCTTAGGTTTCTTCCAAACCATAATTCATACGGTGTCATCTCAGCGGATTTAGATGGTGCCTTATTTCAAGTGAATGTAGTTGTATCTAATGCACAACCTCAAAATGATAGTGGCAAAACGATAAGAGACATCATAGTATGCACCATATCCAATAGAGCACGACTACGACGTTCGGACACACCATCACACTATGGTGTTCCAGGTGGCGTGAGTTGTGAATCAACTTCCACATTGTATTAAGTTGTATACCAAGCTAGTAACTTAGATATTCACCTCCACGATCATATCGTAGACATTTTATCTTCTTGTCACAATGATCTCAAACTTCACTCTGAATTTGCTTGAACTTTTCAAATGATTCAGACTTGTGTTTCATTAAGTAAATATACCCATATCTACTCAAATCATCAGTGAAAGTAAGAAAACAAAAATATCCACCGCACACTACAACACTCATTGGACCGCATACATCAACATGTATCATTTCCAATAGGTCACTTTCCTGCTCCATCATACCGGAAAATGGGGTCTTAGTCATCTTGCCCAAGAGGCATGGTCCGCATGTCTCAACCGATTCGAAATCGAGTGTGGGCATCCCGACACATAAGACGAGATCACCGAATGAACGCGCATAGTGATCCTAGAGATCAATGCTCACTGAACACACAGAAACTGGATAACAAGAGTCTTACATCCATTACATATCGTTGTACTCAAAAATGGCCTCTATGACCAAGTCTTCATAAACTTGCAGTGGAAATCTTCAATGATAGCGTGAACCCATGCTATCTGCCTTAACCCTACAAGCATTCTGACTGGGAAGCGTCCTAGCTCGCATGTTCGTCATGAAGGAATTCTTCATCGTATCCTGTTCTTTCATGCTTGGCCAATGAAATAACCAGTGGCAAGCCAATGAGTACTTTGAATGTACTCGCAAGCAACCCATGTTTTGGAACATGACATAACAAAGCATGATATAGCACTAAGCAAGTAAGTTTGCAAAAAGCTACTTTTTGAGTGGAATGAAATGATCAAGTAACTTGTGTAAGCATACATCAACAATTGACAGTTATCCATGTGAATAAGTTATAGGTATCATCATAAGAAGGGGTTTTACATCTCATGTTCAACCATCACACCATGTCCTCAAACTTGTCTCAAGTACCACCGGAACATCTCATGTTCAGTCATCATGCCAAGTCATCTGACTCAACTCAAGTATCATCCTTGTCACCAACACACACACACACACCAAGTTTGTGAAATCATTAGACACAGTTTAAGAAGGGCCTCCAACTATCCATGACCATGGACATGGCTATTCGAATAGTTTTACAGTCTACAGAGGTTGCACACTTTACCCACAAGACTCGGGGAACTTCTGTGGCATCCATGACTCATGGTATATTACATACCCGAGGTAAGCACCCGAGCATTATCTTTCCCCAGATGATACTAACAAAGAGTCCACTCGATTGGTACCCAACCCTCATGATGTACATCATACGAGCCTCACTCTAGATAGTACCATCCATGAAGGGACCAACGGTGTGCCCGATGCCTGTGAAGACAGCGCATGATCGTCCTTACCGGCATGACCCCATATCGAGAGTGACTGCGTCACTCCCGCCACTAGTAATGCGGGCTCTATGCTAGTACCCACCAAAGTAATCAACACAGCTCCATCCCATAAGGGGTATCGTGGTTGTGCATGTAAGGTTGGGATGGTCAACAAGTCCTAAAAACTCTCCGTTTTCAAAAACACACACTCAACTTGCTCCAGTACACCACTTCTTTATCAAGTGGTTACCTAGCTCATCATTATCTCCCTAGGGCATTAGTGTCACCCGACGGGTTTTTTGAAAAGTCTTTGAAATCTTCTTGTTTCCAACACCAGGCATATTCCCATCCCACTTGCGTACCAACTACTAGCAACCTAACTACTCCCACCTGCACAACCCTCATAAGGATGGTAGGGTCATGCACGATGCAAGTATAAATGGTAAAGTATCATAGGCATCCCACCAAAGGGGGGATACCACACCAACATGATCAAATCATCAAAACAAAAAGTGCTATATGACATGCATGAAAAGTTTCTTAACATGGTGAAAGGGCTGCTTGCCTGGCTCATCCAAGTCTTCGAGGTCTTCACACGCTTCTCGTCCACTCCGAGCATTTCGTCTACTTTGTCAACTATCGCCGGAAACAACCGCAATAAGCAACACAACAAGTGGAAAAATAAAAGTGCTCTATAAATAGGAGTTTTATTTTTCTTGGACACCTCTGGCTATAAGAAAAATAACCAAGGAGGATTTATTGGACCTGGATCAAGGGAGATTTTTGAATGGGTAAATGAATGAAATGATGATCCTATTACAAGTCTATAGAAAATGTTTTGGTAAAAATGAGTGGATGCATCCAACAAATAGGGCATAATTTTTGAAACATGCGGGAAGTGGTTTCACTGGATTTGGAGTTGGTAGGAATATTCTAGTGATTTAACAAGTGGTCCCTATATGAGGAATTATCTCAATAATCTAGATTGTGGAGGGATTGCAAGGCAAAATGCTCATCAATTATAGAAGGAATTCACACACACCTAGGAATTTGAATCACTCCATTTGGAGTTGAATTGAAGGTTCTAGGATTTTTGCAATGGGGTTCCTCATAGTTCAAATTCAAGTTTAACTTTCAATTATATTGAAAAGTTAGTAGGAAAAATATGTAGGATATATTTTTGGATAGAGCAAGATTTTCAGAATCTACAGAAATTTGAATCACCAAATTTGGGCTTGAAATGATTTTTTATGGATTTATGACTCATCTGCTAAAATAAAAAGGGAAAAGGAGTTATACCCAAGAGGCCAAAATCCATTAGGCTACATTGCTCAAATGGGCGGAGCCGCTACCAGGCCGGCCCAATAGCTCAACCGTGCAGAGGGGGGGGGGGGTCCGGGGCGACGATGAAGGTGCCTTTCGTGCTGCGTGTTTCCTTGGTGGGGAAATGGCTTCCGCCGAATACGCCTCCACTTAACCCGAGGGCCTAGCAAAGAGGTCACTGACAGGCGACGCCCGCTTGTTAGGTTCTTCCCCTTCCTCCCGCTTAGGCAGGGGAGAAACAAGGGAGGCGAGGCCGAGGGGCACCAGCGACGCTTCCAGTGTCTGAGGCCGCCTCCAGCGAGGCTCCGGCCACCAGCGCGCTCAAGAGAAGGAGCCACACCACCCTCGGGGCTATGTTTTCTTTGGGGAGCGCCACGATGAGAACATCATTGGCCACCATCCTATGTACCTCCGTCTTCTGAGCCATCTTGGGCCAAGAAGCTCTCTCACAAGATGAAGACTTTGTTCTGCATGCAGGCCAAGGGTCAGTATAAGGCTCACGTTGCTCAGAAGGAGAGTCGCCAGCATGAAAAGCGCATTCTGAGGAAGCTTGGTGAGACCATCTCGAGTGGTTCTGAGAAGTACATCACCCCTCAGGCCACTTGGATGGCTAAGCAGCAGTTCCAGTGGGATGATTCTGATGCGGAGTCCGTCCCAGATGCTTCAGAGGAGTCCGATGACTGATATTTCTGCATGGGATCTACCACCTAGCTGTTAGGTGTCCTCTCTGCCTTTTTGGCGTCTCAATGCCAAAGGGGGAGAGAGTGTAGGATTTGCGCGTATTTTTGTTTGCCTTTTCGTCCTCTCTCAACTTTCGCTGAACCTTGGTTTATGTCATTTGTGTGTGTGTGACCTGGAGACTTCCTCTATCATATGGTGTGAGACATATGCTATCACTACTACTTTATTATTGTCTAGTATGATACTTAGCTTGTGAGTCTGTCCATGACGTTCCCTTATCTTTATGCTCACATGCTATGCCTAGTTTCCATACTTAGTTCTGTTCATTCTGTTGCAGAGATTGCATTGCCTATAAAATATAGGGGGAGTGTTGATCCTAGTGTGTGTGCCCTGCAGTCCAAAGCATATCTAGAGTATGCACACATCTAGGGGGAGCTATCCTATATTTTGTAGGTTTTGAGGTTGCATATGCTTATTTTATATCCTTATGTGCAAATCCCGTGTTGTCATCAATCCACTAAAAAGGGGAAGATTGTAAGGGCATATTTATCCCTAAGTGGTTTTGGTGATTGATGACAATGCCTTTGCGGAGTAATCATGTGCATTGAGCATTTCAGATATCTCAGGTCTAGGCACAAGACGATTCAGTGCCCCTCGGAATCTCTCAAAGACGGTTGTTCTTTGCATTTATTTTCAGTGGATTTGATTTGTAGGAAAGCCGTACTATCAAGAGGGGGTCCGCATCGGAAAGGTCTGGGTGGAATCAACACGTGCACATCTATTCCCTTGCACCACCTTTCCCTCTCTTCAATGGAGCCCCAACCCGTTTTCCCTCTCTATGCAAAAGGAACACCTACGAGGTGTTTGGGTTTAGTGGTCCGCGGTAGTACTGCTCCAGGGAGTGGTAGTACCACTCCGTGGAGCGGTAGTACCACTGTCTCCTGCCCTGAGCACTACACCTGCGGTAGTAGGCGTGAATGTAATTTTTTACTTCCGCCCTACTACAATAGTACCGCGATTCTCGTCCGGTACTACCGTGCAGACTTTTTTCGCATAGTTTCCCTCTGCGGAGGTTGGCACGGAAGTAATTTTTTACTTCTGTGCACCTCCAGTGGCTGCCTCTACCAACCGTGTGGTAGTACCGCACGGGCTCACGGTAGTACCGCTCCGGCGGTTCTACCGCTTGCTAGCAGGCAAGGCCAGCTACTCCCGTGCTAGCGGTAGTACTGCACAAGGCTGCGGTAGTACCGCAAGCCATCGCGGTAGTACCATGACTTTTGCGGTAGTACCGTGATGCGCGGGGCTGAGTGAGTGGATAACGGTTGGATCTTGTCCCCCACTATAAAAGGGAGGTCTTCTTCTCCAAGAAGCTCACCTCTTCCTTCCCAAAACTCCATTGTTTCTCCAAGCTCCATTTTTGCCCGATCTCTCTCCCTAGACAATCAATCTTGTTGATTTCCTAGGGATAGGTTGAGAAGGCCCCGATCTACACTTCCACCAAGAGAAATTTGATTCCCCCCACTAATCCCTTGCGGATCTTGTTACTCTTGGGTGTTTGAGCAACCTAGACGGTTGAGGTCACCTCGGAGCCACATTCCATTGTGGTGAAGCTTGGTGGTGTCGCTGAGAGCCTCCAATTCAATTGTGGAGATTACCCCAACCTTGTTTGTAAAGGTTCGGTCGCCGCCTTCAAGGGCACCAATAGTGGAATCATGACATCTCGCATTGTGTGAGGGCGTGAGGAGAATACGGTGGCCCTAGTGGCTTCTTGGGGAGCATTGTGCCTCCACACTGCTCCAACGGAGACGTACTTCCCCACAAGGGAAGGTACTTCGGTAACACATCCTCGTCTCTACCGGCTCCACTTTTGGTTATGTCGCATCTCTACTTCTTGCAAGCGTTTATTGTGTCATATCCCATGCTTGCTTGTGTACTTGTAGTGGTTAGCATCATATAGGTTGTCCACCTAGTTGCACATCTAGCTAACTTATTTGATGCTAAACCTTAATTATTAAAGAAAAGTTAAAAAGTGTTAGTTGCCTATTCACCCCCCTCTAGTCAACCATATCGATCCTTTCAATTGGTATCAGAGCCACATCTCTTTATTAAGGGTTTCACCACCCGAAGAGTATGGCTGGCGAAGATGCTCATGTGGGAGAACTTCCCGAGGCCATGGGTGTGAACACGGTCTCACGCGAGGATTTGACCGAGGCTTTAACCTTACTCAAATCCTCCATGGCTACCGAGGTTCAATCCATGTTCAAAGATTTCCTTAATACTCTTAAAATGTCTACCGATGAGGGGCAAGTGGTCAAACCCACTAACTCGTCATCGGATGCCAACTCCGGTAAGGAGGGGGCTAGTGCCAACAAACATAATCATGCTCAAAGAGTTAACAGGTTGGGGAGCTTTGCCTCTGTTCCCCCTCCCATGGTCTATGGAGGACCGGTGCACCCACCTCATATAGTCAATCTCGGTCCTCCTCCTAAACTTGTTAAAAATGATTTTGCTAACTGGGTTTTTAGTATCAAGTCTCATCTAGATCACAACTCAATTCATATCATGAGAGTCATTGAAGAAGGATACTATCCTCATGATCCATGCAATCTTACTCCAAGAGAACAAGCGGATAAACAACTAAATTCTTCCGCCTTGTTCATACTCCAAGCTGCGATTCCTCCTGAAGATCTACCTCACCTGCGGCCCTTCACTGTTGCTAAATAATGTTGGTAACACATCATCTCCATGTACAAGGGCAGCTCAAGTATTCAATGGTCAAACTATGAAGTTGTTCTTGATCAGTCAGATGAGTTCGCGATGATAGAGGATGAGGAACTGCGTGAGCTCTATAGAAGGGTGACCGCTCTTGCTGTTTCCCTCAAGGATCATGGCAGCAAGGATGTGGATGATATTTGGATCAAGCGTAAGTTCCTGAAGGCTATCATTCGTCAAAGTCCAGACTTTCACACCTTATCATCTAGTGATTTGTTGGATGAATTCGTTGTAATGAACATCCTCAACATGACAGCCGACAATGCTCTTGCTTGTGTTCAACAGTCAAGGAAGTCCTCTCCCAATCTTGCATTGAAGGCCAAGGTCAGTCAAGAGGAAGAAGAAGAAGAAGAGGTTAGCACCGAGGACACCAAATATGCTTATCATGAGCACATGGCTCTTGCGTCCAGACAATTTTGGGGCAACAAGAGAAACTCAAGGCCCAACTTCTCCAAGAACAACTCAAATGGGTCAAAGGGAAAGCAACGTGTGAGAACTTGCTACAACTGTGGTAATGTAAGTCACTTTGTGGTGGGTTGTCCATATGAGAAGAGGGAAGACAATGGTGGCAAGCTCATTCACAAAGATAAAGCCAAGTCCTTCCCAAACAAAACCAACTTTGTCAAGAAGGCTCCTCACAAAGTATTGGTAGCTCAAGAAGAGTATGCCTCAGATGATGATGTTGATGATGAAGACACAAGCGGTGAAGGAATGGCAATGGCATCCGTGGCAATTGCCTCTTCTACCCCGACAAAGGCATCACTCTTCGACACCCCCAATGAGAACATCGTCGCGAGGTGCCTCATGGCTAAAGGTATCACTAAGGGGTTTTCTTCCGGAGGAACATCATGGTTACTCGATAGTGAAGCGACAAATCATATGACCGGAAGCAAGGACTTGGTGGTGGACGTTCATCCTGACACATATATGGCCACTCAAGGCTCGTTTGGGTATGATGCAATTTCAAAGGTATTGGGTCTTGGCAAGGTGGTAATCTCTCCGGAACTCACCATAAAGAAGGTCATGCTTGTTGATACCCTCGCATACAATTTACTGTCATTTTATCAACTTGCAACCACGGGGTTTAGTACTTTCTTTGGTATTGACTCTGTGGCCCTTTTGTGGAGCAAGACTCTTAAAGTAGATTTTGTTGGGCATGTCGAGAATGGTCTCTATGTGGTGAACTTCTCGGAGCAACCCACTAAGACTGCAACTTGCTTAATGGCTAAAGTTGATGTGGGATGGCTTTGGCATCGCCGGCTACATGTTAATATGATATCTTTGCAAACTATCCTCATAGGGGATCACATCCTTGGACTAACAAATGTGAGTTTTGCCAAAGATCGTGCTTGTAGTGCTTGTATTGAAGGAAAGCTACATGAGAAGGCTCATCGTCCAACCACTACAATATACTCTAAGAGGACCTTAGAGCTCCTTCACATGGATCTCTTTGGTCCTCCATCTTTTGACAGTCTTGGTGGAAGAAAATATTGCTTGGTGATTGTGGATGATTACTCGAGATATACTTGGGTTTATTTCTTCAAGAAGAAGAGTGAGACCCAATAGACCGTCATCGACTTTGCAAATGAAGTCCAACGCCAACATGATGCAAAGATTTTGATGATTAGAAGTGACAATGGCAACGAGTTCAAGAACTACACCCTGAATGAGTTTCTCAGTGACGAAGGGATCAAGAACCAATATTCCACACCTTACACCCCTCAACAAAATGGTGTTGCTAAGAGGAACAATAGGACGTTGATTGATGCGGCAAGCACCATGATGGTGGAGTTTAAATCTCCGTACAACGTTTGGGCCGAAGCCATCAACACAGCATGCCATGCATCTAACCGGCTCTATCTTCGCAAAGGGTTGAACAAGACCCGGTATGAGATTCTAACCGGGAACAAGCCCAACCTCACATACTTTCGGGTGTTCGGTTGTAAGTGTTTCATTTTCAAGGAAGGTGCTGGTTTGTCTAAATTTTAATCTAGAACCCATGAGGGCATATTTGTTGGTTATGCTGCAAACTCTCATGCTTACCGTGTCCTCAACAAGTCCACTGGACTCATTGAGGAGACAAGTAACGTAGAGTTTGATGAAAATAATGGCTCCCAAGTGGAGCAAAGTGGTCTTTGTGATGTAGGTGATGAAATTCCTCCCCAAGCCATAAGAAGAATAGGTGTGGGATACTTCCTACCCGTTGAGGAACCCCTTGTGGCCGAAGGAGAAGGACAATGTTCCACTCAAGTGGAACTGTCACGCCCAAGATGTGCTCCTATCCATTTAAGGCACGAGGGCCTCGCAAGGGATATATGCGCACCTTGCCGTTAGCAAGAATAGTATCATCACAACATACAATACTGAATGAGAAGAGTATACAAGTTGGCTTACACTCGCCACATGCTAACTTACAATGTCACTCAAATCATAACATCAAGTTGAACATAGGGTCCAACTACGAACGAAATCAAACGATAAAAGAAGTTGCAAATGATACTATCAAGCTATCCCAAAGATCACGACCAGGTCCTCTACTCATCCGGATATGTCACGTACATCCTGCCTCTTTCCTCGTCATACTCCCACTAGAGCTGGGTAAGATCATCCTGCATGAACTCATCTGAACCTATACCTGGATTGTTGTAGTAAACTGTGAGCCACAGAGGACTCAGCTATCATGTGCCCAGGTACAGAAACTATTCAAGCTTAAAGGTTTGGAAGGGGTGGTGTTTGGTCTGCAGTAGCACTAAGCATATATGGTGGCTAGCTTATGCAACATGAAATAAATATGAGTGGCCTACGAAGAACGATCGAATCTAGTATGATCTCTATGAGATTCTGAACACTTACTTACGTCAATCATAACCCCACCGTGTTCTCTCTCGGATCATGTTCACGAGCAGAGACGATCACGGTTAATCACATAGTTGGTGTATTTTAATTAGAGTTTACTTCAAGTTTGCTATAACCGAGTGTTAAACAATTATCCAAGTTGCCACATAACCGCGGGCATGGCTTTCCGAAAAATTTAACCCTGTAGGGGTACTCCAACTAATCCATTACAAAATTAACCACACTCCATGGGAAAGCCTCGATCGCGGATCTCGTGATCATCATAGGTAATTCCAAAGGAATTCCAACACCTCGAGTAAACCCAAAGAAAGTCAGACTCCACACGCAAGACACTCGATAAAGGTAAAACAAATCCAGCAAGACCACCCGACGTGTCGACGAACCCGATAAGAGCCACGTATCTCGTTCTCAGGACACGACGGATAAGCGAAGCGTATGGTGGCCTAATAGAAATCTCCCGAGTTGCCCCGGGTTGGCCCCGCATGGTGCTCTAGTTTGGACCAACACTCATGAGGAGCACTGGCTCGGGGGTTGATTAAATTATCCTCGGGTTTGCAAGACCCTATGCAATTTTTATTAAGTTATTAAGCAAATTTAGAACCAATGTTGGGTCTTGCTAGACAAGTTTTAATCTCAACCAAATAAACAAGGGGGTCCCCATAACAACCCTGAGCATGTTAGGAGCGCAAGTATGGAAAACATAACTACGGTAACAAGGAACTAATGGAGGTAATAGCGGAACAAATCACTTGGCAAAAGGCCAAGACTTCCATCAATACCAAAATATATATGTGCATTAAATTAAATAACAGAATTGATTATGATATCCAAATCCATGTTATCACATGGAACAACCTGCACCTGTAGCTAAGAACACTATAAGAGGGGCTGAACAGCGGTAACTTAGCCAATCAAAGGTTTGCTAGGATGTCGAGGGTAGAGGCTGTCATGCCAACATGGTGGCTGATATCAAGTGGTAGGTAGCGCAATTGTAATGATAAGAGCGAGAAACTAGCAAGCAAAAATAGTATCGGGATCCGGGAACGATCATCTTGCGTGTTGGTTCTTTAGTGAAACAAGTAGCGGGATCCTCGTAGTGGTACTCTCCTGGGTCCTCGTACTCAGTATCAACACTCGCGTCTACCCAAGAGAAACAACAACAATAAACATCCAACCAAGGTGCAATGCACAATCAAAATGATGCATGATCAATTATGAAGAATTATAACATGGCAACCACAAACTAGTCCAGTTTCACATGCAAGTTGTATATTAGTGAATCTGGACAGAACCTCATGTTAAGTTATTTAGGCATGCATGTACATGGAAAATATGGATGCAGCATGCAAAATCGATAGAAATGCATATAAAGATCACAAGAAACGGAGTTACGGTTCTCACGATACGCTCATGACAAGGTACGGAGGCAATATCACAAGATCACCAAGCCATGGGCTGATTCTTTGCATTCCAAGGCATCCAATGGACAGGTGATGAAAAATCAATCACAATAGACTCAATAATCAATCAATTCCATGGATCATAGCTCCCACAATCCACAAAACAATAGAACACTAAATCTGCCACTAAACAGCAATATAGCAACTTCTACAGCTCACATCTGGAGCTACAGGAAGCCTACATCCACAAACAAGACATGGGCAGAATCTACTCAACACACACAACAACTCATCCAATTACATCACCAGCAAAGGAGGCACACATCAATAAGCAAGAAGCAAACAAGTTGGCATGATGAATCAGTTTTCTGGGACTTGGTGAAAATTACAGTTTTCTGGAATCTGTGATTATAAAGTAGCAAGTTGACAGCACTGGTTAATTATGCTAAAAAGCCCCTATTGGCGTGAAAATTAACAGGATGGTAGAAGGCAATATCTACTACAATTAACTAGCACTGATAATGCCCAAATTCCAAACACATCACTAGATACAACCAACTGTACATGGCAAAACAATAACAGCAGTTCTCCCAGACTTGGTCATTTTTAAGCAGCTGGACAGAAACATAAAGTTGCTCTCTAAACAGCATGGTTCCCACTTATCTGGTGACTTATCACAAATAATGAAAATACTGGGACATTCCCAACAACTTTAACTAGCAATCTCATGTTGGCAAGAACTTAAAACCCTGCATAGAATAAATCATATAAAAAGGACAAAAGGGGATCACAACATAAAAATGCAGTTTTGTGAAGTTGCCCCAAAGTCAAATCTGACTTCACAGGTGCATTCATGGGTTGATTCTACCCCAAATTCATTACTCATACCCATATACTTACTTGGAGCAAGAGGGGAAAAGATAGGTCAAAATTTGACCAAATAAGCCATGAGTGACTTAAGTCACTTAAGCACATGAATGAAAATGGACCAAAATGGCATGAACTCTATTGACACATGTTGGAAATATCAACATAGCATCCTAGGAACATGATATCATGGCATAGCAACGATAGTAAGGATAAAACTAGCTAGAAGAGAAATTATGCTCATATACACAAAAGAGCGAACACCTACACATGGATATCTACTCAACACAAGGTTTAGCATCCACTCAATTACCCATCTTTACTAATCATGGCAAAAATATGCAAGAAGAAAAACCCCACAACCTACACATGCATATCTACACATGACCACCTACTCACATGCACATGTGTATGTGTATGTATAACATACACACACCTCCCACTCAAGCATGTGTGTATATAAGCACACATGCAATTTCATACATGTATGCCCACATACACATACACACCCCTACACACTCACTCACACACATGCACAAGCAAAAATGCATGTGTATGTACGACCTAAGTGGCTCACACACACACAAACATACATACACACTCACCTACACACAAGGCACACCCACCTACACATGTTTGTATGCATAGCATACACACACATCTACTCACAGGCACCTACACTCTAACACACAGGCACCACAAGAACACCCACACAACCACATGGAGACACACACCTCTCACCATGCCACCTACACACATATGTGTATGCCCAAGCACACACACACAAACATGTGCATATGCACTACACATATACACACACACAGATCATGGCAAAAGAAAAAGAAGAAGAAAAAACACACATACACACATGGCATACACACACATGTATATATAAGCAAGAGAAAAGAGAAAACAAAGAAGAAAAGAAAATAAAACAAAACAACAAAAAAAGAAAAGGGGAGGTTCAGGGGGTCGAACCCCTGACCTCTGGGTCGAACACACGCGCCCACACCACTGCGCTACGGCACCGAAACTTAACAGGGAGGGGGATCCGCGGCTCTAATACACACACGCGCACATACAGACTGACGAGACTGAATCCTACATATGCACATGACAAAGCAACGGCGGCAAAGCGACGACGATCCCCGGTGATGCAAGGGGTCTCCGGCGACGGGGAGCGGCGGAATCGTAAGAGGAACCTACGGGGACTCTATCCCTCACCTCATCTCGCGACGAGGAGGACCGGAGGCGAGCTCAAGCCCGGGGCTTTCGAGCGGCGGCGATGGCACTACAGCGATTCGACTGCGAATTACGGCGAGGAGAGGGGACGACGAGGACGGGCTGCTCACCGAGGGTCTCACGGGGACACGAGGACGCGACCGGCGACAACGACGGGGAAGGAGAGGCGGGGACGACGCGTGTGGAGAGGAAGAAGGTCCGGCGATGATCCAGCGACGAGGAGGAAGAAGAAGAAGGCCTCCTGAAGCCTTCTAGCGCCGGGAACGGGACGCGGACGGCAGCGGCGAGCCCCACGCCATCACCAGCGGGGACGAGGTCGTCGGAGGCGACGACGATGACGAGCACCCGCGCCTCTGAACTTCTCTGAAACTTACTTGTGCCTTACGCTCTCTGACAGAGAAGGGGAAGGAAGGAGAAGAAGGAGAGGGGGAGGCGGCGGCGGCAAGGAGAAACCTTAGAGGGAGGCACGGACGCCCAGGCATAAATAGGAGGGGGGGCCTCGATGTGTGTGAACGGCTAACGGCGATGGCAATGCTGCTCTTTGCTCTCTACTCTCTCTGTGCCTGACGGAGGTGGGAGACGGAGCAGGTGGCCATTGTGCTAGCTGGGCTAGGCCGCGGCCCACTAGCCCCGTCTCACACACTCTCAATAAAATAGAGAAAAAAAGGGGGTTTTCCCATTTAATAAAACCAGTCACAAACAAGATAATCCCCAGAGCAATTTAAAAGGGTTTTGAGCGAAACAAAATTAATTCCGAGGAGGAAATAATGTGCACCTATTATTAAAAATATTAGGTTGAATTATAAAACAAGTATTTTTATTTAGTATTTAAAATGACAGCTCCTGTTAATTTAAAACACAATTCCAACAAACCCCAAACAGTAAATCCAACATACTCACATTTCATAAAACACTTGTGGCCACCTCATGAACATTTTTTAACAATTTTTAAAACAACTTGAATCTGAAGATGAAAATAATAGGAGAAAAGGGGTTTTGGAGGGTATGTTGCAAAGGGAAAAGAGAGGGGAAGGGAATAAGTTGCACCCATGGATCCAACCACTCACAAACATCTCACATATCACAAAACCACACCTCACCACCATACATCATAGCAAGCAACAGAAAACCAACATGCACATAGAATTGAAATGAGAATGATGCATGATGATGCATGAATGCAAACACATAGAATGGCAAGGAGCAACCATACACCTCATAGTTCATGACACAAGGTTCATACATGGGGTTACATGCCAAATAAGGTAGGGACAACAGTTGGGCTGTCACAACTCTCCCACACTACAACAGGATCTCGACCCGAGATGTAGGAACGAAAGAAGTCTGGAAATTCAGAACGGAGAAGGTCCTCGCGTTCCCAAGTAGCTTCTTTGTCGGAATGATGAGACCACTTCACCTTGAGGAACTTGATAGACTTGTTGCGAGTCTTACGCTCAGTTTCTTCAAGAATTGCAACTGGGTGCTCACGATAAGAAAGATTTTCTTGGAGATCGATGTCTTGGAGGTCAATGGTCCGCTCAGGAGTCTTGAAACATTTCCGGAGCTGAGAAACATGGAAGACATCGTGCACATTTGCAAAATTTGCAGGAAGCTCTAGTTGATAAGCAAGACCACCTCTCTTGCCAACAACTTTGAAAGGACCAACAAAACGAGGAGCTAGCTTCCCTTTAATTCCAAACCACTGAGTGCCTTTCATGGAGAGACTCTGAGATAGACTAGATCATCCACTTGGAAAGAAACATCCCGATGTTTGCTATCATAATAGCTCTTCTGACGGGACTGAGCTGCTTTGAGGTTCTCACAAATGACATGGCACATTTCTTCTGCCTCAGTGATCATGTCATTGCCCAATATCTGAAGCTCACCGGTTTCAGACCAGTTAAGCGGGGTATGACACTTTCTGCCGTAGAGAATCTCGAAAGGGGCCTTGCCTGAGCTTGCTTGAAAGCTATTGTTGTATGAGAATTCAGCATATGGAAGGCAGTCTTCTCACTTCATGCCGAATGAAATCACACAGGCTCTAAGCATATCTTCAAGAATCTGATTGACTCTCTCAACTTCACCACTTGTTTGCGGATGGAACGCCGTGCTGAAACGGATCTTGGTACCCATAGCAGTCTGAAAGGACTACCAAAACTTGGAAGTAAAGAGGCTTCCACGGTCAGAAGAGATGAGTTGAGGAATACCATGCAAAGACACTATCCTTGACGTATACAACTCTGCAAGCTGAGCTGCCGAGATAGATTCTTTGACTGGCAGGAAATGAGCAACTTTTGACAGCTTATCGAAAACCACAAAGATGGCATCGTTGCCTCTCTTGGACTTGGGAAACCCAGTGACGAAATCCATCTCAACATGAGCGAATTTCCACTCTGGGATAGGCAAGGGCTGAAGAAGACCTGCCGGACGTTGATTTTCCGCCTTCACTCTGCGACAAACGTCACACTCGTTCATGAACTGAGCAATTTCACGTTTCATGCGAGTCCACCAGAAGGTTTGCTTGAGATCCTGATACATCTTTGAACTGCCTGGATGAATGGATAGCAGAGAATTGTGTGCTTCGTCCATGATAACCTTTTTGAGATCGCCTTTAGGAACCACAAGACGGTCCTCAAAGAACAAGGTATCTTTGTCATTGACACGAAAGCACTTATACTTCGGAATGCTCTTGGCCACACCTTTCTTCACTTTCTTCACCATAGCGTCAAGAAGCTGCGCTTGGGGAACCTGATCCTCCAGAGTCGGAGAGACTTGAAGATTTGCAAGAAATCCTTGCGGAATCATCTAAAGGTTGATCTTGCGGAAGGCTTCACAAAGCTCGGGTTGAAGAGGCTTCAGAATGAGGCTATTGCAGTACGCCTTACGGCTGAGCGCATCTGCAATCACATTTGCTTTCCCTGGAGTATACTCAATGCTTGGTTTGAAGTCTTCAAGCATTTCCACCCAACGAGATTGCTGAAGATTGAGATTGGGTTGAGTGAAAATGTACTTCAAGCTCTTATGATCAGTGTACACCTCAACTGGTCTACCCAACAACAAATGCCTCCAACTCATTAGAGCATGCACAACTGCCGCCAACTCAAGATCATGAGTGGGGTAGTTCTTCTCGGCAGGCTTCAACTGACGCGAGGTATAGGCCACAATCTTCTTGTCTTGCATAAGAACACCACCAAGACCTTGGACAGAAGCATCATAGAAAACTTGGAAAGGCTTGGACTGCTCGGGAGGAACAAGAACTTGAGCTGAAGTCAGCCTTTGCTTGAGTGTATTGAACGCCACATCACACTCAGGAGACCAAACATACTTGATGCTCTTCTGGAGGAGATTGGACAGAGGCTTAGCAATTTGAGAGAAGTTCTCCACAAACCTTCTGCAATAACTAGCAAGCCCGAGGAAGCTCCAAAGCTGCTTCACATTCTGAGGAGGTTCCCACTTCAAGATTGCCTCAACTTTCTCAGGGTGCACTTTAATTCCCTCGGCAGAGATGACATGCCCGAGGTACACCACTTCATTGAGCCAGAACTCACACTTGGAAAACTTGGCATAGAACCGATGCTCTCTTAACGTGTGAAGCACAAGGCGGAGATGCTCCGCATGATCTTCTTCTGTCTCCGAGAACACAAGGATATCATCTAGATAGACCAAGACGAACTCATTCTTGAAAGGAGAGAAAATGAAATTCATCATTCTTGAGAAGGTTGGAGGAGCATTAGCAAGACCAAACGACATGACGGTGTACTCATAAGAGCCAAAACTCGTCCTGAAAGCAGTCTTGGGAATGTCTTCTCCGCGAATGCGAATCTGATGATAACCCATGCGAAGATAAGGCTTCGAGAAAACCTTGGCACCTTTCAGTTGCTCAAACAACTCATTGATGTTGGGAAGTGGGTACTTGTTTCTGATTGCCTTCTTGTTCAACGGTCGGTAATCAACACAAAGACAATCCGTACCATCTTTCTTCTTGACAAACAAAACACCACAACTCCACGGAGAAGAACTCGGTCTGATCAGACCCAGACGTTCTTGCTCATCTAGCCGCTTCTTCAACTCTTTCAGCTCTTTGGGACCAAGTTTATACGGGCGCTTGCAGACCGGTTCAGTTCCGGGCTCGAGATCAATGACGAACTCAACTGACCGGTGCGGAGGCATTCTTGACAGCTCTTCTGGAAAGACATCTTCATACTCACAAACCACCGGAATTTGCGAAATCACCGAGATTTCACCCTTCTCATAAAGAGCAAAGAGACGGATTGTGTCATCGCGAGCCGTGAATATAATCACGTCTTCTGAAGGATGAGTCAGCTTGACTTGTTTTGCTTGACAATCCATATAAGCCTTATTCATAGCCAGGAAGTCCATGCCCAAAATGAGATCAATATTGGAATTCCCGAGCACATAAGGAGAAGCCAAGAATGAATAATTACCCATCTTGATAGAAACATCCGGAACAATAGAATTGGTCCTCATGGAAACACCCGGAGATACAATACCCAAAGGTCTACCCAATGATGCAGACGGGAAATCATGCTTGATGAAAAATGGCTTTGACATGAAACAATGTGATGTACCAGAATCAAACAATACTTTTGCAGGAATAGAATTAACTAAGAGATTACCCATGATCACTTGAGAAGAATCCTCTGCCTCTGCTGCATTCACCATATTCACTCTTGCGGTCTTGGGATTATGCTTCACCATAGCATTGCCTGGAGGCTTGACAGGAGGAGGAGGCGGAAGACGCCGCTCGTTGCACTTGTTTGCATAGTGACCCTTCTGGCCACACTTGTGACAAGTCACCTCAGAGAACGAACGAACATTGCCTGGAGGAGGAAAAAGAATAGCCTTGGACACCTGGGTCTTTTTCTGGAACCTTGGGTTGGGTGGGTGGGAAGAACCACGACCACCAAACTGCTTCTGCTGCTGAGGAGGACGAAATGGAAGAGGATTTGGTGCCCAATACTTCTGCTTCTTAGGAACCATCTGAGAGCTAGAAGAAGAATAAGAATCCCTTGAACGCTTCTTAGAGTTCTCTAACTTGGGTTGAGTTGCTTGAATCTTCAAAGCCATGTTATAGAACTGATCAAACTCACGAGGCTCTTGAAGAACTAAGCGTGGCAGAAGCTCATCCTTGAGACCACCTCTGAACTGATAGATCATAGCTTTATCATCTGGAACATCTTGCTTGGCATAACGGGCTAGATTTTGGAACTCGACGTTGTACTAGTAGACTGACTTGCTTCCCTGTTTCAGGTGCCTGAACTTCTCACGCATCTCTTCGACAAAGCTTGTCAGAATGTAATGAGCCCTGAAGTCACAACAGAAATCGTCCCAAGTAACAACACGATCGCCCCTGGAATCCTTGTACTGTTGCCACCAATCGGCTGATTGACCCTTTAGCTGGAACGATGCAAACCTGACAAAGTCCTCTGGCTAGACATTGCTGCACTCAAAATGCTTCCTCATATCACGAAGCCAATCATCAGCATCTAGAGGCTGGTCACAACAGGTGAAAGTCTTGGGCTGGTTGGCAAGGAACTAATTGAGAGTCGCAAACTGCAGTTGATTCTGAAAATTGCCTTGAAAACCTTGCTGACCCTGCTCCCTTTCTTGCAACAGCCTGAGCAACATCTGGGTGTTTGCATTGGTCGCGGCCATCATAGCTTGCGAAGCTTCTGGAGGAGGAGGCGGTGGTAGGGGTGGCGGTGGAACATCAGTCTGCTCCTCACCATGACCCGGATTGCTACGAGTTGGTGGAGCCATCCTGAAGATGGACAAAACGCATCGGCACCTCATTGATAAGATGAATCATAAGCTGAATCAAACGCTTGAAAGAAATTGAGATAATAACAGAATAGCCTTCCTACTGAAAAATTAGTAAGAATGCTTCTTCGGTTATGATGACATCATCAGAAATTAGAAGCCACTTGCAATAACACGAAAGTATTGAGCTAAGCGCTCAGAACAAATGTACATGCCGATATACATCTGAAGAAGATGATCCTAGATGACTACAGATTTCCCACCTATGAACTTCCGAAAACTTTCTTGTTTATGCGATTCAGGTTGCGGAATCAGGAACCTGGCCTAGGCAATCAACTGCAACTGCATCCGAAACCTTCCACACCATAATTCAAGAAATTCCGCAAACTCGTCTAATCTCGAATCCTCGAACTCACAACGATACTAAACCATTGTGGTACCCCGACGCCTCCCCAGTATTGGGTGACTCCGACCTTATCTCACCACGATAAGTATTGAAGTAATTTCGAACATTCTCTGTCCTGAGATATCAAGGAAACTGAATGATAACGATGTGCCAACGTTCCCTGGAGCTCGAATCCCTGGAAGAAATCAAGTCAGACAGGAGGCACCAAGACAGAACCCTGTCACATCGGCATCATATAGACTCCAAAATACCCGCGTGATCCTAAAAAAATTTTGAGCGAGAAGAGGAGTAGAAAAAAATTCCTAAGTCGGAAACCTCACCAGAGTATAGAAGAGGAGTAAAAAGAATCCTACTCTCCGATATAACTAGACTCAAAATAGTTTTTACTAGACACAACTCGGCCAAGTTCGAACAAGCAAAGGCTCCTATGGTCGTATGGCTCTGATACCAACTTGTCACGCCCAAGATGCGCTCCTATCCATTTAAGGCACGAGGGCCTCGCAAGGGATAGATGCGCATCTTGCCGTTAGCAAGAATAGTATCATCACAACATACAATACTAAATGAGAAGAGTATACAAGTTGGCTTACACTCACAACATGCTAACTTACAATGTCACTCAAATCGTCACATCAAGTTCGGTCCGACTACGGACGAAATCAAACGATAAAAGAAGTTGCAAATGATTCTATCAAGCTATCCCAAAGATCACGACCAGGTCCTCTACTCATCCGAATATGTCACATACATCCTGCCTCTTTCCTCGTCATACTCCCACTGGAGCTGGGTAAGATCATCCTGCACGAACTCATCTGAACCTGTACCTGGATTGTTGTAGTAAACTGTGAGCCACGGAGGAATCAGCTATCATGTGCCCGGGTACCGAGACTATTCAAGCTTAAAGGATTCGAAGGGGTGTTGTTTAGTCTGCAGCAACACTAAGCATATATGGTGTCTAGCTTACGCAACATGAAATAAATATGAGTGGCCTACGAAGAACGATCGAATCTAGTATGATCTCTATGAGATTCTGAACACTTACTTACGTCAATCATAACCCCACCGTGTTCATGTTCACGAGCAGAGACGATCACGGTTACTCACACAGTTGGTGTATTTTAATTAGATTTTACTTCAAGTTTTCTATAACCGGGTTTTAAACAAATATCCAAGTTGCCACATAACCGTGGGCACGGCTTTCCGAAAGATTTAACCCTGCAGGGGTGCTCCAACTAATCCATTAAATAATTAACCACACTCCGTGGGAAAGCCTCGATCACGGATCTCGCGATCATCATAGGTAATTCCAAAGGAATTCCAACACCTCGAGTAAACCCGAAGAAAGTCAGACTCCACACGCAAGACACTCGATAAAGGTAAAACAAATCAAGCAAGACCACTCGACGTGTCGACGAAGCCGATAAGAGCCGCGTATATCGTTCTCAGGACACAATGGATAAGCGAAGCGTATGGTGGCCTGATAGAAATCTCCCGAGTTGCCCCGGGTTGGCCCCGCACGGTGCTCTTGTTTTGACCAACACTCATGAGGAGCACTGGCCCGGGGGTTGATTAAATTATCCTCAGGTTTACAAGACCCTATGCACTTTTTATTAACTTGTTAAGAAAATGTAGTACCAATGTTGGGTCTTGCCAGACAAGTTTTAATATCAACTGAATAAACAAGGGGGTCCCCATAACAACCCCGAGCATGTTAGGAGCGCAAGTATGGAAAACATAACACCGGTAAGAAAAAATTAATGGCGATAATAGCGGAACAAATCACTTGGCAAAAGGCCAAGCGTTCCACCAATACTAATTGATTATGTGCATTAAATTATATAACAGAATTGATTATGATATCCAAATCCATGTTATCACATGGAACAACCTGCACCTGTAGCTAAGAACACTATAAGAGGGGCTGAGCAGCGGTAACTTAGCCAATCAAAGGTTTGCTAGGATGTGGAGGGTAGAGGCTGTCATGGCAACATGGGGGCTGATATCAAGTGGTAGGTAGCACAATTGTAAAGATAAGAGCGAGAAACTAGCAAGCAAAAATAGTATCGGGATCCGGGAACGATCATCTTGCCTGTTGGTTCTTCAGTGAAACAAGTAGCGGGATCCTCATAGTGGTACTCTCCTGGGTCCTCGTACTCAGTATCAACACTCGCATCTACCCAAGAGAAACAGCAAAAATAAACATCCAACCAAGGTGCAATGCACAATCAAAATGATGCATGATCAATTATGAAGAATTATAACATGGCAACCACAAACTAGTCCAGTTTCACATGCAAGTTGTATATTAGTGAATCTGGACAGAACCTCATGTTAAGTTATTTAGGCATGCATGTACATCGCAAATATGGATGCAGCATGCAAATCCGATAGAAATGCATATAAAGATCGCAAGAACGGAGTTACGGTTCTCACGATACGCTCACGACAAGGTTCGGAGGGAATATCACAAGATCACCAAGCCATTGGCTGATTCTTGGCATTCCAAGGAAGCCACTGGACAGGTGATGAAAAATCAATCACAATAGACTCAAGAATCAATCAATTCCATGGAGCATAGCGCCCACAATCCACAAAATAATAAAACACTAAATCTGCCACTAAACAGAACCATATCAACTTCTACAGCTCACATCTGGAGCTACAGAAAGCCTACAGCCACAAACAAGACATGGGCAGAATCTACTCAACACACACAACAACTCATCCAATTACACCACCAGCAAGGGAGGAACACATCAATAAGCAAGAAGCAAACAACTTGGCATGATGAATCGAAAGAGGAAGCTACGGGGGCACTATCCCTCACCTCATCTCGCGACGAGGGGGACCGGAGGCAAGCTCAAGCCCAGGGCTTTCGAGCGGCGGCGACGGCACTATTGCGATGTGACTGCGAATTACAGCGAGGAGAGGGGACGGCGAGGACGGGCTGCTCACCAAGGGTCTCACGGGGACACAGGGACGCAACTGGCGACGACGAAGGGGAAGGAGCGGCGGGGACGACGCGTGCGGAGAGGAAGAAGGTCCGGCGATGACCCGGTGATGAGGAGGAAGAAGAAGAAGCCCTCCCGATGCCTTCTAGCGCCGGGAACGGGACGTGGATGGCAGCGGCCGAGCCCCACGCCATCACCAGCGGGGACGAGGTCGTCGGAGGCGACGACGACGACGAGCACCCGCACCTCTGAACTTCTCTGAAACTTACCTGCGCCTTGCGCTCTCTAACAGAGAAGGGGGAGGAAGGAGAAGAAGGAGGGGGGGAAGCGGCGGCGGCAAGGAAAAACCCTAGAGGGAGGCACAGACGCCCATGCATAAATAGGAGGGGGGCCCTCGACGTCTGTGAATGGCTAACGGCGACGGCGACGCTGCTCTCTCTATGCCTGACGAAGGTGGGAGACGGAGCAGGTGGCCGTTGTGCCAGCTGGGCTGGGCCGCGGCCCACTAGCCCCGTCTCACACACTCTCAATAAAACAGAGAAATAAAAAAAGGGTTTTTCCCATTTAATAAAACCAGTCACAAACATGATAATCCCCATAGCAATATAAAAGGCTTTTGAGCGAAACAAAATTAATTCCGAGGTGGAAATAATGTGCACCTATTATTAAAAATATTAGGTTGAATTATAAAACAAGTATTTTATTTAATATTTAAAATGACAGCTCCTGTTAATTTAAAACACAATTCCAACAAACCCCAAACAGTAAATCCAACATACTCACATTTCATAAAACACTTGTGGCCACCTCATGAACATTTTTCTAACAATTTTTAAAACAACTTGAATCTGAAGATGAAAATAATAGTAGAAAAGGGGTATTGGAGGGGATGTTGCAAAGGGAAAAGAGAGGGGAAGGGAATAAGTTGCACCCATGGATCCAACCACTCACAAACATCTCAGACATCACAAAACCACACCTCACCACCATACATCATAGCAAGCACCAAAAAACCAACATGCACACAGAATTGAAATGAGAATGATGCATGATGATGCATGAATGCAAACACATAGAATGGCAAGGAGCAACCATACACCTCATAGTTCATGACACAAGGATCATACATGGGGTTACATGCCAAATAAGGTAGGGACAACACTTGGGCTATCACAGGAACCATCACCAATGCAAGACCCACACGCTTCCAAAGAACAAACTGAAGGTTCTCTACCACATGAACAAGATCAAGGGCAAGATCAACTCACTAATGATGGTGGCTCACCAAGTGATGCCCAAGATCAAGTTCCTGTCTCCGTGCAATCTCAAGATCAAGATCTTCTTCAAGATCAAGAGCAAGCTCAAGAAGGCGCTCAAGATCATCAAGATGACGACTCACATAATGCAGGCCCTCAACCTTCCATGGAAGAAATCTTAGAGAGGCAAGCCGCCAAGAAAGCCGCCAAGAATGCCAACAAGCTTAGAATTAGACAACATGTGTTGGAGAACGTCTACGATGACTTGAAAAAAGGGGTAACTACTCGTAAACAATTAACAAACTTTTGTGAACATCATGCGTTTGTTTCTTGCATTGAGCCCCTTAAGGTTCAAGATGCGCTCAAGGATATGGAGTGGGTTGAAGCTATGTATGATGAACTCAACAACTTCGAGCGCAACCAAGTGTGGCGACTGGTGCCAAGACCAAAGGAGAATCACAATGTTATTGGAACAAAATGGATCTTCAAAAACAAGCAGGATGCGAACGGTATTGTCATTCGCAACAAGGCACGACTGGTGGCACAAGGTTACTCCCAAGTCGAGGGTATCGACTACGGTGAAACCTTTGCTCCTGTTGCTCGCCTTGAATCTATTCGCATGTTACTTGCATATGCCTCTCATCATAATTTTAAATTATATCAAATGGATGTCAAGAGTGATTTTCTTAATGGTCCTCTTAAGGAGTTGGTATATGTCAAGCAACCCCCAGGGTTTGAGGATCCCAAGTTCCCCAATCATGTATATATTCTCGATAAGGCTCTCTATGGCCTTAAACAAGCCCCACGTGCGTGGTATGAGCACCTTACCCAGATGTTGCAAGACCGTGGGTTTCAAATTGGGAAAATCGACCCCACTCTTTTTATAAAGAGGGTCAACGGGAACTTGTTCATATGCCAACTATATGTTGATGATATTATTTTTGGTTCTCCTAGCAAAGCTTTCAATGAAGAGTTCGCCACTTTGATGACAAACAAGTTTGAGATGTCCATGATGGGAGAGTTGAAGTAATTCCTTAGTTTCGAAGTCAAGCAACGAAGTCAAGGTACATTCATCAATCAAGCCAAATACACTCAAGACATGCTCAAGAGGTTCAAGATGGATGAGCTCAATCCTCCCAAGGCCAACACTCCCATGCCACTCAAATGTCATCTTGACAGCAATCCCAATGGTAAAGCGGTGGATTAAAAGGTATATCGCTCCATGATAGGATCCTTCCTTTACCTTTGTGCATCTAGACCGTATATCATGTTAAGGGTGGGTATTTGTGCAGATTTCAATCCGCACCTAAGGAGAGTCACCATGTGGCTGTCAAGCGAATCTTTCGATATTTGTCTCATACCCCAAACTTTGGCTTATGGTATCCCAAGGGGGCTTCGTTTGATCTCGTTGGCTATACTGACTCAGATTGGGCGGGAAACCGTGTGGATAGAAAGTCCACTTCCGAAGGCTGCCAATTTCTTGGTTAGTCTTTGGTAAGTTGGTCTTCAAAGAAACAAAATTGTGTTTCTCTCTCGTCCACCGAGGCCGAGTATGTAGCTGCTGTCAGTTGTTGTGCTCAGATTCTATGGATGAGGCAAACTTTAAAGGATTATAGTGTCCATTGTGACAAAGTGCCTCTTTACTGTGATAATGAAAGTGCCATTATGATCTCCAGTAACCCAGTTCAACATTGCAAGACGAAGCATATTGATATTCTTCATCACTTTCTTCGGGAACACGTCAAGCAGGGAGACATCAATCTTATTCATCTGAGCACTAACGAGCAATTTGCAGACATTTTTACAAAGCCTTTAGATGAAGAAAGATTTCGCGAGTTACGGCATGAGCTAAATATCATTGATTCGAGCAATGTGGATTGACATAGTGCACGCCCCCACACTCATCATTATGTCTTGTCTAGGTGTAGGCATGGATTTAGGGGGAGTCTAGTTATCTCAATGAACTATTCCTCCTCCTATTATGCATAAACTAATCAAAATATATCACTTGCCATTTGTGATGGTTACTGTGTTTACAAGACGAGTCTTGGTCATGGGCCCAAGGATAATTCTTCGTGGTGCCATATCATCTGACTCAAACGTAGGTGGCTCTAGGGCCACCGCCCTCTCTTCATGTCAAGTCGAGGCTCACCGGTTGGTCCTCTTTTATTCCCTTCTCCGATGGACCAAGCTCGTGTTTTTATCCTAGATCATAGTTTTTCTTGTCTCGTCTGTTGTGCGGATTTTGGTGATCTGCCTTTTTCTTATTTTGTTTTATTGTCGCATTTATACACCAAGAAGGTAGCACGGTACTACCATGGAGGAGCGCGGTACTACCGCTGGAGCGGTACTACCACTTACCGCGTGGAAGTAAAAAATTACTTCCGCCCATTGAGCGGTACTACCGCAATGATTGCGGTACTACCGTACCATCGTGTGCGCGTGGGGTTAAGAGCGGGCAGGGGGTTTCCCATCTTCCCCATACCCCATTTTCTCTCTTCCCCTCATGTCTCTCTCTCTCTTCTCCTCTCAACTGCCGCCGGAACTCCTCGCCGGATCTCCATCTCCGGCCACCTGATTCTTGTTTGCTCCGGTGGGATCATTCCCCACATCGTCCTCTTGCAATGGACCCCGGTATTTCCCCAATCCCCTCTTGTTTTGCCTCTCTCTTTTTGAATCTAGGCTTTTGGGGAAATATGAGATGGTCTAGCTTTGTTTGGATCCGATCTATGCATGAGGAGATGTTTTGCGAGTGTTAGTGCAATAGAATCGCATATTGATAGGATTAAACGGGGTATTTTTTGATCTAGGGCAGTACCAATATGATCTGATCTGTGTTCTTGCGAAGCTCCGCCCCGTGCGGTACTATCGCACCTGGTGCGGTACTATCCTCGTAGGGCGGAAGTAAAAAATTACTTCCGTAGGCGCCATAGGACTACCGCTCCCGCGGTACTACCACGTCGTGGGCGGTTCTAATTGTTTACTTCTGCTATCGGGGCGGCAGTAAAAAATTACTACCGCTCCCGCCGCGGTACTATCGCTCCCAGCGGTACTACCGCATTTGAAGCGGTACTAATTTTTTACTTCTGCTGTCGGGGCGGTAGTAAAAAATTACTTCCTCTCCAGCCACGGTACTACCGCTCCAGCGGTACTACCGCGTTTGGAGTGGTAGCAAATTTTTACTTCCACAAGAACATATTGGTACTCTTCTCAATCCACAACTACCTCGTTTTGTCCATCCATTCTCTCTTCTACATGGTTTGTATGTCTGCTTTCATCCTTGCCTTATTTTCTTGTTTGTCCTTTGTGTTTGCGTTGTGTGCTCTAGGTGGTGTCTCTGGTTCCAGCTCTGCTCCATGCCATTCCAATCCGTCTCGTGACACAAGTTCCAAGCAGCTTCGCAATCCAGATGCTCCTAAGGGCTCCAATGATCCACCCCGCCTTTTCAAGAGGACCGCATCCAAGCTCAAGCAACCAGTTGAGAACTTTGATATCATGCCATAAGTTGAGTTTCTGGCTCGAAGGTTGATCAATCCCTACGACAAGCCAACGGAAGTTTCCAAGGCATATGACTTGTTCTGGACCAAGCAGCAGTATCTTATTCACCTGGATGCGATCAAGGGCAAGAAAAATCACTATGTTCCTGTCCAATACATTGATCTGGAACACATGAGGAAGCATCCGCAATACTTTGGTGAGGCTCTAGAGTTGGTGCAGCAGTTGGCTATAGCAGACATCATCACCTTCCAACTTGACTTTGATCCAGAACTCTTGGGTTAGTTCTTTGCCTCTATTCACTTTCACTCTGATGCAGAGCAGACCATGACATGGAGCACACGTTTCTTCATGAGCCCATTCGTCTACGTATGAAGGAAAAGTGGGCAAACACCATCACTAAGCCACCGTCTGCTCGTATGGAGGTCGATGAGGATGAGATCGAAGAGGAGGATGACAACGGTTCTGAGTCCTATGTACCTCCGTCTTCTGAGCCATCTTGGGCCAAGATGCTCTCTCACAAGATGAAGCCTTTGTTCTGCATGCAGGCCAAGCGTCAGTATAAGGCTCACGTTGCTCAGAAGGAGAGTCGCCAGCATGACAAGCGCATTCTGAGGAAGCTTGGCGAGACCATATCGAGTGGGTCTGAGAAGGACATCACCCTTGAGGCCACTTGGATGGCTAAGCAGCAGTTCCAGTGGGATGATTCTAATGCAGAGTCCGTCCCAGATGCTTCAGAGGAGTCCGATGACTGATCTTTCTGCATGGGAGCTACCACCTAGGTGTTGGGTGTCCTCTCTGCCTTTTTGGCGTCTTGATGCCAAAGGGGGAGAGAGTGTAGGATTTGCGCGTATTTGTGTTTGCCTTTTCGTCTTGTGTTTGCCTTTTCGTTGTCTCTCTGCTTTCGTTGAACCTTGGTTTATGTCGTTTGTGGGTGTGTGACCTGGAGACTTCCTCTATCATATGGTGTGAGACATATGCTATCACTACTACTTTATTATTGTCTAGTATGATACGTAGCTTGTGAGTCTGTCCATGACGTTCCCTTATCTATATGCTCACATTCTATGCCTAGTTTCTATACTTAGTTCTGTTCATTCTGTTGTAGAGATTGCATTGCCTATAAAATATAGGGGGAGTGTTGATCCTAGTGTGTGTGCCTTGCAGTCCAAAGCATATCTAGAGTATGCACACATCTAGGGGGAGCTATCCTATATTTTGTAGGTCTTGAGGTTGCATATGCTTATTTTATATCCTTATGTGCAAATCCCGTGTTGTCATCAATCCACCAAAAAGGGGGAGATTGTAAAGCCATATTTCTCCCTAAGTAGTTTTGGTGATTGATGACAATGCCTTTGCAAACTAATCGTGTGCATTGAGCATTTCAGATATCTCAGGTCTAGGCACAAGACGATTCAGTGCCCCTCAGAATCTCTCGAAGACGGTTGTTCTATGCGTTTTTTTTGGTGGATTTGATTCGTAGGAAAGCCGTACTATCAAGAGGGGGTCCGCATCGGAAAGGTCTGGGTGGAATCAACACGTGCACAACTATTCCCTTGCACCACCTTTCCCTCTCTTCAATGGAGCCCCAACCCGTTTTCCCTCTCTGTGCAAAAGGAATGCCTGCAAGGTGTTTGGGTTCAGTGGTCCGCGGTAGTACCACTCCGTGGAGCGGTAGTACTGTTGTCTCTTGCCTTGACCACTACACCTACGGTAGTAGGCGCGGATGTAATTTTTTACTTTCTCCCTACTATGGTAATACCGCGATTCTTGTCCGGTACTACCGTGCGGACTTTTTTCGCATAGTTTCCCTCTATGGAGGTTGTCACGGAAGTAATTTTTTACTTCCATGCACCTCCAGTGGCTGCCTTTGCCAACCATGCGGTAGTACCGCACGGGCTCGCGGTAGTACCGCTCTGGCGCTTCTATCGCTTGCTAACAGGCAGGGCCAGCTACTCTCGTGCTAGCGGTAGTACCGCACAGGGCTGCGGTAGTACCGCAAGCCATCACGGTAGTACCGTGACTTTTGTGGTAGTACCGTGATGGGCGGGGCTGAGTGAGTGGATAACGGTTGGATCTTGTCCCCCAGTATAAAAGGGAGGTCTTCTTCTCCAAGAAGCTCACCTCTTCCTTCCCAAAATTCCATTGTTGCTCCAAGCTCCATTTTTGCCTGATCTCTCTCCCTAGCCAATCAATCTTGTTGATTTCCTAGGGATAGGTTGAGAAAGCCCCGATCTACACTTCCACCAAGAGAAATTTGATTCCTCCCACTAATCCCTTGCGGATCTTGTTACTCTTGGGTGTTTGAGCACCCTAGACGGTTGAGGTCACCTCGGAGCCACATTCCATTATGGTGAAGCTTCGTGGTGTCGTTGGGAGCCTCCAATTCAGTTGTGGAGATTGCCCCAACCTTGTTTGTAAAGGTTCGGTCGCCGCCTTCAAGGGTACCAATAGTGGAATCACGACATCTCGCATTGTGTGAGGGTGTGAGGAGAATACGGTGGCCCTAGTGGCTTCTTGGGGAGCATTGTGCCTCCACACCGCTCCAACAGAGACATACTTCCCCAAAAGGTAAGGAACTTCAGTAACACATCCTCGTCTCTACCGGCTCCACTTTTGGTTATCTCGCATCTTTACTTCTTGCAAGCGTTTATTGTGTCATATCCCATGCTTGCTTGTGTACTTGTAGTGGTTAGCATCATATAGGTTGTCCACCTAGTTTCACATCTAGATAACTTATTTGATGCTAAACCTTAATTGTTACAGAAAAGTTAAAAAGTGTTAGTTGCCTATTCACCCCCCCCTCTAGTCAACCATATCGATCCTTTTAGAGGGCTAGGGAGGATGAATTGGTGGTATAGGGGCGTTTGCGGGAGGTGCGGGAGGTCGAAGGAGCCAAGAGGTTCTCGGGGGAGGCCTTAAGTAGTTGCTGCGGTGGAGCACTGTAGGCTGCCTCTTCGTCCACTGTCCGAGCCTCGCTAGGGGCAATGGGGGCGCCCGGGAGTGTGTTTGTGGTCTCCGTGGACATGGGCTATGTCCAGGGAAGGGATAGGGAGGAGCGGGGAGTTGACAGGGTTGGAGCTCCTGGGCAGCCATGGCGCGCATGCGAGGGAGCCAGCAGAGAGTGAGAGATAAGGGTCCCGACAATGTGACGTGTTGTGGATGTCGAGGCGACCTCGGGAGATACCACCACGAGGCCCAAGGCTGTCAGGAGCATTCATTGGGCGGTGGCTACAGTGCGGTCGGGCACTGTAGCGCGCTCTGGAGTGCCATTTTGGCATGGCAGGGCATGCCATTGGCATCCTGGGCATGGTCAAACATGTCTAGGGGTTCTAGGGGCAGTTAAACTATATGGGGGGAGGCATTGGATGCTCTGTGGGTCCATTTGAGTAGGAGAAGAATGGAGAGAGAGATGTTTTTCTGTTGTCCCGGAGGGGAAATTGGGGTTTTACCACACTTAACCATTGATCTGAGGCGTGAGATTATTACTGGGGGTAGAGGGGCATCCTAGAGACTGTGGTAAAAGTTTGGGATCAAGGAGAGTGGTGGAAGGGGCCCAGACAACAAGTCTGGTAAATGAGTAGAAGGTGTTTGATGAGTGTTTGAGCTAGCAAATTTGTTCTCCTTGCTATTAAACTTAACATGATTAAATGATAGATGGAATTGGGGTTGATCACTAATTTTGGGCTCGTTTTATGAAAGTTGCTAATGTAAACTTTATAAACCCTAGAAATGGGAAGAAATGGATTTGTTTAGATTTAGCTAAGCTAATCCATTATCATTGATGCACTACTTGGTGTGGTAGCATATTTTAGTCATTATAGCATGCCCAAAAAGTTTTGGTCCAAATGGGTAAACTTGATAATGCAAAACTTCCCAATTCTTGAAATCAGCAGAACTGGGTTTGGGGGGATTTGGACAAGTGTATTTGTTCTCCTTGAGGCACCACTTGGTGTGGATATATTATTGGAGTATTATAACATGCCCGCAAATTTGGAGATTATTAGGAGACAGTTGGCAATGTAGAGTTGCTCAAATTTGGATCTGGACAGAGAGGGTTTGGGGATAATTTGGTCAACCAAATCAATTGGGATTTAGATTAAATTTGGCAAGATGATCACATATGTCATATTTGACATGCTTGAATTTTCTTGGATTTATTTGAGAATATTTCTTATAGAAATGTTTCAAATGCTTGATTTAAGCAAAAAGGGTTTTGGAGGGTTTGTCCAATATTTTGAAAATGACCATGTGTTTAAACTCTTATATATGAACAATATATGTCCACTGAATTTACCTAAATTTTCTCAAATATTTTGAAAGCATAAAAATATTTTTTCATAATAAAAGACCATTTATGGACTTAAGAAAAGCCTTTAAATAAAATAAGAAAATAATCTTTAAAAATAATATTTTGTGGTTTGGGGAGTTATATATATAGTAGGTTCCAAATATATACTTTGGGGCAAAACCATCCACCCAATTTGAGGACTTCTAGTACAAACCTCATTAGGGTTTTTTGAAAACCTAAATTGCATAAATGCTTTTTGGCCAAGATAATATTTGATAAAAATAGTTTTAGGTCTATACACATGGTATGATCATTCGAAAAGATTCTATATCAAGGAAAAGAGTTTTGAGAGTAGGAGGGAGTTTTATGAATATAAAGCACCAGCAAGCAATCAAAGAAGCAAGCAAATAGCACAAAAGTCAAGCATTCATATGCACTCAAAAAGTTTTACTTGGCCCTAATTTTTTAGTCATGTTAAATTAGTCCTGAGGCAAAACACAGGGTGTGACATCGAGTGAGTCCAAAGATCCATCAACATGGAGTTTCTTCATGTCCTTTCACAAATATGACAATTAGCGGCAGTGCCACAAGTATGTGGCACTATCATTATTAACTTTGCATATTTTGGCATCAATATTATGAACATGTGTATCACTACGACCAAGATTCAACAAACCATTCTCATTGGGTGCATGACCATTGAAGGTATTATTCATGTAAACGGAATAACCATTATTCTCTAACTTAAATGAATAACCGTATTGCAATAAACATGATCTAATCACGTTCATGCTCAACGCAAACACCAAATAAGATTTATTTAGGTTCATCCCTAATCCCGAAGATAGAGAGAGCGTGCGATGGTGATCACATCAACCTTGGAAACACTTCGAACTCACATCGTCACCTTGCCCTTAGCTAGTCTCCGTTTATTCCGTAGCTATTATTTCAAGTTACCAACATTTGGCAACTGAACCGGTTTCTAATACCCAGGCGTTACTAGGAGTACTAGTAAGGTACATATCAATAACACGTATATCAAATATACTTCTGTTGATGTTGCCAGCCTTCTTATCTACCAAGTATCTTGGGTCATTCCACTTCAACGACCGTCATCCTCATAATAGAAGCACTTAGTCTTGGGTTTGGTTCAACCTTGGGTTTCTTCACTAGAGCGGCCACTGGCTTGCCATTCATGAAGTTTTTCCCTTCTTGCCCTTGCCCTTCTTAAAACTAGTGGTTTTACTAACCATCAAAACTTGATGCTCCTTCTTGATTTCTACCTTCGCGGTGTCAAACATCACGAGCAGTTCAGGGATCATCTTCTCTATCCCTGGCATGTTATAGTTCATCACAACGCTCTAGCAACTTGGTTCTAGTTACTTGGAGAACTATATTAATCACTATCTTATCTGGAAGATCAACTCCCACTCGGTTCAAGCGATTGTAGCACCCAGACAATGTGAGTACATGCTCACTGATTGAGCTATTCTCCTTCATCTTGCGGGGAAAGAATCTTGTTGGTGGTCTCATACCTCTCAACACGGGCACGAGCCTGAAATCCAATTTCAGCTCTTGGAACATCAGATATGCTCCGTGACGTTCGAAACATATTTGGAGACTGAACTGTAAGCCGTAATGCATGACGCACTGAACTATCAAATAGTCATCACAACGTGCCTGCCAGGTGCTCACAAGATCCATAGACAACGCTAGAGTGGGTGGTGCACCGAGCAGTGCATCAAGGACACAAGCCTTCTATGCAGCAATGAGGACAATCCTCAGTTTACGGACCTAGTCTGCATAATTGCTCCCATCATGTTTAAACTCTATTTTCTCTAGGAACGTATTAAAAAACACAAGGGATCTATAGCGCGAGCTATTGATCTACAATATAATTTTGCAAATACAACTTTAGACTATGTTCATGATAAGGAGTTTAATTAATCATATTACTTAAAAAACTCCCACTCAGATTGACATCCTCTGGTCATCCGAGTGATACATGATACAAATTCACGAACCCAAGTCTGATCATCACGTGAGATGAGGTGGTTTCAGTGGTGAAAATCTCCATGTTGATCATATCTACTACATGATGCATGTTTGACCTTTCGGTCTCTTGTGTTCAAGGGTCATGTCTGTACATGCTAGGCTTGTCAAGTTTAACCCGAGTGTTCTGGACGTGCAACACTGGCTTGCACCCGTTGTATGTGAACGTAGAGTCTATCACACCCGATCATCACGTGGCGTCTCGAAACGATGAACTTCCGCGATGGTGCACACTCGGGGAGAACACAATTTTATCTCAAAATTTTAGTGAGGGATCCCCTAATAATGCTACCGTCGTCCTAAGCAAAACAAGGTGGATAAAAGGATTAACATCACATGCAAATCATAAGTGACATGATATTGTTATAAACTTGTGCTTTTGATCTCCATCTCCAAAGCACCAGCATGACACCATGATCTCCATCATATTGATCTCCATCAACATGTTGCCATGAGGTTGTCGTGCCAAGTGTTGCTTCTATGACTATTGCTAACTCATAGCGACAAAGTAAAGCAAAAAATGGCGAAACTAAATTAAAGAGAACCCTATGGCTCCTATCGGTTGCCGTACTCATCGACATGCAAGTCGTGATATTCTATACAAAACATGATCATCTCAGACATCACATGTATACCATCATGTAATTGGCCATATCATATCACAATATACCCTACAAACACAAATTAGACGTTCTCTAATTGTTGTTGTGACAGGGTTATCACCCCTAGGTAGGCCAAAGCAACGGGGTTCTCCCCCCTTCCGCTTCAAAGGAAAACCATGCGACTGGCTGCTCCTCGCCGGCTGGATTACGGCCGGCTCGAGCGGCTGCCAGCTAGCGAGGAAAATGGCTGATCAACGAGCCAGCTCGACCCTCAGCCGGTTGGGCGTGGCCGGCTGCCTCCGGGACGGCTCCTCCATTGACCCAGTGGCAGACATGCGACGTCCCATCCCCCTTGGCGCGGGTATGATGACAAGACACGACCGCCACGACGGGTGGCCCTATGGCCACAGTGGCCGCTGACGCACTAGAACGCATGGCTGCAGTCCGGCCGTCCAGGCCGCTGACCTTAGCGAGCACGACCGGGTGAGGGAACAGTGCTGACACGCCCTCACCCACTTGATTACCTGCCTCAGCGTGGCTATAGTGCCGCCGGCCGTACCAGAGACCTCGGCCGGCTGGCGCTAGACGACACCTCCAGTGGGAGACGGGACTGCTCAGTGGTGGACCCTACAGACGACGAGACGGCATGAAGGGTGGGACCCCCTGGCCAGCCGGAGAGACTGCCAGCCGGGTCACCCCACCCCTGTAGTTTAGACATATTGTAGAGCCGGGGGGTTGGCCTATAAAACCCCCCGAGCCCCCCATGGAACGAGGACGGACGATCACTCACGCCCACCCACGGAACTCTCAAAACCCCTCTAGTAGCGGAGGAAGACAAGCCGGCTGCTCCTTCTTCCTCCTCTAGACATAGCTCCAGGAGCACCCTTGTACACATACCCATCCATCCAACTAGACCAAGCAGGACTAGGGGTGTTACCTCCCACAAAGGGCCCTGAACCTGGGTACATCATGTGTCAGCATCGCTTGTGCCCAATCTCACACCCGGAGCCCGTCGGTGTCCTCCGGCCCCAATGACCTACGATAAGCCACCCTATGGCATCTGTCGTGAGAAAACGACGAAAGTTGGCGCCCACCATGGGGCCGTACGCGGCACTGTCCGGATTCATGCTCCGGGCGGGACCCCTCGCCATTCCTCGCCACCACCGCACGTCCAGGCGAAACCACAGGCTCATGGGGTTTTCTTTGGCATGCCCTGCGGGCAACTCCGTCAACCTCATGGCCGACATCGACGCGGTCACCGAGCGCTTCGGCAGGCTCAGCGTTGCCGAGGCTCCGGTCACGGACGAGTACCCCGGGCTGATGCTCGTCTGCACTGATCCTCCCACGGCCGTGGGAGCACTTGCTGCAACCCAGTTCAGCGGCTCCCACGATGGCGTGGGGGTGTTGGCCATCGTCCCCTCCACCTCCTCCGGACGCGTGCGGACCAGGGCTGATGCCACCGCGAACCGCGTCGGCACCTCCGATCCACTTGGTGCGGCCCTCTAGGGCCTGATCACCCCTATCACCCCGACAGGGAACCCCGACGCCGCCACGGCAGACCTCGAGGCGGCTCGTCGTGTCTTGTTCAAGAACGCCACCGCCCTCACGGCTACGCAGCGCCGCATGGAGGCCGCCCAACGGAAATATGCTTCCGCCTATGGTCTCACCCTGGCTAGCACCGGGTCCAGCCGGCATGTGGCCGTGCGTGACCACGGCCGCGTAGTCGCCGAAATCCTTGGCGGCAAGATGCCCATCTACGACACCCCCGCAGCCAACTTGCGGGCCCTCAAGGTGGCCTATGTGGATTTTGCCACCTTGGAGGGTGAAGAGCGTGCCGCTCATGAGCGCCACATCGAGGAGCTCATCGACGGCGCCGACATGCAACAGCGCCTGCTCGCGTCGGGCGGCACCGTCACCAGAGGCCCCCGGCTCGAGCGCGAGGGCACAGGGACTGCTGGCCGTCAGCCGGCTGAGCACTCTAGCTCCCCTTGCGTTTCCAGCCGCCGGACCGGAACAAACAACTCCCGGCCCTCCCAGATGTCAGGGACCGAGAAGCCGGCACACCAATGACCCGCCTCGCAGCGTTCGCCACCAAGAAGCGCTGGCATCCGACAGCCGATGCAGCCACGGGCACACTCCACCCCCGTGGTGCGAGCGGGAACGGACAGTTCCGCTCCTCATCCTCCCCGAGCTCTCGGCCCAGATCGGGCCGCGTGTCCCCCGCAGCGAGAACGACACCCGCAACCGCATCGACCACCTCACGCAATCCACCCTCCTAGAGGAGGTGAGCTCGATTGGTCCGGCCTGTTTTGGCCCTCGGAACCGCAACGAGTCGTTCCAACCAGCTTCACGCTCCCCCGAGACACTCTGATGTACAACGGGGCTGCCAAGCCCGAAGACTAGCTGATCGACTACACCACCGCGGTTGGCATTGCCAGGGGGAACAAGCGCGTAGCCGTTTTCTACACCCCCCTCATGTTGATCGGCTCGGCATGCACCTAGCTCAATAGCCTGGCGGCCGGCAGCATCAACACTTGGACGGACTTCGAGGAGGCCTTCGTCGCAACTTCACCGGCACCTACAAGCGGCCTGGCCGCCCTTGTGAACCCGCCATGTGTGTTTAGGGGCCGTACGAATCCCTCCACGACTACCTCACTCAATGGACCGAACTTCACAACTCCTACGAGGGGGTGCACGAGGTACAAGCCATGCAGTATTTCATTGAAGGCTGCCGAGATGACACCCCCCTCAAGCACAAGCTTCTATGCTCCAAGCCGTCCACGCTTGTCGAGCTCATGACCAAGGCGGACAAGTACAGCACAGCTGATTCAGCCATCCGGGTCAAAACGACCCCGCCTGCCAAGGTGGTGACGACACCGCAACGTCCCGGTCGGCTGTCGACAACCGGAAGCCGCAAAGCAACAAGCACAAGAACGACCAACCGGATCCCCACTACGGGAGCCGACAGGTCAACACCATCGAGGAGCAGGAGCCGGCTGCCCAGCTTTCCAGCCAGCGCCAGCGCACTGGCAGGGCTGCTTGGCAGCCGAAGCTCACCTTCGAGCAAGTGCTCGACCTCCCCTACAAGAACCACTCAGGGGCCAAACCCTCTACGCACAGGCTCCGACAGTGCACCTTCTCATAGTGATTGGCTAGGAGGACGGCCTTCCGACTCCTCCCGCACCGCCAGCCCGTGCGTCGGCCCCGGCCCAAGCTGCCGCCCCGGCGTGGGCTCCGGCCCCGGCCGAGAATGACGGTCGTTTGATCGACCAGTTCCCCAACCAAGACGGTTGTTACATTGTCTTCACTAGTTAAGAGACAGGCAAACATGCTCAACGCCAGTTCCATCGGGAGGTGAACGCCACCATGCCGGCAACTCCCCAGTTCATGCACTAGTCGGAGAAGCCAGTCACTTGGAGCCAGGCCGATCACCCCGCTATGATGCTGAACCCTAGCAGCTACGCTCTGGTCCTCGAACCCACCATTGCCACCAAGGAACGAACTTGCCGCTTCTCACGGGTGCTGATAGATGGTGGAAGCAACATCAACATCCTCTACCTCAACATGATGCACATGCTGGGGCCGAAGATAGAAGACCTGCAGGCGAGTCGGACGGTCTTCCACGGCATCGTGCCTGGAAAGTCCTGCTCCCCTGTCGGCAAGATCATGCTCGACGTCCTCTTCGGCGGACCTAGTCACTTCTGCCACGAGCCGGTGCTGTTCGAGGTCGTGGACCTCGCAAGTCCCTACCACTGGCTGTTGGGCCGACCGGCCCTCGTCAGCTTCATGGCAGTCCCCCATTACGCCTACCTCAAGCTCAAGATGTTGGGCCGCAAGGGAATCATCACCATCACGGGTGACTACAAGATGTCGCCCAAGTGCGCTCGAGACGACAGCCGGCTGGTCGAGGCCCTAGAAATCCCCAAGGAGAAACGACAGCTCGACCGGCTCATAGCCCTTGCTACCAGTCAGCCGGCCGTGCCGGTTCCCCCCTTGCAGTTCGCCGGCGAGGCCTCCTTCCAGCTTTCGAAGGACACCAAGCAAATCCCGCTCCACCCTCCCAACCCCGCTCAGAGCGTCACCATCGGCTCCCGCCTCAACAGCAAATAGGAAGGCGAGCTCGTCGACTTCCTCCGTGAGAATCAGGACATCTTTGCATGGTCCTCAAGGACATGTCGGGTGTGCCGAGGAAGTTCGCCGAGTACAAACTACATGTCCGGCCGGACGTCAAGACAGTCAACCAACCTCTATGTCGTTTCTCCAAGGAGAAGCGACGTACTAATGGCGAAGAGATCGCCCGTCTGCTCACAGTCGGGTACATCATGGAAGTGTTCCATCCGAACTGGTTGGCCGACCCAGTCCTTGTGCTGAAGAAGAACAAGACCTAGATCATGTGCATCGACTACACTAGCCTAAACAAGGCGTGCCCCAAGGACCCATGCGCCCTGCCGCGGATCGATCAAGTCATCGACTCCACGGCTGGCTGCGACTTGTTGTCCTTCGTGGACGCTTACTCCGGCTACCACCAGATCAAGCTGGATATGGAAGAACGCAGGCGCCACCTTCCAGCGGTGCATGCAGAAGTGACTCCTGCCTCAAATAGGCAGGAACGTCCATGTCTACGTCGACGACATCGTCGTCAAAACCAAGAAGCACTTCAGCCTCCTCAACGATCTCCAGGAGACCGTCACAAACCTGCGTGAATACAAGATCAAGCTCAACCCGGAGAAGTGTGTCTTCGGCGTCCTAGCCAGCCAACTCCTGGGTTTCTTCATGTCCGCTCCCGGCATCGAAGCTAACCCCTAGAAGATCAGCGCGATCGAGCGCATGCCCAAGCCGACATGGCTCCGTGACGTCCAGAAGTTCACCGGCTGCCTTGCCTCGCTCAGCTGGTTCATCAGTCGGCTGGGGGAGAAGGCCTTGCCCCTCTATGAGCTCCTTCACAAGACGGCTCTAATCAAGCCTGGTCAAACCAAGAAGCCGGGCATGTTCGACTGGCCCGACGAGGCGGACGAGGCTTTCCGCGACCTCAAGAAGGCTCTCACCCGTGTACCCATCCTAGCCGCGCCGACTGAGAAGGAGCCCTTTCTTGCCTACATCGCAGTGACCACACGCATCATCAGCGTCATCCTGGTGGTCGAGCGGCCAAAGGAGAGGAAATCCCTGCCGGTCTAGCGGCCCGTCTACTACCTCAGCGAGGTCCTCTCCGCGTCGAAGCAGAACTACCCCCACTACCAGAAGATGTGCTACGACATATACTTCGCCGTAAAGAAGGTTAAGCAGTACTTCCAGGAACATACGATCACCATGTTGAGCACGGCCCCGCTCGGCGAGATCATGAGCGGCCGGGAGTCCACCGGCCGGATCGCCAAATGGGTCATCGCCCTCTCCGATAACAAGATCCGATACGAGCCACGAACCGCCATCAAGTCATAGGCGTTTGTTGGCTTCCTTGTCGACTGTGTGAGATGGAATTTGTGTCGCCTCCCCCAGACTCCACGCATTGGCGCATGCATTTCGACGGCTCAAAAATGAGGACCGGCCTGGGTGTCGGCATAGTCCTCTCTTCCCTGAAAGGTGACCAGCTCAAGTACACCCTCTAGATCCACTTTGCCGCCTCCAACAACGTGGCCGAATACGAGGCCATCGTCCATGGCCTCCGGCTCGCCAAGGAGATCGGCATCAGGCGCATCCTCTGCTTCGGTGACTCCGACCTCGTGGTGCAGCAAGTCTCTGGCGAATGGGACGCCAGGGACGCCAACATGGCCAGCTACCGCTTCCTCGTACAATAGCTCACCGGCTCCTTTTAGGGTTGTGAGTTCCATCACGTCCCGCGGGCGGGCAACGAGGCGGCTCACGCATTGGCAAAAATCGGTTCCACCCGGTAGGCCATCCCAGCCGGCGTCTCCCTTGAGCGGCTGCTCAAGACGTCGATCAAGCCTTCCCTGGAGTGAGAATCAATCTTCATGCCGGCAGATGCTGTCGGCCCATCAAAGACTCCGGCAGTCCCCTTGGCATCTTTGCCGCCGGCTCCCACAACTTTGGTCACCCCACCGGCATCAGTCGAGCCAGTCGCGCCCGCGGCTGCCGGCACCAACAACGCAGTCGTCATGATGGTAGTCGACCAACCGGTCGCGGGGGCTGGCGAGCCGGCCCCAGCGGCTGGCGAGCCGGTCCCGGGGGCTGTTCACCTAGGTCCAGGGGCTCCCGAGCCGGCCCCAGTCTTGGCTCCCTCTTGGGCCCAGCCTATCTTAGTGTTTCTCTTGCGCGGCGAGCTCCCCCTGGACGAGGCCTTGGCAAGACAAGTTCAGCATCGGGCCTCATCATACATCATCATCAATAACAAGCTCATCCATCGTAGCACCACCGGCGTCTTCCAGCGGTGCGTCGAGCCAGAAAAGGGTCTAGAGATCCTCCTTGACATCCACCAGGGCGAGTGTGGGCACCATGCCGCCTCTAGGACTCTGGTGGCCAAGGCCTTCCGCCACAGCTTCTTCTGGCCCACCGCTCTCGAGGCGGCCAAGAAATTGGTCGATGAGTGCGAGGGATGCCAATGCTTCAGCATGCAGAGCCACCTGCCGGCATCGGCCCTCCAAACCACCCCCCTCTCGTGTCCCTTCGTCGTTTGGGGGCTGGACATGGTGGGCCCCTTCAAGACCGCACGAGGCGGCATGACACACTTGCTGGTGCCTATCGACAAATTCACCAAGTGGATCGAGGCACGACCGATCAAGAAGCTGGATGGCCCCACGACCGTCTGGTTCATCGATGACATCATGGTTCACTATGGCGTCCCCCATAGCATCATCACCGACAACGGCACGAACTTCGCCAAGGACGCGCTCACGCGTTTCTGCTCCAAGCAAGGGATCTGCCTCGACCTGGCCTCCTTCGCTCATCCACAGTCAAACGGACAGGTCGAGAGGGCTAACGGCCTCATCCTGTCCGGCATCAAACCCCGGTTCATGACGCCGCTGGTAAGGTCAGCCAGCTGCTGGATCGATGAGCTGTCGGCTGTCCTTTGGAGTCTCAGGAGCACCCCCAACCGATCAACCGACTACACCCCCTTCTTCCTTGTATACAGATCCGAGGCGATCGTCCCCACCGACATCAAATTCGACTCGAGTCAGGTCCCCCTATACACGGAGAAGGACACAAAGGAGGCGAGAGAAGATGGCATCAACCTACTCGAACAAGCCTGTGAGCTGGCCTTGAGCCGAACGGCAATCTACCAGCAGAAGCTTCGGCACTACCACAGCAAGTGGATCCGGCTGCTCTCCTTTCGTGAAGGGGACCTGGTCCTCAGGCGGATCTAGCGGACAGTCAGGCAAAGCTGTCTTCTCCATGGGAGGGCCCATTCATCATCAGCAAGGCACTTCACAACAACGCATACTACCTAATAGACGCCCAAAAGCCACAAAAGCGCAAAAGAGATGCCTCCAGCGAGGAGACGGAGCGCCCATGGAACGCGGCGCTCCTCCGCCCATTTTACTGCTAAAAAAACCCAATGTATGTATGTATCCCCACCCTTTTGGGCTCATGAATGCAATGGGTGCCCCAGGCCGACTCTTGTGGCACGCCCTATTTTGCTTCCCTCAAAGGTTTCCTCACTCACCCCCCCCCGACCCGGCTCCCGGGGCTGAGGGCTTGCCGGCTAGTCCTAGATCGCTTCTCTCTAAAATCGGCTAAGTAGTGTGAGCCGGGCAAACCCTCCCACCCCTCCTAGCTATAGATCTGTCTCCCGCCTGTCCGGCTGATGGGGCCTTGAGGCGGCAAAGCTTAGTTCACACGAAAGAACGATCCAAAGGAGACGTCGGCTAGGTCCAGCCGGACCATCGCCTCGCCTCTGCCACTCTACTTATCCTGAAAGGCTCTCGCGGTCCCTAAGTTCCGAACCGGCTCCCTCGAGGCGGATACCCCGACCCAACTACAGTCTGGCTCCCGGCGGTGGGGCTGGCGGGGTCGAAACCAAAGGGGAAAAGGGGGATCAAAAGGAACCAGAAGGGTGAAAAGGATAAGGATGAGACGGCACGAGCAATAAGGCAAACACGCTAAAAATTTACAACACAAGCGTTAAAGACAAAAGTGGCCCACGGCCAGTATGGTTCATTACATAAATACCCCTAGTGGGTGGACTTGAGCCTAACTTACAGGAAAAGAAAAGAAAAGGAAAGATAAAGACGCCCAAGGGCTCAGGCCACCGGCGCGTCACCAGCCAGCACAGCTCCAGCCGGCACGTCGCCGGGCGGCTCGACTCTCGCCTCAGAGGTGGTCGCGGCCTTAGGGTCGGCCCCCTTGGCCTTCGAGGTGGTCTCCACGGTTCCGGCCGTCTCGCCGCTCGAGTCGGTGCTCTCATCGGCAACTTCCTCGTCCGCTGGGCCTTGGGGGATGCCAAAGGAGTCTTCGGGCACCGGCTCGCCGTCCTTGCCAAGAGCCGGTAGGAAATCGTCTGCGTCGATGTACGATGCAAGATCGTTGGCCCAGCGGACAAGGGATGACTCATGGGCCTCCCGCTCCTCGGCCGGCTCGTCTCGCATGGTGGCCAGCCGGCCCAACTCCACGCCGCGATACCACGATGTGACGAACTGGAGCGCCATCTACGCGTCGGCTCGGGCTGCGGACGCTTTGCAGGCCTCGAGTCAGGCCATGCCATGTTCCAGCCACAGGGCCACACGGTTCGTCGGAGCTCCTCTACGGCCCGGCCACAGAGCAGCGATGATTTCTTTCCCGACCGTCTTCAACCGGTCCACGCTCCGCTCGAGGTGGGTGAGCCGGAACTCGATGGCGACCCCGAGCTCTTCCACATCCCACGCGGCATCCGCCTCGATGGAGTGCCCCCACTCCCAAAGGTACTCCCGGTGCTCCTCAACGGCGCACTCAGCGTGGCGCTGAGTTTCCGGGAAGCACCCTAGAAGAGAGAAGAAAAGAAAGCCAAATCAAACACAAGAGCCAGAAAAAGAAGAAGCAACCGACTCGAGAAGGGAAAAATGGGCACTTACCTTCAATGGCGTCGTCCACCCCGAGGGCGAAGTTGAGCGCCGCCTTCCGCTCCGCCGCCAGCCCCGCCTCCTATGCGAAGAGGGAGCGCCTAACCTCCTTGAGCGACCTCTCGAGGCGGGTCACCTCATCTTGAAGGGCGGCGGTCCTCCGGGCGTCGTCAGCCGCCTCCTTGACGGCCATCTCCTTGGATGCCTCCGCCCTCGCCACGGTGGCCTTGAGGCAGTCCTCGGCCGCCTCCCCGTCCACCAGTAGCGCGGCCAGCCGGTCTTTCTCCTACGCGGCCGCTTGGACGTCCTGCACCAGTCGGTCTCGCTCAGAGACGAGCCCGATCTTCTCCTCCCGGAGGGCGCTCAGGTCACCTGCAAGACATGGCAGGCGTCAGCTGGCTCTTGGAGGACACACACCCCTCCCGCGAAATTTAACTTACCCTGCACGTGCTCCAGCTCCTCCCCCAGGGGTATAAGCCGTGCTTGCCGCGGTCATGGATAGTGAACGCCTCCTCAAATAGCTTCTATCACAGGGAGTTCCCCTCCTGTCACGCAGAGCCAAAAATCAAGACACGCTCAAAAGAGATCCTGCCCGGCTGCCCGTCAGCCAGTCAGCCGACCCGCATCTCGAGGGCTACACCCAGTGGGTGCGCTTTCGTGCCCCCACTGAAAAACCTAAGACAAGGTCAGCCGTGCTTACCTCCGCATGATGCAGAGTGGCGTCTACCGCCACTGCAAATCGGGCCAGCTCCTGCCAGCACCAGTCCAGGGCGCTCCCCAAGTCCCCGGGTGAGGGGACCGAGCCGCCCACCTGGGGAGCCGGTAAGGCTGGCACTCCTGCCAGAGCTTGCCAGTCCTAGAGCACCTCCTGCATGGTCTGCAGGGTCCTCCGGATCCGGCCGCCGCTGCCGCTCGGGCTCGCCGTAGCATCGGCTGCCGCCGGTGGCTCAACAACAGCGAGGGTCTGGGTGTCGCCCATTGTCAACCCTCTACCCGATGCTGCCTCCATCTCCACTTCCTGCCGCTCCGGCGCGTCGATCACGATGGAGGGTGCCTCCACCTCCGCGGCCGCCACCTCGGGCGCCACCTCCATTTCTGCCCCCGGTGCCGCCGGGGCCTCCGGCATGTCAACCCGGGCCGGCTCGATGGCGGGCGGTGTCACGTCCGGCACCTCCGGTTGGGTCGCCTCGAGAGTCGGCTCCGTTGCCGCCGCCCTCGCTCGGGCCGCCTCCTCTGCAGACGGAGACGCCGGCGGGTCCATGTCCGCCCCTCACGGCTCGCTCGACGGAGGCCTTGACTGGCGGATCGATTCCACCTCCGAGTCCGATGGTCGCGCGGGGTCCACGACCCACTGCCACCGCCCGCCGCTCGAAGTCCCGGAATGCGAGGCCCCGCCTCGCATCCTGGACTTTGAGGCTCGCAGCTCCGTGAGCCTCCTCTTCTCCTCCCGCTGGGAGGCCATGTGCTCGCGATCTAGCCGGCTGGCGGCATCCATCGGCTCCACTGCCGGCTCCCCCTCGTGAAGTTCGTTGGGGTCCCTACAGCGCACGAAGACCGGATTACCCACCGGCTCTTGACCCGGAAGAAGACAGTTGCAAGACATAAAAAGAAGAAAGACTTATCCGATGACGAGGGGCAGGGCCCGCTTGGCGCGTGGCAGCGGCTTTCGCCCGGCCACCTTCACCCGCTTCAGGGCTGGTGGCGGGGCCGCCGGCCCCTCCTGGGCCGGCCTCTTCACCCGTTCGGCGGCTCAAGCCATCGAGGCCTGAGTCGGCCGCTCCTCGCTCCACCGACCCTGGCGCGGTGAGGGAGGAGGCTCGTTTAGAATCATTATGTCATCATCATCATCATCATCATCGTCGTTCATCCAGTCCCTGATCGAGGGGGCAAGAAGGATTTGGGGGTGCGGGCCGTCTAGCGTGTTTTGTCGCACCAACAACTGCGGTCAACATAGCAAAGTAAGTTCCGCAGTCGGCTATCGGTTGGAAGGAATCAAATGAAGAGAAGCCTTCTCGTCAAAGGACTTACCAGGGGGGACGGTTGACGTGGTCATACGGCTCTAGGCCAAAGGACCACGAGCCGGGCTTCAGCTTGAACGTCGTAAGGGCGTTCACCTGCTTCGCCACCTAAGCCGACGTTAGGTCGACGGTGGACATCCGGTACGGGTCACGGCGGCCGGACATGTCGTAGATCCGGTGCAGCCTCAGCTAGAGAGGCAGCACCCGACGCGAGATGAAGGCCACCACAAAATCGGCGGCGACCAACCCCTCGAAGCTCTTCAGTTGCGCGAGCCAGCCGAGCTCTGCCAGGGCCATGCCACGCGGGGCGGTCCCTTCCCAGTTCAACTGGGAAGATTGCGCGTCGATGAATGGCGGCAGTCGGATGAAGTCCAAGTTCGGGTCGGCGTTCTTCACGTAGAAGAACGTCCGGTGCCACCCCTTGACGAAGTTAATGAGAGAAAGTGGTGGGAAGCATGCGGTGCCGCGACAACACACCACCGTGCCCCCGCAAGCGCTGCTTTTCAGTGGCTTGAGAAAGAAGAGATCGTTGAAGATCTCAAGGAAGGGAAGAACTCCGAGGTATCCCTCGCACAGCGTCATGAACACGACGAGGTACAAGATTGCGTTGGGACCAAGATGATGCGGCTGGAGGTCAAACGTGTCGAGGATGAGATGGAAGAAGATTCTCGTCGGGAGCCCGAAGCCGCTGGAGAAGTGCCAATGGAACAGGACGCGTTCCCCCGACTGCAGCGCTAGCGCCACCTCGTTGCCGGGCGCACGTGTGACCACCCGCTCCGCCGGCGGCAACATGCGCGTGCAGCGAAGCTTTGCAATGTCGGCCTCCGTGGCGACGGATCCAGCCCAGCTCCCTCCACGACCATCAGCCATCTCAGCAGTGGGGCGGCGCGCGGGTGTTGTTGCGGGCTCGGCGAGGTGTCGCGCGATGGGGGCAAGGAGGACGAAGGAGGCAAAAAGATGGGCAGCGAGGGGGCAAGCGGGATGCGGGTATCTCCGCTCCCTGCCCTTCCTCCCCTTTTATTGGGGAGGCCATGACCGAGGGACATGGGATTAATTATGCCCACTCCCCAGGAAACTCCGCGCGCGCGTGGGTGCCCTGGATCGTAACAGACGCTTCGGGGCACAGAGGATCCCGGTCTGCGCCCCGAGGCCTACTGGGCTATGTCCGGGGCCTAGCGGGCTAGGCCCAGGCCGACCTCCCGTCTCCCCCGCATGCGTGGGTCCTGCCACATCATTACTCGCTGCATGGCGCGCGGCGGGCCGGTGCGGGTCCCGGCGATGCACCGGTGCCCGAGGCGTCAGGACCAACGGCCGACCCGCTGCCCTTCGGCTTCGTGCCGAAAGCGGGTACCGTTGGGGGGAAGCCGCCGGCTCCCCTCCATCTGCCGGACATGGGCCCCCACCGGCTTCGGGGACTACTGACGGGGTTATCACCCCTAGGTAGGCCAAAGCAACGGGGTTCTCCCTCTTCCGCTTCAAAGGAAAACCACGCGACCGACTGCTCATGGCTGGCTGGATTACGGCCGGCTCGAGCGGCTGCCGGCTGGCAAGGCAAATGGCTGATCAACGAGCCGGCTCGACCCTCGGCCGGATGGGCGCGGCCGGCTGCCTCCGGGCCGGATCCTCTATTGAACTAGGGGTGGACATGCGACGTACCATCCCCCTAGGCACGGGTACGATGACAAGACACGACTGCCACGACGGGTGGCCCTGTGGCCACAGTGGCCGCTGACGCATTGGAGAGCATGGCTATAGTCCGGCTGTCCAGGCCACTGACCTTGGCGAGCGCATCTGGGTGAGGGAACAGTGTCGGCACGCCCTCACCCACTAGATTACCTGTCTCGGCGTGGCTACAGTGCCGCCGTCCATACCAGACACCTCGATCGGCTGGCGCAAGACGATGCCTCCCGGGCGACCCGTGCCATGGCAGGTGAGCAAGAACCAATCGCAGAGCCGGCTGGCGGGCCCCAGCGGGAGACGGGACCGCTCAACCGGTGGACCCTATAGACGATGAGACGGTGCAAAGGGTGGGACCCCCTGGCCAGCCGGAGAGACTGCCAGCCAGGTCCCCCCACCCCTGTACTTTTGCATATTGTAGAGCCGGGGGGTTGGCCTATAAAAAACCCTGAGCCCCATGCAACAGGGATTGACGATCACTCTCGCACACCCACGGAACTCTCAAAACCCCTCTAGTAGCAAAGGAAGACGAGTCGGCTGCTCCTTCTTCGTCCCCTAGACACAGCTCCAGGAGCACCATTGTACATATACCCATCCATCCAACTAGACCAAGCAGGACTAGAGGTGTTACCTCCCACGGAGAGCCCTGAACCTGGGTACATCGTGTGTAACCACCGCTTGTGCCCAATCTCGCACCTGGATCCCGTCGGTGTCCTCCGTCCCCAACCACCTACGATAAGCCACACTATGGCATCTGTCGTGAGAAAACGGCAACATGTTGCATGTTTTATGTGGCTGCTATGGGTATCTAGCAAAAACGATTCTTACCTACGCAAAAACCACAACGGTGATACACAAATTTATATTCAACCTTCTCAAGGACCGCCTTTGTCAAATCTGATCCAACTAGAGTAGGAGAGACAGACACCCGCCAGCCATCTTTATGCAACAAAGTCACATGTCAATCGATGGAACCGGTCTCTTGTAAACGTACGAGTAAGGTTGGTCTGTGCCGCTTCATCCCACAATACCACCGAATCAAGAAAAGACCAAGGGAGGAAGCAACCTGAGCATCAACGCCCACAAACTCCTTTGTGTTCTACTCATGATCTCATCAAGGCATAGACCTAGCTCATGATGCCACTGTTGGGGAACATTGCATGGGAAACAAAAAAATTCCTACGCACACGCAAGATCTATCCATGGTGATGAGCATCTATGATAGGGAGATTGGATCTACATACCCTTGTAGATCGCTAAGCGGGAAGCGTTAAGAAACGCGGTTGATGTAGTCGAACGTCTTCACGATCCAATCACGATCCGTCCCGCGATCCAATCATGCTCCTTCCGATCTAGCGTCGAACGGATGGCACCTCCGCGTTCAGCACACATATAGCTCGATGATGATATCCACCTTCTTGATCCAGCAAGAGGGAGTGGAGAGGTAGATGAGTTCTCCGGGAGGACAACGGCAGGGTGGCGGCGGTGGTGAACTAATCCAGTAGGGCTTCACCAAGCTCCACCGAACTAATCTAGAGGAGAAACGATCTAGAGGAAGAAGTGGGCAGTACGTGGCAATTAGGGTTAGGGCTGCCCTCAAATCCTCTAGTGTATATAGGTGGAAGGGAGGGGAGGAGGCAGCCTCAAACCCTCCACAAGGAGGATTCGGTCGAACTAGGAGGAGGAGTCCTCCCCCAACTAGGATTCCTCCTCCCACAAGGGAGGTGGAGTCCCAGGAGGACTCCCCACTTGGCCCTCCTCTCTCCTCTTCGCATGGGCTCTTAGTGCAAGCCAGCCCACTAAGGGATGGTGCGCCACCCCTAAGGCCCATGTGGCCCCCCGGAGTGGGTGGCCCCTCCCGATAGACCCCTGGAACCCTCCCGACACCCCCGGTACACTACCGGTGATGCCCGAACATTTTCTAGTGACCAAAACGGGACTCCTATATATCAATATTTACCTCCGGAGCTCCTCGTTCTTTCCAGAATCTCATCCGGGACTCTGAACAACCTTCGGTCACCAACATACATAACTCAATACTACCGGAATATCACCGAACCTTGGGAAACAAGCATATGGAAGGAAAACAGAGTCAGGAAGGTTCCCGAGGAGGGCACAACCCACTAGGGTGCACCGGGAGGGCAGGCATGCCCTCGTGTGTCGTGCTCACCTTGGTTGCTTTCCTGATTATTTCTTATTTTCCTAATTTTCTAATATTACAAAAGTGACAAAAAATATTTTTGCAGATTTTTCGAAGTTCATTTACTTACCGTATCACGTACCTCTTCTTTTTCACGATTCTGGAGTGTTCGGAAAGGTCTCTCTTATGTGTTCCTCTTGTGTCATGGTTTGGATAACATTGCTTTCAACATTAATAGGTGTACCTGAGATATATTGTTTAATTCTTTGTCCATAGACCTCCTTCATGTTAGTACCTTCGGCATTATTAATCATGATAGCTCCAGAGCAATAAACCTCTTTGATAACATACAGTCCTTCCCATTTGGAAAGAAGTTTTCCTCCAAAATATTGAAACGACAATTGTACAAAAGAACATACTCTCCAACTTTGAATTCTTGCTTTTGGCTTCTTTTGGCATGCCATCTTTTAACCTTTTCTTTGAATAGATTGGCCTTTTCATAAGCTTGGGTTCTCCATTCACCTAGTGAGCTAATATCAAACAACCTCTTTTCACCAGCAGGTTTGAAGTCATAGTTCAGTTCTGAAATGTCTCCAACGTATCTATAATTTTTGCTTGTTCCATGATGTTATATTATCAATCTTGGATGTTTTACAATCATTTTATAGCAACTTTATATCAGTTTTTGGGACTAACATATTGACATAGTGCCAAAGTGCTAGTTGTTTTTTTTGCTTGTTTTTTACTTCGCAAAAAAACAGTACCGAACAGAGTCCAAACGCCACGGGAATTTTTGGAGATTTTTTGTGGACCAAAAGAACTAGGATGGGCCATGATACGTCTCCAATGTATTTATAATTTTTTTAGGATGGCATGCTATTATATTATTTGTTTTGGATGTTTTATATGCATTAATATGCTATATATATATTATTTTTGGGACTAACCTATTAATCTAGAGCCAAGTGCCAGTTTATGTTTTTCCTTGTTTTTGAGTTTTGCACATATGGGATATTAAACGGAGTCCAAACAGAATAAAACCTTTAGAAGGAATTTTTTTGGAAGGAAATAAGTCGATCAAGCTTGGAATGCATGTCAGGGAAAGTGCTAGGACCCCACAAGCCTGTTATGAGCCCCCCTGGCTGCGCCTAGCAAGCTTGTCGCTCCCTCGCAGGTCTCCTAACCCTAATTCTTGGCCTATAAATACCCAAATATTCCCCTAACATCAGAACGAGCTAGACAAATACTTTTCCACTGCTGGAAGCCTCCGTTCATGAGAGATCCAATCTTGGAGCCTTTTCCGGTAATCTATCGGAGGGGGTTTCGATCATGGAGGGCATCTACATCAACTCCATTTCCCCTCGGATGATGCATGAGTAGTCCACCATAGACCTACGGGTCCATAGCTAGTAGCTAGATGGCTTCTTCTCTCTCTTTGATCTTCAATACCATGCTCTTCATGATCTTCATGGAGATCTATCCGATGAAATCCTCTTTTGTGGTGTGTTTGTCAAGATCCAATGAATTATGAGTTTATGTTCAGATTATCCATGAATCTTATTTGAATCTACTATGAATTCTTATTTGCTTGATTTCATATCCTTGCAAGTCTCTTCAAGTTATTGGTTTGGTTTGGACAAATGGATTGGTAATTCTTGCAATGGGAGAAGTGCTTGGTTTTGGGCTCAATCTTGCGGTGTCCTCACCCAGTGACATAGTAGGGGTAGCGGTGCACGTATTGTATTGTTGCCATCAAGGGTAACAAGATGGGGTTTTCATCATATTGCTTGAGTTTATCCCTCCACATCATGTCATCTTTCTTAATGCATTAGTCTGTTCTTCATGAACGTAATACTCTAGATGCAGGCAAGAGTTGGTCGATGTGTGGAGTAATAGTAGTAGATGCAGAATCGTTTTGGTCTACTTGTCACAGACGTGATGCCTATATGCATGATCTTTGCCTTGGATAACAACATGATTATTCGCTTTTCTATCAATTGCTTGACAGTAATTTGTTTACCCACCATGATATTTGCCTTTAAGAGAGAAGCCTATAGTGAAACCTATGCCCCCCGGGTATATTTTCCATCATATACTTTCAGATCTATACCTTGCTGCAATTTATTTATCTTTTACTTTCTGTTCTTGTTTACATCTATATCTATCGAATCTAATCCTTGCAAATAATCGTGAAGGGATTGACAACCCCTTTATAGCGTTGGGTGCAAAAGTTTGATTGTTTGTGTAGGTGCATCCATTCGTTAATTGCTTGTTCCTCCTACTGGATTGATACCTTGGTTCTCAACGATTGAGGGAAATACTTATCTACTTTGCTGCATCACCCTTTCCTCTTTAAGGGAAAACGAACGCATGCTCAAGAGTTAGCAGGAAGGATTTCCGACACCGTTGCCGGGGAGGATACACATCAAGCTTACCAAGTACCCATCACAAACTCATCTCTTGCATTTACATTATTTGCCATTTGCCTCTCATTTTCCTCTCCCCCACTTCTAAAATGATTTTCAAAAAATACCAAAAAGATTTGCCTTTTTGTTCGCCCTTCTTTCGCTTGCCTTTCGTTTGCTTGTGCGCTTGATTGCTCGCTTTGTCAATACTTCTGAGAATACTAAGTCGTGTGACTTTTCCAATACTAATAATAATGATTTTATTAGTACTCCTATTGCTCCCACCACTAGTGCGGAATCTTCTGAGATCAATGCTGCCTTGCTAAACATGTTATGAAAGAACAATTTTCTGGTCTTCCTAGTGAAGATGCCGCATCCCATCTAAATACTTTCATTGAGTTGTGTGATATGCAAAAGAAGAAAGATGTGGATAATGATATTGTTAAATTGAAGCTATTTCCGTTCTCGCTATGAGATCATGCTAACACTTGGTTTTCATCTTTGCCTAAAAATAGTATTGATTCTTGGAATAAGTGTAAATTTTATTTCCAAGTACTTTCCGCCCGCTAAGATCATCTCCCTTAGGAACGATATAATGAATTTTAAGCAAGTTGATCATGAGCATGTCGCACAATCTTGGGAGAGGATGAAATTAATGATTAGGAATTGTCACGCACATGGTTTGAGTTTTGCATCTAGAAATGATTGAATTTTGTGGGATTGAATTTTGCATCTAGAAATCTTTTAGATTCTATCGCGGGTGGTACTTTTATGGAAATCACGTTAGGAGAATCTACTAAACTCCTAGATAATATCATGACAAACTACTCTCAATGGCATACCGAAAGATCTCCTACTAGTAAAAAGGTGCATGCTATTGAAGAAATAAATACTTTGTGTGACAAGATGGATGAATTGATGAAAGTGTTTGCTAGTAAGAGTGCTCCTATTGATCCTAATAATATGCCTTTGTCTTCTTTGATTGGAAATAATAATGAATCTATGTATGTGAATTTTTTTGGTAGGAACAATTTTGGTAACAATGTATATAGAGGTAATTTCAACCCTAGGCCGTTCCCTAGTATTTCGTCTAATAATTATGGTAATTCCTACAAAAAATCTTACGGAAATTAGAATAAGATGCCCTCTGATCTTCAGAATATTGTTAAAGATTTTATTGGTTCGCAAAAAGTTTTCAATGCTTCTATTGAAGAAAAGGTGTTTAAGATTGATGATTTGGCTAGGAACGTTGATAGAATTTCTCTTCAGATTGATCCTTTGAAAGTTAGATATACTCCAACCAAGCATTATATTAATGAGTCTTTAAAATCTATGAGAATTTCTATTGATGAAAGTAAAGAGAGAACCGCTAGAATACGTGCTAAGCGTGAAAGGCTTGAAAAAGTGTTTTCTCGCGATAATAATGATGAAGATCTTAAAATGATTGGTTTGAATCCTATTGAATCTTTGTTTTCCAATGTAAATCTTGATAATGATGGGACTGGAGATAATTCAACTTTAGTTAAAAGGCGTCTGAATGATTCGGAGTGTATAGATCTTAATGCTAAGATTGATAAAAGTGGGATTAAAGAGGTCAAAACTTTAAATAGCAATGAACCCACTCTTTTGGATTTCAAGGACCTTAATTATGATAGTTGGTATTTGATTGATTTTATTTCCTTGTTGCAATCCATGATGAATTCTCCTCATGCTTATAGTCAAAATAATGCTTTTACTAAACATATAGTTGATGCTATGATGAAATCTTTTGAAGAAAAACTTGAGCTAGAAGTTTATATACCTAGAAAGATTCATGATGAGTGGGAACCTACTATTAAGATTAAAATCAAAGATTATGAGTGCCATGCTTTGTGTGATTTGGGTGCTAGTGTTTCCATGATTCCGAAAACTTTATGTGATGTGCTAATTTACCATGATCTTGATGATTGCTCTCTAAATTTGCATCTTGCAGATTCCACTATAAAGAAGCCTATGGGAAGGATTAATGATGTTCTTATTGTTACAAATAGGAATTATGTTCCCATAGATTTCATTGTTCTTGATATAGATTGCAATCCTCCATGTCCGATTATTCTTGGTAGACCTTTCCTTAGAACGATTGGTGCAATTATTGACATGAAAGAAGGAAACATTAGATTCCAATTTCCATTAAGGAAATGCATGGAACACTTTCCTATAAAGAAAATAAGATTGACTTATGAATCTATTATGAGAGCTACTTTTGGATTGCATACCAAATATGACAATACCTAGATCTATTGTATTTTGCCTAGCTCGGGGCGTTAAACAATACGCTTGTTGGGAGGCAACCCAATCTTATTTTTGTTTTCTGTTTTTTCTTGTGTTTTTGAGTTTTTCCAACATTATTACTTCTGTATTAATTGTGTTTTGGTGTTTTTATTAGTGTTAGATTCAAGTAAAACCTTTGGGGGAATCTATGGTAGTAGTTGATTTGATCTTGCTGAAAAACAGAAACTTTTGCGCTCAGTCCAGGAATTTTATAATCTTTTCAGAGCTTAGAATTGATATAAAAATTTTACACAAGATTGAGATATAAATTTCCCATGTTTCCCCAATTTTTCGAATTTATTTAGTTACATAAGTGTACTAAGTTTTCAGATTGCTTCGGACTGTTATGTTTTTGACAGATTCTGTTTTCTTTGAGTTGTTTGCCTATTTTGATGAATCTATGGGTTGTATCATGTGGTATGAGCAATAGATAAGTTAGATTAAAGTTGGTATAACACCAATATAAATAAATAATGAGTTAAAAACAGTACCTAAAGTGGTGATTTATTTTCTTATACTTACGGATCTCACGAGTTTTCTGTTAAGTTTTGTGTTGTGAAGTTTTCAAGTTTTGGGTAAAGATTTGATGCACTATGGAATAAGGAGTGGCAAGAGTCTAAGATTGGGGATTACCAAGGAACCCCAAGTATTCAAGTATGCCAAAGAGCCTAATCTTGGGGATGCCCTGGAAGGCATCCCCTCTTTCGTCTTCAATCCATCGGTAAATTTACTTGAGGCTATATTTTTATTCATCACATGATATGTGTTTTGCTTGCAGAGTCTTGTATGATATGAGTCTTTGCTTGTTCGTTTTCCAAAATCATCCTTTCTGCACACATATTTTGAGAGAGACATGCTGAATCGTGAATTTATTAGAATACTCTATGTGCTTGACATATATCTTTTGAGTTGGGCAATTTTGCTCTATGAGCTTCACTTATATCTTTTAGAGCACGGTGGTGTTTGCGTTTTATAGAAATACATGAACTATCATACCTCACTTATATTATTTTAAGAGTTTCTAAAACAGCATGGTAATTGGTCAAGTTTATGAATTTAGTCCTAATATGATAGGCATCCAAAAGGGGTATAGTACAAACTTCCATATTAAGTGCATTGAGTATTTATGAGAAGTTTGATTCCTTGCATAAAGTTTTGAGATATAAAGATGGTAATGTTAAGAGACATGTTAGGAAGTAAATTGTGATTTGGTAAAAATACATGTGTAAAGGTTTGTGATTCCCATAGCATGCACGTATGGTGAACCATTATGTAAGGAAGTCGGAGCATGACTTGTTTATTTATTGTCGACCTTTCTGTGAGGGTCGGGGGCGCGTGATGGTTAACTCCTACCAACCTCCCCCCTAGGAGCATGTGTTTAATGGTTTGATTCAATGAATAATAGACTTTTGCAATAAGTATGTGAGTTATTTATGACTAATGTTGAGTCCATGGATTATACGAATTCTCACCCTCCCACTCTTGCTAGGCTCTCTAGTACCGCACAACTCTTGCCGGTGCAACATATACCTTCCTCAAAACAGCCACCATATACCTTCCTCAAAACAGACACCATATATATTTCCTCAAAACAGCCACCATACCTACCTATTATGGCATTTCCATAGCCATTCCGAGATATATTGCCATGCAACTTCCACCGTTTCCTTTTATGACATGCACCATCACTTCCATATTGCATATAGAGTCATATTTTGTCATAGGTATCAAGTTGTAATTTTGTTTTGAGTTGTAAGTAAATAAAAGTGTGATGATTATCATTATGAGAGCATGTCCCATGTGAGGAAAGGATGATGGAATCTATGATTCCCTCACAAGTGGGGATGAGATTCCGTAATTTATGAAAAAAAGAAATAAAAGAGACCAACGAAGCCCAAATAAAAAAATGAATAAAAGAGGCCTTAGATGCCCAGATTAAAAAAATTGAGAGAAAAGAGAGAAGGGGCATTGATACTACCTTTTTTCACACACGTGCTTCAAAGTAGCACCATGATCTTCATAGTAGAGAGTCTCCTATTTTGTCACTATCATATAACTAGTGGATTTTTTCTTCATGATGCACGTCCACTTAGTTTCCTATTGAGCTTTCATACACTTATAGCTCTAGTGCATACTTTGCATGGCAATCCCTACTCACTCACATTGATATCTATTGATGGGCATCTCCATAGCTTGTCGATAAGCCTAGTTGATGTGAGACTATCTTCTCCCTTTCCTTGTCAACCTCCACCATATTCTATTCCACCTATAGTGATATATCACTGGCTCGCGCTCATGTATTGCATGAGAGTTGAAAAAGGTTGAGAAAATAAAGGTTTGGAAATAATTGCTTGACTTTTCATCGAGGTTGTGCATGATATAAATACTTTGTGTGGAGAAGATGGAGCATAGCCAGACCATATGATAGGGATAACTTTCTTTTGCCATTATATTTTGAAGAGATACAATTGCTTTGCTAGTATGCTTGAAATGTTATTGTTTCTATATCAGTATTGAGATTTTGTTTTGAGTCTTATGGATCTGAATATTCATGGCACAATAAATAATATTACATGGATAAATATGTTGGTAGCACTCCACATTGAAATTTCTGTTTTTATCACTTACCTACTCGAGGACGAGCATGAATTAAGCTTGGGGATGCTGATACATCTCCAACGTATCTATAATTTTTGATGATGGCATGCTATTATATTATATGTTTTGGATGTTTTATATGCATTAATATGCTATTTAATATTATTTTTGGGACTAACCTATTAATCTAGAGCCAAGTGTCAGTTTCTATTTTTCCTTGTTTTTGAGTTTTGCAGATATGGGATATTAAACGAAGTCCAAACGGAATAAAACCTTTGGAAGGAATTTTTCTGTAAGGAAACAAGTCGATCAAGCTTGGAGTGCACGTCAGGGGAGGTGCCAGGGCACCACAAGTCTGCTACACGCGGGGCCCTTGGCCACGCCTAGCAGGCTTGTCGCTCCCTGGTAGGTCTCCTAACCCTAATTCTTGGCCTATAAATACCAAAATATTCCCCGAGCATTAGAACGAGCCACGCAAATACTTTTCCACCGCCGGAAGCCTCCGTTCCTGAGAGATCCAATCTTGGAGCCTTTTTTGGTAATCTGTCGGAGGGGTTTTTGATCACGGAGGGCGTCTACATAAACTCCATTGCCCCTCCAATGATGCGTGAGTAGTCCACCACAGACCTACGGGTCCATAGCTAGTAGGTAGATGGCTTTTTCTCTCTCTTTGATCTTCAATACCATGTTCTTCATGATCTTCATGGAGATCTATCCGATGTAATCCTGTTTTGTGGTGCGTTTGTCAAGATCTGATGAATTGTGAGTTTATGTTCAGATTGTCCATGAATATTATTTGAATCTCCTTTGAATTCTTATTTGCATGATTTCATATCCTTTCAAGTCTCTTCGAGTTATTGGTTTGGTTTGGCCAACTAGATTGGTAATTCTTGCAATGGGAGAAGTGCTTGGTTTTTGGTTCAATCTTGCTGTGTCCTCACCTAGTGACATAGTAGGGGTAGCGAGGCACGTATTGTATTGTTGCCATCAAGGGTAACAAGATGGGATTTTCATCATATTGCTAGAGTTTATCCCTCTACATCATGTCATCTTTCTTAATGCGTTACTGTGTTCTTCATGAACTTAATACTCAAGATGTAGGAAGGAGTCGGTCGATGTGTGGAGTAATAGTAGTAGATGCAGAATCGTTTCGGTCTACTTGTCATAGACATGATGCCTATATGCATGATCATTGCCTTGGATTAACGCTATACATGATTATTCTCTTTTCTATCAATTGCTTGAAAGTAATTTTTTTTACCCACCATGATATTTGCCTTCAAGAGAGAAGCCTCTAGTGAAACCTATGGCCCCCGAGTCTATTTTCCATCATATACTTTCATATATGTACCTTTATGCAAGTTATTTATCTTTTACTTTCCGTTCTTGTTTACATCTATATCTATCGGATCTAATCCTTGCAAATAATCGTGAAGGGATTGACAACCCCTTTATAGCGTTGGGTGCAAGAGTTTGATTGTTCGTGTAGGTGCATCCATTGGTGACTTACTTGTTCCTCCTACTAGATTGATACCTTGCTTCTCAAAACTGAGGGAAATACTTATCTACTTTGCTGCATCACCCTTTCCTCTTCAAGGGAAAACCAACGCACGCTCAAGAGGTAGCAGGCCAAACAACCACAAGAGAGGGGGGCCAGGGTGGCCACTCTCCACCAGGGCATGCCAAAGGGCCCTGGCGCATCCTAGTGGAGTGTGCCCACCTCGGAACTCCCCTCAACTAACTATTTGCCCTGTAAATTCCCAAATATTCAGAAAACCCTAGAGGAGTTAACGAAACTCAATTCCAACTGCCGCAAAGTTCCAGAACCTCGAGATCCAATCTAACACCATCACGGAGGGGTTCATCTTCATCATAGGTGCCTCTCCGATGATGCGTGAGTAGTCCACCATAGACCTACAGGTCCGTAGGAAGTAGCTAGATGGCCTCCTCTCTGGTTATGATTCTCAATACAATGGTCTCTTGGAGATCTATTTGATGTAATGACTTTTGCGGTGTGTTTGTTGGGATCCGATCAATTTTGAGTTCATGATCAGTTTCTATCTATGAATATGATTTGAGTCTTCTTTGATCTCTTATTTCCAAGATCACTTATAGCCTCGTATTTCTTCTTCGAATCTTCGGTTTAGTTAGGCCAACTAGATCGATTTTTCTTGCCATGGGAAGAGGTGCTTGGTAATGGGTTCAATCTTGCGGTGTTCGTTCCGAGTGACAGAAGGGGCAGCAAGACACGCATGTATCATTGCCATTAAGGATAACAAGATAGGGTCTTTTCCTACATGAAAAGATCTTGTCTACATCATGTCATCGTTTTTATTGCATTACTCCAATTCTCCATGAACTTAATACACTAGATGCATGCTGGATAGCGGTCGATGTGTGGAATAATAGAAGTAGATGCAAAATCGTTTCGATCTACTTATCTTGGACATGATGCCTATATAATGATCACTGCCTGGATATCGTCATGATTATTTGATATTCTATCAATTGCCCAACAATAATTTGTTCACCCACCATGTGCTATACTCATGAGAGAAGCCACTATGAAACCTATGGCCCCCGGGTCTACTTTTCCAACATATTGCTTTCTGATCTGCTATTTTTCCATTTTGTTTTCAAATCTATTAATCAAAAAAAATACCACGCTATACTTTTTGTTTACTTATTTTATTTTGTGTTCTTGCGAGATCTATTTGCCAAAACTATCTTTACCTTATCTATCTTTTTACCATAGAGAGCTTGACAACCTCTCCTTCCCGTCGGGTTGCAAGTATTTCTTATTTGTGTGCAAGTGTTGTTTACGTGGGTGCGTGATCTTCCTCTATGGATTGATATCTTGGTTTCATAACTGAGGGAAATACTTACCGTTGATGTGCTGCATCATCCCTTCCTCTTTGGGGAAATATCAACGCAGTCTCAAGCCACATCCAGTTCTTTAATTGCCCGAAATGCTTTACTAACTCTAGAGGCAAATGACAAGCTTTCACATATACCATTTTGTATGGAGACATACCCATACGATTTTTATAAGTTGTTCTATAGGCCCAAAGTGCATAGTCTAGTTTCTTAGACCAATTCTTTCAGGACCTATTGATGGTTTTTTGTAATATTAGTTTTATTTCTCTATTGCTAAGTTCAACTTGACCACTAGATTGAGGATGATAGGGTGATGCAATTCTATGGTTAACATCATATTTAGCAAGCATTTTATGGAAAGCACCATGAATAAAGTCTGAACCACCATCAGTCATTATATATGTAAGGACTCCAAACATCGGGAAGATAAGTTCTTTAAGCATTTTAATGAAGGTGTTATGATCAGCACTACTAGTTGGAATAGCTTCTACCACTTAGTAACATAATCAACAACAACCAAAATATGAGTATACCCATTAGAGGAAGGAAAAGGTCCCATATAATCAAATACCCAAACATCAAATTGTTCAACAATAAGTGAATAATTCATAGGCATTTCCTAACACTTACCAATATTACCAATTCTCTGACATTCATCACAAGACAAGACAAACTTGCGGGCATCCTTGAAGTGAGTAGGCCAATAAAAACCAGATTGCAATACCTTATGGGCAGTTATATCTCTTGTATGATGTCCTCCATAAGCTTCGGAATGACATTTCCGTAGGATTTGTTCATGTTCATACTCAGGTACACAGCGTCTAGTAATACCATCTATTCCTTTATAAAGATGTGGGTCATCCCAAAAGTAGTGTCTCAAATCATATAATATATTTTTCTTTTGTTGGTATGTGAAACTAGGTGGTATATATCTAGCAACAATGTAGTTAGCATAATCAGCATACCAATGAGTGTTTGAGTGTTTTGAAAAACATTTATTACAGCTAACTGTTCATTAGGAAAACTATCATCAATAGGTAGTGGGTTATCAAGAATATTTTCTAACCTAGACAAGTTATCAGCCACGAGGTTCTCAGCTCCTTTCCTATCAGTGATATGTAAATAAAATTCTTGAAGCAAAAGAACCCACCTAATGAGTCTAGGTTTAGAATATTTCTTTTCCATAAGATATTTTATAGCCGCATGATTAGTGTTAACAATAACTTTGGAATCAACAATGTAAGATCTAAACTTATCACAAGCGAACACAACTACTAAAAAATCTTTTTCAGTAGTAGCAGGATTTCTTTGGGCATCGTCTAGAGTTTTGCTAGCATAATGGGTAACATTTAATTTCTTATGAACTCTTTGTCCTAGAATAGCACCAACAGCATAATCACTAGCATCACACATAATTTCAAAAGGCAAGTTCCAATCAAGTGGTTGAACACTAGGTGCAGAACTTAAGGCTTTCTTAAGAGTTTCAAAGGCTTCTACACAATCATCATCAAAAACTAAGGGAATATCCTTTTGTAAAGGATTAGTAAGAGGCATAGTAATTTTGGAGAAGTCTTCAATAAACCTCCTATAAAAGCCAGCATAACCAAGGAAACTATGAATAGCTTTAATATCTTTAGGACATGGTATTTTCTCAATTGCATGAACGCTAGCTTGATCAACCTCAATACCTCGTTCAGAGATTTTATGCCCCAAGACAATGCCTTCATTAACCATAAAGTGGCACTTCTCCCAATTCAAGACGAGAATAGTTTGTTCACATCTCTGCAAAACTCGATCAAGGTTACTTAAGCAATCATCAAAAGAAGTTTCGTAAACAGAAAAATCATCCATGAAAACCTCCACAATATTTTCACAAAAAACAGAGAATATAGCAGTCATACATCTTTGAAAGGTAGAAGGTGCATTGCATAAACCAAAAGTCATATGTCTGTAAGCATAGGTTCCAAAGGGCAAGTAAAGGTGGTTTTCTCTTGATCAGATTGTGACACGGGTATTCGAGAAAAACCGGAATATCCATCCAGAAAACAAAAGTGTGTGTGCTTAGATAATCTTTATAACATTTGATCAATGAAAGGAAGGGGTTAATGATCTTTTATAGTTTCTTTATTTAATTTACTAAAGTCAATTACCATTCTATAGCCAGTGATAATTGTTAGTGGGATAAGTTCATTTTTACCATTAGGAACAACAGTAATACCTCCCTTCTTAGGGACATGGTGAACGGGACTTACCCATCTACTATCAGCTATAGGATAGATTATACCTGCTTCCACAAGCTTTAATATTTCAGTTCTTACCACTTCTTTCGTCTTAGGATTCAATCATTATTGGTGATCAACAACAGGTTTAGCATCAAGTTCCATATTGATCTTCTGCTGACATAGAATGGGACTAATTCCCTTAAGATCATCAAGAGTATATCCAATAGCAGACCGGTGCTTCCTCAGAATTTTTAATAAACTTCCTTCTTCATGTTCTGAAAGGTTAGCACTAATAATAGTAGGATGTATCTTTTTCTCATCAAGATAAGCATACTTCAAAGTGTCAGGCAGTTGTTTTAATTCAAACACAGGATCACCTTTAGGTGGAGGAGGACCTCCTAGAGTTTCAGTAAGCAAGTTGTGTTTTAGTAGAGGTTGTTGTTCAAACAAAATTTTATCTATTTCTTTTCTCTCACGCAAGTGCATATCATTTTCATGATCTACCAAATAGTGTTCTAGTGGATCAGTAGGAGGAACGACAATAGAAGCAAGACCAATTATTTCATCCTTACTAGATAATTCTTTATTACGGGGTTGTCTACTAAACTTGGAAAAGTTAAAATCATGAGACACATCACCAAACTCAACACTGACAGTTTCTTTTTGGCAATCTATCTTAGTATTAACAGTGTTCAAGAAAGGTCTACCAAGGATAATGGGACAAAAGTCATCTTGTGGGGAACCGAGAACTACAAAAGCAGTAGGATATTTTATTTTCCCACACAAGACTTCAACACATCTAACAATCCCAAGTGGTGTGATGGTGTCTCTATTAGCAAGTTTAATAGTAACATACATGTCTTCTATTTCAGCACGTGTTATGTCATTCATAATTTCTTGGTATAAGGTAAAAGGAATAGCAATCACACTAGCACCCATATCACATAAGCCATTGTAGCAATGATCTCCTATTTTAACTAAGACAACACACATGCCAACTATAGGTCTATGTTTATCTTTTTCATCGGGTTTAGCAATTCTAGCAGCTTCACCGCAAAACTAAATAGCATGCCCATCAATATTTTCTACCAAGAGATCTTTAACCATATCAACACTAGGTTCTACATTAAATTTTCATAGGGATTAGGTGCTTTAATATTACTTTTGTGAACCACAGTTGATACCTTAGCATGTTCCTTTATCCTAACACGGGAAGGTGGTTTTTTGAATATAAGCAGTAGGCACAACTGGATCAACAATGTAAATAATAGTTTCTTCTGTAGCTATGACTGGTTCTTCAATTTGTTTTTTGATAGGGGGATGATATTTAAACAACTTCTCCTTAGGGAGATTAACATGAGTGGCAAATGATTCACAAAAAGAGGCTACTATCTCAGAGACAAGTCCATATTTAGTGCTAAACTTGTGAAAAGAATCGATATTCATAAAAGATTTAACACAATCAAACTCAAGCTTAATACCTGACTCATTACATTCGTCGAGTTCCCAATCTTCAGAGTTGTGTTTAATTCTTTATAATAGATCCCACTTGATTTAAATATTCATCTTCATAAAAGAACCAGTACAAGAAGTATCAAGCATGGATCGATCATTGTGTGAAAGCATAAAAATTTTGAATATAAAATTTCTCTCGAAAGATCATGATTAGGGAATAAATATAACATTTAATTAAGCCTCCCCCAATCTAGAGTGATTCTTTCTCCTTCACGAGGCCAAAAACTATATATATATAATTCCAATCGCGATGAACTAGATGCACATGGTAAAACTTCTGGTGGAATTCCAGTTTCAATCGATTCCAGTTCCTGTTGGAAATATGCAATGGAGGCAATAATAAATTGGTTATTATCATATTTCCTTGTTCATGATAATCATTTATTATCCATGCTATAATTGTATTGATCGGAAACTCAGATACATGTGTGGATACATAGACAACACCATGTCCCTAGTATGCCTCTAATAGACTAGCTCGTTGATCAAAGATGGATATGGTTTCCTAGTCATGGACATGAGATGTCATTTGATAACGGGATCACGTCATTAGAAGAATGATGTGATGGACAAGACCCAAACTACAAACATAGCATATGATCGTGTCAGTTTATTGCTACTGTTTTCTGCATGTCAAGTATTTGTTCCTATGACCATGAGATCATGCAACTTGCTGACACCGGAGGAGTACCTTGTGTGTATCAAACGTCGCAACGTAACTGGGTGACTATAAAGGTGCTCTAAAGGTATCTCCGAGGGTATCTGTTGGGTTGGCGTGGATCAAGACTGGGATTTGTTACTCCGTAATACAACATCACAATAAGCCTTGCAAGCAATGTGACTAAGTGTTAGTCACGAGATCTTGTATTACGGAATGATTAAAGAGACTTGCCGGGAATGAGGTTGAACTAGGTATGGAGATATTGACGATCGAATCTCGGGCAAGTAACATACCGAAGAACAAAGGGAACATCATACGGGATTAACTGAATCCTTGACATAGAGGTTTGACCGATAAAGATCTTCGTAGAATATGTAGGAACCAATATGGGCATCCAGGTCTCGCTATTGGTTATTGACCATAGAGGTGTCTCGGTCATGTCTACATAGTTCTCGAACCCACAGGGTCTGCACACTTAAGGTTCGGTGACGTTTCGGTAGTATAGAGTTATGTATGGTGGTGATCGAAGGTTGTTCGGAGTCTCGGATGAGATCCCAGACGTCACGACGAGCTCCAGAATGGTCCGAAGGTAAAGATTGATATATAAGAAGTCCTGGTTTGGTCGCCGAAAAAGTTCCGGGCTGATCGGTAGTGTACCGGGAGTGCCGGTAGTGTACCGGGGGACCATCGGGAGAGATATTTTGACACAAGAGGCTACATGGGCTGCAGGAGGAGGTAAACCATCCCCTGGTGGGCTGGCCAAAGCCTCCTCTAAGGGCCCATGCGGCTGGAGTGGTTTGAGAAGGAAAAAATCCAAAGGTGGAGAGGTGGAAAGAGTTTCCAAGTGGAAAGGAGGAATCCTACTCCTAATAGGATTGGAGTAGGACTCCTCCACCTCCAATTTCGACCAAACCTTGAGGGTTTGAGGCTGCCTCCTGCCCTCCCTCCCTCCTATATATACTAGAGGATTTAGAGGAAAAAGCTAACCCTAATAGCCACGTGCTACCTCTCCTCTAGATCGCAGTTTCTCCTCTAGATCGGTTTTTAGAGGTGCTTAGGCGAAGACCTGCTGGAATAGCTCCACCACCATCGCCGCAACGCCGTCGCGTTGCCGGAGAACTCATCTACCTTTCCGCACCCTCTTGCTGGATCAGGAAGGTGGAGATCGTCATCGAGCTGTATGTGTGCTGAATGCGGAGGTGTCGTCCGTTCAGCACTAGATCGGAAGGACCGTGATCAAGATCGTGAGACGGATCGTGATGAGATCACGGGACGGATCGTGATGACTTCGCGGGATGGATCGTGATTGGATCACGGGACAGATCGTGATGAGATTGCGGGATGCTCGGTGATTTGGATCGTGAAGACGTTCGACTACACCAACCGTGTTTCTTAACGCTTCTCGCTTAGCGATCTACAAGGGTATGTAGATCCACTCTCCCTCTCGTAGATGCTCATCCCCATGGATAGATCTTGCGTGTGCGTAGGAAATTTTTTGTTTCCCATGCAAAATTCCCCAACAGTTCCATGATCCAATATCATCACATAGCCTATACCATGTCAATGCTATTACCTTAAAATATAAACGAAAAACCTTCTTATTAACTTCATCTCCGGATAAACCTGAAATCTTAAATAATCCACAAATTTGATCCACATGTATTAGGTGCATATGAGGATGTTTAGTTCCATCGCGTGCATACGGATTAGCTAGCAGTTGTTCTATCATACCAGATGGAATTTCAGAACCAACATTTTCAGTATGTGTAGTAGGTTGAGGGGCAACTAATTTTGGTTCCGGTCGAGGTGAAGATACCCCTAACAAACCCCTCAAAGGATTGTTCTCCATAGTAACAAGTGACAATACATTTCAGCATGTAGTATAAGTTTTTCCTTACTGGTTTCCACTTACCAAGAGAGCTTCACTCCCCAGCAATGGCACCAGAAAAGAGTCTTGATGACCCACGAGTGTAGGGGCTCAATTGTATTCCTTTCGATAATTAAGAGTGTCGAACCCAACAAGGAGCGGAAGGAAATGGCAAGCGGTTTTCAGCAAGGTAGTTTCTGCAAGCACTGAAATTGTAGGTAACAGCTAGTTTGATAGCAAGATAATTGGTAACGAGCAAGTAACGATAACAGTAAATAAAGTGCACCAAGGTAGCCCAATCCTTTTGTGGCAACGGACAGGCCAAAACAGCCTCTTATAATAAGCAAAGTGTTCTTGAGGCTACACGGGAATTTCATCTAGTCACTTTCATCATGTTGGTTTGCTTTGTGTTCGCTACTTTGATAATTTGATATCTAGGTGGACCGGTGCTTGGGTGATGTTCTTACTTGAACAACCTCCCACTTATGATTAACCCCTCACAAGCACCCACAACTACGAGAAAAGTATTAAGATAAAATCTAACCATAGCATTAAACATGTGGATCCAAATTAGCCCATTACGAAGTAGCGCGTAAATTAGGGTTCAAGCTTCTATCACTTGAGCAACCCATCATCTAATAACTACTCCATAATGCATTTCCTTAGACCAAAGGATGGTGAAGTGTCATGTAGTCGACGTTCACATGACACCAGTAAGGGAATCACAACATACATATCATCAAAATATGAAACACATATCAAATTCACATGATTACTTGTAACATGAATTCTCTCGTGACCTCAAGAAAGAAAGGTAACTACTCACAAATAATATGCATGCTCAAGATCAGAGGGGTATTAAATAGCATAATGGATCTGAACATATAATCTTCCACCAAATAAACCGTATATAGTAATCAACTACGTAATGTAATCAACACTACTAGTCACCCACAAGTACCAATCTGAGGTTCTGGTACAAAGATTGAACACAAGAGATGAACTAGGGTTTGAGAGGAGATGGTGATGTTGATGAAGAATGGCCTCCCAAAGATGAGAGCATTGTTGGTGATGACGATGACTTCGATCCCCCTCCCCCCCTCCCGCCACATACACAAGAGGGAAGTTCCCCCGACGGAATCGCTCCGCCGGAGGGCAAAAGGCTCCTGCCCAATTTCCGCCTCGAGACAGTGGCGCTTCGTCCCAAAAGTCCTCTTTGAATTTTTTCTAGGTCAAAAGACCTTAAATACCAGAAGATGGGCATCGGAGGTGGGCCGTGCTGAGCACAACCCACCAGGGCGTGCCTGGGGGGCCTAGCGCGCCCTGGTGTCTTGTGCTCACCAGGTGGCCTCCCTCTGATAGTTATTTGCTCCAATATTTTTTATATATTCCAAAATAAATATCCGTGAAGTTTCAACTCATTTGAAGATGTGCATAATAGGTATCTCTAATATGCTTTTTCAGGTCCAGAATTCCAGTTGCCGGTATTCTCCCTCTTTGTGCAAACCTTGCATATTATGAGAGAAAAGGCATTATAATTACCCCATAAAGCATTATTATGCATAAAAACATTATAAATAACAGTAGGAAATCATGATGCAAAATGGAGTATCAGTCCTCGCATGGACTACTGGTAACAACTGATCTAGAGTGTCGTAAAGACGAGTACGAGTGCCGTACAACTCAACAGTCAGAGCTCGGACAGCATGATCCAGCACCTCAGTGTACTGAACCAGAATCTGTGGGTCATAGCAATGACTCACATAAGGAGTACATACTGCAGTGTAGGACCGGTCGTTGCGTTGTCGCATGAAATGGGTGAAGGCGGCATAGTCAGATCCAGTCTCATCCCCAGCGGGGACATGCGGAATGTATCTGAATCCAGTCTCCTCCTAGCAGGGGGGCTCTCTAAGGAGGCGGGTGATAGCGGTATAGGCAGAATCATGGACTCCCATGTCAACTGACGTCACTCCAACACTGCAATAGGTGTGCAGCTCAGTGATGGAGTGGTCACGCCGATCCCAGATAACAACCTCAGCTTGTCGACAAAACAACTCTCCGGTGGATGTGATCACGAGAACCTAATGTTAGACTTAGCAAAATCTTTAACCCGAAAGTGAAGAGAGATCAGAACCCAAAGTATAGAAGAGGAATAAAAGATCCTAATACCATCCGATTGAGATGTGGGCCCATAACCCACACAACAATGTTAGCAAACTTTTTCAAGTACTAGAATTAACTTCGGCCAAGGAGTTGGAAAGGGGGCTACCTACAGGCAGTTGGCTCTGATACCAACTTGTGACACCCCATTTTGATCGTACGATAATCATACATGAAAGTACGCATGATCAAGATTAGAGACTCATTAGAAGATATCACAAAATGACACTAGACACAAATTAAAGTCATACAAGCTTCATATTTCAAGCCAGGGGCCTCGGGGGCTCGAATACATAAGATCGACATACAAATGAGTAAGCGGAAGCAAATAATATCTGAGTACAGACATAAGTTTAATAAGTTTGCCTGAAGAAGGCTAGCACAAACATAAATAGCAGATTGGAAGAGGCAAGGCCTCCTGCCTGGGAACCTTCTAACTACTCCTGAGCGTTGGCACTCTACACATATTAGTAAGCTCCAACGGTGGTGTAGTAGTTGTCTGCGGTGTACTCCAGCTCCTGGGGTCCGTCATGTGAATGTGGTAATCGTATCGAGGGGGAAAGAGAAGGTAAAGCAGCGATGAGTACTCATCCAAAGTACTCACAAGACTTACATCAGGACTAAACTCACATATGCATCAATATCAAAGGAATGGGGTTATATCTTTGGACTGACTGCAGAAAAGCGAGAATAGGGGAAAGCCTAGTCCTATCGAAGACTAGCATCTTCAACACCTTGCAGCATGAGAAGAGTGTAGATTGGTAACTCATATGTAACAATATTATTGTAGCAATTTCATTAAGTAATCATGCCCTGAGATTCTTCCTCGACTCCCTGTGAGAAAGCAATCTTGGAGCCAACATTTTATTTTACAAGTATCCACTTCTAGTTGTATTAGATTGGGATACAACTCCAAGTCGTCCTGTTACCATGGACACAGCTAATCGAATAGTTAAATTCATTCCTGTAAGGGTACACTACATTTCCTAACACGCTTAATAACCTCTGGCCCGACACACTTTCCTGGGTCATGCCCGGCCTCGGGACATCAACATGTTGTCACCCTACCAAGGCTCAACAGAGAGGCCAGCCCGCAGGTCTAAATCCTAAGCGTGCAGGGGTCATGGGCCCAATCACCATTTGCACTCATGCACGATGTGTGGGCGGCGGAGATCAGTCCTTGCACCTCTTATACAAGATCGATGCCGTCGTAGACCACTCGGGCGCACGTCGCTCCATTGCTGACGTCTGAATAGCTTCGGCTGATACAACGACGCTGAGTACCCATAACTTGTCCCATGTGAAGGTTAGTGCAAAAAAGGTCAAACGATCAACTTAGATCAAATACCCAAAAATTAGCATTTCGTTAATTGCGATGACGAGTGCGACCCACCATGTGCGGTCCTGTCACCCCGTCTCGAGGTCTTGTGGCAAGGGCCTCACCTGCCAGGCCATGCCTCATCGTCATTAATACATGGGTACCCTTCAGGGCCGACCCATCACCAACATATTTATGTAACCAAGTCATAGTAACCGTGTATATAAAACATTAAGGCGGGACTTGAGGAATCACCCTCGATGGTTCTAGCTCGATGTAACAGTCAAGATGGGCTTAGAGGAATCACCCTTGGGGGTCCCACATTGAGGGGTTACATGACAGAGTAAATACAAGGAGTGGCAGAGAGGTATCACCCTCTGTTTACCATGACCGATTACTACACTATAGAGTTCACATCAGGGGTACATACGAGGTATCACCTCGGTACCCAATGGTAACGCTACAGATTCGTATAACTAGGGGTGTGCGGTGATGTGATGGTCTCTGCACATCAATCATGATGATCGAGTAACTGATAATTAGAGCGGGCAACTAGGACTAAGGGGTCACACGGGATCATTATCAACCTATGCCAAGCAGTTTAATGAAGCAGTAGGTAATAGCAGTTTATCAAAAGCAGGCTATGCATCAGAATAGGAGCTATATACAACAATATCAAAACCTAATACAAGCATGGGAGAGAAAGAATGGACGATATGGGAATGCTCCAGGGTGTTTGCTTGCCTTGTTGCTCAGCTACAAAAGGCTGGTCGTCAGTAGCGTAGTCGTACGCGGCAACAACGTCAGTCTCGGGGTCTAGCTAAAAGAAGAGGGGGAGAAACAATAAGTATAAAGCATAGAAATGCATCACGATACATGACATGGCAATATGAAGTGCTAGGCATGAGCTAACGCGGTACTGCACGTCATAGATGGAGCGGGATAATATCTGATGATATTTCCCGGGTCTCGGGCTACTACCGCATAAATGATCCTAACGCAAAATGTCCATGTTTATCATGATAGGGGTATGTGACAAATGAACGGGCTGCGTATTCGGATTCGTGGGATTTTTCTGATCAACTTTCATGAATAAAACTTTTTTATCTAACTTACGAATTATTTTATATTAATTTTTAAAGTTTTATTAATATTCTAGAATTACTTTTATTTATTAATTAGAATAAAAACATAATATACTTTTATACCCACTCTGGCTAGCCAGAGTGGGTGACAAGTGGGTCCAGGGGGTCCTAGTTGACCCAGTCAACAGTCGAGTCAACAGTCAAATGTTTGATTGTTGACTTGGTCAAACTGACACGTGGGGCCCCCTGTCATTGACACATTTGATTATAACAATACATATTGAATTAACTAATGAAATCATAGGTTAATTAACTATTAAATTATAAATATAATTATTTATGTATTATTTAAATTTTTCTTTTTTTATTATTTTCATCCAAAAGGTGCGCGGGCCCCATCTACCAATGGCACACTGGCCACACACACACACACACACACACACAACATGCACGCCGGGGCGTCCGACTACGGTAGCAGCAGCAGCCGACGGGGTTGTCCTATGGTGGCCGCCGTGACGGCTACGGGCAGCGACGCACTAGCGCACAACAACAAGTAGCGGGGGTGGGGGTAGGCGGCAGCTGCGTCGGGCGCGCATGGGCACGGCCATGCGGGGGCGCATGTGCGAGGACCACGACCAGGGCAGGGGGTGAGCGCGACGGCAGGGCAATGCGGGAGTGGCGACTGCGGGGTGGAGCACGCGACGAGCGTCGGGAGGGCGCGGTGGCCATGGTGGTTTGGGGAGAGAAAGGAGGGGGGAGCTCACGAGCGCTGCAGGGGGCTGGGGTGGCGTGACTCGTGGAGGCCGGGTTGGGAAGTGGAGCGGCGACGTCGTGAGGGCGGGGGCGAGGGGATAGCATCAGGCGCGTGCATGAGCCTGATCCAGATCGGGCTCGGGTGGCGAAGGGGCGTGGGGGCGTGGGGTGGAGTAGGGGTTGGGGCAGTTAGGTTCTCAGGGGAGGGGGCTCAGTAGCCGCTGGCTGGGCCGACCTGGTCGGCCTGGTGGCCAGCTGGGCCGAGGCCCGATGGGGGATCTAGCCCTTTACCCTTTTTTATTTTCAATTTTCTGTTTCTATTTTTATGTATACTTTTCTGTTTTGTTTATTTACTTTATTTTCTTTTTCTTTAAGAAATACATAAACAACTACTAAATTAGTATAACTAAATATACTATTGGCACATTAATTATGGGACCCTAATAAAATAGTTTAACATTTTATTAATTATAAAAGGCATTAACTAATTGATTAAGCCACTGTTTTAATTATTTTGAGGCACCAAAATACTTGACAAAAATGTTGCTTATATTTTTATAATTACTAGGGGATTATTTGCAATCACAATATGATTTTTAATTTACTGGTTTGCAAAACTTTTAAATCCACTTTTCAAATGAATTGGAATTGCAAAGGAATTTGAATATGAGGTGACCACACATGGATTAGCAAAAGCATTAGTTGAACCCTGATCATCACTATTGCTTAATTACAATAATCACTATAGCACTAATCCAAGATGTCACACTGAAGACACTCAGGGTAAAGGTTGGGAGGGCCTAGACTATTGATTTGACATGGCCCTCCTTTGTCGCATAAGACAAGATTTTTTTCGACTAGTCGTTGCACCTTTTTCCAAATCTATCGATGATCGGCTAGAATTGTTCTTATTTCATTCTTCCTTCCCGGGTTGGCAGTCCGAGGTACTTGCTATCGAATGTTTCATTGGTCACCTCGAGGGTACATTTTATTTCCTCTCCCGTCTCACCTAGGCAAGCCTCGCTAAAGAGGAGAGGGCACTAACTCACACTCAATAACTCACGAGTACACCTTTCGAAGGTCTAAATAACCCTCTTGATAGTTTCAGCTTGAGACCCCATTGCTTTGAAGAAGATCAAAATGTCGTTTGCAACTAGGGGATTAGAAATACCCAGCCTCTTTCTAGCAATCTTTAGGGGGTTTGGGTTGTTTTCAACCATCTCCTTTTTTAATAAGTGCACTAGGCCATCCACTACAAAGAGGAAAAGATACGGGTTGAGTGGGTCACCTTGTCTTAGGCCACGAGATGGTATGAATGCGGACAACAAATCACCATCGCATTTCATAGTGTATCCCACAGATCAAACACACTGCATCACCCATCCAATCCACTTGTTCCAAAACACAACCCTCCGTAACATTCTTTCCAAGTAGTTCTAGTCAACCTTGTGATAGGCTTTAGCAAGGTCCACCTTGTATGCACAATAATTGTGTTGGAAATATGCCCTAGAGGCAATAAATAAAGTGTTTATTATTATATTTCCTTGTTCATGATAATCGTTTATTATCCATGCTATAATTGTATTGATTGGAAACACATTACATGTGTGGGTAAATAGACAACACTTTGTCCCTAGTATGCCTCTAGTGAACTAGCTCGTTGATCAAAGATGGTTAAGGTTTCCTAGCCATTGACATGTGATGTCATTTGATAACGGGATCACATCATTAGGAGAATGATGTGATGGACAAGAGCCAAACTACAAACGTAACATATGATTGTGTCAGTTTATTGCTACAGTTTTCTGCATGTCAACTATATGTTCCTATGACCATGAGATCATGCAACTCACGGACACCGGAAGAGTGCCTTGTGTGTATCAAACTTCGCAATGTAACTGGGTGACTATAAAGGTGCTCTACAGGTATCTCCAAGGATGTCTGTTGGGTTGGCATGGATCAAGACTCGGATTTGTTACTCCGTGTGACGGAGAGGTATCTCAAGGCCCACTCAGTAATACAACATCATAATGAGCCTTGCAAGCAATGTGACTAAGTGTTAGTCACGGGATCTTGTATTACGAAACGAGTAAATAGACTTGCCGGTAACGAGGTTGAACTAGGTATGGAGATACCGACGATCGAATGTCGGGAAAGTAACATACCGAAGAACAAAGGGAACATCATACGGGTGTAACTGAATCCTTGACATAGAGGTTCGACCGATAAAGATCTTCGTAGAATATGTAGGAACCAATATGTACATCCACGTCCCGCTATTGGTTATTTACCGTAGAGGTGTCTCGGTCATGTCTACATAGTTTTCGAACCCGCAGGGTCTGCACACTTAAGGTTCGGTGACGTTTCAGTAGTATAGAGTTATGTATGGTGGTTACTGAAGGTTGTTCGGAGTTCTGGATGAAATCCCGGACGTCATGAGGAGCTCCAGAATGGTACAGAGGTAAAGATTGATATATAGGAAGTCCTATTTTGGTCGCCGGAAAAGTTTCGGGCTCATCGGTAGTGTACCGGGAGTGCCGGTAGTGTACCGGGAGACCATCGGGAGGGGTATTTCGACCCAAGAGGCTACATGGGCTGTGGGAGAGTGAATATCAGCCCTTAGTGGGCTGGTGGAAGTCCCACACAAGGCCCATGCGGCTGGGAGAGAAAAGCCCAAAGAGAAAAGGTGGAAAAAGGCAAAAAAGGCCAAAAAAAAGGAAGGAGTCCTAGTCCTACTAGGATTGGAGGAGGATTCCTCCTCTCCTCCTTGGTTCAGCCGAAGCCTAGGGCTGGCCACTTGAGGGCCAAGCCTCCTCCTCTCTTCCTCTTATATATACTAGAGGTTTTAGGGGTTTTGGCACTAGTTTTTCAGCCACGTGCTGCCCTCTCCTCTAGTGCATAGTTTCTCCTCTAGATCGGTTTTCTGCAGTGCTTAGACGAAGCCCTGCCAGAATCACTCCACCACCATCGCTGTGGCGCCATCACGCTGCCGGAGAACTCGTATACCTCTCTGGTCCCTCTAGCTAGATCAAGAAGGCGGAGATCGTCATCAAGCTGCACGTGTGCTGAACGCAGAGGTGTCGTCCGTTTGGTGCTTGATCGGGATGGATCGTGCTTGGATCGCGGGACGCTCAGCGATATGGATCGCGAAGACGTTCGACTACACCAACAGCGTTTATTAACGCTTCCCACTTAGCGATCTACAAGGGTATGTAGATCCACTCTCCCTCTCGTAGATGCTCATCACCATGGATAGATCTTGCGTGTGCGTAGGAAATTTTTTGTTTCCCATGCAACGTTCCCCAACAAATTGTCCTTGGCGTACTTGGTGTATTGAATCTTGTGAAACATTCAAAGGCAATGATCACATTATCCGTAATCATGCTGCCTGGTATAAAGGCAATCTGTGTCTCTGAAATGACCCCATCACGAATGGGTCGTAGTCAGTTTACTAGGCACTTTGCAATCACCTTGTACACGATGTTGCATCAGCTGATTGGCCTATAGTGTTTTAGTGTATGAGGGTCTCTCCCTTTGGGGATGAGCACAATCACGGTGTCATTAATTCCATCCGTTATGACACCCTTCTCGAATAAATCAAGGACACCTCTTACTACATCCACCTTTAGGTCCCCCCTCCCCCGGTTATTTTGGAAAAACCGCATCGGGAAGTCAACCGGCCCCGATGCCTTAGACTACCCACAGTGAGAGTAACATAGTAGTAACATGGATGCCACCTAAGCAAAAAATATGATGTGGCAGCTAATTAATGAGAAGTGAGAAAAAATGAGTAACATAGTAATTACTCATACTAGAGTAACATAACACATACTAAGACAAGATGAGTCTATAAGCTAATAAATGAAAGGCTCAATGTTATTACCCCTATATTACTACCCATTGTGAAAGTAGTAACTTAGAGTAGTAACATATGTTATTTCCCATTGTGGGTAGTCTAAGGGGGCTGATTTGGAACAGTTCATTTTCAAGACGTATTAAATATGTCAAATTCAAACGAAGTATGATAGTCTCAGATGATATGTCGTTACTCGCATGTTAGTAATTCATTATGATTGTTAATCTTTTTGTTGGGGCGACAATGATGGATTGTAGGATGTGAATGAACGGAAGGACCAAGGGGTCTTCGGTGACAGGGAGGTCGTCCCAGCTATTTTAGGCCGAGGAGGATCCAAAGAAACAACTAGATGTGGAGGTGGAGGCTCGAGAGTGGGATCATATGGGGACAAGATGCAAGTAGCGGTGGTGGAGGTGCATGTGTGAGCGTCTGGAACCTTTGGATGGCCTCAAGAGGAGGAGGAAGAGAGGTTGTGGGAGGAAGAAGAATGGGATAGGGGGGACAAGGTGATGAGGATGGTGTACCCAATTATTCTAACCCACATCATTCGATCTTACCACCACCACCACCGCCGCCTTTTTCTATCTGTCCACATGTCTAATATTTCTTGTGACCATGTTGCCAAATACTCTGCGCTGCCAGTTTAATGTTTGGATGTAAAGGGGCATGCAAGGATATATTTCTATCGTTGCAACGCACGAGAATTTTTGCTAGTCCACTTTTCAAATGAATTGGAATTGCAAAGGGATTTGAATATGAGGATGATCCCAAATGTGATCACACATGGATTAGCAAAAGCATTAGTTTAACCCTGGTCATCATTGTTGCTTAATTACAATAATCACTGTAGCACTAATCCAGGGTGTCACAATGAAGATACTCATGGTAAAGGTTGGGAGGGCCTCGAATATTGATTTGACATGGACCTCCTTTGCCGCATAAGACATGAAAAAAAATTCGACCAGTCGTTGCACCTTTTTCCAAATCTATCGATGAGCGGCTGGAATTGTTCATCTTTCATTCTTCCTTCCGAGGTACTTGCTCTCACCTGTTTCATTGGTCACCTCGAGGGTAACTTTTATTTCTTCTCTGGTTCCAGTTGGGCAAGCCTCGCTAAAGAGGAGAGAGCACACTCGCACTCAATAATTGACGAGTACACCTTTGGAAGGTCCCTAGAACCCTCTTAATAGTTTCAACTTGAGACCCTGTTGCTTTAAAGAAGATCAAACTGTCATCTGCAAATAGGAGATTAGAAATACCCAGCCTCTTTCTGGCAATGTTTTGGGGCTTCGGGTTGTTTTTAGCCATCTCCTTTTTTAGCAAGTGCACTAGGCCATCCGCTACAAAGAGGAAAAGATACGGGCTGAGTGGGTCACCTTGTTTGGCCACGAGATGCTATGAATGTGGACAACAAATCACCATTGAATTTCATAGTGTATCCCACAGATCAAACACACTGCATCACCCATCCAATCCGCTTGTTGCAAAACCCAACCCTCCGTAACATTCTTTCCAGGTAGTTCTAGTCAACCCCGTCATAGGCTTTAGCAAGGTCCAGCTTGTATGCACAACAATTGTCCTTGGCGTTATCGGTGTGTTGAATCTTGCAAAACATTCAAAGGCAATTATCGCGTTATCGGTAATCATCATGCCTCGTGTAAAGGCACTCTGTGTTGTTGAAATGATCCCATCATGAATGGGCCGTAGTCGGTTTACTAGGCACTTTGCAATCACCTTGTACACGACGTTGCATCAGCTGATTGTCATGTAGTCTTTTAGTGTTTGAGGGTCTCTCCCTTTGGGGATGAGCACAATCATGGTGTCATTAATTCCATATGATATGACACCCTTCTCAAAAAAATCAAGGACACCTCTTACTACATCCACCTTTAGTTCCCCCCCCCCCTAGTTTTTTTGAAAAACCGCAACGGAAAGTCATCCAGCCCCGGTGCCTTAGACTACCCACGGTGAGAGTAACATAGTAGTAACATGGATGTCACCTAAGCAAAAAATATGATGTGGCGGCTAATTAATGAGAAGAGAGAAAAATTGAGTAACATAGCTAATTACCCATACTATGAGTAACATAACACATACTAAGACAAGATGAGTTTATAAGCTAATAAATAAAAGGCTCAATATTATTACCCTGTGTTAGTAGTTTAGTACCCACTGTGAAGGTAGTAACTTAGAATAGTAGCATATGCATGTTACTATTCTATGTTATTTCCCATTATGAGTAGTTTAAGGGGGCGATTTGGAACAACTCATTTTCATGACGTATTACATGTGTAAAATTCAAACGAAGTATGATAGTTTCAGATGATTAGTCTAGGAGTTAATGCCATTCCAGAAATCAACATTGCCTAGAAAGAAGATAAAAGCATATATATCCTATTGAGGCCCCTCCCAATGCTCCACCTTGTACGGGTGTTAAGCTTGCCATGTAGGCAAAAAATCTGATGTGACAAGGTATTTAAGGCCCCTCCCAATGCTCCACCTTATAAAGGTGCTAAGACAGCCATGTGGGCAACAAATCTGATGTGACAAGGCAATTAAGAGGAGAGAGATGAGTGTGGTGATCCCAGGAAGAACCAATGCCAAGCGCTGGAACCTAGGCAAACCACTTAAATGAAAGAACATGACCAATGCATGACAGGATTTGGGTGTTAAATCATTAAATAAAGTGAGTTTAGCATAACAAGTTAATCACCTATGCATTGGGGAATTGAATTGCTAAGTTATTTAATGCTCTTAACACCTCATCTAAGCACCTTTGTATTGGAAGAAGCCTAAGAGGAGAGAGATGAGTGGTGACCCCAGGAAGAAACGGTGTCAAGCGCGTGAACCTAGGCAAACTACTTAAATGAAAGAAAGCACATCAATGCATGGAGAACTTTAATAGCTAAATCATTAAATGTGTTAGAAATTAATTAGTAGATTAATTAGCAAAGGGTGTGTCCAACCCCGAACAGTCATGTCCTCTCTCTCTATTGCCAATAGGCACCTGTTGTGGAGGGATGCCTCCGAATAGACACTTTTTTCCCATCTTTTCAAGATGTATATATACTTGAGAATCAATAGAAATCAAGACTGATGGTCCATTCACTTTCATTCAATCTCGTTTTACTCTAACACGTTATCAACACATAGACTCTACCGTGAGAGCAAATCGCATAAAGGAAAGGAAAGGCAGGGGCCTGCACAGATGCGTTGGTGGCGCCGCTCGATGCGTTGGTATGGAGTAATCAATCAACGCAATCCGACGGCTAGGCGACGGAGCGGAGTCGGCTACGACATGACATGAAATCGAAGGCACAGGCGGGCACTTCCACAGGAGGCGAAGCACTGGCCACCATCGCGGCATCCTGGCCGGCCTCTCCGTGTGCCGTCGACGGAGATGACTGGGCGTAGTGCGCGGCGCAACGGCAGGCTGTGCACTGCTGCGAGGTTGGCTGCGACAGAACATTGGGCATGCGTCGGCATGCATGCAACCAGGGATTATTACTTTGGCGTAGTTTTATTAAGGACTAACCATCCTCGATCGATCTTGATCGATCAATGCATATGTCTCGTTCGTTTGTTCTCGTTTTGGTTAAACAAATATGCTAATCAATTTTTGTGATGGTTTCCGCATGCGTTCATTGAGAACAAATTCAACCCAGGGACAAGCCAACTACTACGGTCACTACGTCGGTCCGGCGCTCGGCGACATAAACCAGGCGGTGACATTGTCCGAGACGCGACGTAGTTCTTCCTCGACGACACACAACAAGTCCCCGGCGATCCGTCAGGAAGCAAGGCACCATCAGGCGCTAAGGCCGTCGAGCCACAGCAAGGCGGCACGGCACGTCTCACACGCTCGGACTTCGCGATGCTCTTCTCTTTAGCCCACCGGCACAGAGGCGGCACCCAGCCCGCGCAGCGGCGCCCCTCGGCCCCGACAAGGTGGTGCGCACCTAGTAGCCCGACGCGCGGCATCCTTCGACTCGTACCCGAAGCATTCCTCCCCAACGCACCCTCCCGCGGAGCGGCTGCACAAGAAGAATATGGCAGCATACAAATCGTGTAGGCGAGACCACATGCATGAACAAGGGCGGTGTTTTCCAACGCCATCACACACTCACGCACAAACCCTCATGCTAGACTTTTATGCCTTTCAAAATTGCATAAAATATAATTATGCGTCATTTTACATCTTGTAAAATATTATGTGAAGCCTCATGTCTTCATATATTACATAAATATGTAAATTATTAAGTTTTGCATCTATATGTATCACCACAGTAATACTAAATGCAAAAGAATATTTTGCGTACATTTGTTCCTTCGGAATTTAAGACAATATATATGTCTTTGCCGCAAACATTTTCTAAGGCATGCGTTTTAGGAGAACAACTATATTTTCGCAATTAATTTTAAGTTCTGCAAATCTTGTTGTAATTCAAAACAAGGATTACATAGTATCATACTTAATATGATGACATCCAAGTTTATTTGTGAATCACAAGGTATTGATGACATCTATTGCATAATTTGCAGATTATCCAACACTACTGTGAGGTCTACGTCTTGTCCTTTTGACAAGATGACTACCTTTAACGTGCTTTTCCAAATATTAATGTATACATAGCCTAAATTTTTATTTGTAAATCACAAGGTATTGATGACATCTACGGCACAATTCGCAGATTATTCATCACTATTGTGAGGTCTACATCTTGTCTGTTTTACAAGATGATTACCTTCAAAGTGCTCATCCAAATATTAATATTTTATGTGACTACCTCAAGATATCATAAGGTAATATTGGTATCTACTGCAAAATTTTCCAGATTATCCGCTATTGCTGCAAGGTCTACATCTTGTCACTCTGACAGATGATTACCTTGAAAGTGATTTCATGCATTTAGCATAACATAAGGTAATAGAACTATGGCAAAAATCAGACTATGTTTTTCTATTACTGCGAGATCTACACCATATTGGTGATTATCTTCAAAGTGTTATTCTATATCAATTGAGGTCTACACATATGGCTATAAGGCATCCGTCATAAAAAAAATTGCTCCTATGAAGCATTTATTGTTGTTGTTCACTAAAATGATTTACTCTCAAAGTAAATATCATCCATGCAAAATGCTACATGTTGAAATGATATTTTTGTGCTAATATAAACTATTGAAGACTCACTTGGCTTGAATATGTCATAGGAAACTACAGAAATATTTGCATATAACTGTGATTACCTTCTATTACATTGGTAAATACATGGAGTGGAGCCTATGCCACTATTTGTAAATTACAATGTCTTCCATCAATTAAGATGGATACCATAATTTATAGCAAATGTCTCAAACACTGTCGCAATGTCCACATCACATTATGGTTATACTTTCATAGTGACTAACCAATGTTAAACATGCAACATCTATGTTTTTGGTAGTGACTAAAGTTACATACTAAAGTCCAAAATGTTAGCAAGTATTTCATCACATGCGTTGTATTGAAGAATACACCTAGGTTCACAAAGGATCACCTTGGTCATGATTGTTCTCAAACAAATCATATCATCCATATATATCGCTTACTCTTAGAAGTAAATTAAATAAATGCATAAGCATTTTGATGTAACACATGACAGACATGTCCAAATGCAAATTCATGTTAGGTGGGGGTGTTTATTTTAAGATGATTCATGATATCAGTCATTGTGTCCATCTACGTCATTTGTGTCATGACTATTATCTTAATAGCTAAATATGTATATATGCATTTTAAATGTCACCAACTTCACTTAGTTCTCAAACTAAGTACATAATGGATGAAACATGCTGCCATGAGCAAATCACGAATGATCACCCATTCGTTTTTCAAGACCTCAAGTCTATCAAAACTCACAATTACACCACTCAATTAACTTCAAATTGAGATCTCATGATCAAATATTATAAAATGTAGATCCGGTGGAAAATACCTTAATACACTTTACCTCCTCTTATGATTGTACTACCATTTTTCATGATGAAGGAACATGGAATTTCCTAAAATCATTAGATTCACCCAATGGTTGTTATATCATTATTTGAAATATTTTCTAGTACTAATAATACTATGCAAGTCAGTGGTCACAAAAATGAACCACGAAGAATTCAAAGTAAAGTGGAGGCTAAGAGACAACCAAAGATAAAAATACCTCTTAATAGGGAATATATCGTTTTCAAGCGATCACAACGACAACTCTCAAGTTTATTAAATGTGTGGTTATACAAATATCATAAGTATGATTATCAAACCCTCAATCATATAGTCAAACCACACCGAAAATTTATTTAAAAAGGCAAATAATCTCATTGGGATAAATGAAAATTTGCAAACATACAACCAGAAAATATTCTGGTAAATGATGTTCTCAAATCTTCATGAGAAGGAGAACCAAAAATATAGTGCAATAAAAGAATGATCAATTTTTTTGCGCCTATGATATGTTTGCGTAATTAATTTTTTCCCAGTACTATGGGAGACCTCATGTAATATCCAGATTATTCCCAAAATATCATTAGCCTATACTTGTACTACTACATGTAGTGCGATGTCCAATATCCTATTTCTTGGACATTATATTTGATAAATTTTAAATGTATGAATCAATTCATACTCAGTTTTGTTGCGTACACAATAATTTTCTAAATCTTAAAATATATTTGGCTTTAATCTTTACTATCCTAGTTTGGGGTTGATTAGAAAAATTATTGGCAATTCTGCTGGTCACAACTTTTCAATTTACAATATTTCCTAAATCATCAGATTTTATGTGCACCGCATGTGCCATAGGAGAAATAAGTTTTAAGTCCCTCTCACCTTAAGATTCTAAATAAGCCATGCATTCTTCCTTAAACACATTTTGAAGATAATATGTGGATTACCTAACCATTACGTGGGATTATTTAGATACTTCATGATACACATAGAAACATTTATAAAATAATTTCAAGTGTGTCTCTTGTCACACACAACCATGAATGATCTTACTAAATCAATTGCTCAACTTCTCAAAGTAAGAGAAAATTATCCTAAACAAGGGATAAATCCATTCGAATGGACAACTTCATTGACCTCATTTCACAAGAAATATCTGATTATATATAATACTTTATGTACATACCCACATGGTTCAGTTCAATATCTTATCAAAGATAGTGAAATTAATAATATGACCAAACTTATAGAATTGTAATTCACTAGCCTCATGCTAGACAAATATGACATTATACACCGTAAGTATGATATAAATCATACCAACTGCATAGCATACTACTTTCCCCATGTAGTAATGACGTGGAAATCAATAAAATATTTCCTATCTGAGATAAATCGGTTACATACTGACATCGCCACTCTAGCATACATCAATGGGCTTTCACAGAAAATTAAGGATCTATGTGAGGAATAACAATTTATCCGTCAATCAAAATTATTCATAGCCCGTATGCTGATTGCATCAGCAATAAGGACATTTCTAGCATTAGGGAGAGATAAGTATCACAAAGAATGCCAAGAAATAAATTAAAAATGTTATTCACATTCAGTCCTTATATCCATGTACTCAAAGAATCTGAACAAGAAGTTTAGAATCACATATTTGCAACACAGTGCAAATCTGCCACATACATTTACTAATGACAAAGGTGTCATTCAATTATATTCCTGCAGTAAAATGTCAGAAAGAGTGAAGGTACCTAATAAACCACTCTTTTCCCGAAATTAGAGCAACGGGGGGGATCTGACCACATGAGATATAATCTCGCATATGCTTCCGCGGAAACAGAGGAAATTAGATCCTCAACCAATAAATGTAATTCAACATCAAGTTGAAAGACACCTCATAGGATGCCCATCATCCGAAACCCGGCATAAATGTGCACATATGTTTTGGTGCCGGGACATCGAAACAGTTTGACTCCATTGTTGTAGGAAATCACAAGGGGTTAAAAGGAATAAATATATTTCCACAAATTTCATCGATTCCTCGAGAATCATATAACGGAAGACTACATTTGTCAACATATATTTCTTCTCAAAATTGCTAAAATCTTTTGGGCCCTGAACCAAAATCCATGGTAGAGTACCTCTTGCAATCATATTGGTTCACATAAAAGGAAGCAAGTAATGAAGAATAGCACTCGCTTTGCAAACGAATATTAGTTATCACAGTAATATCTACTCTCCATAAGTATCTTTCATATGGAATACTAAAAACTTCTCATTCATAGACAAAGTAAATGAGGTGGTGAGAAAGCGAGGTTTGTAGCAAAAGGGTTCACGCAGAGACCCGACATCTATTACGATGTAACATACCATCTTAATTTTCTAGTAGCATGTAAAATCCAGCCACATTACATATGTCAAAAAATTCAAACGAGGTGTGATAATGTTTGATGCTTAGTCAAGGAATTGGTATCATTCCAGAAATCAATATATTGTCTAGAATGGAATCAATATTGTCTAGAACTTGTTGCATATCCGGCATGCTGAAGACCTTTTATGTCAGCTAGATTCCTAGAGATCAAATATACAGGAAGAATCCCTAGTAGGTCACACATCCATTATATACAGAAATTGATCGTAGACAAAAATCTCTAATCGAAACAACAAAACATAAGAGGTTACTATATAACAGAAACAGGGGACATGATTCTGCACACTGACTAGCTTTAGCAGCAAGTAATTGGGACTCAAAGGATTGCTAATATATAGAGGCCCTATAAAGTTAGAGAACTAATGATCACTGGTATCCTCTAAAGCTTTGGTCTCTTCCAGACTCACGAGCCACATATAACTCAAGTAAACCCCTAATAATCTGGAATATAATTTCATTGCAAAGAACAAGGGAAGCTGAATGAAAAGGGAGTCAAGCTAGATTCCAATTAACCAGCAGAAAGAATGGAGTTGCAAATCAAGAAAAAATACAACAGGGCAAATAACCTGTACTTAGATAGCAAGCACGGGCAGGCGGCAGCGATATTGGCCATATTGTGATGGCAGTACAAGAGAAGAATTCATAAGAGGTTGGCGGCCTGGTGGGCGGTGCACAGATATTACAAATAGATTAATATAGTGCGATAGTCCTAGATAGATAGATAGAGGGGAATTAAAAGTTTGTAGTTAACTGAGACACGCTCTCCTAGCTCTCGCCCCATGCCGCCGGCCACTCCGGCCACGGCGTCCACCCAGCCCGGCGCCGGCCACTTCGGCCCTGCCGGCCACCCTCCCCCCATGGCCTCTTCCTCCCCCGTCGTCGCCGGCCGCCCGCGCGAGGCCCGCTGGATAGAATCCAGCCCCTCCTTGGCCGGCTCGCTGCCCGCCTCCTACAAGAACGTCCTCTGTCGGGAGGTCGTGCCCCCGCCGCCGAGCCCCCCGTGCGACCCCAGCCCCTCGCCCTCGTCGATTCCGCCCTCGCCTTCGGCTGCTCGCCCCATCCTTCGGTCTGAGGTCTGTCGACTCCCGGAGAAGGACGAGGTTCCTCAGGATGGTTGGCTGGCTGCCCGGGGCTAGAAGCGGCCGCGCCAGCGTGCTCCCCGCCGCCTTCGCCGTGACCCGGGCGAGCTCCCCCGGCGGCGCCCATCCTGGCTCCGCCCGGGCGAGTGCCCGCGCTGCTTCAGCACGGAGCACCCCAGGTCGGAGTGCAGGCGTGACATCTACTGCGTCCGATGCCGCTTCTTCGGGCACAAGGCGAAGGAGTGCACCGCCCAACTCTCGTACGCCTCCTCCTCCTCGTCCGGCGGATCCGTCCCGTCGCCATAGCGTCGCCGCTTGTCGTCGCCCCCCATTGCCGGCCGCCCCGTGCTCTCCGGGTCGGCGGCAACCACTCGCACAACGCTTGGCCTGCTGTCGCTAGCGACCTCCGGGCGGGCGGCCACCACGCGCTCCGACTCTGACCTGCCCACGCCTGTCTCCGGCTGGGCGGCCACCGCGCACCTCGGCTCCAGCTCCGGCCCCCCGACGCTCGTGTTCTCCGGGTCGGCGGCCCCCTCGAGCTCCCTTTCGCCTGTGTCATCCAGGCCGTCCTCCCCGGCCAGCTCCGTGTCCTCCAGGAACTCCCCCCTCTCTGGGCACCCTGCATGCCGGCCGGCTGGGACCATCTGCTACCTGCCTCGCTCGGAGGAGATGATCGCCGCCGAGCAGGCCCTGGAGCGTGCTCTCCTCGCGACGATGGCTGGGTGTCGTTCCGGCATCTCCCCAGAGGAGGTGGCAGCGGCCCTTCGCGCCCAGTTCGATCTCTCTGTCGACGACTTCTCCGTGCATCACCAGGCTCCTGAAGATTTCCTCATCCGCTTCCGGTCCCGTGAACTAAGGGTGCTCGTCTCTATGTGGCAGGTACACACACCGTGCTTCCACCTACATCTCGAGCCATGGAGTAGGACCGCGGGCTTAGAGCCAGTCTCTGCTTTGTTCCTGGTCTCCCTGGAGCTCTACGGCATCCCGGACCACGCCTGGCACTGCTCTTCGGCTAAGTTTGTGCTCTCGCCCTTCTGCAAAGTTGAGCACCTCGTGCCGGAGACGCGGAGTGGGGCGGACATGGCCACCTTCAGGTTCACTGCCTGGATGACTAACCCCGACGGCATCCCTAGGACCGCGGAGCTCCTGGTCCCTGACGACGAAGCCGTGGATGTCGACGCCGACCCATACTGCGCCGAGCGCCTTGTGCAGGGCCTCGCATGTTTCCCCATCTCCATTCATCTTGCGGCGTGCACAGATTTCCGCCGACCTCCGCCGCCGCCGTCCCCCCTTCTCCGGCGGCCGATGGCGTGGGGCCTAGGCTGGACTTCCCCCTCCCCCCGCGCTGGCCTGAGCGCCACGACTTCCCGCCAACGAACCCCAGCACCCCTAGCGCTCGCCGGCCGCCGCGCAATGGTGCCGGCCACCGGCACCGCCGCCGACGTACGCATGCGCCTCCTCCATGTCGTACGTGGAAAGGCATCCTAGGGCCCCACCCCTTTGTGGGCTCTGGCGCGGACCGCGTCGCTGTGCGGCTGCGATTGGGCGACCCGGTCAACCCAGGCCCACAGGACCCCCGCTGGAAAGCTGCCCAGAGGGGCCCGCGCCACACCTGGCCGTTTGTGCGCCTCCTCTCGCCCAGGATTCAAATCCCGCCCTCGACCAAGGTAACATGGCCGATTGCCATCTGCATGCCGCGCACCCAACCACCGTGCTGGACCGGTCGTTGGGATCGCCACAGGCTGTTCCTGCCATTCTGCCTGCCCTGACATGCGCTGGCTCCCACGCCCCACCAACGGGCGGTAGCCCAGCACCTGCTGCTTCGGATTCCACTGTGGCGGTTGCGTCATTGGATCAGATGGGGACGGCCTCGGGTCAGGTGCTTTCGACGCTGGCCCCCGCCACCACTCTGGCCTTTGCCCTCCGCCCGTGGCGCCCACGCCTGGCCCACTGGCCGCCACGGACCAGATTCCTCTGGAGACTGGCCAACCGTGCACCAGCCTCACCCCCACGGACCCCGTTCCCGCCATTGGGTCGGCCCACTGGTGATTCGCTGCATGGTGCTGGCCCAACCGCTGCGGTTCCCGACAGCGACCTACACGCCACCTCTCCTCCTGTGGCTGTGAGTTCTCCCTGGGCCACCGCAACTCCTGTGGATGTGGGCCCTCCTCGGCCCCCTGGTCGCGACTTGGCCATGCATGCCAATCAACTGGCTTCGACACCTGCAGCCCATGCTCCCCCGCTAGCTGGGTTCTTGGACGCGCTCTCCGTCCGGCCTTAGCAAATGCTACCCACCCCACCGGCGTGACGTCGTAGGAATGAGATTCCTCCCAACTTCACCCCTCGACGTAGCCTCTGTGTTGCCAAGGCCGATCGTGGTCTCGACTCCGAAATGAAGGCCAAAAGGGTCCTGCTCCGCCGCCTCAGGCTGATTGAGGACGACGACACTCTCATTTCTGATGACCTGCTCGACAAGTATGCCCGCATCTTCGAGCGGCCGCTCACGGAGGACATGATCGAGGCCTTCGCCGATTTTTACGGCTGCAAGTGCCTACCTTTGTCGACCCTGGCGCTTGTTCTAGCCAGGCTCGACAGCGCCTTATCGAGGCGTAGGCCCCCTGTGATCCTTAGCCCAACGCCCCCCTTCTTATGGATTGTAACCTCAAGATTGTCTTTTGGAAGGTTCAAGGTTTGAATTCCGGCGCCAAACGCGTGGCTATCCGTAGTGTGATATCCACCGCCTCTCCGTCCATCATTTGTTTGCAGGAGACCAAGCTCGCCCACATCTCGGACTCCATTGTGCTAGAAAATCTTGGGCCTCTCTTCGAAGACTTCTTCTTCTTGCCGGCATCTGGCACCCGCGGCGGCATTCTCCTCACTTGGCGGTGCTCCGAGGTCTCCCTTTCCAATCCTCTGATCGGCGATCACCATATCACTGCACTGGTTACCCCTCCTAATAGTGAGAACCGTTGGTGGCTCACCGGAGTGTACGGACCCCAAGAGGATCAAGAGAAGCTAGATTTCCTCGCCGACCTGCATGACGTGCGCTCCTCCCACATTGGTCCCTGGATTCTTGGCGGCGACTTCAACATGATCACCTCTGCGGCAGATAAGAACACCCCTCACATTAACCACCGCGTGATGAGCAGATTTAGGCGTTTCATCGCCGACGAGGAGCTTCACGACCTGTACCTTCATGGGCGCCGTTACACGTGGTCTAGCGAGCGGGACGCGCCCAACCTTGTGCACAACGACCGTGTCCTCTGCACCTCAGGGTGGGAGGTCCAGCACCCCAACTGTCTCCTTCACTGCCTCACTTCTGCCGCGTCTGATCATTGCCCCCTGGTCATCAACTGCACCGCGCGTCTCCCCGATGCCCACCGGTTCCACTTCGAGCGCTTCTGGCCCAAAATGGAAGGGTTCCACAGCGCTGTCCACGAGGCTTGGCATGCTGTTCATCCCGACCCTGATCCCTTCCGATGCCTCGTCGCCCGGCTAAAGAGCACCGCTTGTCACCTCCAACGCTGGAGTGCCCGTACCATTGGCAATGTGTCCCTGCAACTCATGGTGGCGCACGAGCTCATTGCTCGCTTTGATGCGGCCCAAGACTTGCGCCCCCTTTCTGCCAGCGAGGCCTGGCTTCGGCGAAGGCTCAAGGCGTCTTACCTTGGCCTTGCATCCCTCGAGCGCATGATTGCCCGCCAGCATGTTCGCCTTGCCTGGCTCCACAGCGACGACGCATCTGTCCCAGCTCTCAAGGTGCACGCCTCACATCGGAAACAGCGCAACTTCATGGCATCCTTGAAGGTTGATGACCAGGTGGTCTCGAGCCACGAGGGCATGGCACAGGCCGCCTACCGCCACTTCATGGACGTCCTTGGCTCCACTAGCGACGGTGAGATCTCCCTCAAACTTGACTTGCTCCAAGTTGGCTCCTTCGACCTCACCGAGCTCGAGGCTCCCTTGTCCGAGGACGAGATTTGGCGCACCGTAAAGAGCTTGCCAGCCGGGACCAGCCGGGTTCACCTCGGAGTTCCTATGCGCCTGCTGGGATACAATCAAGCATGACATCTATGTTGCCTTCGACAAGCTCTTTACCATGAACGGCCATGGATTCCAGAAGGTCAACGAGGCTTTCATCACGCTTCTGCCGAAGAGGCCTGACGCTGCCTTTATCTCTGACTACCGGCCCATCAGTCTCATCCACCTGATTGCGAAGCTGTTCGCCAAGGTCCTTGTGCTGCACCTTGCTCCTAGGCTCAGCTCGATGATTTCGACTAATCAGAGTGCCTTCATCGCTGGACGATGCATCCACGACGACTTCCTCCTCGTCCAGCAGACGGCGCGCCTCCTTCATAACCTCAAGGCCCTCCGCATGCTCTTGAAGCTCGACATTGCCAAGGCCTTTGACACTGTGTCCTGGCCTTTCCTCCTCCAGGTCCTACAGCACCTCGTCTTTGGCAACCGCTGGCGCGATTGGATTTTGATTCTCCTCTCGACTGCTTCGACTCGTGTCATGATTAATGGCCACCCTGCCCCCCCTATCGATCACGCATGTGGCCTTCGGCAGGGAGCCCCGGCCTCGCCGATGCTATTCACCATCATCATTGACATCCTGAACTCGTTGCTTCTCCGTGTGGTTGACTGCGGTCTTCTTCAATGGCTCACCACTCGCCACGCAGCTTCCCGTATCTCCATGTATGCGGACAACATGGTCATCTTCTGCCACCCTGACAGCCACGACATCGCCACCGTGCGCGCGCTCCTTCGGGTCTTCGGTTTGGCTTCCGGTCTTCATACCAACTTCGCAAAGTTCTCAGCCACGCCCATCCATTGCAACGACGAGCACATCAACATGATCGAGTCGGAGATGCATTGCCCTATCAAGCACTTCCCGATCCAATACCTTGGATTGTCGTTGTCCTTTCGCAAGCCGTCTACCCTAAGCCTCCTCCCCATCATCCACAAGCTCGAGAAGAAGTTGTCCACTTGGAGCGCGTCGTTGCTCTCGAGGGAAGACAGATTGGCGCTAGTTCGCCATGTCCTTGTGCAATCCCGACTCACTTCCTCATCGCCATTGCGTTCAACAAGTCTATCCTAAAGCGCGCCAACAAGATAATCCGGAGCTTCCTTTGGGCCGGACACAAGGAGGTGAGCGGCAGCCAGTGCCTCATTTCTTGGCAAAAGGTCCGCAAGCCAATCTCCCTTGGCGGACTGGGTGTTCAGGATCTTCATCACTTCGGCATTGCGCTGCGAACGCGATGGCTTTGGCTTCAGCGTATGGACCCCTCTAGTCCCTAGAGTCACTTGCACATACCTCATGACCCGGAGGTGGTTGCGATCTTTCGGGCTTCCACTTCCTGGTTTGTGGGCGACGAGGTCAGCTGCAAGTTCTGGGCCGATCATTGGATTGATGGCAGATCCACGGCCAAGATTGCTCCCCTCGTGCATGCGCTCGTTCCTCGACGCCGCCAGAAGTGTCGCACCGTTCGCGACGCTCTTCACCTTCGCTCTTGGGTGCAAGACATTCAAGGCGCTCTCGGTCCGGCGGCGCTGATCCAGTACATTGACCTTTGGCGGCGTGTTCGGCACTTTGAGCTTTCTCCCTACCCTGACACCCTACAATTGAGGTGGACGGATTCCGCAACCTACTCTGCACGATCTTGCTACCAGGCCCTCTTCTTCGGCTCCTGCAAGGACCCCCACTAGAGACTGACGTGGAAGACTAGGGCTCCACTGCGCATCAAGTTTTTCATGTGGCTCGCCTTGTAGGAGCGCTGTTGGACCACTAACCGCCTCTTGGGACATGGCATTGCCAATGACGACGTGTGTGCCCTCTGCGACCAGGCTCCCGAGACCATGTAGCACCTTCTCGCCAGCTGCTCCTTCTCCAGGCAGGTCTGGCATGAGATCCTCAGTTGGGTGAGGGCGCCAGCTAGTCTGCCAGACGGAGACACACCCTTCCTGACCTGGTGGGCATCTTGGTCCTGCCATGTCCCGACCCCCACCCGCAAAGGGTTCGCCTCCATCGTCATCCTCACCGCTTGGTGGATTTGGAAGCACCGCAACGGATGCACCTTTGACCGCGATCAGCTCTCTCGCATCATCTCTAGCATCAAAGACGAGGCACACCTGTGGGCATCGACACGCGTCACAGCGATAGGAAACATCATTCTGGAGAGTTAGCCCTTTGTATCTGGGGATGAGCAGCCCCTTGATCTGTCTGCTCCAACACTCACAGCCATGCCTTAGCACACATGGCCTGTGGTGTTGTAATCTCATGCTGTCACTCTTCTTCTATCAATGGAAAGATACGCATCCTTTACGTATTCGCGAAAAAATAGATAGATAGAGGGTAAAACAACAAGGCCCCACGGCCAGTTCAGGCTGAGCAGAGCTCAGGCGGAGGATAGGAGCCATACATCTCAAAGTATGCCTGCTTGTATGCCTCATCGTTGGCTCTTGTGATCATTTCCTCGTGGTCGTCGGGGACCTCAACGTAGCCCTTGTCATCCAGCTCCTTCTGAAGCCTCGGCTGGAAATCGACTAGTTCATCATGCAACTCGTCATTGGTCGCGCCCTTTCGGTTGGCGCTGGGAGGCTTCTTCCAGAGCAGGATGTGGTCAATCCACTCGCTCGGCATCGTGTTCTTCGCCGGAGGACGACGAAGAGCCAGCTTCAACTGGGCACCACAAGCCGCTGAGTTGAGTTGTAGCTCGGAAAGCACCCCCTTCTCCTCCACCTCCTTCTTGCAGGACCCTTTTTTCCCATCAAGACGAGCGGGCGCAGACTTGGAAAACCCCTTCTCTCCACCACGATTCGACGGATCGGGCACCGCCACCGCCGCCTCCTGCGAACCGGCGCCGGAAGGTGACCCCTTTTTGTTCTTCCGACCAGAACCACGATGCGCCGGCATTGTTACTGACACAGCCAGACCGTCAAACCGATCTTCCATGGCGGCAGTCGCCATCTCTCGAACTAAGCGAATTGGGGATTTTCGATCGATTTGGAACCCTGGCTTCAGATTCGAGACGATTAAGATTGGGGCAGGGGACGGCACCGCGTCTTCGTTCTTATAGGGGCGACGCCGCGGCGGTGACCAGCCCTAGTTGGTGTCGTCTTGGTTGGCCCAGGCTCAGTTCGGCCTCGAACACGGGGTACGGTTAAGAACATGAGCGCAGATGTGGCCCGGCCGCGGCCCAACCCGCGGCCCCACCTCGTCAACATTTTTGTTTGCTTTTTAAAAAATTTGTTTACAAATTTAGTTTGTGATTTTAAAAATTGTTTTCCTATCTGAAAAAAGTTTTTGAATTTTAGTACTTTTGTTCCTGTTGAAAATATTGCTCAGATGTTCAAACAATGTCCTGGTTTTTCCAAAAAAATCATAATATAATAAAATGTTTCTGATTTTCATAAAAAAATTCACACGTGTTAAAAAATATTTATATAATTTCTGTCCGGATTTTTTAAAATGTTGGGAAGTTGAAAATTGTTCCCCATTTTGTAAATTGTGTACACAAATATGAAAAATGTTCATGATTTTTTAAATAAAGTTTGCATTCTCAAAATTTTAATCACATATTCAGAAAATGTTCTTTGTTTGTTGTATAAGTTTTTTGTTTACAAATTTAAAAAATGTTCATGATTTACAAATGTTTGCCTCTTTGAAAAATGTTTGCCTTATCCAACTTTGTTATCGGTTTCAAAAACTGCTCAGATGTTTAAAAAAATATGTTTTTTCAATTTTGTTCATAATTTCATAAAATGTTCTTGATTTTCATAAAAAGTTCGCACGTTTGAAAAAATGTTTCATTTTTGTAAATTTCGTATGAGTTTATAAAAAAGTTGAGAAGATAAAAATTGTTCCCCATTTTTCAAATTTTGTTCACAAATTCACAAAATGTTCCTGCTTTTCCGAATAATCTTTGCCTTTTCAAAACAAATTCACATTTTCAAAAAGTGTTCCTGTTTTTCACATTTCAGAAAAATTCAAAATAAATAAGTTATGTTCACTTTTCCAAAAAAAAATCGCAATTTCCTAAAATGTTTGGGATTTGAAAATCGGTTCATGTTTTCAAAAAATGATTGGAAGTTTCAAGAAAAAATTCCCGTTCTAAAAAAATGTTCAAAACTTTCAATTTTTGTTTGCAACGTCAAACAATACTATGGATTTCCACAGAAAATCATGTTTTCGAAAACGTTTGGAGTTCAAAATTTTGTTCACGTTATCGAACATATGTTCGGAATTTTAAATTGTGTTCGGATTTCAAAAAAGTTAGTTTTACAAAATTTGTTTTTGTTTCTAAAAAATGTTTGGAAATATAATTTTGTTTGTATTTTTGGAAAATTGGAGTTTCAAATTGAAGAAAAGAAAAAATGGATTGCACTCTCTACCGTATGAAGCGAACAGAAACGTCCTCTTCGCTCTCTCGTGAAACAGAAGAAACAGAAAACGGCTCGAAAAGCCCGCCAAAGGGAGCCTCTGTGCGAAGCAGCAATTACTTGATGGAATAAGCGCCACATAGGAGCTCCCACAAGGAGGAGCAGTTTCGCTCACGAGACGGGTCACCTGGGCCGTCCCATTCGCCGTCCTTGGCGGAATGAAAAATCACAAAAAATAAGGAATCAAATGTGCGACGTCCTATAGATACCCACGATGCGCTAGCCACTATGACAGGAAACCTACGCTGCAAAAATTGCAGCGCAAGTATTAAAGAACTATAGGCAGCCGTGAAAAATAAAACAAGTTTGCCAAATTTAACAAAATAAACTTTGTGGGTGAGGGATCTAACTCTTGTCCTCACGCAAGGGAAGATAGTAAAGATTTCGTGCAAAGTAAGGCAGCCCAGTTTATATGAACTATAATCCATGGTAGATTAAAACTTGTTTTAAAATTGCAACCATAATTTTTTAAGAGGAAAACCTTTTTTAAACGCAAACATTATATGGGATCTACAAAAATAAAAATAAAATAAGAAAAAAATGAATAATTAAATATTTTCCAAATTATTAACTATTTCTTGTAAACATATATGTTTTGATTTCTTTTTTGAAAAAGTGAACATTTTTCGAAACTAAACTATTGTTACAAAACTCTAAAAAAAATGGAAACTAATTTCTAAAACATGGAACATTTTCTAAATTTGTGAAAAAAATTTGGAAAGTATAGAATTTTTATAATATGTTAAAAAAATTGAAAATAGGAGCATATTTGGAAATTCCAAGATATTTTAGAGCTTGTGAACAAAAATTAAACATGTGAACATTTTCTGAATTTGTGAACAAAATTGAAACATGAACATTTTTTATATATGTGAACAACTTTCGGAAAGGAAATATGTTTTGAATTTTTGAAAACAAATTAAAAAAACAGGAGCAAATCTTGAAGTTCCAGAGCATTTTTATAGTTTTGAACAAATATTCGAAAAAGGAACATTTATTTTTTGGAATTTTCCTACATATTTTAATTTATGAACAAAATTGAAACATGTGGACACTTTTGAATTTCCAAAAAAAATCAGATTTTTTAAAACAAATAATTTTGGTTTGTGGACAAAATTTGGAAATGTGAACATTTTTTCAAATGAAGCGGTCAAATTTAAAAATTTATGAACAAAATTTTAAAATAGGAGCACTTTTTGCAAAAATGAAAAAAATGCAAAATAATTTTGAAAAATAAAATAAAATTATATAAATGAAAATGAAAATTTAATGAAAAGAAAAAGGATAGAGAAAAAGAAGGAAAAAAGTAAAGAAAATAAACAGAAAATGGAAAAAGGAGAGAAAAGGAAAAAAGAAACAGGAAAAAAAGAAAATGGAAATATAAACAGAACTGAAAAAATATTGTTCAAAAACCTTCTAGGAGTTTCGCAAAACTGTAAAAAACCGGTCGGGTGGTTCCCAAAATCGAGAACGGTGGAAACGCTTAAACTGGTCGGCCCAATCCGACCCAATCGGTTGATCGCTTGTGCAAAACAGCGACATCTTTCTGCAGCATGCAACGAATAGGAACTTTTGTTAATGAGTACCGTCCATCAACTTTTTCCCTCTAGTTAAGAAAATGCTAGTTTCTACCACCTTCGGGTAGAAAAATCAAGAGATCATATGTGGTTTAGTACCACGCAATAAGCTAGTTTCCATTCTAACCGCCAATCAAAAAGCAAGCGCAGAATCAATCCTATTCGATTGAAATAAGGGTTAAAGGGTATAGTTAGGCCAGAAAAATTCAACAAAATTGGAATGATTGAAGCGACCTGTGGTCAAATAATGCCTAATTTAGAAGTCTGCTCATCAGTTCAACAGGAAACCAGGCTTACCCACATGGAATACACGAATTATCTGCCTCTGATTCGACCCAATCATCTCGGTCGATGGGCCGGAGGGCGTCCTTCTCCAACATCGCTTCTTAATCCCAAATTGGAGGGGGCGGGGGGGTTGATGTGGCAGAGGCGCGACGTGTCGATGAATGGAATAGGGTTAGAGGGTGGGGGCACAACGATGACTGAGGTTATAGTGAGTTTCAAACAAGTTACTTCGATGTGTCTCCTTGCGGCCTCACTCGTCATCACGTAACGGTTGAAAGCAAAACTTCTCCCTATGTGGTTTTGGTAATTAATAGCAACATATATTTCATTGGACTAATGATCTTATCAAGTATATTTCAGAAAAGTTCAACGAATGGATTGGTAGAGGATTGTGAGGAGTTTCCCTAGATGCATGGAACATCAAATGTCAACAAGCTTCAAGACTCTACATTTTGTATTTTGTGAGAAATCGCTTCTGAGTCTATAGGAAAGCCAATACTATTAAAAGGGGGTGAGGTATCTATGATGATCTGGTTGCTCAAGTGCTAGACTCATGAAATTCTCCCATAAAATATTCTGTCCAAACCCTAAAGCCTATACTCGGTGACACGAAGTCTACACATTCGGTCCTACCGAGTTTCCCTTAGAAATAATCCATGGCCAAACCCTAGCCACTTGATGACACCAAGTTCATTTTCAATGGAACTAAGAATAGTGACCAGCCTTCAGCTATCTATTTACTAAAAATCAGAATTCCCGAGTTTTGTGAATCAATGCCAATGAAGTGAGAGACTTCCTAGGTCAGCGAAAATATACACCAAGTTTCGTATATCGGTCTCACCGAAACGCCGAAAGTTGCAACCTTTAGCACTAGTTAGTGTAACCGAGATTTATCTTCGGTTCCATCGAGTTGGGCAATAATGTTGTAATGGTTGGATTTTGGAGAAGCCTATATATACCCCTCCACCTCCCTCTCATTCGTAAAGAGAGCACTCAGAATAAGCCAACACTTCCACCATTCGTTTTCTGAGAGAGAACCACCTAATCATGTGTTGAGATCAAGATTTTCCACTCCAACCATATGAATCTTGATTTTTAGCCTCTGCAAGTTGCTTTCCACCCAATCCATCTCTTCTACCAAGCCAAATCTATGAGAGAGTGATTGAGTGTTGAGGGGACTATGTTTTGAAGCACAAGAGCAATGACTTCATCATCCATACCACATCTATTACCTCTTGCAGAGTGGTGTCTCCTAGATTGGTTAGGTGTCTCTTGGGAGCCTCCGACTTCATGTGGAGTTGGACCAAGAAGTTTGTAAGGGAAAGGAGATCGCCGACTTCATGAACTGACGTCGGCGTTCACCAGGTCAAAGGGCATGTGGACGTAGTTGTGCGGGTAGACCCACCCGTGGGCGGCGCGTGTTGGCCAAAAGAGGCCCTAGGACGCGGCCCTGTTGATTGCGAGTGGGTTGACGCAGACGTGCGGCTGTCGTCCGGGCCGACGATGGAGTCTACGATTGGTGGTGCAGGGCAGTCCCCGCCTCGCTCGACATCCTTCTCATCGCAGGCGACGGTGATGACGCCGCCACTCCCTGGCATCTTGAGGATGTTGTAGACGTGATGAGTCACCGCCATAAACTTGGCAAGGGCCGGGTACCCGAGGATTGCGTTGTACGGGAGGTGAATGTGGGCGATGTCGAAGACAATGATCTCGGCGGTAGTTCTTGCGTCCGCCGAAGGTGACGGGCAGTCGTACTTACCCAATGGGGACGATGGACCCTTCAATGACTCCTGAGAAGGGCTTGGTCGGCATGAGCTGGTCGTACGATACTTGGAGCATCTCGAAGGTCTCAATAGACAGGACATTGAGCCCCGCTCCACTGTTGATGAGGGTCTTGGTGACGAGGACGTTGCTGATGGTCGGAGTGCACAGCATGGGGAGCCTACCGGCCATGTCCGAGCACCTCAACTGATCCCTCGAGTCAAAGGTGATTGCAGTCTGGGACCACTTGAGGGGATGCATGGCCTCGGGAATTGGAGAGCCGGGTTTACCTCCTGCACGAACTGCTTGAAAACGCGGTTCGATTCTCGGGCTTGGGCGCCGCCCAGGATACAGGCTACCGCCCTGACCTCCTGGAAGCCCCCAGCCCCATCATCCTTCCTATCCTCCACCTTCCTTCTAGGTGGTGGTGGTAGGCCAGCCTCACGAGGACGGGCCTCACGAGGCTGGCCACGGCGTGACCCCTCCAGAGGATCATCACGCCAGCGGTCCTCCCTAGTCTGATCGCGCCAGCGGTCCTCCTAAGGCTGGTCTCACCACTCCTGACGCGGTTCCCGGTTGTCCCAACGGCCTCCACCGTGGCCTCCGCCACGTCCGAAGCCACGGTCAGTGCGTCCAGGGCACCAGCCGAAGTGTTCGGCGCAGACCAGCCTGAGTTCCTCGCAGTCGGCGGTGTCGTGATTGTTGGTGCCATGGAGATGCAGGTCGGTCTGCCCCCTACGGGGTGTTCCTTGCCTCGGCTATGCTTCATCCCAGGCTCGGCCGCAAGTACTGCTGGGGCCTTGTGCTTCGCCTTCTTGGCTTTGGTCTTCTTTTCCTTTGGCTCTTCCGCTGGAGGCTCTCAGAGCAATAGGCGGCCCTCTTCGGCCTTGGCGCACCTGTTCACCAGGTTGAACATCTCCAGGGCAGAGCACAGTTCGTCGTTCATGGCGAGCTCTTCTTTCATCTTGAGGTCCGTGACGCCATCAGTGAATGCGGAGATGATAGCCTCATCCGACGCCTTCGGTGCCTTGAGGCACGTAGTCGTGAAGTGATGTATGAACTTGTGTAGGGTCTCTCCCTCCCACTGCTTTACACGCGACAGGTCGTTCACGGTGAGCACGTGATCGCGGGTACCTTGGAAGTTGGTGACGAAGCACTTGCGCAGGTCGTCCCAGGAGGTGATGGACCCCTCCGGGAGCTTGAGGATACAAGAGAGCGGGCCGCCCTTGAGCTCCATGGGAACCAACAACCATGACCTTGTCGTCTCCATCGGCCACCCGGATGCTTGGCGAGTGGAGCTGTAGGAACTCGGCGAGATCTGGGGTGCCGTCGTAGCGAGGGGATAGGTTAGGCTTGAAATTTTAGAGACACGTGGTTGGATGGAGCTCCGGGGCGATGGCGAGGCACCCCACCGGCTCGGCGGGTGCTACGTGTGCAGGCAGGGCCCGGTCTTGACGCTCATGAGGGGCCGCCTCAAGTGTGCCCGGTCGCGACGCTAGTTCGGCAGCACGGGAAGCGCACACGCGTCGACGCGCGGCCGGGGCACCATCTGGCATCTTACCTCATATCTTGCCCTTTCTCGCGGCTCGCGGGGCTGGTCGCGCGGGCGCGCTTCATGCCTGGGCTCGGGGTCGACGTCGCGTTGCAGAGGAGGCGGCGGCGCATCATGGGCCATGTCGTCTGCCAGGGAAGGCCGGGGTCGAAATGAGTAGGACAACGCTGAAGTGTTGCCGGCAACACTAACGAGCTCCGCGATGCGTCGAAGCCAGTCGTCGTAGCAGTCGGGGGCCGAGCGGTAGCGAAGCAGCTCGTTCTCCATGGTGAGTGCGAGAAAAGAGCTTGATGTCTACTACGCAACCTTCTTCTTGTAGACTCGTGTTGGGCCTCCAAGCGCGGAGTTCTGTAGACATTTGCAAATTTCCCTCAAGTGGATGACCTAAGGTTTATCAATCCGTGGGAGGTGTAGATGAAGATGGTCTCTCTCAAACAACCCTACAATCAAATACAAGAAATCTCTTGTGTCCCCAACACACACCCAATACAATGGAACATTGTATAGGTGCTCTAGTTCGACGAAGTGATGGTGATACAAGTGCAATATGGATGGTAGATATAAGTTTTTGTAATCTGAAAATATAAAAACACCAAGGTAACTAATGATAAAAGTGATCACAAACGGTATTGCAATGCTTAGAAACAAGGCCTAAGGATCATACTTTCACTAGTGCAATTTCTCTCAACAATACTGACATAGTTGAATCATATGTAAATACCTCCCGTGCGACAAAGAGTTCACTCCAAAGTCACAAATAGCGGAGAACTAACGAAGAAATTATTGTAGGGTACGAAACCACCTCAAAGTTATCTTTTTCGATCAATCTTATGAGCTATCCCTATAAGTGTCATGAACAACCCTAGATTTCGTACTAAAATAACACCTTAAGACACACATCAACCAAAACCCTAATGTCACCTAGATACTCCAATGTCACTACAAGTACCCATGGGCTTGATTATACGATATGCATCACACAATTACAGATTCATCATGTTCAATCCAACACAATGAACTTCAAAGAGTGCCCCGAAGTTTCTACCGGAGATTCAAGACAAACACATGTGCCAACCCCTATGCATAGATTCCCAAGGTCACGGAACCCGCAAGTTGATCACCAAAACATACATCAAGTGGATCAATAGAACATCCCATTGTCACCACTGATATCCCATCGCAAGACATACATCAAGTGTTCTCAAATCCTTAAAGACTCAATCCAATAAGAAAACATCAAAGGGAAAACTCAATTCATCACAAGAACAAAGAGAGGGGAAAACTCCATATGATTCATCTATATCAATAAAGCTCGTGGTACATCAAGATCGTGCCATCTCAAGAACACGAGAGAGAGAGAGAGAGAGAGAGATCAAACACATAGCTACTGGTACATACCCTCAGCCCCGAGGGTGAACTACTTCATCCTTGTCATGGAGACCTCCCGGAAGATGAAGATGGACTCCGGTGATGGTTTCCCCCTCCGACAGGGTGCCGGAACGGGCTCCTGATTGGTTTTTCGTGGCTCTGGAGGCTTGCGGCAGCGGAACTCCCGATCTAGGTTTCCTTCTGGGGGTTTCTTGATTTATAGGAGCACTTGGCGTTGGAATCACGTCAAGGGGACTCCCGAGGGGCCCACAAGCCTACTAGGCGTGACCAGGTGGTGGTCGCACCCTGGTGCCTTGTGGCCTCCTAGGGACTCCTCTCCGATATCTTTTTGCTCCAGTATTTTTCTTATTTTCCAAAAATAGTCTTCGTAAATTTTCAGCCCATTCCGAGAACTTTTATTTCTGCACAAAAATAACACCACTATAGTTCTGTTGAAAACAACGTCAATCCGGGTTAGTTCTAATAAAATCATACCAAAATCATATAGAATTATTGTAAACATGGCATGAATACTTCATAAATTATAGATACGTTGGAGACGTATCAGCATCCCCAAGCTTAATTCCTGCTCGTCCTCGAGTAGGTAAATGATAAAAGAAATAATTTATGAAATGTGAATGCTAGCATAGTGCATAAATTTGATCAATGATAGTTCCAAACAATTTTTCTAGCATCATTATATATCATAAACAGTAACTCATCTCATAAATTTTTTCATGATGAAGTAACAAGCTATTCACATGTTAAAGTATAGACCACAAAATTTCTTGAAAACTAACAAACTATGCTTTTAGTCACCAAACAATTGCAATTCATCTTATTTTCAGGAAGGGTCTATGTAAGAGCTTTGATTTAGAAAATTCCACATACTCAACTATCATATAGTCTTCCATGATTGCTAACTCTCAAAGCATATTTTTAGAGCAAATGGCATCCGTCGAACACAGAGAAAGATAGGGGCTTAAAGTTTCGCCTCCCAACTTATTTATCATATAGATAATTGTCAACAATAATAATTAATGATCAAATATATTTGAATGCCATATATGCTTGGATCTTTCCCCACCACATGTTGCTTGCCAAGAGAAAAAGGCGACATATAGGAAGTGGTGAAGATCGCCATGACTCTTGTATAAAGGTAAGTACTAGAAAGTAAAAGATAGGCCCTTCGCAGAGGGAAGCATTGATTTGCAGAGGTGCCAGAGCTCGAGCTTTTAAAACAGAGATGAATAATAATTTTGAGTGGTATGGTTTTCATTGTCAACAGAACAACCGAGAGATCTCGGTATCTTCCATGCTAGATACATTATAGGCGATTCCCAAACATAATGGTAAAGTTTTTACTCCCCCTCCACCAATCAATCACACTCCACGGTGATCCGAATCCACGGGTACCATCCATACAAACAACAATCCTGGGGGAGTTTTGTTTCATTATATTTTGATTTGATTTTTGAGCATGGAACTGGGCATCCCGAATACCAGCCACTTTCTCATGAATGATAGTGAATCAACACATATCGTGAGAATAACCCACCTAGCATGGAAGATACTGACAGCCCCTAGTCACTATATGAACAATTCGGGCATACAAAACAGAATTTTATTTGAAGGTTTAGAGTTTGGCACATGCAAATTTACTTGGAACGGCGGGTAAATACCGCATATAGGTAGGTATGGTGGACTCATATGGAACAACTTTGGGTTTAAGGGTATTTGGATATACAAGTAGTATTTCTACTTGGTGCAGAAGTTTTGGCTAGTATGAGGTGGAAGCAAGCACCACATGTTGAAGGATCCATAACAATATAACTTCTATACAAATATACCCAAGAATAACTCATTACATTGTCCTCCTTGTCCAACTTCAACTAATTTGCTCAAGTTTGAAAATAATTAATGGGTATTCACAATCATAGAAGATGTCCAGATAGTATATTTATATGTGAAATCTCTCTTCCTTCAATATTCTTTCATGAATTGTTCAAGTGACCAATGCGGTGTTTGCTATCTTTCAATAAATTTTACCACCTATACTTCTTATATGTGAAGTCATTACTCCCCATGGGATAAGCATATAAAACATATATAATTTCATACTTATGATATTCAATTCATTGAACCATTTACTCATCGGATATAAGTGAAGCACGAGAGTAAATGACAAAACTACTGCAAAACATACAAGCGAAGATCAATGAGTAGTCAAACAATTAAGTAGCTATGTGAGGACTTTCTCTCTCTCTCTCTATCTCTATCTCAATAAAGATTTTCAGATCTGAAAATTTTATTTAAACATCAAGAAAAACAAAAATAGCACTCCAAGAATAGCACGCATCATGTGAACGAATAAAAATTTAGGATCAACATAGGCTAACCGATAGTTGACGAAGAGAGGTGGGATGCGTAGCGTCCCCAAGCTTAGATGATTGAGAGTTATTTAAATATTTACTTGGGGTGACTTGGGAATCCCCAAGATTGAGTTTTTGTATCTTTTTCAATTCTCTCATATCCCGGTTTCACCTATTCTCGAAAACTTCATCCACACAAAACTCCAAAAGAACTTGTGAGATAGGTTAGTACACATAAGAACAAATCAACACTTCATGTACTGCCAAGAAAAGTTGCACAATAATTTTCAAATATTAGGTACTATATAATATCATTTCCACAATTTATATTTACCAATATAGGCTATGAAAATTATAGGATAAGTAGATAACAAAAACTATGACAGCAATCTATCCAAACAGAGCAATCTGTAGAAATCTATTAAACAAGTGTACTTATGTAACTCAAACAATTATGAAAATTTATTAAATATTATAAAATTTATATGAAAACGTTGTGTAAAAATTTCAGAAACTTTCCACGTTCTAGTAAAATATGAAAATTCAAACACTACAGCAGAAGTTTCTGTTTCTACCCAGCACATATCAAAACATGCAATGCAAGCATCCCAAGGCAATTCTTGGAACTTTTATTGAAAAACAAGATTATAAATAACACCTAACATAGAAAAAAATGATGCTCCAAGAAAAACACATATCATGTGAAGAATAAAAATATAGCTCCAAGTAAGATATACCGATAGTGTTGAAGACGAAAGAGGGGATGCCTTCCGGGGCATCCCCAAGCTTTCGCGCTTGAGTATTACTTGTATATTACCTTGGGGTGCCTTGGGAATACCCAAGATTAGGTTATTTTCACTCCTTATTCTCCTCACATCGGTGTCTCGCCCAATACTTGAAAACTTCAATCACACAAAACTTAACAGAACTTTGTGAGAAGGGTTAGTGTAATAAAGATAGATCATTCACTTAGGTATTGTCAAGACAAGATTCATAATTATTCCCAAATGATACCTACTGTATTTAATCATTCCCACAATTTATATTACTCAATATAAGCTATAGGAACACTTGAAACAAGCAAACTATGCATGCAAAACAAAATCTAGCAAAAACAGAACAGTCTGTAAAGATCTGAATAATCACCAAACTTCCCTGACTCTAAAAATTATGAACAATTATTAAATATCACAGAATTTGCATATAAATGTTTTGTAAAAATTTCAGATTTTTTTGGCTCTCTAGTAAAATCATATAATTCATATACTGGATGCAAAACTTTCTGTTTTTGCACATAATCAAACAAGCAAGTATCCACACTTTCCCAAAGGATTTACTTGGAACTTTATTGAAATAAAAGACACAAAACATGATTAATACATTATCTTAATCATTTGAACACATAAAAACAGAAGGTAAAAGTGTTGGGTTGTCTCAAGCGCTTTTCTTTAATGCCTTTTAGCTAGGCATGATTATTTCAATGATGCTCGCATAGGAATAATAATTGAAACATGAAAAAGAGCATAATGAATCTCATGACAAGCACATTTAAGTCTAAACCACTTCCTATGCATGGGGATTTCTGTGAGCAAACAATTCATGGTAACAAGAATCAACTTGCATAGGAAGGCAAAACAAGCACAACTTCAAAACTTTTAACACATAGAGAGGAAACTTGATATTATTGCAATTACTACAAGCATATGTTCCTCCATCATGTCCTACAAGCATATGTTCCTCCCTCATGATAATTTTCAGTAGAATCGTGAAGAAATACAACAATATAACTATCACATAAAGCATTATCTTCATGATCCACAAGCATAAAAAAATTCCCTCTCCACATAAGCAATTTTCTTCTCATTCATAATAGTGGGAGCAAACTCAACAAAATAACTATCATGAGATACTTGATTGACATAACCACATTGAATATTAAAATCACGATGACAAGTTTCATGGTTACTATCACTCTTTATATCATACATGTCACCATCATAAGCATCATATATAGGAGGCATTCCATAATCATAATAGTTTTGCTCATCAAAACTTGGGGGACTAAAAATATCATATTCATCAAACATAGCATCTCCAAGCTTGTGGCTTTGCATATCGCTAGCATCATGAATATTCAGAGAGTTCATACTAGCAACATTGAAATCATGATCATCATTCAAGCAATCCTCATTATACATTTTCTTAAATTCTTCCTCTACCAATTGAAAACAATTTTCCTTTCCATCATTTTCACGAAAGACATTAAAGAGACGAAACAATTCATGCAACCTAAACTCCATTTTTTCTTGCATTTTTATTTTATAAAACCAAAGTAGTTAAAAACAAAAAACTAAAATATTTGATTGCAAGATCTAAATATATACCTTCAAGGACTCTCCTCCTCCGCAACGGCACCAGAAAAGAGCTTGATGTCTACTATGCAACCTTCTTCTTGTAGACTCGTGTTGGGCCTCCAAGCGCAGAGTTTTGTGGGATAGTGACAATTTTCCCTCAAGTGGATGACCTAAGGTTTATTGATCCGTGGGAGCGCGTAGGATGAATATGGTCTATCTCAAACAACCCTACAATTAAATACAAGAAATCTCTTGTGTCCCCAAAACACCCAATACAATGGCAAATTGGATAGGTGCACTAGTTTGGCGAAGAGATGGTGATACAAGTGCAATATGGATGGCAGATATAAGTTTTTGTAATCTGAAAATATAAAAACACCAAGGTAAATAATGATAAAAGTGAGCACAAACGGTATAGCAATGCTTAGAAACAAGGCCTAGGGTTCATAGTTTCACTAATGCAATTTCTCTCAACAATACTGCCATAGTTGAATCATATGTAAATACCTCTCGTGCGACAAAGAGTTCACTTCAAAGTCACAAATAGCGGAGAACTAACAAAGAAATTATTGTAGGGTATGAAACCACCTCATAGTTATGTTTTCCGATCAATCTTATGAGCTATCCCTATAAGTGTCACGAACAGCCCTAGAGTTCATACTAAAATAATGTAGGAGATATGCCCTAGAGGCAATAATAAATGTTATTGATAATCTCCCTGTTCATAATTAGGTTTATGTTCCATGCTATAACTGCTATGGTTCTCGAGTCTGCAATAACCACGAGGCTTGAAGGAAGACTCATATGCACGTATGGAATAATAAATGGTAAAATGTATTCCTAGTCTGGCCTCTAAGACTGGCTCAAGTATTGCATGATGATCCTGTTTTCCTGATCATGGGCATGGCTATGCCGGCAATTTTGAGGGCACAATGTTAGAAGAACATTTGTGTTGAATCGACCCGAATTGATGTTATGCTATGAGATACATTTGTCATAAGTTAATGGTTAATAACACATAGAAGTTAATGTTTGCATAATTCCTTAGACCATGAGAGTATCGAGTTTCTTCATGCTTGCTTCATGAACTTTGGGGTTTGTTAAACGTCATCCGTAAATGGGTGGCTATTACAGCGGCTTACGGGTTCATGGAAAAGTATGTCAAGTAACTTGATAGCTCAAGATTGGGATTTGCTCCTTCGACGATGGAGAGATATCTCTGGGCCCTCTCGGTGTTACGGTATCCATCATCGTCTGGCCAGACACTTTGTGATTTGATCACGGGGATGCCGGAACACGGGAACGAGAAGAGAGAACAATATCGGCAACGAGGTAACTGGCATAGTGGACAATTTGTTGATCCACGGGGATGCCAACATGTCTCACCTCGGGTATTTTTAACATATCGCGAAGCAACAGGAATAGCACACGGCAACTGGAGGTTCACTCGAATATTCATTCGTGTGGGTATAGGGGTCAGTATGGGTGTCCACGGCTCCGATGTTGATCATTGATCGGAAGGGGTTCCGGGTCATGTCTATGCTTCACCGAACCTATAGGGTCACATGCTTAAGGGTCATCTATCTGCTGAATACTAGACAGGGAGTCTGAGAGAAAATCACCGAAAAAGTTTTGGACACCGGAAAAGTTTCGGACAGTGGAAAAGTTCCGCAGGGAGAACACCGGAACAGTTTCGGTAAAACTGAAAAGTTGTTTCAGGGGATACCATTAAGTCAAATTGGTTTCGGCACATGCCTGATAATTCTTGGAGGGTGCCAGAATAATTCTAGAAACTTTTGGGAATTTTTCGGAAGAAAAACCGGAAATGTTCCGGAGCTGCCTAACCGCTTCAGATGCTTTTCGCAGATGAAAATCACTAAACCGGAATTGTTTCGAAAAGTGTTGAAAATTATTTTAGTGGGTACTGGAAATGTTCTAAGCCCACATAAATATTTTCAGTTCGATCAGACGCTGAAAAATGTCATCGTGAATAGTGAAATCAGCTTTATGGTTATTTTTTGGAAAGCCACCTTTTTGGGCTTTTGCTCCAAAATATCTTGGAGATGACATGGACGGATGTGGCTGAAATTTCAGCCCCTCCACCCCTCCTTCTCCTATAAATAGAGGTGGAGGGGGCAGCCCAAAACTTAATCCCTTCTCACATACAAGTGCCATGCATGATCTGGCTTCTTCTCTCCCTCCCAGCGAAATAGTTTCGTAGAGCCGAAAGGCTGTCTGGGTTCCGGCAGGAACTAGTTCTGGACGGCGAAGCCCTGCCGGATAGATGACACCGTATGTGTGCAACTATGTAGAGAGATTGTAGTTTCGGTCTTAGTTCGAGAGTGCCTCCCGAAGGGCTGTCCGTGTGACCGTCCGAGTTTCGAAGGTCCTCCCGAAGGGCTGTCCGTGTGACCGTCCGTGTTTTGGAGGTCCTCCCGAAGGGCTGTCCGAGTGACAGTCCAAGTTTCGGAGGTCCTCCCGAAGGGCTATCCACGACACCATCCGGGGGACTGTCCGACCGCCTCCCGGAGGGCTGTCCGCGGGGCAGATGAGGGTATACATCCTCGCGGTTGGGGGGTTGTAAAATCCTAGCTGCGGGGATCTGCACCGTCGTTCGTCATCGACTCTACTTCCGCTGCGCTACGAGTCGGTAACAAAAACGATCAAACCTTGTATGCAGTCTCCATAGTGGTCCTGGGCTGATGCGTAGGTCGGAAATTTTTGTTTTCTGCTGCGTTACCCTACAAATAACACCTTAACACACACATCAACCAAAACCCTAGTGTCAGCTAGATACTCCAATGTCACCACAAGTACCCATGGGATTGATTATACGATATGCATCACATAGTTTCAAATTCATCATGTTCAATCCAACACAAACAGCTTCAAAGAGTGTCCCAAAGTTTGTACCGGAGATTCAAGATGAAAACATGTGCCAAACCCTATGCATAGATTCCCAAGGTCACAGAACCCGCAAGTTGATCACCGAAACATACATCAAGTGGATCAATAGAACATCCCATTGTCACAACAGATATCCCATTGCAAGACATAAATCAAGTGTCCTCAAATCCTTAAAGACTCAATCCGATAAGAAAACTTCAAAGGGAAAACTCAATTCATCACAAGAAGATAGAGAGGGGAAAACTCCATATGATTCATCTATATCAATAAAGCCCGCGCTATATCAAGATCATGCCATCTCAAGAACACGAGAGAGAGAGAGATCAAACACATAGCTACTGGTACATACCCTCAGCCCCGAGGGTGAACTACTCCCTCCTCGTCATGGAGATCGCCGAGATGATGAAGATGGCCTCCGATGATGGTTTCCCCCTCTGGCAGGGTGCCGGAACAGGCTCTCGATTGGTTTTTCGTGTCTCTAGAGGTTTGCGGCTGCGGAACTCCCGATCTAGGTTTCTTTCTGGGTGTTTCTTGATTTATAGGAGCACTTGATGTTGGAATCACGTCATGGGGACTCCCGAGGGCCCACAAGCCTGCTAGGCATGACGAGGGGGGTGGTCGCGCCCTGGTGGCTTGTGGCCTCCTCGGGACTCCTCTCCGATATCTTTTTGCTCTAGTATTTTTTATATTTTCCGAAAATATTCTCCGTAAATTTTCAGCCCATTCCAAGAACTTCTATTTCTACACAAAGACAACACCACGGTAATTCTGCTGAAAATAGCATCAATCCAGGTTAGTTCTAATAAAATCATACCAAAATCATATAAAATTATTGTAAACATGGCATGAATACTTCATAAATTATAGATACGTTGCAGACGTATCAGTGCGCCTGAACCGCGCGCCGACCCGGGCCGAACGTGGGAGGACGACCCGATAGCTGGGATGATCAACGAAGTGGTGGTGTGGCCGTCATGCCGCACGGTCAACAACTGGGAGGAATCTTGTTGTTTGTGGGTATCTGGGCCCGTGGCGGTGTTGGCCACATGTGAGAGGTACCGGCGTGCGCCGGCGCAACCCACGGGTGCCGTCTGGGCAACGCGGGTAGCTCGCTGCTCGGCGCGGGCTCGACGGGCGTCAAACATTGGAGCGGCGGGGTGGGAGAAGAGCTCGGCTTGAGGAAGACTCCAACACGCCCTTAACTTGGCGTGCCAAATGTTGGATTTTGGGCTCCGCAAAACCCTCAAGGTTCGAACACAGGGGCGTGTGCAAAGATCCCCTGTAGCTTCGCCCTACCTAGCTCGTTACTCGATGGTTACTACGGCGAACTCGCATGATGACGAGAAAGAAGATGAACACAGTGGTTTACCCAGGTTCGGGCTGCTGTGAAGCATAATATCCTACTCCTGCTTTGGTGGATTGCCTCTCGGGGAGGTGTGGTGGATGAACTAGTACAGTGGTTTTGAGCCTCACGAGGGCGCTCGAGTGGTGTTCTTGGCTCTCTGCCTTGTCTTCTGGTTCCTCTGTTTTTCTCCCACTCTACGATGCAGCCTAGCCTCTATATATAGCAGTGGCCCAGGTCCTCTTCCCTTATCGCAATGGCGGGAAGGGATCACACAACGGCCAAATTTGAAGGAGGACAGGAGTACATCCCCGCCTGTCCAAAGGTGGTCTTCGCTTGCAAAGTAGTTGTCGATGATGCAGAGGTGGGCTCAACGATGACATCCACCCTATGGGGCTCGTGGTCGTGGTCTTGTTGCACCGGAATGGAAACCTTTGGGAGGTGCTTTGGGAACCCGCGTACGTCCCTACTCCCTTTGCACCAAAGGGGAAACTGCATTGCCTGGCATGCTGGCGCCCGCCTGTCCTTCCTTGCGTCATCCTTGACTCCCGAGGCCTGGCTCTGCATAGAGATCTCCGCTGCTCCGGAGGGGGGCTAGGGAGGCCTATCCCCTGCTAGTCTTGGTGCTACACTCCCTCGCGAGCCTGGGGTCCTCGTGAGGGCCTTGTCCTGAGTGGAGTCGCGCCAGGCCGTGCTTGGTTGACGAGGTGGGCCATGTCCTGGGCCGCAGGCAGGCAAGTCTGGGTACCCCCGTTCCCAGAATGCCGAGAACGATGGTAAACTTTTTTATCGTATAGATACTAGGACGGGGGATGGATGGGAGGTGATGGGGACAAGATGGGACTCCAATACCCGCCTGAGTAATCCCCATTGCCATCTTGAGACACATGCCTCTCACAAACCGGAGCATCACACGAAGGCACGTGGTTGCAAGAGGGAACGTGGGGCCTTATGTGACAACCAACCACCAATCGTTGTCTCATTCTCGACCTAGTTTTTTCATCGTTGAAATGCAAGAATACAACCGACATCCGAAAATTTGAATTTTTTTGGGCGTTCTGTTGATATTTTTATACATTAAGTTTGTCACAGCCCTGGAAGTTGATTGCATTAGTTGCATCATGTGCATCATGTCATCATGCTAGAATTTAAATGAAAATTGAAATGGGGATGACAAAACCCTAGCACCTCCTCAAATAAATAAAATTCCAACAATTGAAATTTCAATGATTTCAAAAGGCTCTTAAAAAATGTTCACTGTTTCTCATAAATGTTGGCAATAACATATTAGGGGACATCTTAATTTTCAGAACAAATTTAGCATTTTAAAATACCCATTAATGCTACTGAAATCAATTAATAAAGCATTATAAATGTGATAGTTGTCTAAAAATGTCCAAATCTTTTTGTGGAAATTTCAAATAATCAGAATATATTTTATAAAATATTGGGCATTTTGTACTAGGTATTTTGGCCTCACAAATAAAAGAAGAATGTCAGAATAAAGAAAACAGGAAATAAAAATAGAGAAAAGAAAGCATACCTGGCGCTTACCTGGCCCAGAGCCGGCCCAGCCAAGCTCCCTCTCCCCTGTCGTCTTCCTCCTCAGGACAGTAGGTAGAGCACGTGCTCGCCGCGCGCGCACACGCGCCCGTGCCACCTCCTGCTTCCCCTCCATGTCGACGCGCGAGATAAGCTCACGGGAGACGTCCGGATCGGGACGAACCCCTCCCCTCTCTCTCCCTCGCTCTCTTCCCTCTCCCCTGCTTCCTCTTCCGCGTCGGACCCGAAGGCCGCCGTCGCCATTGCTCGCCCCACCGTGGCCACCTACCTCCCCTCACCTCCCCAGCTAGTCCAGAAGCTCCGCCCCGTGCTGCTGCTGCTCCTCACCGAGGCACGCGACACCAGAGATCGCCAGTCGCCGCCCTGAGCTCTTCTTCAAGCCCCGGCCACCGGAGATCGCCGTCGATGATTCGCGACGTCCAGAGCGCCCCCCCGAGCCCGCTGACCGTGCCATTTGCCTCCCTGTGAGCTTCCCGTCCCTTTTCTCCCTCTTCCCGTGGTCCTCCTCGCCCCTAGCCGCTAGCCTTGCCGTTGCCGAAGTTCCGGCCACCGCCAAGTCGACGTAGCCACCGACTACGGCGACCCCGTGTCCTCCCGTTGCCTTAGATGGATGCGGCTCTTCCCTAGCTACCCGTAGGTGGTCTCCGCCGCTCAAATGGTCGTCGGAGGGCCATTTCCGGCGACCTCCACCGTCTCGGCTCGCCGCCGGCGGCCTTCCTCCGGCGAGTGCCAGCGTGGCCAGGTTAATTAGCCACTAATCCCCCCTAGCCACTGACCAGAGGGCCCCACAGGGGGTCAAAGCCCCATCAGCCTCTGGTTTGACCGGAGATTAGCCCCGGGTCAATGACAGGTGGGGCCCAGCTCTGTTTAACTCTGGATTAGGTTAAAAACAAATAAATTACTTAATTAATTTAATTAGACACTGACTGGTGGGCCCTGCTGCATTAATTAGTATTAGGAAATAAATTAAAACCTATTAGTGTCTGTGTCACTGACCAGTGGGTCCCACTGGTCAGGTTTGACCTGGACCTGGTCCAGTTGACCTGCTGACGTAGGCATGGCCTCAGCATGACATAATAATAATTTTCTGTAATAAAATAATTCCAGAAAATGCTTAAAACTTCTAAAATCATAGAAAATAATCTACAACTCAGATGAAAATAATGTATATATGAAAAATGATCAGAAAAATCCAATGAAACTGTTTATGCCATGATCTTGCATGTTTGAACAAGTTAACATCACCAAGTAGGACATTTTATGATTAGGCCAATATATGAAATATCATTTGGAGTTGGAAATTCAAACTTGTTTGAATTCCACTTCAACCAATTTGACTAACCACTCCTCTAGGTTAGTTAAGTACCTCAATATGCCATGTCATACATCATGATTGTTGCATTGCATTGAATATATTCTTTCTTTCTGTTTGCCGGTGGTTATTCCCTCTCGGTAGACGATGATTCCGACGATGTGAACGTTGACACTAATGAAGAGAAGTATATCTTCAGGATTGTCAGGCAAGCAAAACCCCCTTGAGCATACTGATATCAACCCACTCTCTCGCTCCTGCTCTCTTTTACTGCATTAGGACAACAACGATTCAACTATTACATGTCAACAGTAGTTGAACCCATTCCTTTGCATGACTTGTCTTTGCCACAGTAAATAGTTGAAACCACTTAGCATGAGTAGCAACTGTTTGAGCCTTGTTGTGCTTACTCATACATGCATGCTTAATTACTGCACCTGCTATGCTTAGAGTCGTGTCGTATCGGGTTTGATACATCTGGGTGATGGATCGGAATGGCAGTGTTCATGTCCTACGGTGTGAGAGATAAGTGTGTGAACACGATTTGGTAAAGGTAACGATGAGAGGTCATGTAGGAGTACATGGCGGGTTGTCTTATCGGGACCGTCCTTAAGAACTGAGTTCTGTGTATGTTATCCAAGACAAGATACTACCACACATTGGGTTTCGGTAACTCGACCCCGCTCGACTTATTAATCGCCTAGACCTCTGTCCAGGAGTTGCAACTAGTTTCTGGAGTTTGTAGGGAAAGTGTTGGCGGCCGTGTATAGTGCTGCCCGATGGGGTGGACTATGATGTGGTACAGACACAGTGGCACGGTGTACCAAGTGACACCCGAACGGTGGGCTTGGGAACCCTGCGCACATCGTTTGAGGCCGTAGCGGAAACTTCGGCCGGACTTCCATGCGGGTTCAACCTCGGATAGGCGATAAACCTGGACTAGGGTCTTGTGTGGTTGACAGTCGTGGCCGACGCCCACGCCAGTGCTTCCGCTTGAAGGTTGCCGAGATGCATGACGTGCATATGGTGCTAAGTGGCGAGAGCATGTGTGAAGAAGTATACCCCTGCAGGGTGAAATAATCTGTTCGAATAGCCGCGTCCTCGGATATGGACTACTTGGAGAACTTATGTGGTTCATAGATAACTGAAAGTGGATACTCTAAAATACGCAAGATAAGCGTGAGTGTTATGGATGGCCTTCTCGTAGGGAGACAGAAGTGGATCCATAGTGGTGTATTGATTGGTGAATATGTGGACTCGTGTGCGCTATCCAACCTCAAAGAAAGCACTTGTAGTCGTAGTATAGTTTAGCCAAGAGTCAAAGCTGGCTTGCTGCAATGAACTCCACAACCCCCTTCATTGATACTTGTGCATATGTAGTTAGTTCTGATGTAAGTCTTGTTGAGTACTCTTGTACTCACGTTTGCTTAATTTATGTTTTGCAGAGGAGACGTTGGTCTCATTAGTGATCGTTTCAATGTGAAGTTCGATGTTGACCGGGTTAGCTTGGGAATCCCAGACAGAGGTCTGGTTCCTTTGGTAGGGTCATTGTAGCTTTTTAGGCTCCTCTAGCCACTTTTGTAGATGTCTATACCCAGACATGTTTAACTTCCGCTTGCTTGTTTGAATGCTATGTATGTTGGGTGTTGTGATCCCTGCTTGTAACATCCTATTGTAATGGCTCTTCCGAGCCTTCTAAATAAATGTTGTAATGTTGTATGGTTATGTTGTGATGCCATAGTTGTATCTATGCATATCGGGCATGTCGTGCGTACGTGTGACGTGCAACGGTATGTATGGGATCCGACGCCTAGTTGTGTGCCTTTAGTAGTACTCTTTACGGGGAACTACCTCTTTGTGCTTCCACCGAGCTTGGTAGCTTGCTACTGCTCCGGACACATTGATTGACCGGCATGTATCCTTCTTTGCTGCTGTGTCTGTTCCTTCGGGGAAATGTCTCGCAGTGTAATGGAGTCACTGTAGCCTGCTATGACTCGTCTATGTGCAGTGATGACATTTATGTCCCACGGCGTAATGGAGTCCTTGTAGCTTGCTATGACTCGTCTACACACGCTAGAGATCGACGCCCGCATTGCTGGGTTACGTATGCCTATCCCTGTACGGATGTGCCACTTGGGTTCTACGACTAGTCATGTCGGCCCGGGTTCTTTGACATTTGAATGCTAGCGACACTTTCACATACGTGAGTCAAAAGACGCAAATGGTCCCGGGCCAGGTAATGTGGCAGCCGTGGAGATAACCGTGCGTGAGACCACAAAGTGATGTGATGTATTACTTGCTGGATTCTTATGGCTTAAAATCGGGGTCCCGACAAAGTTAGTTTGTAGAAATTTAATGGACATAGTTCAAAACTGAAACACACGAACATACAAGGTGAAGCAAAAACTACTTGAAAAACCATATATGCATACTACTTGCTTCTGTACATAAGCCCCATGTTATACATTTGAAGGATTTCCAAACATATTGAGTAACGGTTTGGACACAAGCATTGAGAGTCTACTAGGTTACTAAATTCAAAAGATAATAAAAAATGCTTTGAAGTACTCCCTCCGTTTCTTTTTAGTCCGCGTATAAGATTTGGTCAAAGTCAAACTTCATGAACTTTGACTAACTTTATAGAACAAAATATCAACATTCATAATATGAAATCAGTGTTAATAGATGCATCATGATATTAATTTTCATAGCTTATAGGTTTAGTATTGTAGATGTTGATATATTCTGATATATGTTTGGTCAAACTTTGCATCACTTGACTTTGACAAAATATTATATGTGGACTAAAAAAACGGAGAGAGTACATGCAAATATGCATTATTTCCCGACGTGTGGCCAAGATGTCATGGTTAAAGTACTAGACTTGTTTCCGTAATACAAATGGTACACATGCATTACGTTGTGATAGAATATGTAAATATTTGGCAAGTCAAATGGGTCCCACATGATTGGCACTATGTTTCATGTTTTGAGTTTTAAAAGCCAATTTTCACATGCTATTAATCACAAGCGGTCATGCATTGAGAACCGTCGGTGATGTAAGTCACACGCGACCGTTGACTAGGAAATCGCGTGGAACGACTGAGCAAGAATTCCGGCAAACGGACGCGTCATTGATTCGTCTCCAACGTATCTATAATTTTTTATTGTTCCATGCTATTATATTATCTGTTTTGGATGTTTTATATGCATTAATATTCTATTTATATTATTTTTGGGACTAACCTATTAATCTAGAGCCTAGTGCTAGTTTCTGTTTTTTCCTTGATTTTGAGTTTCGCACACAAGGAATATTAAACGGAGTCCAAACGGAATAAAACCTTCGAAAGAAATTTTTCTGGAACAAAAGGAATCTACGAGACTTGAGAACCAAGGCAGAGCAGCCACCATGGGGCCACAAGCCCTAGGGGCGCGACCAGGGGGTAGGCCGCACCGGGCAGGCTTGTGGGCCCACCGCTACTCCCCTAACCCTAATCTTCGGCTTATAAATTCCCAAATATTCCATCATTATTAGAACAAGCCACGAAAACACTTTTCCACCGCCAGAAGCTTCCGTTCTCGAGAGATCCAATCTTGGATCCTTTTCCGGTAATCTGTCGGAGGGGGATTCGATCACGGAGGGCATCTACATCAACTCCATTGCCCCTCCGATGATGCATGAGTAGTTCACCACAAACCTACGGGTCCATAGCTAGTAGCTAGATGGCTTATTCACTCTCTCTTTGCTTCTCAATACCATGTTCTTCACGGAGATCTATTTGATGTAATACTCTTTTGCGGTGTGTTTGTCGAGATCCGATGAATTGTGGGTTTATGGTCAGATTATCCATGAATATTATTTGAGTCTTTCCTGAATTCTTATATGCATGATTTCATATCTTTGGAAGTCTCTTCGAGTTATTGGTTTGGTTTGGCCAACTAGATTGGTAATTCTTGCAATAGGAGAAGTGCTTAGTTTTGGGTTCAATCTTGCGGTGTCCTCACCCAGTGACAAACTAGGGGTAGCGAGGCACGTATGGTATTGTTGCCATCAAGGGTAAAAAGATGGGGTTTTCATCATATTGCTTGAGTTTATCCCTCTACATCATGTCATCTTACTTAATACGTTACTCTGTTCTTCATGAACTTAATACTCTAGATGCAGGCAGGAGTCGGTCGATGTGCCGAGTAATAGTAGTAGATGCAGAATCGTTTTGGTCTACTTGTCACGGACGTGATGCCTATATGCATAATCATTTCCTTGGATATCTTCATAATTATTCGCTTTTCTATTAGTTTCTCGATAGTAATTTGTTCACCCACCGTAATACTTGCCATCATGAGAGAAGCCATCTAGTGAAACCTATGGCCCCCGAGTCTATTTTCCATATTATATTTTCAGATCTAAAACCAAAAATACCAAAAATACTTGCTGCATTATTTTTACTTTTAGTTTTACTTTCCATTCAAGCATCCTATTATATCTATCTCTATTAGATCTCATCCTTGCAAGTAACCGTGAAGGGATTGACAACCCCTTTATAGCATTGGGTGCAAGAGTTTGATTCTTTGTGAAGGTACATGTATTGGTGATTCACTTGTATCTCCTACTGGATTGATACCTTGGTTGTCAAAAACTAAGGGAAATACTTATCTACTTTGCTGCATCAAACCATTCCTCTTCACGGGAAACCAACGCATGCTCGAGAAGTAGCAAGAAGGATTTCTGGCACCGTTGCCGGGGAGATACATAGCAAGTCAAGATACCAAGTGCCCATCACAAACTCATCTCTTGCATTTACATTATTTGCCATTTGCCTCTCGTTTTCCCCTCCCCCACTTCTAAAACGATTTTCAGAAAATACCAAAAAGATTTGCCTTTTTATTCACCCTTTTTCGTTCATCTTTTCGTTTGCTTTTTGTGTGGTAGATCGCTCAAACTCATGGCTAGCCTTGCTACTATCGCTCCCTAGTATGATCTTAAGATGATAAGTGTTCATTGTAATTTTATCAACATTGTTCGGGAACCGATTGCTATAAGAGAATTTCTTGACTTTTTTCCTAGGAATTGCTATAAGAACCTCCTTGATTTGAGAATGTCCTCACAAAAATTGCCAATACCAAAGATGACAATACCTAGATCTATTGCGTTTTGCCTAGCTAGGGGCGTTAAACAATAGCGCTTGTTAGGAGGCAACCCAATTTTATCTTGCTTTCTGCTTTTTGCTTCTGTTTTGGTGTGTTTTGCAAATTATTACTTCTATAGTAATTGTGTTTTTGTGTTTTAATTAGTGTCTGACCCAAGTAAAACCCTTGGGTGATCTATGGTAGTTGTTGATTTGATCCTGCTGAAAAATAGAAACTTTTGCCCTCAGTCCAGGAATTTTCCAAAATTTTCAGAGCGTCAAATTGATCTGAAATTTTACACAAGATTGACATACAAATTTCCCTGACTTTACTAATGTTTCAGAATTTTTAGAGTTCCAAAGTATTCGAAGTTTACAGATTGCTACAGACTGTTATGTTTTTGATAGATTCTATTTTCTTTGTGTTGTTTGCTTATTTTGATGTATCTATGGGTTGTATCGAGGGGTATGAGTCATGGAAAATTTAGAATACAGTAGGTATTACACAAATATAAATAAAGAATGAGTTCACAACAGTACCTAAAGTGGTGATTTATTTTTTTATACTAATGGATCTCATGAGTTTTCTGTTGAGTTTTGTGTTGTGAAGTTTTCAAGTTTTGGGTGAAGATTTGATGGACTATGGAATAAAGAGTGGCAAGAGCCTAAGCTTGGGGATGCCCAAGACACCCCAAGTCATATTCAAGGATACCAAAAATCCTAAGCTTGGGGATGCCCCGGAAGGCATCCCCTCTTTCGTCTTCAATCCATCGGTAAATTTACTTGAGGCTATATTTTTATTCACCACATGATATGTGTTTTCCTTGGAGCGCCTTGTATGATATGAGTCTTTTCTTGTTAGTTTGCCACAATCATCCTTTCTACACACATCTTTTGAGAGAGACATGCTGAATCGTGAATTTGTTAGAATACTCTATGTGCTTCACTTATATCTTTTGAGCTAGGCAATGTTGCTCTAGTACTTCACTTATATCTTCATAGAGCATGGTGGTGTTATACTTTATATAAATTATTGAACTATCGTTCCTCACTTATATTATTTTGAGAGTTTCTTAAAAACAGCATGGTAATTTGTTTAGGTTATGAATTTAGTCCTAATATAATGGGCATCCAAGAGCGATATAATAAAAACTTTCATATTAAGTGCATTAAAAACTATGAGAAGTTTGATTCCTTGCATATAGTTTTGAGATAATAGGGATGGTAATATGAGAGTCATGCTAGTGAGTAGTTGTGAATTGGAAGAGATACATGTGTTAAAGCTTGTGATTCCCGTAGCATGCACGTACGGTGAACCATTATGTAACGAAGTCAGAGCATGATTTGTTTAATGTTTGTCGACTTTTGTCTGAGGGTCGGGAGCGCGCGGTGGTTAAATCCTACCAACCTCTCCCTTAGGAGCATGCGTATAATGCTTTGTTTGATAACTAATAGACTTTTGCAATAAGTATGTGAGTTCTGTATGGCTAATGTGAGTCCATGGATTATACGCACTCTCACCCTTCCACCTCTGCTAGCCTCTCTAGTACCGCACAACTTTCGCTGTTACACCAAACCTTCCTTCCTCAAAACAGCCACCATATATTCCTCAAAACATCCACCATACCTACCTATTATGGCATTTCCATAGCCATTCCGAGATATATTGCCATGCAACTTCCACCATTTAGTTTTTCTATGACTTGCATCATCACTTCATATTGCATATAGAGTCATATCTTGTCATATGAATCGAGTTGTAATTTCTTTTTCTTTGAGTTATAAGTAAATAAAAGTGTGATGATTTTTCATTAATAGAGCATTGTACCATGAGAGAAAAGGATGATGGGGGCTATGACTCCCTCACAAGTTGGGATGAGTATCCAGACTTTACAAAAAATAAAAGAGGCCAGCGAAGCCCAAACAAAAAAAATAAAGGAGGCCAAAGAAGCCCACCAAAATAAAAAAATATTAAAAAATGAGAGAGAGAAGGGACAATTGCTACTATCTTTTTCCACGCTTGTGTTTCAAAGTAGCACCATGATCTTCATGATAGAGAGTCTCCTATGTTGTCACTTTCATATAACTAGTGGATATTTATCTTGCACAACCACTTTGTTTTCTTTTTGAGCTTTCATACACTTATAGCTCTAAGTGCATTTGTTGCATGGCAATCCCTACTCACTCACATTGATATCTATTGATGGGCATCTCCATAGCCCGTTGATACGCCTAGTTGATGTGAGACTATCTTCTCCTTTTTCCCTTGCACCTCCTCCATATTCTATTCCACATATAATGCTATATCCATGGCTCACGCTCATGTATTGCGTGAGAGTTGAAAAGGTTTGAGAACACCAAAAGTGTGAAACAATTGCTTGACTTGTTCATCGGGGTTGTGCATGATTTAGATACTTTGTGTGGTGAAGATGGAGCACAGCCAGACCATATGATTTTGTAGGGATAACTTTCTAAGGCCATGTTATTTCGAAAGGACACGACTACCTTGTTAGTGTGCTCGAAGTTTTACTGTTTTTATGGCAATATTAGAATATTGTTTTGAATTTTACGGATCTGAATATTCATGCCACAATAAAGAATATTACATGGATAAATATGTTAGGTAGCATTCCACATCAAAAATTCTGTTTTTATCATTTACCTACTCGAGGACAAGCATGAATTAAGCTTGGGGATGCTGATACGTCTCCAATGTATCTATAATTTTTTATCGTTCCATGCTATTATATTATCTGTTTTGAATGTTTTATATGCATTAATATGCTATTTTATATTATTTTTGGGACTAACCTATTAATCTAGAGCCTAGTGCTAGTGTCAGTTTCTGTTTTTTCCTTGTTTTTGAGTTTCGCACATAAGGAATATTAAACAGAGTCCAAATAGAATAAAACCTTCGGAAGGAATTTGTCTGGAACAAAAGGAATCTATGAGACTTGAGAACCAAGGCAGAGGAGCCACCGTGGGGCCACAAGCCCTAGGGGTGCGGCCAGGGGGTAGGCTGCATTGGGCAGGCTTGTGGGCCACGACTGCTCCCCTAACCCTAATCTTCAGCCTATAAATTCCCAAATATTCCATCATTATCAGAACGAGCCACGAAAACACTTTTCTGCCACGAGAAGCTTCCGTTCCCGAGAGATCCAATCTTGGATCCTTTTCCGATAATTTGCCGGAGGGGGATTCGATCACGAAGGGCATCTACATCAACTCCATTGCCCCTCTGATGATGCGTGAGTAGTTCACCATAGACCTATGGGTCCATAGCTAGTAGCTAGATGGCTTCTTCTCTCCCTTTGCTTCTCAATACCATGTTCTTCATGATCTTCATGGAGATCTATTCGATGTAATACTCTTTTGCGGTGTGTTTGTCGAGATCCGATGAATTGTGGGTTTATGGTCAGATTATCCATGAATATTATTTGAGTCTTTCCTGAATTCTTATATGCATGATTTCATATCTTTGCAAGTCTCTTCGAGTTATTGGTTTGGTTTGGCCAACTAGATTGGTAATTCTTGCAAAAGGAGAAGTGCTTAGTTTTGGGTTCAATCTTGCGGTGTCCTCACCCAGTGACAAAGTAGGGGTAGCGAGGCACGTATGGTATTGTTGCCATCAAGGGTAAAAAGATGGGGTTTTCATCATATTGCTTGAGTTTATCCCTCTACATCATGTCATCTTACTTAATGCGTTACTCTGTTCTTCATGAACTTAATACTCTAGATGCAGACAGGAGTCGGTCGATGTGTGGAGTAATAGTAGTAGATGCAGAATTGTTTCAGTCTACTTGTCACGGACGTGATGCCTATATGCATAATCATTGCCTTGGACATCATCATAATTATTTGCTTTTCTATCAATTGCTCGACAGTAATTTGTTCACCCACCGTAATACTTCCCATCATGAGAGAAGCCATCCAGTGAAACCTATGGCCCCCGGGTCTATTTTCCATAATATATTTTCAGATCTAAAACCAAAAATACCAAAAATACTTGCTGCATTATTTTCACTTTTAGTTTTACTTTTCGTTCAAGCATCCTATTATATCTATCTCTATTAGATCTCATCCTTGCAAGTAACCGTGAAGGGATTGACAACCCCTTTATAGCGTTGGGTGCAAGAGTTTGATTCTTTGTGCAGGTACATCTATTGGTGATTCGCTTGTATCTCCTACTGGATTGATACCTTGGTTCTCAAAAACTGAGGGAAATACTTATCTACTTTGCTGCATCAAACCGTTCCTCTTCATGGGAAACCAACACATGCTCGAGAAGTAGCAGTCAGCCCCCCATTTTTTCTGTTGACATCGATCAAGATTCCAGCCACCTATAAATGCTGCCCGTCAAGACGTCATACCACCTGCATTCTCTTGTCTCTCTCCCAACCCTCTCACAAAACTCTGCAATGGCGAGGTCGGTCTATGCACAAGCATAGGAGGAGGTGCCACCCCACGAGGACATGGCAAAATGCAACGACAAGAAGGAACCCTTCGCGCCCCCAGACAAGATTGCACCAGACCCCCCAACTGAAGATTAGTTTTGGGGCCAGTACAATCTGGCTTTGTGTAAGGCGCTACCACCGGCAGAGAGCGCTAGGCAGGCGACATTCAAGAAGGAGCGGGCTTGATAACCCACAAGTATAGGGGATCACAACAGTTTTCGAAGGTAGAGTACTCAACCCAAATTTATATATTCGGCACAAGGGGAGCCAAAGAATATTTGCAAGTATAAGCAGTTGAGTTGTCAATTCAACCACACCTGGAGATTTGATATCTGCAGCAAAGTGATCAATAGCACAGTAGTATGATAGTTTGATAGAAGTGGTAACAGTAGCTATGATAGAAATAGTTTTGTAGAAATTGTAACAATAGAAGTAGCAATAGTAACTTAGCAATAACAATATGTAGAAAACTCGTAGGCACTGGATCGGTGAACTCGTTGGATGATATTCATCATATAACAGTCATAACCTAGGGCGATACAGAACTAGCTCCAGTTCATAAATGTAATGTAGGCATGCATTCCGTAAATAGTCATATGTGTTTATGGACAAGAACTTGCATGGCATCTGCTGTCCTACCCAAGGCCTCCTTTTAATAGAGAACCGGAACAAAACATTAAGATAAGAAAAAAATCTAAGACTACTAAAAAGACTACTAAAAAATAATAAAACAAGAATTTTTGTTGAAGGATTAAATTACTGCTCCCGAATATTCAACTGACCGATTAATTTCTTATAACGTACTCTATTTTTCTTTGCCAAATAAGCCAGCAAACGTCGACGTTTTCCCAAAAGTCTTCGTAGAACTCTTTCCGATGAAAAATCTTTTTTGTGTAATTCCAAATGTGAAGCAAGTCTCCGTATCTTATTGGTGAAACTGAATACTTGAAATTCAACAGAACCCCTATTTTCTTCTTTTTCTTCTTTAACCATAAATCCCAAAAAAATTCTACCTCCTTTGCTTTTTCATGTATTTTTCTGATCAGGAAAAATAAAAAATTATGTCAGTTATTTTGCCTCCTGTGGCAGCAGGGTCCATAATGAAACTAAGGGATATTAAGGCCTCCTTTTAATAGAGAACCGGAACAAAACATTAACACGTATTGAATACATGAACTCCTCAAACTATGGTCATCACCGAAAAGTATCCCGACTATTGTCACTCCGGGATTTATGATCATAACACATAGCAGGTGCATATGACTAGCAAGATCGGATCAGGAACATAGATATAATGATAATAACATAAATGGTTCAGATCTGAAATCATGGCACTCGGGCCCTAGTGACAAGCATTAACCATAGCAAAGTCATAGAAACATCAATCTCGGAACATGGTGGATACTAGGGATCAAGCCCTAACAAAACTAACTCGATTACATGATGAATCTCATCCAACTCCTCACTGACCAGCAAGCCTACGAAGGAATTACTCATGCCCAGTGGAGAGAATCATGGAATTGGCGATGGAGAAGGGTTGATGGTGATGAAGACCGGAGATTCCCCTCTCTAGAGCCCCAAACGGGCTCCAGATATGGCCTCCGGATGAAGAACGGGATGTGGAAGCGTCTCTGTATCGTAAAACGTGATGAAACTTCTGCTCTTTTTCTCCAATAATAGGATTTTAGTGCTGGAATTAGGGTCAAGTGGGCCACAAGGTGGGCACAACCCACCTAGGCATGCCGGGAGGGGCTGGCGTGCCCACATGTATCGTGCTCACCCAGGGCTCCCTCTCCGGTGGTTCTTGGCTCTAGTATTTTTTATTTATTGTAAAATAATTATCCAAAAAGTTTCGTCCAGTTCTGAGAACTTCTATTTCTGCACAAAAACAACATCATGGTAGTTCTGCTGAAAACAACGTCAGTCCGGGTTAGTTTCATTCAAATCATGCAAATTAGAGTCCAAAACAAGAGCAAAAGCGTTAGGAAAATGGAGTAGATACGACGGAGACGTATAAGGGATGAGGAGCACGCTAGGAATCTGACGGCCTGGAATGCCCTTAGTGCCACATCGGAAAAGGAGGAGTTGGAGCTTTGGCGGCGGGCGTGTCGACAAGCGATGGAGGTGTACGAAGACGACCAGTACCATGGAATGAAATGTAGAGGCGCTAGGCGGCTTACTGATGCATGGGCGTGGGTCAATAATCTCGAGCATGCAACCACCAAAGAGCTCCGATGGGCGCCTAGTGAAATGTCCTTCATGGTCGCGTGCCTCCGCGAGCAAGAGGTTGATCGGCCAGCGCTATGAGGCGGACGAGGCGGCAAACTCCCTTCGCGCTGGGAAGCCACCGAGCATCAGGAAGCTGCTGGTGAGAGCCTCCCGCTTTACTGCTCGCTGCTCAAGGAGGGATTATTATTGGTTTAGTTTTTATTCATTGTACATATTAGTTAAGTACTATCATCACATATATGTGATGATATGTGTATGATGCCTACAATGAGCTATTGAACAATTAATATATATTAATAGTTTCACTTTTCTATCTATTTTCATACTGATTTTATCGCTCTAGTTGTTAGCCTTTTACACATTGTCGGGCCCTTGGGACCGGCGGTACCCAGGCCAACCTGCTTGCGGCCCGGGACGTGGCTCTAGGCCTGAAAGTGCAAGCAGAGACCATCAGCACCCTTTGGATGAATGGTCCTGCGAGGGCCACACCTCGCGAGGAGGACGATCGCTACATCATCGAGGGTCTCCCCAGGCTCCTGCGTGAGGCTATCTCCTTAGGCACACACAAGGCGGACTGACTGGGGTTGGCCCTGTGGGGTCCAGTGGCGCTTGGAGCCATGCCAGCAAGCACAGATGAGGAGGATTTCCTCTTTGGTGCTAAGGGAGCAAGGCCAGCCTGTCGATTCCCAAAGCAAGGTCCAAAGGTTTCCAGTTTGGTGTAAGAGGACTAGAGTGGGTGCTCGCTAGGATGGAGGTCAGCACCGAGCCCACCGACACGTCATGGACGGAGGCTTTAGCAGGTGAAGACCACCTTTGTCAAGATTGGTTGCAGTCCTGTCCCCTTTCAAACCGGAAATTGTGGTAACCGTTCCGGCCTTGTATTTTAGGGGAAGAGGACTGGAGCTAGTATAAAAGTAGCTAGGGCACCACCAGAGACGGGGAGAGCTCATTTTCCCCCAGCGATCACAAGGGTGCAAGAACCCACCTTTGTAATACACCACTCTTCTCAAGCAATCCACACAAGCAGGAGTAGGGTATTACACCGCGAGGTGGCCCGAACCTGGGTAACTATCATGTCTTTGTTCTTCCTTCCACCTTGAGCTCGCTGGAGCACCACCGTAGGATCGCGGGGTAGAGTAGGGCCGGTGATCAGGGTGCACCCCAGTGTTCGAACATGTCTTGGGTCCCCGGAGCCCCTATTCCGACACACATATTGAAACATAACAATAGAACATAAATCATTCACACATCAAAACATATCAATATTATGATTGTTGTCCAGACATTGGAATCGACATCAAAACAATTCAAAAAAATAAAACGCGTCCATGACTACCACCCTAACCTGTGGAAGCTCTTGGTTGTGCATGAATTCAGTCACATGTTAGTCCATGCGATTTACACGCTCGCGGTACAACTTGTTGGGGATATAACCCCGTGGTGAGACCCGCCCAGGTGGGGTCGGGTCATATGGTTGGCGGCTTAATGACCATGCTTAGCATATGCTTATTCAATGGGCCTGGAGGCCCAGAGCTAGAAGATGAGATGTAACCCGGTGGCATAAGCCGCCGGTGGCGACTTATTAGACAATGCATGTGTAGTTAGAGGTGAGGTCGGTTATCAAGTATAACCTGGCCCGGACTCTTGTAAGCCTAGGGCCTTTCCCTGTGTATATAAAGGCGGGTTACCTATGCGGCTGAAGACACGACACAACTCATCGATAGCTAGGTCAAGTGAACTCGCTCCCTTGTAATCGATACCCAACCAATACAACACAAAGCAGGACATAGGCTTTTACCTCTTTCTGAGGGGCCGAACCTGGGTAACCCTTGTCTCCCGATTCCGACCAACCCCTTTGAGCTCACTGCCTTAGCAATGGCCTCGAACCTAAGTCCTTTCACGGGGACATCTGCCGCGACAAAACCACAACAATTGGCGTGCACCGTGGGGCTGACGCTCGGTGGTGTGGAGTTCTCAAAGGGCTCTCTCCCCGGGATCGCGTGATACGCCGTTGGTAGGATGACCAAGAGTTGTTGCGGCCAGCTCTACATCGACGACGCTGGCTGGGTCCCCGAGGCCGACTCAATCGAGTACGGGTACCAGGTCTCCTTCGGCGGAATTCACGTCTTCATCAGCAAGATCGGCGGATCTAAGCCCAGGCCAGACATCTGCATCGACCTCGTCGAGCCGGCCCAGCACGCAAAACCCGCCCGCGTTAACCCAGAATGGAAGCACGTCTTCGTCGGCTTCACCCAAGGCACGAAGCTTGAAGGTTCCATGTCACAGGAAGAAACCCTCATCTGCTCAGAGGATGGATCCTCGAGTGGAGAGGGGGAATCAATATACCAACTTCACAGTGGCGGGCTTGGGGGCTGCTTCAAGGGCTACCCTGAGCCGGAGTACCATGAGCCAGTGTACTATGAACTGCCGAGCCGCGCTGCTATCTTCATGGCAGGGTCGGCACCGGCCACTAGTAGCACGGATGTTGGTGCAACCGGGTCTGGATCTAGCAGGCCGTCGACTCAAGTTTTGCTGGATCTGATGAACGAGCTTACAACTCTGATGGAAACCGAGGTCAGGTCGAAAACCAAGCAGCCCGTAACATGGAGATCACGAGGTTGAAAGACCAAATGGCCGGAGTCCAAGAGGAAATCAATGCATTGAAGGCTCAGATGGTTACTGAGTCAGACCGCCTTAGGGTGGAATATTTTCGCCTTGAGTTGGAGCAGCATACCACAGCAGCGGTTCACCGGATGAGGCATCAATCCTGTTTGCCGGATCAATACGAGGCCAAAAATCTTTTCAACACGCCAGGGACGGGACGGAACGCACCTCTGACCGTAACTGGGATGGCGGAAGTACCTGGGAGTAGGGCGGCGGTTCTACATCGGCAGCCAGACCCGCCCCGTAGGAACCATACCCCGCCACAGTCTTTTCCGAAACCGCCCAGTCATTATTCTAACCCGACGGAGAACATGGTGGCAGTGGCGGTCAGACTCGGCATGATCTCCATCCCTGATGGGACACCTTTTGCGGAGGAAGTGCGGAATGCCATTGGATATTTGCAGACAACGGTGGCGCGGCAGGAGAAATACACTTACAGTCAAAGTTGCATGCACTCAACCCCCATCCCGAGCCGCAGTTACAACCGGCGCTTAGAGTCACCTACGATCTCTAGCAGTGAGCGACATCGAAACCCGGTGTGAGATGATCAGCCGCCTCTTGACGCTTAGGCACTGGTGGATCGGGCGAGAGCACATCGAGAGGCGGTAGCGTTGGCAGCTGCGGCGGCTTATCAAAAACCCACCATAGCCCCTTCTATTTTGGTGGGAGCCGGAGTGACCTCCAGGACAGTGGGAGTGCCATTCTAACATCGACCAAAGGATTTCAAGGGTCCCCGCAAGGTGCCCAATTATACTGCTGATCTGCCTCCAGAAGCTTGGATCGAAATCTATGAATTAGCCATGGAGATGTTAGACATCAGTGATGCAGTCTGTGCCAACTATTTCATCATGATGCTGGAAGGGCCGGCTCGCACGTGGTTGAAGGCTTTGCCACCCAACACCATTAATTCCTGGGCCGAATTGAAGGCGAAGTTCATCAAGAATTTTCAAGGAACGTGCAAGCAGCCCATGACAATTGTGGATTTGGATCATTGCATGCAGCGTGAGGATGAATCGGCTCATCATTGGGTCTAGCGGGTCTCAACCATCATCCACTCTTTTGATAGCATTACGGTGGCTCAAGCAGTCCTGATTCTGGAGAAGAATTGCCACTTTGTGCCCCTGAAGAAGAAGCTTGGCCGGCTCAAACGTACATGCCAGGACATGGGGGAACTCATGGCGGCTCTCACTAAGTACGCAGACTCGGACAACACGAAGGACCCTGGTTCCAATGATGAGAAATCATCCAAGGGTAATAATAATAACAATGGCAAGAGTCAACCGTGGAATGGGGGAGGAAATAGTAATAATGCCAACGGCGGAAAGCGGAAGCACGAGGACGGCGGGTCAGATTTGGTGGCCAACACTAGTATTGGGAATAACCGTGGCAAGGGCAACGGTAGGCCGCCTTTCGGTGAAAACAAGCCTGTCGATATGGAGGCAATGTTGAATGTCCATTGCCCGAAGCATAGCCTTCCCGATAAGCCATCCACTCATGCCTAGAGGGATTGTTGGATTATGCAGGAGTTACAAAATTACAGCGTTAACTAGCATCAAGGTGGCGGCAGCGGACTGTGGCGGATTAGGATCCGGCTCTCCTGGGTCCGGCTTTGGCGCAAGCGGCTCAGGTTCTGGCTATCAAGGACAAGGAAATCATGGTGGTAATAACAAATAGTCTCGCAATGGAGGTCAGCAACAAAACAACCAGTCCGGGTATTAGAGTAACCCGAAGCAGCTTAGTGGAGGCCAGTATCATGTTTTTACAACAAGCCTCAACAAGCAAGATCATAAGGTGCGCAAGCAGGCGGTTAATGCGGTCATGCCGGCTCTCCCGCAATATTTGAAGTGGTCCGAGTATGACATAACTTGGAGCAGGGAGGATCACCCATCGCGCGTTGATAACGCGACATAGTTGGCTTTGGTAGTCGCCCCCCAATTAGGAGGATATGTGTTCACCAAGGTGCTTATGGATGGTGGCAGTTGGATCAACAACATGTATTATGACATGTTTTGCCGAATGAATTTGTTTGACAAGGACCTTAAACCATCTTCAACGGTTTTTCACGGTGTGGTGCCCGGAAAGTTGGCTTACCTAGTTGGAAAATTTTCTCTAGAGGTAGCTTATGGCGATGAGTTCAACAACAAGGTGGAGTCTTTATGGTTTGAAGTTGTCAAAATCAAGAGCCCGTACCATGCTTTGTTCGGACGACTGGCTTATTCCAAGTTCATGGCTAGGCCTTGCTATGTCTACTTGCAGATCAAGATGCCCGGGTTAAAAGGAACGATTACAATGCATGGTGATCGGAAGATTGCTCTTGAGTGTGAGGAAGGCAATGCAGCGTATGTCGAGTCAAGTTGTGCTGAGGCTTAGCTCAAGTTTTATAAGGAGAATGTTGACCCAAGATATATGACCCTTCTAAAGAAGCCTAGCACGGAATCTGAGCCTCCCCTCAAGTTTGTTGTAGGATCAAGAGAGGGGTGTCTAGAGGGGGTGTGTGAATAGACTACTAGCAGTAATTTAAAACCAAACCTTTTCCCAAGTTATTTGGTTGGCAAATTTTAATGGTTTTAACAAGTCTAGCAAGTCTAACATCCCTACACATGCATGTCTACAAGTATGGCAACAAAAAGTAAAGACATTGCACATGTAAGTAAAGAGATGGGATAGGAAGGTCAAACGCAATAGGAGACGTAAATATTTTTCCCGTAGTTCCGATAGGTGGTGCTATCGTACGTCCACGTTTATGGAGTCTTCAACCCACAGAGGGTAACGGTCACGAGAGTTCACGGAGGGCTCAACCCATAAGGGTCCATGAAATAGCAACCTTGACTATTCCATACGGCTTCCGTCCACGAAGGACTAGCCTCACTATGGGTAGATCTTCACGAAGTAGGCGATCTCCTTGCCCTTACAAACTTCTTGGTTCACTCCACAACACGAAGTAGGAGTCTCCCAAGCGACACCTAACCAATCTAGGAGGCACCACCCTCCAAAAGGTAATAGGCTCGGTAATGACGATGAACTCCTTGCTCTTGTGCTTCAAGATGACAGACTCCCCAACACACAATCTCTCTCTCATAGATTTGGCTTGGTACAAGAGATGGGATTGGTGGAAAGCAACTTGGGAGACTAGAAATGAAGATCCATATGGTTGGAGTGGAAGATCTTCAACTCAACACAAGGGTAGGTGGTTCTCTCTCAGAAAACTGAGTAGGATAGGTATGGAATAGTTTTGAGTGCTTCTCTTTCGAGTGGGTGGTGGTGAAGGGGTATATATAGGCATCCCCAAAAATCCAACCATTACACACAATAAGTCAGACTCGGTGACACCGATGTGTTAATATCAGTGGTACCGAAGTAACTAAAAGTGGCAACTTTTGAATCTCGAAGGGACCGATATACAATACTCGGTTGCACCGACAAAGTGACAAACGGTTAGATTGACCAAACTCGGTGACGCCGATTCACCATTCTTGGTTGGACCGAAAATGAGAACTTGCATAACAGAAATTTGGCAACCCAACTCGGTGGCACCGAGTGTAGTGTCGGCTACACCGAAGTGTTAGGGTTTGGCTGAGTCTGTCTAGGGCTTGGAACTTGGTGGCACCGGGATAGGAATGTTGGTTGCGGCAATTTTCATGTTTGGCTTAGGACAGACTTTGGTGGGAGAGTATGTGGATGTTTTGGTGACTGTCACTTGTGCACGTTTGAGCATATTGTTCACTATCAACACTTTACCCCCTTTTAATAGTATTGGCTTCCCTATAGACTCGAAGTGCTTTCTCACAAATGTAAAATGTAGAGTCCTCTTGCTTGAAGCTTGGCCAACCTATTTCCTTGAATCTTGGGGTGATTCCACAATCTCCACAATCCTTTTGCCAACTAAACTCTCCATGGACTATTATCTGAAATACACTAGATAGAGGCGTTAGTCCAAGAGACAATGTATGTTGTCATGAATTATCAAAACCACCAAGGGAGCATGTTGTGCTTTCAATCTCCCCCTTTTTGGTAATTGATGACAACATACAATCAAAGCTTCAATTAAAGATATGCATGAATGCAATGAAGACTTTGAGAAACACATGACTTAGATTTCCTCCCCCTAAAAGTGTGTAGTCCTTTAAAGGATAGTTGCTTTGGAATGCATGGACACACATATGAATGAATGGGATATACGAGTCATGTGTATCTTGGCTATATGCATCGATGTATGTGAATGAAATGTATATCCTTGATCAAGACTTCGCTCTTACAAACAATATGTGCAAGAAGCAATAGATCATGTTGATCAAAGATATGATGCATATACTTACCTTGAGTTCTTTAGCATTCTAGCAGTATAGACACACTTGAGAAAATAATGTTAGGAAACACAAGAGTATTCTACTAAACAAAAGCAATAGAACTCAACAAGTAAACACTATATCTTGGTACTTTAGATATTGAGAACATATATAAAGAGTATTCCTTAGAATTGATATGTCTCCAAGACCATTTAGCATTAAACTATTACATCCTTTCTCCCCTTTGATATAAATATGGTAGTGCATCCTCTCCCCCTGAATCTCAGCATGCAGATATTGGGATCAGATAGGGTGAGAAAAGCAATCCTTTGTTCACGTGAGACTGTTCTCCAAAAGTAGTTTTCTTCCCTTATATTGTTGTTTCTCTCCTTGATTATATAAGTGTGAACTTTTGATATTTTCCTCTCCTCCTAAATCATATCTCCCTCTTTGCATAAGCATGTAACTCTCCCTTTAGCATGAAGCTTTGATATTCTCCCCCTTTGGCATAAAGTACCAAAAAGGTTAAACTTGGGAGTAGTGACAGAGATCATTGATAAGAAAGGAATCCTCGAGATCATGGGTCATTGAAAGTGGGGTCCATTTAGAAGACTAAGGGAATCATTGAATGTAACTTATCTCCCTTTGGAAAATATGAGGTTTCTTCTCCTTGGAGCTAGGGATCCTTGAATAAAGAATTTCTCCCCCGAAGTGTTGTTCGTTCTTCTCCCCCTATATATATATAATGTATTTTATTTTTTTAAGAAGGGGTCATCGAAGGAACAAGAATATCTCAAGAACAGAAGCAAATAAGCAATATCAATGAAACTTAGATTTTGAAAGAAAAAGAAAATGGGTGACACCGGGATAAATAAATCGATAGTATCGAGATTGTGTAGTGCAGCTGATCTGCAAGTTTGGTAGGATAGAGTTATCTCTATTGGTGATGCCGAAAGATAAACCAAGTTTTTGTTTCAGAGAGACAAACGAAACTGTTTCAAAAAAGAAAAATGCGAAATATTTACAAAGGACATCAAATAGATAAGATTTGAGTGGTTACGATAAATCATACAAATAGAGAGCAAACCACGCAATATTCTTAACTAAATGATGGGCGGTGACTAGGTCACCTATATTAGAGTATATTAACTTAGGATCCAAGCAAGAATGCTTGATCATAGGTCATACTCATCGTTTAAGCTCAAAATGGGGTTACCATTTTTCGATTAAGCATTTTGATGTCTTCGTATCACTTGAGTTGCTTTAGCCCATGTCTTGGAGTAAAGCCTTTTCAAGGATATGAGTACATAACTTGAATGATGTTGATGACATTGCTCGTAGGTGAACTTGTTGAGGATGCTCGAGATTGAGGAAGATCATCTTGAATTTGAAGCAATCCTTCTCGTTCTAGTACACTCATCACCTACAAAGGTTAGTCATGCAAGGAAGAACAATGGATATATCCTATTGAAATGATACCACTTATAGATTTTGCAACTAAGATCAAGTATATTTCAAGGATATTCTTTTGTTATCTTCTTCCTTCCATCATCAAGAGAGGTTGTGGATACTTGGTAATGACAAGATTGCTTATGATTGGAGTTGATGGCAATCTTGTGGAATGAAGTTCTTCCAAGTACCTACAAAAGGTTAGATGCACTACAAGGGAGCATAGAATTCCATGACATATGATAGTGAGTTACGGGAACATGGAGATAATAATAAAGCGCATGCCCTTGCTTGCAACCGAGTGAGTCTAGCTCAAGTTTGAAGCATCAATGATGTTCAACTCACTCCTCAAATGACAAAATATTTTCTCATCAAATGGCTTGGTGAATATATTGGCCAATTGTTTGTTAGTGCGAACATGCTTAAGATTGATATCTCCTTTGGCAACATGATCATAAATGAAATGATGTCAAACTTGAATATGTTTTGCTCGAGAATGTTGCACATGATTATGTCCAATTTTAATAGCACTTTCATTGTTGCAATAATGGAACATTTTTAACATGAATACATAATCCTTAAGCGTTTGTGTCATCCATAGTAATTGCGCACAACAAGATCCAGCAGCAATATACTCATCTTCGGCAGTAGATAGAGATACCGAGTTTTGTTTCTTGGAGGACCAACACACAAGAGATCTACCTAAAAATTGACAAGTACCCGAGGTGGATTTTCTATCAACCTTGTCTCTGGCATAGTCCAAATCGGAATAGCCAACAAGATTAAAAGAAGATCCCTTGGGATACCAAATGCCAAAGTTTGGTGTTTGTATCAAGTATCTCACAATACGTTTCATAGCCAAAAGATGACACTCTTTAGGTGCAGCTTGATATCTAGCACACATGCAAACACTAAGCATAATATCGGGACAAGATGCACACAGATATAACAGTGAACCAATCATAGATAGATAAACCTTTTGCTCAACCGGTTAATCCTCCCTAGTAAGGTCAACATGTCCACTAGTGGGCATAGGAGTTTTCATACCTTTGCAATCCTGCATGTTGAGCTTCTTGATCAAGTCCTTGGTATAGTTAGTTTGAGATATGAAAGTTCATTCTCTTGATTGCTTGATTTGCAATCCAAGAAAGCAATTCAGCTCACACATCATAGACATCTCATACTTCTCGGACATCAACCTTCCAAATCTTTCACTAAATTGAGGGTTAGTGGAACCAAAGATAATATCATCCACATAAATTTGACATACAAATGATTCTCCATTAACTCTCTTAGTGAACAAGGATACATCAATTTTACCAACTTCAAAACCTTTTTCAATGAGAAACTTTGTTAAGCATTTATACCAAGCACGAGGGGCTTGCTTAAGACCATAAAGTGCTTTGCGAAGCTTGTATACATGATTAGGTTTCTTAGGATTCACAAAACCAGGTGGTTGCTTAACATAGACTTCTTCCTCTATTTCACCATTTAAAAATGCACTTTTGATGTCCATTTGATAAAGCGTGATATCATGGTGATTAGCATAGGCAAGAAGAATACAAATAGCTTCAAGTCTAGCCACGGTGGCGTAGGTCTCACCGTAGTCCATACTTTCGACTTGCGTATATCCTTGAGCTACAAGACGAGCCTTGTTGCGTACAACTTGACCATCTCCGTCTTGTTTGTTCCGAAACACCCATTTGGTTCCGATGATGTTGTGCTCATCTTTGGGCTTCTCCACGAGTGTTCACAAAAGCTTGTTCTACCTTTAAAGGCTCAGTGCTAGATATGAATGAATAATGCTCACAAAAGTTAGCTAGACGGGTATTAGAGCGAGTGATTCTCCCTGTTTGTATATCACCAAATATTTGGTTTAGGGGATGGTTCTTTGTCACTTGAGCTCCAACACGGGCCAACTTCCGATTGTTGGATGGTGGAGCTTCTTCTTCGTCATCATCTCGTTCATCTTCATTGTTGTTGAAGGTGTCATTTCCTTAAGGTGGCGGTGAAGATGGTTGTGGTGGATCTTCATGATGCACTTCCTCCTCTTCATCTTCTTGTCGTGTACCGCTTGTGGATGCCTCCATGTCGTGTTGAGGTTCACCTTGACGTGAGGTAGATGCTTCCACTTGAGTTGATGAAGTACTCTCCATCACCTCCATGGGACGAATCTTGCCGATGGGTAGATCTAGTATGGCTTCCGAAGGATCCTTATCACCTACATCATTTGGCAATTGTTTGACTTGCGAACCATTAGATTCATCAAACTTCACATCTACCGTCTCTTCAACTTTTCGAGTGAAGTTGTTGTAGACACGGTAAGTATGAGAGTTCGATCCATAACCAAGTAGGAATCCTTCATGACATTTAGGAGAAAATTTAGTACGAAGATGTTTATCCAGAATGTAGTACTTTGAGCCAAATACCAGAAAGTATCCGACTTGGGGTTTGTTACCGGTGAGTAGCTTGTATGCCGTTTTATCGAGAAGCTTGTGTAAGTAAAGTCGATTTGTGGCATGACATGTTGTTTCAACGGCTTCTGCCCAAAAGTGTCTTGGCGTCTTGTATTCATCAAGCATCGTTCTTGCCATCTCAATGAGCGTCCGGTTCTTCCTCTCAAAAAATCCATTTTGTTGAGGTGTGTACGTAGCCGAGAATTCATGTGAGACACCGTCTTTGTCAAGAAAGGTATCCACATGGGTGTTCTTCAACTCCGATCCGTTATCGCTTTGAACCTTCTTGATCTTCACTTTAAACTGATTTTACGCTATGCGAGTGAAGTTCTTGAAGATATTTTGAACCTACAACTTATTATCAAGAAAGAATACCCACGTAAATCTGGAAAAATCATCAACTATAACTAGACCATAGGAATTTCCACCGAGACTCTTGTAAGCATTGGGACCAAAAAGATCCATGTGAAGTAACTCGAGTGGTCTCCTAGTAGTCATGATATTCTTAATGGGATGACTTCCACCTACTTGCTTTCCATCTTGACAAGCACTACAAAGTCTATCTTTGTCAAAGATAACATCTTTAACTCCAAGTATATGATCACCTTTGATTAGCTTATCTAGATTGCGCATGCCTACATGTCCATGTCTTCTATGCCAAAGCCAACCTTTAGAAGATTTTGCAATTAAACAAGTGCGAGGTTTGGATCTTTTAGTGAAATCAACAATGTATACATCACCTCTATGGAAACCGGTAAAGACCATTTTATGATCATGTTGGCGAAACACTTGGCAATCGACTTTCGTGAATAAAACATTGAAACCGAAGTCGGCAAGTCTAGATACGGAAAGAAGATTGTAGCTAAGGGATTCAACAAGCATAACATTTTGAATAGAGCTATCATGGGATATGTCCACCTTAACAAGGCCAAGTACCTTACCCTTAGAGTTGTCTCCAAAGGTCACGAACCGTCGCGGACCTTGATTAGGCGTGATCTCTTGGAACATGTCTCTATCACCGGTCATATGATCCGTACATCCGCTGTCAAGAATCCACTCTTTTCCTCCGGACATGTAATATCTAAAGTTTGCCATGAGACTCAGATTCTTCATGATCTTCTCATACAAAATGTCGAACGACTCATCTTCTTCATAGTAGCCATGTTCCACATTGTCATCATCAAGTGGGAAATCCTCGTCATAAAGAACAAGGGATTCGTTAGAATAGTGATCATGACAATGCTCAAGTTTATGAATGTGAATGGCTTCAAAGATAATATTGTTGATAGTGGTGTCATCTCCTTTAGCACGCATAAGATCACGGAGCTCAAATAGGCATTTATCAAAGTTTGGATCACTAGGCTTTATTTTGTGAAAGGCAACAGTTTTATGAAGAATTACATCAAGATTTCCTAGGGAAAGATTTGGATATCATTTCTCAAAATCAGTCGGTATAAGCACATGCAAAGTTCTTCATTTGAGAAGGCACGAATCTAGGTAAACCTCTAACAATAAGATTGACAGTTCTTAGGTTACCAAGCATGTTAATTTCCTCTTCGTGTGTGGGATGCAATTCATCAATGGGAAGCACATAGGGATTTTCAATATATTTAGTCAAATGGAATCAATTGAATAGATCAATCATGGTATTCTTCCATTGACTATAGTACTCTCCATCAAGAATGGGTACTCTACAACTCAAACTCTCTACTCTAGACACATCCATCTTCCTCCATGGTGATTAAACCGAAGCAATGGAGACCAAAGATCTGATACTACTTGTAGGATCGAGAGAGGGGTGTCTAGAGGGGGGGTGAATAGACTACTAGCCGTAATTTAAAACCTAACATTTTCCCAAGGTATTTGGTTGGCAGATTTTAATGGTTTTAACAAGTCTAGCAAGTCTAACAGACCTACACATGCATGTCTACAAGTATGACAGCGAAACGTAAAGACATTGCACATGTAAGTAAATAGATGGGATAGGAAGATCAAACGCAATAGGAGACACAAAGATTTTTCCCATGGTTTCGATAGGTGGTGCTATCGTACGTCCATGTTTATGGAGTCTTCAACCCACGGAGGATAATAGTCACGAGAGTCCACGGAGGGCTCCACCCATAAGGGTCCACAAAGTAGCAACCTTGACTATTCCATATGGCTTCCGTCCATGAAGGACTAGCCTCACTATGGGTAGATCTTCATGAAATAGGCGATCCCCTTGCCCTTACAAACTTCTTGGTTCACTCCACAACACAAAGTAGGATGCTCCCAAGCGACACCTAACCAATCTAGGAGGCACCACCCTCCAAAAGGTAATAGGCTCGGTAATGATGATGAACTCCTTGCTGTTGTGCTTCAAGATGATAGACTCCTCAACAGACAATCTCTCTCTCATAGATTTGGATTGGTATAAGAGATGGGATTGGTGGAAAGCAACTTGGGGGGGCTAGAAATCAAGATCCATATGGTTGGAGTGGAAGATCTTGACCACAACACAAGGGTACGTGGTTCTCTCTCAGAAAACTGAGTAGGATAGGTATGGAATAATTATGAGTGTTTCTCTTTCGAGTGGGTGGTGGTCAAGGGGTATATATAGGCATCCCCAAAAATCCATCCATTACACACAATAAGTCAGACTCGGTGACACCGATGTGTAAATCTCGATGGTACCGAAGTAACTAAAAGTGGTAACTTTTGAATCTCAGAGGGACCGATATACAATACTCGGTTGCACCAACAAAGTGACCAACGGTCAGATTTACAAAACTCGGTGACACTAATTCACCTTTCTTGGTTGGACTAAAAATGAGAACTTGCGTAATAGAAAGTTGGCAACCCAACTCGGTGGCATCGAGTGCACTGTCGGCTGCACCAAAGTGTTAGGGTTTGGCTGAGTCTGTCTAGGGTTTGGAACTCGGTGGCACCAAGATAGGAATGTTGGTTGCACCGATTTTCATGTTTGGCTTATGACAGACTTTGGTGGGAGAGTATGTGGATGTTTTGGTGACTGTCACTTGTGCACATTTGAGCATATTGTTCACCATCAACACGTTACCCCCTTTTAATAGTATTGGCTTTCTTATAGACTCAAAGTGATTTCTCACAAATATAAAATGTAGAGTCCTCTTGCTTGAAGCTTGGCCAACCTATTTCCTTGAATCTTGGGGTGATTCCACAATCTCCACAATCATGTTGCCAACTCAACTCTCCATGGACTATTATCTGAAAAACACTAGATAGAGGTGTTAGTCCAAGAGACAATGTATGTTGTCATGAATTATCAAAACCACCAAGGGAGCATGTTGTGCTTTCATTTGTTGCAGAAGATACCAAGCTAGTGGATTTTCACTCCTGGCGACTCATCGCAATAGTTCACTATTGGGGCTAATATGGATACCAAATAGGAAAGTGCGCTCATCGAATTCATCTGTGAGAATTGATACATCTTTCCATGGAATCCTTCTCACATGCCGAGTGTACCGAGAGAATTCGCTGAGCACCACCTTAATGTGGATCCTAAGTTTAAGCCATTTAAACAGTTCCTCTGTCGCTTCAATGAGGAGTGGCGTAAGGCTATTGGGGAAGAGGTGGCCTGGCTCTTGGCAACAGGGTTCATTGTTGAAGTTTTTCACCCGGAGTGGTTAGCTAATCCGGTGCTGGTACTTAAGAAGAACGGCACGTGGTGCATGTGCTTGGATTACACAGATCTTAATAAGGCATGTCCGGTTGACCCGTTTGCTCTCCCTCATATTGATCAAATCATTGATGCAACGGTGGGTTGTGAGAGTTTATGCTTCCTGGATGCTTATTTAGGTTATCATCATATCAAGATGGCAGTCAAGGACCAAGAGAAGACGTCTTTCATTATGCCTGTTGGAGCTTTCTACTATGTGTCTATGCCTTTTGGGCTCAAGAGTGCCCACATGAATTACCAGTGCTATGTGTAGAACTGTCTTCATGGTCAAATTGGGAGCAATGTTCATGCTTATGTGGATGATATTGTGGTTAAGTCAAGGAAGAAGGAAAATCTGCTGGCGGATTTGAAGCAAACTTTTGATAATCTACGGGTTTACAAGATGATGCTTAACCCAGCAAAGTGTGTATTCGGTGTACCTGCGAGCAAGCTCTTGGGTTTCTTGGTCTCTGAGCATGGCATTGAGGCTAACCCAGACAAGATAAAGGCTATCACCTCCTTGTCTAAACCGGCATGTATTAACGATTTCGTCTGGAGTGATGCGACTAATGAAGCGTTTGAGGTGCTTAAAAAGCAGTTGGCTGAGCCGCTCGTTTTAGCTGCTCCCGTGGAAAAGTAGCCTTTGCTCTTATATATGGCGGCTAACAACAAAGTTGTCAATGTTGCAGTTGTAGTCGAGCGCAAGGAGGCGGGTATGGAGTACCTAGTTCAGCGGCCGGTGTATTATGTCAGTGAGGTCTTGACAGAATCCAAGCAAAGATACCCACATTAGGAAAAGCTGGTGCTTGGTGTATTCATGGTCAATCGCAAGATGAAGAATTATTTCCTCGGGCATCCCATTACAGTGGTTAGCTCTACTCCTTTGGGAGATATCATTCAAAACAGAGAAGCTACTGGCAGGATTGCTAAGTGGGCAATTGAGATTGGACCTCTAAATCTAAAACATGTGCCCCAGACGGCTGTAATATCTCAAGCCTTGGTGGATTTTATCAATGACTGGACGGAGTGTCAAATACATGAAGAGAAGCCAGACGATACCTATTGGACGATTCACTTTGATGGTTCCAGCCAATTGGAAGGCTCGGGGGCCGGAGTTGTTTTAACCTTCCCACGAGGTGACAAATTATGTTATGTTTTGAGGCTAATATTTCCTTGTACTAACAATGCTGTGGAATATGAGGCTTTGCTTCATGGGCTCCGTGTGTCCAAGGAGATGAATTTGAGCTGGATCACATGTCTTGGCGACTCACACCTGGTGGCTCAACAAGTCTCTCGCACATGAGATTCTAAAGACCCTCGCATGGCGGCTTATCGTCAAGCGGTTGATATCATTGCTGGCCATTTCAAGGGCTATCAGGTGGATCATATTGATCGACGGAAGAACAAGGCGGCTAACGCATTATCAAGGTTGGGATCTCAGCATAAGCCGGTATCGCCTGATGTGTTCTTGGACATTTTGCATCACTCGTCGGTCAAGTTACCGTCGGAGGAGGAATTGGCTATACCTGACCCAGAAGAGCAATTGGTGGTGGCTCTCACGCAGTTCCTGATTGGATGTTGCCTTATTTGGCATATCTGACTCGCAGCATGTTACCTCAAGATGAAAATCTGGCGCGGCGGATCATAAGGCGGTCTAAGTCTATGACTATTGTCAATGGAGAGTTACATCGGCGTAGTGTGACTGGAGTCTTTCAACCCTGTGTTTCTCCGGATGAGGGCCATGAGATCTTGCAAGAAATCCATGCTGGCGATTGTGGTCATAACGCCGGGTCAAAATCTTTGGTGGCCAAGGCCTTTCGGCACGGTTTCTACTAGTTAACAGCTCATAAAGATGCAGAGGACTTGGTCACTAAATGTGGCAGGTGCCTGAAATTCAGGTGACGTGCCCATGCGCCGGCTCAAGAGCTACGGATGATTCCAGTCACCTGGCTGTTTGTAGTCTGGGGGCTTGATATGGTAGGGCCTTTTAAAAGGTCTAAGGACAAGAAGACCCACCTCTTGGTGTCAGTTGACAAGTTTACTAAATGGGTGGAGGCTAAGCTGGTCAGCAAGTATGATGCAGCAACAACAGTTCAGTTCGTCAAAAAGCTGATTTTTTGGTTCGGTTATCCTCATAGTATCATTACTGATAACGGCACAAATCTGTCCAAGGGGACTATGAAGGAGTTTTGCGATGATGAGCATATCCGCCTCGGTGTATCTTCTATGGCTCACCCACAGTCTAATGGTCAAGCTGAGCATGCTAACCAGGAAATTTTGAGAGGTATAAAACCCCGACTCATGGTTCCTTTGGAGAGCACACAGGGTTGTTGGGTGGAGGAGTTGTCGTCTGTTCTTTGGAGCATAAGAATCACCCCAACAGATCTATAGGCTATATGCCTTTGTTCATGGTTTATGGCGCAGAGGCAGTTCTCCCCAGTGATATTTGACATGACTCGCCCAGAGTGGCGGCTTACATGGAAACTGATAACGAGGCGGCGTGTCAGGATGCTTTGGATGCCTTGAACGAAGAATAGGATCTTGCAGCAGCTCGGTCAGTGATTTATCAACAAGACCCACGTCACTATCATAGCCGCAGGGTCAAGACTCGGACATTCCAAGAAGGCGACTTAGTACTCCGAGTGATTCAAGACCAGTCAGATATGAATAAGTTGTCACCTCCTTGGGAAGGACCATTTGTGATCAGTAGAAATCTCAACAATGGTTCCTATTATCTCATTGATATACGGGAGAGTGACAAGTCTCGCACTTCTAGTGAATGGACTAAGAGGTCGTGGAATATTGCCCACCTTCGGCCATACTATACTTGAGCCGCCGGTCCGACTCTTATCAATGTACATATTCCTATCATTGTATATACCATCTTTTATGATATAATAAAGTTGGCATACCCATGATTAGGGGCCTCTGACGTTTTTCGCACTAAAATTCGTGCAAAGGAGTTGATCCTCCATCGGGTCACTTGGGGGCTTCCAACCCACTGGGTTTAGCTTTCATACCCTCTTGGACAGGCTTTATATGCCATGTTCGAGTTAAACTTGCCTGTTTGCCATTTGCTAATCCACCATGTGACCCGCCGAAATCTTGAAAGTTAATCTTGATAAGAGACCTTGAACTTTTATAAGTTATTCTTGCACAAATATCCTGAAATTGTCAAAGTTTAAACGACGGCTTTTTTCATAAGAGAGCGGCTTATAGTGAGCTAGGATAAACTCACCTTGTCTACCATAATCCCTCCGCTATGTGGCCCATTCGTACTCTTACCAATGTCAATCTTTTAAAGACCCTAAACTTGCTAAGGTTTAAATGACGGATTTATGTCACGTGAGAGCCGGCTTACGAGGTTTTCAGGCTTTATGCCAAGTTTCTTCGAAAGCTATACAAAAAAATCATCAGAAAAACAAGAGCTATCTTGTCCTGCTGCGCCTTTAGAGCCGGCCTATAGGACAAGAGTTATACAAGTTATTTGTTTTTTGCTGGTGATATCATGATAAGATTCTAAGTTTTGGATAATTCCGGCTTGGCATTGCTCATGAAGTATAACCCACCCGGTGAGTCAAGGCAGCCAGACAATTATATATCAAGACAAATTTGCTAAGTCATCGGGATGTGGATTGAAAGAAGTTTAAAAGTGTATCAAAGGCACAAGAGAAAACGGTTAAATGTTTCCAACTGCTATTACAAGGCTATCCAAAAAGCCCAAAAGCCACGGACTTCAAGTTTTCTCAGCAAATTATAACTCGGCATATTAAACAAGGCTGGGTTACCTTCACATGATGCAAATTCTCTATCTAGCTGGTCATCGGATCATCCTGCACCGGGTCTTAAGTCTCCTAGATCTGGAGGTTGTCCACATCCCAATTGCAGTTTATTAAGGCCTCAAATTGGGCTTCATTGTGCATGATTGGAGATGGGTCAACATCAAAACTGAAGAGGTGCTTACAACATTGAGGAATTAGGCTCTTGGCTTCGAAGGTGGCCCCTCAAACTCGCTTATTATCTTCCGAGTAAGCCGCCTGATATGACGACATGCCAGCTTGTTCGGCGAGCCGGCTTGATAGAATATGGGATGCCTTCATACAACAGATATAGTCATCTTCAGTGAATTTTGAGCCATCATCCTTCAGTTGAGGGAAGCCGTCCATCATCTCGGCTGGGTTAAGCTCAAGGGCATAAGCCAGCGACCGGCTCAAAGCAGTCATTGCACCCTTGCGGGCGGCGGATATTTTTAGCTCCTCAATTTGCTTCGGGGTGGTGGAGAGAACTTTGAGCACGCCCTTCATAAATTTTTGGGATGCCCTTATCAGTCATCACTTCTTTTATGGTGAAGAGTGATCCGACATAGAGTTGTTCAGTAAGAGAGTACAAAGCCTTGAGTTTCAACAAGCTGTTATCTGACAGTTGGCGGCTCCGTTCACCTACAAGCAAGTCAAAACTTATAAGTCGCCAGAGAAGATTCTCGACAAGTATTTTGTATATAATTGAAGGTTAAGAATACTTACCAAACACAACTCAATCATACGGGATATATGGCCTTTTAGAGTGCTTAGCTCGCGAGTCACCGTTCTAAGATGACCTTCTGCATCTTCATCGCGCTTGTTTCAGCGGCTTGGCTTGTTTCAGCGGCTTTTTGAGTGATTTGAACTTAGCCTTGACAACGTCCAGCTCCGTCAAGGCAATTTGATACTTGGCGTCAGTTTCAGCTCGGCCATTCTATTGAAGTGCCAGATTCTCCTTCAGGTCTGACACGGTCGACTCAGCGGCACTCAAAGATTCCTACACATGACAAATCATAATAGAGCAAGGTTGTTAGTTTTAAATCCACCGGTCCCGCTCATGTCGTGGGAATGATTCTGACAATAGAGAGGGGTAGGATAACGGAGCATGATCTATCGAGATGCAAATGGGTGACACGAGTGTTTTAGCAAGTTCGGGCCTTTGACGATGGAGATAATAGCCCCACGTCTCATGCTCCAGAGAGGCTTTGCTTATCTGTCATGAACACAGAGTTCAATGGTGTATTTAAGATAGAGAGAGAGATAAGAGAGAATAGATCTTCATGCCTGAGATAAGTCCTAAGACTAATGGCGAGAGAGCCAAGGAAGAAAGTTCCAGCCTCAGCTATTAGGTGGGGTGGCTTATATAGTGTGCCACCCCCTCACCTCCTATGTTACAAGATGGGGCATTGATGCCATAATGTCATCACACTATGAAACCTCCAGTATAAGGATGATGTCTCGACTACCTTGTGGGTTGCTGGTCATTGCATATCTGAGTGAGTTAGGATGCCGAGTGTTTGATTGTCATCCAAGTGGAGGGAATGTACATTTCCGAGTGGATAGTATGTATGTATTTATCTGGACCCACCTGATGTGTGGACCCCATGTTGTTATGATATTTCGACCCTTCATGGGCCTACCTGTTTTGTGTATCCCCAACACTAGCCCCTGAGACTCTGACTGATTGCTGGCAGTCGGTTCGAGCCTGTTGAGTTTGTTGAACTTAGATATTGTTGCCGGACCTGACCGAGCAGAATATCTTTTTATTTCTCTTCCAGTGGGGGCACGCTGAGTGAACCCACCGAGTGTAGTCCCCGAGCCTCTGTTGAAATAGATGAGTCGGGCAGAGGGTTTAAGTCTTCCAGTGCGGAACTAAACTAAACAGGTGAACTCTGATGCCCTTGGCATAGTAAACTTTTGCAATCTGTAAACAGGGCAGAGTTGCAGCTAAGCCCCCCGAGTGTGGATGATGTCCTCACTCAAAGTGATTTTTAACTTAGGCGATACAGAGTCGCAGCTAAGCCCCCGAGTGTGGATGATGTCCTCACTCGGAGTGGTTTTTAACTTACGCGATACAGAGTCGCAACTAAGCCCCCCGAGTGTGGATGATGTCCTCACTCAGAGCAGCTTTTAACTTAGGCGATACGGAGTCACAGCTAAGCCCCCGAGCATGGATGATGTCCTCACTCGGATTGGTTTTTAACTTAGGCGATACGGAGTCGCAGCTAAGCCCCCGAGTGTGGATGATGTCCTCACTCAGAGCAGTTTTTAACTTAGGCGATAGGGAGTCGCAGCTAAGCCCCCGAGTGTGGATGATGTCCTCACTTGGAGTGGTTTTTAACTTAGGCAATACGGAGTCGCAGCTAAGCCCCCTAAGTGTGGATGATGTCCTCACTTGGAGCGGTTTTTAACTTAGGCGATATGGAGTCACAGCTAAGCCCCCGAGTGTGGATGATGTCCTCACTCGGAGTGGTTTTTAACTTAGGCGATATGGAGTCACGACTAAGCCCTCGAGTGTGGATGATGTCCTCACTCGGAGTGCTTTTTAACTTAGGGGAAATTATGTTCGCAGCTAAGTCGTTCACCCACTAGGGGTTATGTTGTAGATGTGTCCAGATGAGCGATGGTGCGCGGGGCGACCGGGTGATGAAGACGTGTACATCAAAGTGACGGCGTGCGGGGTGGGTGATGATGACGTGTACAACAAAGTGATGGCGCGCGGGTTGACCGAGTGATGATGACGCGTACAACAAAGTGATGGTGTGCAAGGCGACCAAGTGACGGTGCGCGGGGCGGCCGAGTCGAGCTTCTCGTTGAAGAGGAGTCGACCAAGTGATGGCACACGGGGCGGCTGAGTCGAGCTTTCCGTCGAAGAGGAGTCCGACCAAGTGACGGCGCACACGGCGGTTGAGTCAAGCTTGTTCTCTAAGAGGTGTCCGAACAAGGGACGGCACATGGGACAAATGCGTCGAGCTTGTCATCGAAGACGAGTCCGACCAAGTGACAGCGCATGGGGCGGTCGAGTTGAGCTTGTCGTCGAAGAGGAGTCCGACCAAGTGACGGCGCATGGGGAGGCCAAGTCAAGCTTGTCATCAAAGAGGTGTGAGGTATCACTAGAAGAGTGTCTGGAGGGGGGGGGGTGTGAATAGACTACTAGCAAAAAATTAAAACCTAACCTTTTCCCAAATTAATTGGTTGGCAGATTTTGACAATTTTAGCAAGGCTAACAAGTCTATATACCCAACAAATGCATGTCAACAAATATAGCAGCGGAAAGTAAAGACATTGCACATGAAGTAGAGAGATGAGATATGGAGATCAAACGCAATTGGAGACGCAAGGATTTTTCCCGTGGTTCCGATAGGTGGTGCTATCGTTAGTCTACGTTCATGGAGTCTTCAATCCACGGAGGTTAACGGTCGCGAGAGTCCATGGAGGGCTCTACCCACAAAGGGTTCCACGAAGAAGCAACCTTGACTATACCATGACGGCCTACGTCCACAGAGGACTAGCCTTACTCGGGGTAGATCTTCACGAAGTAGGCGATCTCACTGCCCTTACAAACTTCTTGGTTTACTCCACAACACGAAGTAGGAGGCTCCCAAGCGACACCTAACCAATCTAGGAGGCACCACCCTCCAAAAGGTAATAGGATCGGTAATGTCGATGAACTCCTTGCTCTTGTGCTTCAAGATGATAGACTCCTCAACACACAATCACTCTCTCACAGATATGGCTTGGTAGAAGAGATGAGATTGGTGGAAAGCAACTTGGGGAGGCTAGAAATCAAGATCCATATGGTTGGAGTGGAAGATCTTGAACTCAACACAAGGGTAGGTGGTTCTCTCCCAGAAAACTGATAAGATAGGTATGGAATGGTTCTGAGTGCTTCTCTCTCGAGTAGGTGGTGGTGAAGGGGTATATATAGCCATCCCCAAAAATCGAACCGTTACACAAAAAATGACCAACTCGGTGACACCGATGTGTTAATCTCGGTGGTACCGAAGTGACCAAAAGGTGGAAACTTTTGAATCTCAAAGGGACCGATATAGAAATCTCGGTTGCACCGATAAGGTGACCAACGGTCAGAATGCCCAATCTCGGTGACGCCGATTGAACTATCTCGGAGGGACCGAAACTATGAACTTACGTAAAAGAAAGTTGGTTGCCAACTCGGTGGCACCGAAAGGAGTATCGGTTGTACTGAAGGGTTAGGGTTTGGCTGAGTCTGTCTAGGGTTTGGAATCGGTGGCACCGAATGTGGAATGTTGGTTGCACCGATTTTGAGTGTTCGGCTTGGTACAGACTTTGGTGGAAGAGTTTGTGGGTGTCTTTGGTGACTATTACTTGTGCACGTATGAGCATTTTGTTCACCAACAAAACTTTACCCCCTTTTAATAGTATTGGTTTTCCTATGGACTCAAAGTGATTTCTCACAAATATAAAATGTAGAGTCCTCTTGCTTGAAGCTTTGCCAATTCATTTCCTTGCATCTTAGGTTATTTCCACAATCTCTTTGCCAACCCAACTCTCCATGGACTATTATCTAAAACACACTAGATAAAAGTATTAGTCCAAGAGACAATGTATGTTGTCATGAATTATCAAAACCACCAAGGGAGCATGTTGTGCTTTCAGTCTCCCCCTTTTTGTTAATTGATGACAACATACAATCAAAGCTTCAAAAAAGATATGTGCGAATATAATGAAGACTTTGAGAGACACATGACTTAAATTTGCTCCCCCTAAATGTGTGCAGTCCTTTAAAGGATATTTGCTTTGGAATGCATGGACACACATATGGATGAAGGATACAAAGAGTCATGTGTATCTTGGCTATATGCATCAAGATATGTGAATGAGATGTATCCTCGTTCAAGACTTCAATCTTGCAAACAAGACATGCAAGAAGCAAGAGATCATCTTGATCGAAGATATGATGCATATACTTACCTTGAGTTCTGGAGCATTCTAGTAGTAGAAACACACTTGAGAAAACAATGTTAGGAAACACAAGAGTATTCTACTAATCAAAAGCAATAGATTTCAAAAGATACCAAGATATGGAGAACATATAAAATATGATGATCCTTAAGATTAATATGTCTCCTCCTTTAGCATAAATCTATTATAGTTTTCCCCCTTAGATATGAAAGTGGTAGATCATCCTCTCCCCCTGAATCTTAGCATGTAGATATTGGGATTGGATAGGGTGAGAAAAGTCTAAGATAGACAAGAATATTATTGAGTGCTTGGAATTTTCTCCCCTTACTTTGGTATTCTCCCCTTGTTTAGAATGAAGCTTTGTTGTTCTCCCTCTTGTTTAGGAATATCTAACTTTTAATATTCTCATCTCAAACTAAATCATATCTGCCCCTATGCATAAGCGTGTAACTCGCCCTTTAGCATGAAGCTTTGTTCTTCTCCCCATTTGGCATTAATTTCCAAAAAGTTCAAAGATAGGAGTAGATACAGGGATCATTGACAAGGAAGAGACCCTTGAGAGCAAGGGTCTTTGAAACTAGGGTTCATAGAAAAGCACTGAGGGAATCATTGAATGTGCTTCTCTTCCTCTGGCAAATATTAGTCTTCTTTTCTTTGGAGCTAGGGATCCTTGAATAAAGAATTTCTCCCCCGAAGTGTTGTTTGTTCTTCTCCCCCTAATTGTATTTATTTTTTATGTGAGGGATCATCGAAGTAACAAAAAGCAGATAAGATAAGAAAAACAAATCGATGACTCCAAGACACATAGATCGGTGGTACTGAGATTTTATAGTGCAGCTTGTCTGCCATTTTGGTAGAACCGAGAAATCTGAGTCGGCGACTCCGAGGCTAAATCAGAAAGAAAAGAATAAGGGACCAAACTTCCGTTTTCACAATGTCAAAGGAAAATATTTTCAAAGGAAAGAGAAAAGGGCATCATCTTAGAGAAGATTTGAGTGGTTATGAGAGATCATGCAAAACAGAGAAGAAACCACACGAGAATCTTAACTAGATGATGGGCAGTGACGAGGTCACTTACATTAGAGTATTTTGACTTAGGAGCCAAGCAAGAATACTTGATCATAGGTCATACTCTACGTTAAGCTCAAACATGAGGTTACCATTTTTCGATTAAGCATTTTAATGTCTTCATATCACTTGAGTTGCTTTAGCTCATGACTTGGAGTAAAGCCTTTTCAAGGATATGAGAGCATACCTTTGAGTGATGTTGATGACGTTGCTCGTAGGTGAACGTGTTGAGGATGCTTGAGGTTGATGAAGAACATCTAGTGTTGGGAGAAATCCTTCTCGTTCTAGTACACTTGTTACCTACAAGGGTTAGTCATGCAAGGAAGAATAATGGGTATATCCATTTAACATGTTACCAATTGAGATTTTGCAATAAAGATCAAGTAAATGTCAAGGATATGTTTTTGGTTGTCTTCTTCCTTCCATCATCAAGAGGGGTTGTGGATACTTGGTCAAGACAAGATTGCTTATAATTGGAGTTGGTTGCAATCTCGTGGAATGAAGTTCTTCCAAGTACCTACAAACGGTAATATTCAATACAAGAGAGCATAGGATTCCAAGGCATAAGATATCATGTCAGCAATATCATGGAAGTATTAAGAAAGATCATGCCCTTGCAACCATCCGAGTGATTCTAGCTTAAGTTTGAAGCATCAGTGATGTTCAATTTACTCCTCAAGTGACAAAACGTTTTCTCATCAAGTGGATTAGTAAAGATGACGGCCAATTTCTTGTTAGTGCGAACATGCTTAAGATTAATATCTCCTTTGGCAACATCTTCATGACTGAAATGGTGTCAGACTTGAATGTGCATAGTTCGAGAATGTTGCACATGATTATGACCAATCTTAATAGCACTTTCATTGTCACAAAGTAATGGAACATTTTTAACATGAATTCCATAATCCGTAAGAGTTTGTGTCATCCATAGTAATTGCACACAACAAGACCCAACAGCAATATACTCAGCTTTGGCAGTAGATAGAGATGCCGAGTTTTGTTTCTTGGAGGACCAAGACACAGGAGATCTGCCCAAAAATTGACAAGTACCCGAGGTGGATTTCCTATCCACCATGTCTCCAACATAGTCCGAATTGGAATAGTAAACAAGGTTAAAAGAACATCCCTTGGGATACCAAATGCCAAAGTTTGGTGTTTGTATGAAGTATCTCACAATACGTTTTACGGCTAAAAGATGACATTCCTTAGGTGCAGCTTAATATCTAGCACACATGCAAAGACTAAGCATAATATCGGGATGAGATGCACATAGATATGGTAATGGACCAATCATGGATCGATAAACTTTTTGATCAACCGGTTCATCTTCCTTGGTTAGATCAACATGTCCACTAGTTGGCATGGGAGTTTTCATACCTTTGCACTCTTGCATGTTGAATTTCTTGATCAAGTCCTTGGTATACTTAGTTTGAGAGATGAAAGTTTCTTCTCTTGATTACTTGATTTGCAATCCAAGAAAGAATATCAGCTCACACATCATAGACATCTCATACTTCTCAGACATCAACCTTCCAAATCTTTCACTAAATTGAGGGTTAATGGAACCAAACATAATATCATCCACATAGATTTGGCACAGAAATAATTGACCATTAACTCTCTTTGTGAACAAGGTTGCATCAGTTACCAATTTCAAAACCTTTTTCAATGAGAAACTTCGTTAAGCATTTATACCAAGCACGAGGGGCTTGCTTAAGACCATAAAGGACTTTACGAAGCTTGTAAACATAATTAGGTTTCTTAGGATTCACAAAACCAGGTGGTTGCTTAACATAAACTTGTTCTTCAATTTCACCATTTAAAAACACACTTTTAATGTCCATTTGATAAAGTGTGATATCATGGTGATTGGCATACGCAAGAAGAATTTGAATAGCTTCTAGTCTAATAACAGGGGCATAAGTCTCACCGAGTCCATACCTTCGACTTGAGTATATCCTTGAGCCACAAGAGGTGCCTTGTTGCATATGACATGACCGTCTTCTTCTTTCTGTTTCCGAAACACCCATTTGGTTCCAATGATGTTGTGCTCATCCTCGGGCTTCTCCACGAGTGTCCACACTTTGTTCCTTTCGAAGTCGTGATGCTCTTCATGCATAGCGTTCACCCAATCCGCATCTTCAAGAGCTTGTTCTACCTTCAAAGGCTCAATGCTAGATATGAATGAATAATGCTCACAAAAGTTAGCTAAACGAGTTTTAGAGCGAGTGATTCTCTCGGTATGGATATCTACAAAGATTTGGTTTAGGGGATGTTTCTTAGTCACTTGTGCTCGAACTCGGGTCAGCTTACGATTGTTGGATGGTGGAGCTTCTTCTTCATCATCAATTCCTTCATCTTCGTTGTTATCAACATGATCATATCCTTGAGGTGGTGGTGAAGGAGGTTGTGGTTGATCTTCATGATGTACTTCCTCCTCCTCTTCATCTTGTCATGTACCGCTTGTGGATGCCTCCATGTCATGTTGTGGTTGACCTTGTCATGAAGTAGGGGCTTCCACTTGAGTTGATGAAGTACTTTCCTTCACCTCCATGGGACACATCTTGCCAATGGGTAAATCTAGGATAGCTTCCGAAGGGTCCTTATCACCTACATCATTTGGCAATTGTTCGACTTGCGAACCATTAGATTCATCCAACTTCACATATACCGTCTCTTCAACTTTTCGAGTGAAGTTGTTGTAGACACGGTAAGTGTGACAGTTTGATCCATAACCAAGTAGGAATCCTTCATGAGATTTAGGAGAAAATTTAGTACGATGATGTTTGTCAAGAATATAGCACTTGGAGCCAAATACCCGAAAGTATCGAACTTGGGGTTTGTTACCGGTGAGTAGCTCGTATGCCGTTTTAAAGAGAAGCTTGTGTAAGTTAAGTCGGTTTGTGGCGTCACATGCTGTTTCCACGACTTCTGCCCAAAAGTGTCTTGGCGTCTTGTATTCGTCAAGCATCGTTCTGGTCATCTCAATAAGTGTCCGGTTCTTCCTCTCAACAACTCCATTCAATTGAGGCGTGTACGTAGACGAGAACTCATATGAGACACCTTCTTCGTCAAGAAAGGTATCCACAAGGGTGTTCTTGAACTCGAACCTTCTTGATCTTCACTTCAAACTGATTCTGCGCTTCGTGAACGAAGTTCTTGAATATCTTTTTAACCTTCGACTTATCATCAAGGAAAAATACCCACGTAAATCTGGAAAAATCATCAACTATAACTAGACCATAGGAATTTCCACCGAGACTCTTGTAAGCATTGGGACCGAAAAGATCCATGTGAAGTAACTCGAGTGGTCTCCTAGTAGTCATGATATTCTTAACGGGATGACTTCCACCTACTTGCTTTCCTGCTTGACAAGCGCTACAAAGTCTATCTTTGTGAAAGATAACATCTTTAACACCAAGAATATGATCACCTTTGATTAGCTTATCTAAATTGTGCATGCCTACATGTCCAAGTCTTCTATGCCAAAGCCAACCTTTAGAAGATTTAGCAATTAAACAAGTGCGAGGCTTGGATCTTTTAGTGAAATCAACAATGTATAGATCACCTCTACGGAAACCGGTAAAGACCATTTTATGATTATCTTGACGAAACACTTGGCAATCTACTTTCGTGAATAACACATTGAAACCGAAATCGGCAAGTCTAGATACGGAAAGAAGATTGTAGCCAAGGGATTCAACAAGCATAACATTTTGAATAGAGCTATCATGGGATATAACCACCTTACTAAGGCCAAGTACCTTACCTTTATAGTTGTCTCCAAAGGTCACATACCTTCGAGGACCTTGATTAGGCGTGATCTCTGGGAACATGTATTTATCAACAGTCATATGATCCACACATCCACTGTCGAGAATCCACTCTTTTCCTACGGACATATAATCCTTGAAGTTTGCCATGAGACTTATATTCTTCATGATCTTCTCATACTCGATGTCGAACAACTCATCTTCACCAAAGTAGTCATGTTCCACATTGTCATCATCAAGTGGGAAATCCTCGTCATAAAGAACAAGAGATTCATTAGAATTGTGATCATGACAATGTTCAAGTTTATGAATGCGAATGGCTTCAAAGATAATGTTGTTGATAATGGTGACATCTCCTTTAGCACACATAAGATCATGGATCTCAAATAGGCATTTATCATAGTTTGGATCACTAGGCTTCATTTTGTGGAAAGCAACAATTTTATGAAGAATTTCATCAAGATTTCCTAAGGAAAGATTTGGATATCGTTTCTCTAGGTCAGTCCACAAGGCATAGGTACATGCAAAGTTCTTCAATTGAGAAAGCACGAATCTTGGTAAACCTCTAACAATGAGATTGACAGTTCTTAGGTTACCAAGCATGTTAATTTGCTCTTCGTGTGTGGGATGCAAATCATCAATAGGAGGCTCATAGGGGCGCATAACATATTTTCTCAATTGAAATTGATTAAATAGCTCAAGCATCCAAGTTTTCGATTATCTATAATACTCTCCATCAAGAATAGGCACTGTACAACTCAAACTCCCTATACTAGACACATCCATCTTCCTCCTCGCTGATTAAACCGATTCAATGGAGACCAAAGCTCTCATACCAATTGAGGGATCACTAGAAGAGCGTCTAGAGGGGGGGTGAATAGACTGCTAGAAGAAAATTAAAACCTAACATTTTTCCCAACTTAATTGGTTTGCAGATTTTAACAATTTTAGCAAGCCTAAAAAGTCTATATACCCTACACATGCATGTCAAAAAATATAACAGCGGAAAGTAAAGACATTGCACATGAAGTAGAGAGATGAGATATGGAGATCAAATGCAATTAGAGACGCAAGGATTTTTCCAGTGGTTCCGATAGGTGGTGCTATCGTACGTCCACGTTCATGGAGTCTTCAACCCGAGGAGGGTAACGGTCGTGAAAGTCCACGGAGGGCTCTACTCACGGAGGGTTCCATGAAGAAGCAACCTTGACTATACCATGACGGCCTACGTCCACAGAGGACTAGCCTTACTCGGGGTAGCTCTTCACAAAGTAGGAGATCTCCTTGCCCTCAAAAACTTCTTGGATCACTCCACAACACGAAGTAGGACGCTCCCAAGCGACACCTAACCAATCTAGGAGGCACCACCCTCCAAAAGGTAATAGGCTCGGTAATGTCGATGAACTCCTTGCTCTTATGCTTCAAGATGATAGACTCCTCAACACACAATCACTCTCTCAGAGATATGGCTTGGTAAAAGAGATGAGATTGGTGGAAATAAACTTGGAGTGGGTAGAAATCAAGATCCATATGGTTGGAGTGGAAGATCTTGATCTCAACACAAGGGTAGGTGGTTCTCTCTCGGAAAACTGATAAGATAGGTATGGAATGGTTCTGAGTGCTTCTCTCTCGAGTAGGTGGTGGTGAAGGTGTATATACAGGCATCCCCAAAAATCCAACCATTACACACAAAATGACCAAGTCGGTGATACCGATGTGTTAATCTCGGTGGTACCAAAGTGACCAAAAGGTGGCAACTTTTAAATCTCGAAGGGACCGATATAGAAATCTCGGTTGCACCGATAAGGTGACCAACGGTCAGAATGCCCAATCTCGGTGACGCCGATTCAACAATCTCAGAGGGACCAGAACTGTGTACTTGCATAACAGAAAGTTGGCAGCCCAACTCGGTGGCACCGAAAGCAGTATCGGCTGTATCGAAGGGTTAGGGTTTGGCTGAGTTTGTCTAGGGTTTGGAATCGGTGGCACCGAATGTGGAATGTTGGTTGCACCAATTTTGAGTGTTTGGCTTGGGATAGACTTTGGTGGGAGAGTTTGTGGGTGTCTTTGGTGACTATCACTTGTGCACGTATGAGCATTTTGTTCACCAACAAAACTTTACCCCCTTTTAATAGTATTGGCTTTCCTATGGACTCAAAGTGATTTCTCACAAATATAAAATTTAGAGTCCTCTTGCTTGAAGCTTTGCCAATCCATTTCCTTGCATCTTAGGGTGTTTCCACAATCTCTTTGCCAACCCAACTCTCCATGGACTATTATCTGAAACACACTAGATAAAAGTATTAGTCCAAGAGACAATGTATGTTGTCATGAATTATCAAAACCACCAAGGGAGCATGTTATGCTTTCAATCTCTCCCTTTTTGGTAATTGATGACATAAAATCAAAGCGTCAAATAAATATATGGGTGAATATAATGAAGACTTTGAGAGACACATGACTTAAATTTGCTCCCCCTAAATGTGTGAAGTCCTTTAAAGGATATTTGCTTTGGAATGCATGGACACACATATGGATGAAGGATACAAAGAGTCATGTGTATCTTGGCTATATGCTTCAAGATATGTGAATGCGATGTATCCTCGTTCAAGACTTCAATCTTGCAAACAATATGTGCAAGAAGCAAGAGATCATCTTGATCCAAGATATGATGCATATACTTACCTTGAGTTTTGGAGCATTCTAGTAGTAGAAACACACTTGAGAAAACAATGTTAGGAAACACAAGAGTATTCTACTAATCAAGAGCAATAGAATTCAAAAGATAGCAAGATATGGAGAACATATAAAATATGATGATCCTTAAGATTAATATGTCTCCTCCTTTAGCATAAATCTATTAGAGCTTTTCTCCCCTTAGATATGAAAGTGGTAGATCATTCTCTCCCCCTGAATCTCAACATGTAGATATTGGTATTGGATAGGGTGAGAAAAGTCTAAGATAGACAAGAATATTATTGAGTGCTAGGAATTTTCTCCCCTTACTTTGGTATTCTCCCCTAGTTTGGCATGAAGCTTTGTTCTTCTCCCTCTTATTTAGGAATATCTAAGTTTTAATATTCTCCTCTCCCCCTAAATCATGTCTGCCCCTTTGCATAAGCGTGTAACTCTCCCTTTAGCATGAAGCTTTGTTCTTCTCCCCCATTGGCATTATTTTAGAAAAAGGTCAAAGATAGGAGTAGATACAGGGATCATTGACAAGGAAGGGATCCTTGAGAGCAAGGTTCATTGAAAGTACGGTTGATAGAAAATCATTGAGGGAATCATTGAATGTAGGTTCTCTCCCTGTGTCAAATATTAGTCTTCTTTTCTTTGGAGCTAGGGATCCTTGAATAAAGAATTTTTCCCCCGAAGTGTTTTTTGTTATTCTCCCCCTAATTTGTTTATGTGAGGGATCATCGAAGTAACAAAAAGCAAATAAGATAAGAAAAACAAATCGGTGACACCGAGACAGATAGATCGGTGCTACCGAGATTTTGTAGTGTAGCTTGTCTGCAATTTCGTTAGAACCGAGAAATCTGAATCGGTGACTCCGAGGCTAAATCAGAAAGAAAAGAATAAGGGACCAAACTTCGGTTTTCACAATGTCAAAGGAAAATATTTTCAAAGGAAAGAGAAAAGGGCATCATCTTAGAGAAGATTTGAGTGGTTATGATAGATCATGCAAAATAGAGAACAAACCACACGAGAATATTAACTAGATGATGGGCAGTGACGAGGTCACCTATATTAGAGTATTATGACTTAGGATCCAAGCAAGAATACTTGAGCATAGGTCATATCTACGTTATGCTCAAAAATGGGGTTACCATTTTTCGATTAAGCATTTTAATGTCTTCATATCACTTGAGTTGCTTTAGCTCATGACTTGGAGTAAAGCCTTTTCAAGGATATGAGAGCATACCTTTGAGTGATGTTGATGACGTTGCTCGTAGGTGAACGTGTTGAGGATGCTTGAGGTTGATGAAGAACATCTAGTGTTGGGAGAAATCCTTCTCGTTCTAGTACACTTGTTACCTACAAGGGTTAGTCATGCAAGGAAGAATAATGGGTATATCCATTTAACATGTTACCAATTGAGATTTTGCAATAAAGATCAAGTAAATGTCAAGGATATGTTTTTGGTTGTCTTGTTCCTTCCATCATCAAGAGGGGTTGTGGATACTTGGTCAAGACAAGATTGCTTATAATTGGAGTTGGTTGCAATCTCGTGGAATGAAGTTCTTCCAAGTACCTACAAACGGTAATATGCAATACAAGGGAGCATAGGATTCCAAGGCATAAGATATCATGTCAGCAATATCATGGAAGTATTAAGAAAGATCATGCCCTTGCAACCATCCGAGTGATTCTAGCTTAAGTTTGAAGCATCAGTGATGTTCAATTTACTCCTCAAGTGACAAAATGTTTTCTCATCAAGTGGATTAGTAAAGATAACGGCCAATTGCTTGTTAGTGCGAACATGCTTAAGATTAATATCTCCTTTGGCAACATCTTCATGACTGAAATGGTGTCAGACTTGAATGTGCATAGTTCGAGAATGTTGCACATGATTATGACCAATCTTAATAGCACTTTCATTGTCACAAAGTAATGGAACATTTTTAACATGAATTCCATAATCCTTAAGAGTTTGTGTCATCCATAGTAATTGCACACAACAAGACCCAACAGCAATATACTCAGCTTTGGCAGTAGATAAAGATGCCGAGTTTTGTTTCTTGGAGGACCAAGACACAGGAGATCTACCCAAAAATTGACAAGTACCCGAGGTGGATTTCCTATCCACCATGTCTCCAACATAGTCCGAATTGGAATAGGAAACAAGGTTATAAGAACATCCCTTGGGATACCAAATGCCAAAGTTTGGTGTTTGTATGAAGTATCTCACAATACGTTTTACGGCTAAAAGATGACATTCCTTAGGTGCAGCTTAATATCTAGCACACATGCAAACACTAAGCATAATATCAGGATGAGATGCACATAGATATGGTAATGGACCAATCATGGATCGATAAACTTTTTGATCAACCGGTTCATCTTCCTTGGTTAGATCAACATGTCCACTAGTTGGCATGGGAGTTTTCATACCTTTGCACTCTTGCATGTTGAATTTCTTGATCAAGTCCTTGGTATACTTAGTTTGAGAGATGAAAGTTTCTTCTCTTGATTACTTGATTTGCAATCCAAGAAAGAATTTCAGCTCACACATCATAGACATCTCATACTTCTCGCACATCAACCTTCCAAATCTTTCACTAAATTGAGGGTTAGCGGAACCAAAGATAATATCATCCACGTAGATTTGGCACACAAATAATTCACCATTAACTCTCTTAGTGAACAAGGTTGCATCAATTTTACCAATTTCAAAACCTTTTTCAATGAGAAACTTCGTTAAGCATTTATACCAAGCACGAGGGGCTTGCTTAAGACCATAAAGGGCTTTACGAAGCTTGTAAACATGATTAGGTTTCTTAGGATTCACAAAACCAGGTGGTTGCTTAATATAAACTTCTTCCTCAATTCACCATTTAAAAACACACTTTTAATGTCCATTTGATAAAGCGTGATATTATGGTGATTAGCATAGTCAAGAAGAATTCGAATAGCTTCTAGTCTAGGAACGGGGGCATAAGTCTCACCATAGCCCTGTAATAGCCTGGGACCAACGCTCGAGAAGATTCCCCTTTTATTTCCATTCTTGTCATGTGTTTCGTATGGTTGTCGCATTCATAATTGCATCATTCGCATCATCTGCATAGCATCGTCACTCTTTTTTGAAAACTTGCATCCGTTCGTAGTCGCTGGTTCTCTCTATTCTTGTCGTTGCCCATTTCGAGAACAACCACAGACACACACGCCCGTGGCATTGTAAGTATATTATTTTAGGAAGTGCCTTTAAAATATTCTCGGATTGGGTTGAAAGTTGTCATGCAGTCTTATTATATGGTAGGTAGACCGCCTGTCGAATTTCATCGCATTCCGAGTTCGTTTGATACCCCATTGGTCAGTCGTTGTAGGGCGCTCATCGGTTTATTATCGGACGTATTCGATGTTTTAAAACCCTGATGTCAAGGGCCGCAAACCTCCCTCTCATATCTCCCTAGCCCACTCCACACACAGCCCACCACCCTTTGCCCGATCCGGCCGTCCGATTGCGATCGCACGACCGAAATCGGCTCCGAAAAACCATCACCCTAGCCTCTAAACCTCTAAATAGACCACCTCCCGTTCCCAATTTGGACCTAACCCTAAGCCTCCTCGTTTCCCATGCCAAACCAGCCTTACACCACCCTCAGCCGCAGCCTCTGTCCTCCCAGCGCTGCCGGGCCTGCCGAAGCCCATCTGGGCTTGCCCCGGGCCCGGATCCCCACCACCGCTCGCCCCCACAGCCACTCGCCTCCGAGTCCCGAGCCCTCGTACAGCCCTCGATCCAATGCGCAGCCGCGCCTCCTGTCGGCTCGCCGGTCGCCGGAGGACCTTGCCGCCACCCCTTGCCGGACCTGGCCGCCCCGCCGAAACTCCCTCTTCCTTCCTCTTCTTCTTCCTTCCTCTCCCTCTTCCTTCTCTAACCCCGGCCACTCTCTCTCCCGCAGGTCCGCCGCTGCCATGGATGCCCAGCCGCTGCTGCAGGGCGCCGGAGCCGGCCGGATTCGGTTCCCGCCGGCCGGATCTCCCTCGTCCTAGGAGCCCCAAGCCTGCCCCGCACCAGCCCCGCCACCGCCACCGGTGCTCTGCCCCGCTTGGGAGCGAGCACGGGGTCGGGAAGAGCTCCCGTCTGTGTTGACCGCGCCCGCGTGGGCCGGCCCAGCCGCCAGATCCGCCGGCCCAGCTCCTGCAGCCTCAAGGCCTAGCCTTGTGTGAGCACCAATGCCCTATTCCCCGCACGCGCACCGTTTAGCTATGTTCCGCCCATGTCCTACTCGGGCCCTTTTGCCGATTCGGCCCATAGCAAGGTTTTTTTTCTGCATGCAATTTGTCTATTATTCCAGGATTTGAAAATTGCAGAAAAACACATGTTTTAAGTATGCTCATATTTAAATAAACGTGTACCAGATCGAAATGTTTTATATATGTAAATGTGTAGAATTTTGCGTAGATTCATAATATTGAATTTTCATACATAATAAAAATGTTGGCATGGTGTTTGCATTTATTTTGCATAAATGACTTGCTAATAAATTATGCCATAAACTTGCGTAATTAATGGTGACATAATTCCCTACATGAATCTATCATACTATATATGATTATAGGGTAGAAAAATTCATAGGATTTATCTGTGCATTTAGTTTTGTCAATTGAGCATTTTTGTGTGCATGTCATTTTTGCTGTGATGCCCTTTTGTCTATTTCGTGTGATTTAATCCATGCATGATATGAAATAATTTTGAACATGAGAAATGCCCTTTGACATGTGAACTAGCCCCTGGACATTTTTTTGCCATATAAATGCATGTTAGGTTTTAGTTTTCTTTACGACAACACGCTATAAAAATTCTGCTGCTTTGAGGGTCCAAAATATTTCTAAGTCTGGATCTATAATATTTTGTTGCTGTCTTGCCATGTGTTTTGCTGGTGATCTAGAACTCCTTTGGGGTTGGTGTAATGGCGTTATTTGTAGTAAATAATGTAATTTAGTATGGTGTTAAGTTTCATGCCATAATATGGCCTATAGAATATAGTTTTACTGTTGTCAATATGCCTTCGTGATAAAAACTGCACTGTCAAAACTGCTATTTTCACTAAGTCTGAAACTGTTTTCAAGTAGCCGTCTTGTGAGCTTCCTACCGTGTGGTTCATGCATGTTTTGAGTATGATATGTGAAGATGAAATGAAGTGTGTGTTATATTCTACTGCCCCATGCTTAGTTTGTGCATTTAGTATCTTGTAGCTTGTTGTTTTCGTGCGTGCAAAATGCCATGTTGCTGTTTTGGACAGATTTCTTATAAAACTTGTGTTGGTTGTTGTGGTTGAACCGTAGCTCCGTTTTGGACGAGCCATATATCAAACTTGATTATAATTTCATGTAGAATCATAATAACTTTATGAATTTGTGATTTGAAATGTTGTGGTTGTCATTTTCATGCATTTTGCATTCAAGACATATCCATCTTGTGTTGCTCATATCTTTTAGACCGTAGCTCCATTTGAGATGTTCTATATATGTAAATCGACTAGAATGACATGTAGAATTGTATGGTATGGTTTATTCTGTTGTTTAACAAATATAAAATATGGTTAGGACAGATCTGGACCAAATTCATAATATGCATATGGGGTTGTTTCGGAAATGATATATATTGCTTCCGGCCTCATTTAAAATGCCTAGATGTTGTAGTTGGTTGTGCTTAACCTCTTGCCATATTTAACAACATTTAATATTGATGAGTACCTAAATGAGAGTGAACTAAATAATTGATCGTGGAGTTTCATCAATATGCAACTCGTTGCATATTGAGCTTCTCTTTAATGTGTAGTAGTTGTTTGATGTGATTAGCCATGCGTTGCATATTTAAACCGAACATGCATCATATTGGTTTGCACATCATGTCATGCATGTGTTGCGGTGTTATCTTGTGTTTATTGTTGTTTCCGTATTGTTCCTTCTTGATAGAGTTCCGAAAGCATTCAGAGTGTGAGGATTCGTTCGACTACGTTGGCTCGTCTTCTTGATGGAGTCGTTCTTCTTCCATGCGGGATCTCATGCAGGATGACACATTTCCCTAGATACCACTACTATCATTGCCATGCTAGTTGTCTCGTTTTTATCATTATGTCTCGCTACCTACCACTTGTTTGTCAAGCCTCCCAACATTGCCATGAAAAGCCTCTAACCTCCACCATGGGTACTACATTTTCCTAATAACTAATAAAATTGCATAAGGACCCGCCGGCACCCGCAGATAATTTAATCAACCCTTGGGCCACTGCTCCTCATGAGTGTTGGTCCAAACTAGAGTCGTGCGCGGGGCCAACCCGGGGCAACTCGGGAGATTTCTATCAGGCCATTGTATGTTGTGCTCATCTGGTCGTGTCCTAAGAACGAGATACACGGCACCTATCAGGTTCATCGACACGTCGGGCGGCCTTGCTGGATTTGTTTTACCTTTCTCGAACATCTTGAGTGAGGAACTCTGATCTTCTTCGGGCTATCTCGAGGTGTTGGATTTCCTTTGGAATTGCCTAGGAAGATCATGAGATCCGTGGGCGAGGTTGTTCCTGCTACGTGTGGTTAATTTGTGATGGATGAGTTGGAGAACCCCTGCAGGGCTAAATCTTTCGGAAAAGTCGTGCCCGCGGTTATGTGGCAAACTTGGATACTTTGTTTAACACCCGGTCATAGCAAACTTGAAGTAAACTCTAATAAAATACACCAACTGTGTGCGTAACCGTGACTGTCTCTTCTCGAGAGTCCTTATCCGAGAGAGACCACGATGGGGTTATGATTGACGTAAGTCGGTGTTCAGCATCAGCTAGTGATCATTACTAATTCATGTTTTTTATGCGTAGACCACCATACTTTACTTTCTGTACTCGTAAGTTAGCCACTCAAATAAATGCATAGTCGCTTGCTGCAGCCTCACCACTTAACCATACCTCACCCATTAAGCTTTAATAGTCTTGATACCCTTGGAAATGAGATTGCTGAGTCCTTGTGGCTCACAGATTCCTACAACAACAGTTGCAGGTACAGGTAATGCGATGATTTGACGTGAGCGCGATGCTTGATTTGATTTGGAGTTCTTTTTCTTCTCTTCATCAATCTAGGATGGGTTCCAGGCGGCAGCCTGGGATAGCAAGGATGGATGTCATTTTGTCATTTGTTTTCGTCCGTAATCAGACCCTGCTCTTCTGTATGATGTTTTCCTATGATGTTGTATTGATGTGACTCCGATGTAGCTTGTGGCCAGTGTAAGCCAATTCCATATACTCATCTCTTCTGTACATGTACTTGTAATGATATCCATTCTTGCAACACGACAAGATGCGCTTCTATACCTGTCGAGGACCTCGTGCCGAAATAAGGATAGGACCGCATCTTGGGCATGACAAGTTGGTATCAGAGCCTGTACCGACCTTGGAGCCCCCTTGATTGATCGAACTTGGCCGAGTCGAGTCTAGTGAAAAAACTATTTTGAGTCTAGTTATATCGGAGAGTAGGATTGTTTTTACTCCTCTTCTATGCTCTGGTGAGGAATTACGACTTAGGAATTATTATTCTACTCTCCTTCTCTCTCAAATTTTTTTTAAGATCACGCGGGTATTTTGGAAACTATATGATGTCGATGTGACGGAGTTCTGTCTTGGTGCCTCCCGTCTGACTTGATTTCTTCCGGTGAGTTGAGCTCTAGGGAATTCTTGACACATCATTAGCATCCAGCTTCCTTAGTATCTCAGGACGGAGGGTGTTCAGAATTGCTTCAATACTTGTCATGGTGAGATAAGGTCGGAGTCACCCAGTACTGGGGAGGCGTCCGGGGTACCACCATGGTTAGTATCGGTGTGCTTTCGAGGATCTGAGTTAGATGGATTTGCGAAAGCCTCTGGTTATGTGTTGAAGTATGGATACAGTTGGGCTGTAGGTTTGCTAGTTGTGTGAGATATTTCCTCCTTGTATCCCCCATGCCGGATTGCATAACCAGAAAGTTTTCGGAAGTTCTTAGGTGAGAATTCAAGTAGGTACCTAGGATTATCTTTCCAACAAGTGCATAGTGGGTATGTATTTGTTCTAGCTTGTTTCGTAAGACTCATCCTTCGTTTTGTTTTGAATGTGGTAATTCGAGTTGCTTTGATGTCAAGTGGTGATTTCATATCTTTCTGATGTAGTGTTCTCATATGTCTGTGGGTTTGCTAATTCTTTTGCTCAATCAAGTTATCATATCAATTATTTTCAACCGGTGTGCTCATCTTCAAGTTATTCAATCATCTCCAATATTTGCAAGATCAATCCTCATATTTCGTTCTGAAGTTGTCTCATCTGTTCCAAGTTTTCTTTGTTTTTCCCACCCTCCCACCCTTTTTCTTCAATGATTAAATTCTCATCCAAGTGTCCTTCTATTCATGTAATGCTTCCGCTAGCTTCTCTTCTATCTTGTTTCCGGTGATTCTTTGTGAATATTCTCAAGAGTTTCAATTGCAGGGTCTATCCTCATATTGTTTGTTCTTGTTGTTATTCTTCTCTGGTGGATTCAATTCAAGCTTTGGTGCTCATCTTATCCTTTCTCATTCGTTCAATGGTTTCCATGTTGGAATTTCTTTCCGAGCCTCTCTTGTTTATTCGTCTCTCTCTGTTCTATCTGGAGTGTTGAAGATATCTCAGAAGACTTTCATTCCATTCATAATCCTTTCGATTATTTCAAGGGTCTCATATCATCAAGTTCTTAATTTGTACCGGTGCAATCTCTCTTTTTAAGAAATTATCTCAACGGTGGTTTCTTTTGAGTGGGCCCATAACCCATAGTTTTTTTCCAGGATCCTACCTGACTCTTCTATGCTCTCCGGAGATGTCCTCAAGTTCTTTTAAATATGGCATAAGAATGATTTTCTTCAGTCATATTCCTCTTCCAAGATCGCCTCTAAATCATTTTCATTGTTGGCTCAACCTTTTGTTTATTCATTGCTTCGGAGTATCTCAGTTATTCATGAGGTTGTTTCTCGTCATCATTCTCAGCATTGAAGACCGAAGGAGAGTTCTCTTCAATCATTGTTCGTTATTCCAAAAATTCATGGTTTCAGTTTGTCTCTATCATCTCAAATTGTTTTGATCATGAGAGATTTCTCCCATATCTATCCGGTGCATTCAAAGTTGTTTTCATTTCTCGATCCACCCGAAGGCCATCACTTTAGAAGATTCCTTGTTCTCAGCTTTCAGCTTTCGTTCTCAAATTCTTCCCAATTGTTGTTCCTTCGTTTGTATCTCAATTATTTTGCTCCCTCTTTCAGTTTCTATTAGGCAGATCTTGATCTCTTCATTCTCATGTGTCCTCTTTAGTTTCTAATTATTTCCGGTGCTTCATTCAAGTTTTCCATTAGGTGGATCGTGATCTCTTCGTTCCCATGTATCTTTGTTCAATCGCGGTATCCTCATTCGTTTGTGAATTCTAACCGGTGTTCTCGTTCATGGCCCTTCAAGTTTGTGCTCTATCTATCTTTCCTATCATTTCCAAAAGGATAAGTGGTATGCCAAATCCGTTGTTTGTCATCAATTTAACTTGCTGAAGGATATGTTGGGGAACGTTGTATGGGAAACAAAATTTTTCCTATGCACACGAAGATCTATCCATGGTGATGAGCATCTACGAGAGGGAGAGTGGATCTACATACCCTTGTAGATCGCTAAGTGGGAAGCGTTAAGAAACACGGTTGGTGTAGTCGAACATCTTCGCGATCCAAATCGCCGAGCGTCCCGCGATCACATCACGATCCGTCCTGCGATCCAATCACGATCCGTCCCGCGAACTCATCACAATCCGTCCCGTGATCTCATCACGATCCGTCCCGTGGACTCATCACGAACGGTGTCGCGATCTTGTTCACGGTCCTTTCGATCTAGCGCCGAACGGACGGCACCTCCATGTTCAGCACACGTGCAGCTTGATGACGATCTCCACCATCTTGATCTAGCAAGAGGAAGTGGAGAGGGATAAGAGTTCACCGCCAGCGTGACGGTGCCCCGGTGATGGTGGTGGAGCAATTCCGGCACGGCTTCGCCTAAGCATTGCGGAAATCCGATCTAGAGGAGCACCGGTGGAACGGGTAGCACGTGGCCGTAAAATCTGTGCAAAACCCTTCTATTCCACCAGTATATATAGGAGGAGAGGAGGAGGAGGGATGGCGCAGGGCTGAGCCCCTCTTGGAGTCGGCCGAAGCCAAGGGGGAGGAGTCCTACTCCTCCACTCCTAGTAGGAGTAGGACTCTCCCTTTTTGCCTTTTTCCACTCTTTTTCCTTTGGGACTCTTCCCCCAGCCGCATGGGCTGTTGTGGATATTCCACCAGCCCACTAAGGGCTGGTTAATACTCTCCCACAGTCCATGAAGCCTCTTGGGTCGAAATACCCCTCCCGGAGGTCTCCCGGTACACTACCGATGAGCCCGAAACTTTTCCGGCGACCAAACTGGGACTTCCTATATATGAATCTTTACCTCCGGACCATTCCAGAGCTCGTCATGACGTCCGGGATCTCATCCGGGACTCCAAACAACCTTCGGTCACCACCATACATAACTCTATACTACCGAAACGTCACCAAACCTTAAGTGTGCAGACCCTGCGGGTTCGAGAACTATGTAGACATGATCGAGACACCTCTACGGTCAATAACCAATAGCGGGCCCTGGATGACCATATTGGTTCCTACATATTCTACAAAGATCTTTATCGGTCAAACCTCTATGTCAAGGATTCAGTCAATCCCGTATAACGTTCCCTTTGTTCTTCAGTATGTTACATGCCCGAGATTCGATCGTCGGTATCTCCATACCAAGTTCAACCTCGTTACCGGCAAGTCTCTTTACTCGTTCTGTAATACAAGATCCCATGTCTAACACTTAGTCACATTGCTTGCAAGGATTTGTTGTAAGGTTGTATTATCGAGTGGGCCCTGAGATACCTCTCCATCACACGGAGTAACAAATCCCAGTCTTGATCCATGCCAACCCAACAGACACCCTCGGAGATACCTGTAGAGCACCTTTATAGTCACCCAGTTACGTTGCGACGTTTGATACACACAAGTCACTCCTCCGATGTTGGTGAGTTGCATGATCTCATGGTCATAGGAACATATACTTGACATGCAGAAAACAGTAGCAATAAACTGACACGATCATATGCTACGTTTGTAGTTTGGGTCTTGTCCATCACATCATTCTCCTAATGATGTGATCCCGTTATAAAATGACATCACATGCAAATGGCTAGGAAACCTTGACCATCTTTGATCAACGAGCTAGTTCACTCGAGGCATACTAGGGACAGAGTGTTGTCTATTTACCCACACATGTAATGTGTTTCCATTCAATACAATTATAGCATGGATAATAAACGATTATCATGAACAAGGAAATATGATAATAACTAATTTATTATTGCCTCTAGGGCATATTTCCAATAGGATAGGCATATCACAATCCTTATTCTTGTTTCATCCAAGTGATTTCAATCCTTCTTCCGGAGTTGTTCCTGATATCAAATTCCTTATCCCAACTGGTCAGCTTTCTTTTCTAGAGTTCCTAGTTTTTCTCAAGTATCTTGTCGCTAAGCTTCATCTAATTCATAGCAAGGCCTCAATCTTGTTCTTTTGCATCCTTCAATTCTTTCTATCATCCTTCATTTCAGAGTTCTTCCGAAGGTTCTTCATGGTGGTTCATCAAGATCTCTTTCATTTTCAAGTGTTCTTCAAGATTCTTGTTGGAGGTGCTTAAGTGTTCCTTATCTTGGATGTCTAAGTTCAATTCCTTCTCCATTGTATTTTGAGATGGTGTTATTAAATTCTTGATTATGAGGAGTCTCGAAGGAAAGTTGTCAAGTATAAGATAAGTAAACCCATCTTGTTTTCTCGGAGTGATCTTGGGTTGGATTTCACCTAAAGCATTTCCTAAGGATTGTTGCTATCATGGTGTCATAAAAGATCCAAGTTTTCTCCTCCTCCTCTTGGTGAAAGAAGTTTTGCATATCTTGTTGCTCTCAAGCAATCAATTGTTTTTGTTGTGGCAGGTTGTCACCTCATAATTTCGAGATGTTTTTCATAAGCCCATAACAAGCTAAATCTTTTCATTGCTGATTCTCCATCAACTCCGTTCAACCATGTTTTTCAAGTTCAATGGTGGTAGAAGTTGTATTTTCTTCTCCGTTCCCTTCTCTCCAAAGATCTAGCTTCTATTCTTTTGTTCCGGAGGCATAGTGGTGTTGCTCTTTTTAACTCTTATCTAGTTTGATGAAGATCATGTTCTTTCTTTGCTTATTCATTTAGTTGGAGTGCTGTGCAATGTTTTGATGATCCTTCCATCTTATGAAGTTTTGATTTTAATCCAACCGAAGTTTAGTGTATCTCTTTCAATTTCTTTCCATCATATCTAATTTTTTCCTCTCTATCCTACCGAAGTGTTGCCGAAATTTCTTGGGAATTCTTGCTTGTTCCTCCTGTCATTCTTCATCTCTTTCCAACCTTCCATGATCATGGTTTCACTCGTTTGTCAGGAAGCAACTAAGCTTTACCTTTTGCTATTTCTCTTCCCCTTCTCATTCTAGATCTCCGGACGAGATCCTCGTGTAGTGGAGGAGAGTTGTAACACCCCGGGACTGACGCTCCAGAAGATTCCCCTTTTATTTCCATTCTCGTCATGTGTTTCGTCTGGTTGTCGCATTCATCATCGCATCATTTGCATCATCTGCATAGCATCGTCACTTGTTTTTGAAAACTTGCATCCGTTCGTAGTCGCCGGTTCTCTCTGTTCTTGTCGTTGCCAGTTTCGAGACCAACCACACACGCGCACGCCTATGGCATTGTAAGTATATTGTTTTTAAAAGTGCCTTTAAAATATTCTCGGATTGGGTTGAAAGTTGGCATGCGGTCTTCTTATATGGTAGGTAGACCGCCTGTCGAATTTTGTCACATTCCGAGTTCGTTTGATACCCCATCGGTCAGTCGTTGCAGTGCGGTCATCGGGTTATTATGGGACGTATTCGGTGTTTTAAAACCCTGATGTCACGGGTCACAAACCTCCCTCTCATCTCTCCCTAGCCCACTCCACACACAGCCCACCACCCTTTGCCTGATCCGGCCGTCCGATTGCGATCGCACGGCCGAAATCGGCTCCAAAAACCATCACCCTAGCCTCTAAATCTACAAATAGACCCCCTCCCATTCCTAATTTGGACCTAACCCTAATCCTCCTCATTTCCCGTGCCAAACCAGCCTTCCACCACCCTTAGCCGCAGCCTCCTTCCTCCTAGCACTGCCGGGCCTGCCGAAACCCATCTGGGCCCGCCCTAGGCCCGGTTCCCCGCCGCCGCTCACCCCCGTAGCCGCTCGCCTCCGAGTCCTGAGCCCTCGCGCAGCCCTCGATCCAGCGCGCAACCGCGCCTCCTGTTGGCTCGCCGGTCACCGGAGGACCTTGCCGCCGCCCCTTGTCGGACCTAGCCGCCCTGCCGGATCTCCCTCTCCCTTCCTCTTCTTCTTCCTTCCTCTCCCTCTCCCTCTCTCTAACCCAGGCCACTCTCTCTCCCGCAGGTCCGCCATTGCCATGGATGCCAAGCCGCCGGAGCCGGTGCCCGCCGGCCGGATCTCCCCCGTCCCAAGTGCCCCAAGCCTCCCCCGCGCCAGCCCCGCCGCCGTGAGCGCCGCCGTCATCGGTGCTCTGCCCTGCTCAGGAGCGAGCACGGGGTCGGGAAGAGCTCCCGTGTGCGTTGACCACGCCCGCGTGGGGCGGCCTAGCCGCCAGATCCGCCGGCCTAGCTCCCGTAGCCTCAAGGCCCAGCCCTCTGTGAGCACCGATGCCCTATTCCCCACCCGTGCACCGTTTAGCTATGTTCCGCCCATGTCCTATTCGGGCCCTTTTGCAGATTCGGCCCATAGCATGTTTTTTTTTCCTGCGTGCGATTTGTCTATTATTCCAGGATTTGAAAATTGCAGAAAAACCCATGTTTTAAGTATGCTCATATTTAAATAAACGTGTACCGAAATGAAATGTTTTATATATGTAAATGTGTATAATTTTGCATAGATTCATAATATCGCATTTTCATACATGATAAAAATGTTGGCATGGTGTTTGCATTTATTTTGCATAAATGACTTGGTAATAAATTATGCAATAAACTTGTGTAATTAATGGTGACATAATTCCCTACATGAACCTATCATATTATATATGATTACGGGGTAGAAAAATTCATAGGATTTATACGTGCATTTAGTTTTGTCAATTGTGCATTTTTGTGTGCATGTCATTTTTGCTGTGATGCCCTTTTGTCTATTTCGTGTGATTTAATCCATGCATTATATGAAATAATTTTGACATGAGAAATGCCCTTTGACATGTGAACTAGCCCCTGGACATGTTGTTTGCCATAGAAATGCATGTTAGGTGTTAGTTTTCTTGAAGACAACATGCTATAAAAATTCTGCTGTTTTGAGGGTCCAAAATATTTTTAACTCTGGATCTGTAATATTTTGTTGCTGTCTTGCGATGTGTTTTGCTAGTGATCTAGAACTCCTTTGGGGTTGGTGTAATGGAGTTATTTGTAGTAGATAATGTCCTTTAGTATGGTGTTAAGTTTCATGCCATAATATCACCTGTAGCATATAGTTTTACTGCTGTCAATTTGCCTTCGTGATAAAAACTGCACTGTCAAAACTGCTATTTTCACCAAGCCTGAAACTGGTTTCAAGTAGCCGTCTTGTGAGCTTCCTACCATGTGATCCATGCATGTTTTGAGTATGATATGTGAAGATGAAAGTAAGTGTGTGTTATATGCTACTGCCCCATGATTAGTTTGTGCATTTTAGTATCTTGTAGCTTGTTGTTTTCATGCGTGCAAAATGCCATGTTGCTGTTTTGGACAGATTTCTTATAAAACTTGTGTTGGTTGTTGTGGTTGAACCGTAGCTCCGTTTTGGACGAGCCATATATGAAAACTGATTAGAATTTCATGTAGAATCATAATAACTTCATGCATTGGTGATTTGAAATGTTGTGGTTGTCATTTTCATGCATTTTGCATTCAAGACATATACATCTTGTGTTGCTCATATCTTTTAGACCATAACTCCATTTGAGATGTTCTATATATATAAATCGACTAGAATGACGTGTAGAATTGCATGGTATGGTTTATTCTATTGTTTAACAAATATAAAATATGGTTAGGACAGATCTGGACCAAATTCATAATATGCATATGGGGTTGTTTTGGAAATGATATATATTGCTTCCGGCCTCATTTAAAATGCCTAGATATTGTAGTTGGTTGTGCTTCACCTCTTTCCATGTTTAACAACATTTAATATTGATGAGTACCTAAATGAGAGTGAACTAAATAATCGATCGTGGATTTTCGTCAATATGCAACTCGTTGCATATTGAGCTTCTCTTTAATGTGTAGTAGTTGTTTGATGTGATTAGCCATGCATTGCATATTTAAACCAGGCATGCATCATATTGGTTTGTGCATCATGTCATGCATATGTTGTGGTGTTATCTTGTGTTGATTGTTGTTTCCATATTGTTCCTTCTCGATAGAGTTCCGAAAGCGTTCGGAGTGTGAGGATTCGTTCGACTACGTTGGCTCGTCTTCTTCATGGACTTGTTCTTCTTCCATGTAGGATCTTAGGCAAGATGACACATTTCCTTGGATACCACTACTATCATTGCCATGCTAGTTGTCTCATTTTTATCTTTATGTATCGCTACCTACCACTTGTTTGTCAAGCCTCCCAACATTGCCATAAAAAGCCACTAACCTCCACCTTCCCAGCAAACCTTGTTTGGCTATGTTACTGCTTGCTCAGCCCTTCTTATAGCGTTTCTAGCTGCAGGTATAATTGCTTCCATGTGACAACATGGCCATTCTTTTGTTATCACAATATTATTGCGATTTAATTTAATGCACTTATACACTTGGTAAAGGGTGGAAGGCTTGGCCTTTTGCTCGGTGTTTTGTTCCACTCTTGCGGCCCTAGTTAATTGTGAACCGGTGTTATGTTCCATAATTGAGCGCTCCTAACATGCTCGGGGTTGTTATGGGGACCCCCTTGATTTTCGTTTTGGGATAAAACTCTTCTGGCAAGGCCCAACATTGGTACTACATTTGCCTAATAACTAATAAAATTGCATAGAGACCCGCCGGCACCCACGGATAATTTAATCAACCCCTGGGCCAGTGCTCCTCACGAGTGTTGGTCCAAACTAGAGTCGTGCGCGGGGCCAACCTGGGGCAACTCGGGAGATTTCTATCAGGCCACCGTACGCTGTGCTCATCTGGTCTTGTCCTGAGAACGAGATACGCGGCTCCTATCAGGTTCGTCGACACACCGGGCGGCCTTGCTGGATTTGTTTTACCTTTCTCGAACGTCTTGAGTGAGGAACTCTGATCTTCTTCAGGCTATCTCGAGGTGTCGGATTTCCTTTGGAATTGCCTAGGAAGATCATGAGATCCGTGGTCGAGGTTATTCCCGCTGCGTGTGGTTAATTTGTGATGGATGAGTTGGAGCACCCCTGCAGGGTTAAATCTTTCGGAAAGCCGTGCCCGCAGTTATGTGGCAAACTTGGATACTTTATTTAACACCCGGTCATAGAAAACTTGAAGTAAACTCTAATAAATTACACCAACTGTGTGCATAACCAAGACTGTCTCTTCTTGTGAGTCCTTATCCGAGAGAGAACATGGTGGGGTTATGATTGACGTAAGTAGGTGTTCAGGATCAGTTAGTGATCATTACTAGTTCACGTTCGTTATGCGTAGACCACCATACTTTACTTTCTGTACTCGTAAGTTAGCCACTCAAATAAATGCCTAGCCGCTTGCTGCAGCCTCACCACTTAACCATACCTCACCCATTAAGCTTTAATAGTATTGATACCCTTGGAAATGAGATTGTTGAGTCCCTGTGGCTCACAGATTCCTACAACAACAGTTGCAGGTACAGGTAACGCGATGATTTGACGTGATCGCGATGCTTGATTTGATTTGGAGTTCTTCTTCTTCTCTTCATCAATCTAGGATGGGTTCTAGGCAGCAGCCTGGGATAGCAAGGATGGATGTCATTTTGTCGTTTGTTTTTGTCCGTAGTCGGACCCTTCTCTTCTGTATGATGTTTGCCTATGATGTTGTATTGATGTGACTTTGATGTAGCTTCTGGCGAGTGTAAGCCAATTCCGTATACACATCTCATTTGTACATGTACTTGTAATGATATCCATTCTTGCAACACGACGAGATGCGCTTCTATCCCTGTCGAGGCCGTCGTGTCGAAATAAGGATAGGACCGCATCTTGGGCGTGACAAGTCCATACCTTTGACTTGAGTATATCCTTGGGCCACGATACGTGCCTTGTGGCGTATGAATTGACCGTCTTCATCTTGCTTGTTCTGAAACACCCATTTGGTTCCGATGATGTTTTGCTCATCCTCGGGCTTCTCCACGAGTGTCCGCACTTCATTCCTTTCGAAGTTGTGAAGCTCTTCATGCATAGCATTCACCCAATCCGCATCTTCAAGAGCTTGTTCTACCTTCAAAGGCTCAATGCTAGATATGAATAAATAATTCTCACAAAAGTTAGCTAGACGAGTTTTACAGTGAGTGATTCTCCCGGTTTGGATATCTCTAAAGATTTGGTTTAGGGGATGGTTCTTGGTCACTTGTGCTCGAACTCGTGTCAGCTTACGATTGTTGGATGGTGGAGCTTCTTCTTCATCATCATTGCCTTCATGTTCATTGTTGTCAACATGATCATCTCCTTGAGGTGGTGGTGAAGGAGGTTGTGGTGGATCTTCATGGTGTACTTCCTCCTCCTCTTCATCTTGTCATGTACCGCTTGTGGATGCCTCCATGTCATGTTGTGGTTCACCTTGTCATGAAGTAGGGGCTTCCACTTGAGTTGATGAAGTACTTTCCTTCACCTCCATGGGACGAATCTTGCCGATGGGTAAATCTAGGATAGCTTCCGAAGGGTCCTTATCACCTACATCATTTGGCAATTGTTCGACTTGCGAACCATTAGATTCATCAAACTTCACATCTACCATCTCTTCAACTTTTCGAGTGAAGTTGTTATAGACACGGTAAGTGTGAGAGTTCGATCCATAACCAAGTAGGAATCCTTCATGAGATTTAGGAGAAATTTTAGTACGACGATGCTTGTCAAGAATATAAAACTTCGAGCCGAATACCCGAAAGTATCCAACTTGGGGTTTGTTACCAGTGAGTAGCTCATATGCCATTTTACCGAGAAGGTTCTGTAAGTAAAGTTGGTTTGTGGCATGACATGTTGTTTCCACGACTTCTGGCCAAAAGTGTCTTGGCGTCTTGTGTTCGTCAAGCATCGTTCTGACCATCTCAATAAGTGTTCGGTTCTTCCTCTCAACAACTCCATTTTGTTGAGGCATGTACGTAGCCGAGAACTCATGTGAGACACCTTCTTTCTCAAGAAAGGTATCCACATGGGTGTTCTTGAACTCCGATCCGTTATCACTTCGAACCTTCTTGATATTCACTTCAAACTCATTTTGTGCTTTGCGAACGAAGTTCTTGAAGATCTTTTGAACCTGCGACTTATCAACAAGGAAAAATACCCACGTAAATCTAGAAAATCATCAACTATAACTAGACCATAGGAATTTCCATCGAGACTCTTGTAAGCATTGGGACCGAAAAGATCCTTGTGAAGTAACTCGAGTGGTCTCCTAGTAGTCATGATATTCTTAACAGGATGACTTCCACCTACTTGTTTTCCTGCTTGACAAGCGCTACAAAGTCTATATTTGCCAAAGATAACATCTTTAACACCAAGATTATGATCACCTTTGATTAGCTTATCTAAATTGTGCATGCCTACATGTCCAACTCTTCTATGCCAAAGACAACCTTTAGAAGATTTAGCAATTAAACAAGTGCGAGGCTTGGATATTTTAGTAAAATCAACAATGTATAGATCACCTCAATGGAAACCGATAAAGATCATTTTATGGTTATCTTGACGAAACACTTGGCAATCTACTTTCATGAATAACACATTGAAACCGAAGTCAGCAAGTCTAGATACGGAAAGAAGATTGTAGCCAAGGGATTCAACAAGCATAACATTTTGAATAGAGCTATCATGGGATATCGACACCTTACCAAGGCCAAGTACCTTACCTTTAGAGTTGTCTCCAAAGGTCATGTACCTTCGAGGACCTTGATTAGGCGTGATCTCTTGGAACATGTGTTTATCACCAGTCATATGATCCATACATCCACTATCGAGAATCCACTCTTTTCCGGCTGAGTGACAGCGCGCGGAGCGGTCGAGTGATGAAGGAGCGTCTAGATGAGTGACGACGTGTGGAGGGGCCGAGTGACGAAGGAGCATCTAGCTCAGTGACGGCGTGCGGAGCGGCCGAGTGGCGAAGGAGCATCCTGCTGAGTGACGGCATGCAGAGTGATTGAGTGACGATGGAGCGTCTAGCTGAGTGACGTGGTCATAGCGACCGAGAGACGAAGGGTCATCCAGCTGAGTGACGGTGTGCGGAGCGACCGAGTGTCAATGGAGCGTCTAGCTGAGTGACGGCACTCATAGCGGCCGAATGACGAAGGAGCATCTAGCTGAGTGACGGTTGTCGTGGGAACGAGCCTGATAGTAGAAGGTAGGGGTACGTAAGGACAGGACAGAGTCCTAGCTACGGCGAGGGTGTACACACGGATGTATGAGTTCAAGCCCCTCTCGTGGAGGTAACAACCCTACGTCTCAATGCTCAGGAGCTCTTGTCATGTGGAATATGAGTGTTACAGGGGGTGCAAATCCTTGTGCCAGAGGCGAGGGGCAGCTTATATAGAGTGTGCTACCCCTCATCAATACCTGGCAACCAAGGGTTCAATCATGCTAATAAAGGTATACGTTACTGATAATGTATGTAATAAATGCTGCTAATGGCGACTAGTTGAACGCTTGCCTGTTGGCCTCCCTAGGATGCCTTCTGGTCTTCTGCTATCGACTGGCCACTGGTTCTTCCGAGTGAAAGGAGACTGTCGAGTGGAAGGAGAAACCTCCGAGTGGATTAAATGTCAAGTGACTTACGCGCCATGGTGACTTCAGTCGGAATCTCTCTTGTAATCTCTAAGTCTTCTCAACATAGTGTCCTTAGGTAGGGTATGTAGGTCAGGCCTAGGACCCTACCCTAGGTACATATCCTTGTCATTAGCCCCCGAATGGATCGTGGTTCGAGTGACAAAGGGATCGATGTTGGTTCTGATAAAGCACAGAAATTCTGAATGCATTCTAGGGTTTCACGGAAATCTGCATCGACTGGAATCTTTATCATTCACCCTGATCGATTCAGCCTTGATAAGCGTCCAAGTGAATTTGAGCACATATTCAAATACAAGTGAATCAAGAAGATCTTTGGATGTGACAGGTCGTTTCATCAGGCCGGGATTTCACGATTTTCAAAAAAAATTGAAGTGCGCGTTGCGAGAAGATGTCGCCATGATTGGGGCAAGTGGTAACATAACGCCTCGATTTCTGTGCCGCCCATTACACCATGTACAACGCGACTTCTACGGTCAATATACATACAGATCTGGTGGGCCCGTAGGCCAATGACTCACTCGAGCTGGTATAAGATTAGACTATGCGGCAGACAACACAGTATTCCTTCTCCATTCCCCTCTTTCTCTCTGCCTCCTCTGCTCCACGCGTGCCGCCCATCTCCGTCCCGCCGCCCGCCGCCGCGATGATGAAAAGCAAGACAGAGAATCTTGAGTGCGCCAAGAAGGGATGGGCCAAGGCGAAAAAGTCATTGGGCTCCCGATTCACGGTGCTGCTGTGGTGGATCCAGGGAGATTTTCTCCCGTCGATAGTCACGACAAGGGAAGTCGAAAACCTTGTCGTCGACGGGCTCGTAGCCGCCGGCTCGTGGAGGCTGTTGGAGGGGGAGATCGAGCCGAAGCCGTGCTGAAAGCACATTTGCTCCCTTGGTGGTTTTGGTAATTAATAACAACATATAAGTCATTGAACTAATGTTTCCACCAAGTATATTTCAAGAAAAGATCAATGATAGGAATGGCAAAAGGATTGTGGAGATTGTGGAATTACCCAAGGTGCAAGGAAATAGGTTGGCCAAGCTTCAAGCGAGAGGAATCTACATTTTACATTTGTGAGAAATCACCTTGAGTCCATAGGAAAGCCAATACTACTAAAAGGGGGTAAGGTTTTGTTGGTGAACAAAATGCTCATACGTGCATAAGTGATAGTCACCTAAAACATCCACAAGCTCTCCCACCAAAGTCAGTATATAGCCAAACATTCAAAATCGGTGCAACCAACATTCCTATCCCGGTGCCACCGATTCCAAACCCTAGACAGACTCAGCCAAACCCTAGCCACTTCGGTGCAGCCGACACTGCTTTCGGTGCCACCGAGGGCTGCCAACTTTCTATTACGCAAGTTCACATTTTCGGTCCATCCGAGAATGTTGAATCAGCGTCACCGAGTTTGGCAATTCTGACCATTAGTCACTTTGTCGGTGCAACCAAGATTCCTAAACTGGTCTCACCAAGATTCAAAAGTTGCCACCTTTTGGTCACTTCGGTACCACCAAGATTAGCACATTGGTGTCACCGAGTCTGACTTATTGTGTGTAACAGTTGGATTTTTGGGGATGCCTATATATACTCCCCCACCACCACTTACTCGAAAGAGAAGCACTCAGAACTATTCCATACCTATCCTACCAGATTTTCTGAGAGAGAACCACCTACCCTTGTGTTGAGATCAAGATCTTCCACTCCAACCATATGGATCTTGATTTCTAGCCTCCCCAAGTTGCTTTCCACCAATCCCATCTCTTCTACCAAGCCAAATCTAGGAGAGAGTGATTGTGTGTTGAGGAGTCAATCATCTTGAAGCACAAGAGCAAGGAGTTCATCGTCATTACCGAGCCTATTACCTATTGGAGGGTGGTGCCTCCTAGATTGGTTAGGTGTCGCTTGGGAGCCTCCTACTTCGTGTTGTGGAGTGAACCAAGAAGTTCGTAAGGGTAAGGAGATCGCCTACTTCATGAAGATCTACCCATAGTGAGGCTAGTCCTTCGTGGACGGAAGCCGTATGGAATAGTCAAGGTTGCTACTTCATGGACCCTTATGGGTGGAGCCCTCCGTGGACTCTTGCGATTGTTACCCTCCGTGGGTTGAAGACTCCATAAACATGGATGTACGATAGCGCCACCTATCAGAACCACGGGAAAAATCATTGTGTCTACAATTGCGTTTGATCTTCCTACCCTATCCCTTTTACTCAGGCTTGTTGTTACTTTCCATTGCTATACTCTTAGACTTGCATGTGTAGGGTGAAATTGACTTGCCATGAATGCTAAAACTGCTAACACTAAAATTTGGGAAAAGGCAAAACTTTTATTTGGTCAAGTAGTCTAATCACCCCCCTCTTGACCTACTTTCGATCCTACAAGTGGTATCAGAGCTTTGGTCTCCATTGCATTGGTTTGACAACCTAGGAGAAGTATGGCATCTAGTTAGGGAAATTTTCACCATAGATATCCGTACTTTTATGGCACAAATTTTGCTAGTTGGAAGCACAAAATGAAAATGCATTTGCTTGGTAATAATCCTGTCATTTGCGATGTTGTTCGTGTTGGCTTGCAAGGTGAATTCATTGTGGAAGGAAAGGAACCGGATCATGAAGCGACTGCGGATGAATTGAAGATGTTGCAACTCAATGCTCAAGCATGTGACATTCTCTTCAAGTGCCTATGACGTGAAGAATTCAACAAAATCAACCATCTTGAACACTCAAAAGAGATTTGGGATACTTTGGTTGATATGCATGAAGGAACTGAGTCCGTGAGAGAATCCAAGTTAGATGTTCTTCAAGGTCAACTTGATAAGTTCAAGATGAAGGATGGTGAAGGAGTCGCTGAGATGTACTCTAGGCTAGATCTCATCACAAATGATATTGACGGCTTAGGAAGTGAAGAAATGACAGATAAATTCATCATCAAGAAGATACTTTGAGATTTGGATGATCTATATGACACCATTTGCACATTGATCCAAATGATGCCCAACTACAAAGATCTCAAACCAACGAAAGTGATTGGTAGAATTTTTGCTCACGAGATGACACTCAAAGAAAAGGAAGAGCTTCACCACAAGTCTAGCGGTGCTTACAAAGCCACAAGTGATGCTTCCGCTACCTCAAGCTACAACCTTGTCACAAATGAAGAGATAAGCCTCATGGTCAACAAATTCAACAAGTTCTACAAGAATAGAAGCAAAGATCATAGCTGCAAGTCAATACATGAAGAGAAGCGTTTGTCAAGTCATGATCGAAGCTTCTACAATTGTGGGAAGCCTGAACACTACTCCAATGAGTGCACGGCTCCCTACAAATGAAGAGAAGAGTCACCAAGAAGACGGACATCAAGAGATGAATCACCTCGAAGAGAGAGAAGGAGTAGATATGATCGTTATGAACGAAGACGCTCAAGGAGAAGTAGGGACTCGGAGAAGACGGACAATTACACCAAGAGCTACTCAAGAAGGAAACATCAAGCTCATGTTGGTGAATGGGTTTCCGGCTCCGACTCCGACAACCACTCCGAGAGAAGCTATCACTCCAACTCTGACTGTAATCAAGATGAAGGTGTTGCCGGAATTGCACTAGTGACAACCAACTCCTATGATCTATTTAATTCACAAAATGAAGGGAGTGGAAGTTGCTTCATGGCTAAAGGCCCCAAGGTATCACATCCCGAATATCTTGATTTCGATAGTGATGAATATGATTTGCTTTGTGATGATGACTTGCTATGTGACAAATCTAGTAATTATAGTCAAAATGAACTTGATAATTCTCATGCTAGTCAAGATAGGTCAATTGACAATGATAAGATGAAAATAGAAGAACTAACTAAAGGACTTAACACTCTTCAGTTAGCCCATGAATCTACTCTAGAAGATCATAGAGAGCTTGTAAGAACTCATGAGAAGCTATGCTTCGAGAAGTTCAATTTGGAGCAAGAACATGAATTTCCTAAAGCTATCAATGACGATATCCGAAAGAAGACTTCATCTTATCTTGCCAAACGAGTCCTCTTCTCTACATTCATGCCACAAGTTAAATATAAGCAAACTAGTAACAAAGGCAAGAAAGGTTCTTCATCTAGTAGCAACAATAAAAATTCTAAACCCAATGATGTTGCTCCTAGTAGTTCTATTGATTCCACTAATGATGATTCTCTTAGCCAAGTTACACTTGAGCAAGAAAATTGTTTATTGAAAGGAATTATAGACAAAGGTATCTACAAGAGTCTTGCTGGGTGCAAACAATTTGAGGAGATTGTATGCAAGCACGGAGGGTATCGAAAGAATCGTGGTGTTGGCTACTTCAACGCAAATGGAGTTGAATGGGAAGAAGTTCAATATCCCAAGCCCAAGTTTGTTCCTCAAAAGGAGATGTATGAAAATACTCTTCCTAAGGGGACAAACACTCAAGATGACCTTCCACCACAAGACACCAAGCTCAAGGGCAAGAACAAGCTTCAAGAGGACTTTGACTCTTATGAAGATGAATCCCAAGCTTTGGTGAAGTGGGTTCCCAAGGCTACTACAAGCTCAGCTTCTACAAGTGCTACTTCAACACCGAGGATACCCATCAACTTGATGTGGGTCCTTAAGAAGAAGAACTAGAAAGTTCTTCAGGGGTGACTCTGCCAATGATATTCACTCACATTCATTATTGGCAAGATCTATTTGCAATCAACGTCAACCCTATGCAATAGTTCAAGGAGTCACACATTCCCTCAAAGGTAAGAAAGGGACAAGGTAATCAACAAATCAATGGACATCATCACACATGCTTTGCACTCCATGTCCATAGATATCCTTGTATTAGTCTCTTGTGTGTTTGGACTAACCCATGTAGGTGAGAAGAGGAAGGAAACAACAAGGATGCTCCCAACTCTTGGTGATCTTCATCAACTTTAAGCATCCACCACTACCTCACCAACATGAAGTCTTCATCGACAAAACCCAAGGTTAGTTTATCCCTCTTATGGGGGGATGTCACATCAAGGGGGAGCTTTACTCTAAGACTTGAGTCAAAGCATCTCTTAGTACGTGGCAACATTAAATGCTTTATGTAAAAGTGCTAACCCCACTTGTGCTCAAACGATGAGTATGACCTATGATCAAGTACTCTTACTTGGCTCCTAAGTCAAATACTCATATATAGATGACTTCGTCATCGCCAAAGTGCTTGTTAGATACTATTATGTTTGTGCATGTTTGCCATGATTTCATTTGACATCTTATTGTGTGAGCATGTTGGTCTGCATTTATTTTCTCATTCGAGGACATCCAATTGTTGCTATTTGGTCTTTGATTTATCTTTTGCCAATTGGATGGACAAGAATGCCTAGGACCACTCTTTAGATATCTATGCTTTCTCACCTCATACTCTATTCATGCTACATCACAAAATTTGAACAAGTGCTTTTTGACCCCTCTATGTGTGGAGCACTCGGAGTTCCGTATCGACAAGCACTGACCATTAAAACCTCCCAAGTGCATCTCGGTGGAACCAACCACAAAATCTCGGTCTCACCAAATGCCTAGGGTTGATCAGGTTTTCAATCTTGGTACCACCGATTCCATCTTCTCGGTTACACCGAGTTTCCCTGTCAACTGACAGTTGAGGAACTCGGTGACACCAAAAAGTTAGAATCGGTGCCACCAACAGTGGTGGGTATAAATATTGTGGACCCCGACGCTTTGAATTTCATCCTCAAACATTCACGCCTCAAAACCCTAAGCTTACGCCTTCGAGACCCCTGGTCGTCGCCCTTGTCTCCCCGCGCTCCTCCGCCGCTGGGAATCGCCGTCGTCGACGAAATCCTCTCCATCGTTGCCGCCATAGCGGATCCCCACCAAGTTAGGGTATGGATTCGACCTCCTTTGCACTCCTCGTCCGATTCTTGCGCATTGGATTTGATTTTATCTATAAGCCAGTCATTGCACGTATTACTATCCACACAAAATTCCAATAGTCTAGAGAATGTTAGATTTTTTAGGGTTTGCCTTCTGCCCGATGGAACTCGGTGGAACCGAAGCAAAGAAATCGGTCTCACCGATTTGTCTTTCTGTGTTGCTGAGAACTGTCTCGGTGGAACCGAGTACTTCTTTTCGGTCTCACCGAAAAGAGTGCCAAGGTTCTATTAAGAGGGATAGTTAGTCTCGGTATCACCAAAATTTTTGCTTCGGTTGTACCGATATTCATTTGAGAGAATGCAAAACTGTGGAAATCTATTGTTCAATCTTTCAAAAACCATCCTCACTTTGTGATGACTCATCTTCTTCTGCTCTTCTATACTCTATTCAGAGGGTCAGTATGTCAGATGCTGAGGACAATCAGAATTTGCCAGAGCAGGGTGCTGACATGAGTTCAGGCACAAGCCTAGAGTCCAGTTCCTTTTCAGATCCAGGCACCCCCAGGTCCCATGGGTTGACCAAAGTTGCTACAAGGACCAGAAAGAAGCTGAATTCAGATGAGGAGGATTCAGAGTTTATCCCTAAGGAGATTCTTGCCAAGAAGCAAGAGAAGGCTGCTAAGAAGTCTGCTACTGAAGCTACTTCTTCCAGGAGAGTTGTCAGCAAGATCTATGCCAGCTTTGAAACTATCAAAGCACATGAGGGTGCTAGAGCCACAATGTCCATTGACCCCCAAGGAAGTCTACGCCTAAGAAGGAAGGGGATAAGAAAGCCAGAAAGAGGATTATTAATGTGATTGGCAGGCCTACATCCATGTATGAAGATCCAGAGGAGGGTGCTGGTGCTGCTGCTGAGGAAGAGGAGGAAGAACATGTTGCAAAGGCTCCTCCCAAAGAAGGCCAAGAAGCTTATGGATGATTCTATGCTAATGACTGGCACATCCAAGAGCACCAAATCCAAGAAGGCTGCTGCTGAAAAGCCTAAGAGGACATCTAGGCAGATTCCAGCTTTTGAAAAGAACAAGGGAACTGCTTCCAGAGTTGAAGATGATGATGACTTGACAACTTTGATGAATCTTAGACCACACCTTCCACTACATGATGTCAGCCACCTAGTTGTCAAAGATATGAAGAAGAGGAAAGACTCAGGTTTGAGGGCATGGGGAGCTATTGATCCATAGCCTAGAGGAAGAAGACTGTTGTTGACTACAAATTCTACACCAGAGAGCAACAAGACTTTTATGAGACAGTGGTGCTAGACAAGAGCCCAGCAGTAAGTGATATGAGATATGTTGATTGGAAATTCATTAAGGAGAATGAGGACTACTTCCCAAGTGTCCAAGATAATTTCCACTGCATTGGTCCGGATGAGTTTGTTGGAAGAGAGCATACTACAGGGAACGATGAGATGATCGTGCAATTCTACTCCACTGCACATTTCTATGAAGATGCTAGGATTGTATGGATGACGGAAGGAGCAAGGTATGAATCTATTGTTGATGAGTGGGCTGCACTTCTAGGAGTTCCAGAGGTTCAGGATGGTGATTTGGATGTATAGTCAGAATCCAAGGCGAGCCACAATGCCATGAAGGATATGTATACTCCTATCCCTGCAGACGAAGTGCAATCTCACAAGCTAGGATCCATCTACTATCTGCAATCTGGCCTCCGTACCATGAACACTATTCTGAGGCATACCTTGATGCCCAAGTCGGGAGATGACAAGATGATCCGAGGCTAATCCATCAACATGTTGATCCATCTTGATGGACACACCAGGATTAGAGTTATGGACTTAACTGTTGAGACAATTAAGAGGGTTGCTGTTGATCAAAAGCGCTTTTGCTGCTATGCACCCTACATCCAGATGCTTATCAACTCTCAGTTGGAAAAACACATATTTGCTCTAGATCGTCCACATTTGCCCCTACAGCCATAGCTTGAGGATAACATCATGGTGATGGACCCAGATCATCCCACATTTGCTACAGCTCAGGCAGAGGCAGTTCGAGCCACTAGTGCTCAAGTCCCTAGATCCAGAAATGAGTGAATGGATCTTTTGATCTCAGTAGTTCAGGGCATGCAGAAGGATATTAAGGGCATTCTGGACAACCAGAACAGTCTTGTGAGGATCTTTGAAACGAGGATCAAGACTCTCAATGACAAGGTGGAGAAGGTGACTAAGATAGTCATAGAGCTTCAGAAAGAAGTTGACTCAGTGCACATCCCTGGGATTTCTACTACTTATTCTTCTGATGATGATGTTGATGATGAGTAGGATGGATCACCTCTCAGGCCGAGCACACAGTTCACTACTCAGGCTAGTCAGCCACAGTGCCTACTCCAGACTTGAGGCCCTCTTCATCAGCTCCTGCCCCATCAGCTCCAGTTCCTCCAATATCCACTCCAGATCCATCCACGACATCTGCAGAGATCTTCGCCGATGATGTTCTGTCATCTCCTTCATCAACATCCAGAGGAGATCAGCCCAAGAATGCTTAGATATATGCCTTTGAACTTTTTGGTAACTTGTTGCCAAAGGGGGAGAAGTGTATATAGATCTTTAGGCTTCGAGAGAGAGAGCATTTTGGTGTTTGTTGCTTTTTCAAAAAACAATTGCTTTTGGTTGTTGTGATACTCTTTTGCTTTGCTTGTGATACATGTTTGATGACGTTTGAGCATACGCTTTAATGTGTGATGCTACTATTTCCTATCATCTTAATGCTTATGTGATGATCATTCATCTTTGGTTGATTGTGTTGTGCTATGATGTTCATTCTAATTATTATCACATGCCACCAAGTGGTATGTGACATGTAAGAAGTGACCCATGTACCTAATCGATTGTGCATTTGCATTCAAACGCAAATTTAAAATAATGCACAAATTTAGGGGAGCTCTTGCTTATCACATACTTCTCAAAGCAATAATTATATTCATTGATTATATCTTTGTCGAACCTTTGATGTATATGTTGTCATCAATTACCAAAAAGGGGGAGATTGAAAGCACATTTTCTCCCTTGGTGGTTTTGGTAATTAATAGCAACATATAAGTCATTGAACTAATGTTTCCACCAAGTATATTTCAGGAAAAGTTCAATGATAGGAATGGCAAAAGGATTGTGGAGATTGTGGACTTACCCGGGATGCAAGGAAATAGGTTGGCCAAGCTTCAAGCAAGAGGACTCTACATTTTACATTTGTAAGAAATCATCTTGAGTCCATAGGAAAGCCAATACTATTAAAAGGGGGTAAGGTTTTGTTGGTGAACAAAATGCTCATACGTGCACAAATGATAGTGACCAAAAACATCCACAAGCTCTCCCACCAAAGACAGTATATAGCCAAACATTCAAAATTGGTGCAACCAACATTCCTATCCCAGTGCCACCGATTCCAAACCCTAGACAGACTCAGCAAAACCCTAGCCACTTCGGTGCAGCCGACACTGCTTTTGGTGCCACTGAGTTGGGCAGCCAACTTTCTGTTATGCAAGTTCACATTTTCGGTCCATCCGAGAATGTTGAATTGGCATCACTGAGTTTGGCAATTCTGACCATTCGTCACCTTGTTTGGGCAACCGAGATTCCTATATCGGTCTCACCGAGATTCAAAAGTTGCCACATTTTGGTCACTTCAGTACCACCAAGATTAACACATCAGTGTTACTGAGTCTGACTTATTGTGTGTAACGGTTGGATTTTTGGGGATGCCTATATATACCCCTCCACCACCACTTACTCGAAAGAGAAACACTCAGAACTATTCCATACCTATCCTATCAGATTTTCTGAGAGAGAACCACCTACCCTTGTGTTGAGATCAAGATCTTCCACTCCAACCATATGGATCTTGATTTCTAGCCTCCCCAAGTTGCTTTCCACCAATCCCATCTCTTATACCAAGCCACATCTATGAGGGAGTGATTGTGTGTTGAGGAGTCTATCATCTTGAAGCACAAGAGCAAGGAGTTCATTGTCATTACCGAGCCTATTACCTTTTGGAGGGTGGTGCCTCCTAGATTGGCTACGTGTCGCTTGGGAGCCTCCTACTTCATGTTGTGGAGTGAACCAAGAAGTTTGTAAGGGCAAGGAGATCACCTACTTCGTGAAGATCTACCCATAGTGAGGCTAGTCTTTCGTGTACGGAAGCCGTATGGAATAGTCATGGTTGCTACTTCGTGGACCCTTATGGGTGGAGCCCTCCGTGGACTCTCGCGACCGTTACCCTCCGTGGGTTGAATACTCCATAAACGTGGATGTACGATAGCGCCACCTATCGGAACCACGGGAAAAATCGTCGTGTCTACAATTGCGTTTGATCTTCCTCCCCTATCCCTTTTACTCATGCGTGTTGTTACTTTCTGTTGCTATACTCTTAGACTTGCATGTGTAGGGTGAAATTGACTTGCCATGAATGCTAAAACTGCTAAAGCTAAAATTTGGGAAAAGGCAAAACTTTTATTTGGTCAAGTAGTCTAATCACCCCCCCTCTAGACCTACTTTCGATCCTACACGCGCGAAGGGAAGCGAGTCCTCCTCCTCACCCACATCGAGCAAGGTTTTTCTCTGCCTTCGCACCCATTTATCCGCGGTTTCTTGAATTTGTTTGGAGCTCAACTCCCCACTTTCCTCCGAATGCCATCTCGTACCTTGTCGTTTTCATAACCTTGTGCGAGTGCTTCCTGGGCTGTCCTCACCATTGGGGTTTGTTTAAACACATCTTCACTGTCCGATCCTAGTCGGTCAAAAAGGCCAACCCAGATGATGATAAGACCCATGTCATTCAGTTATGTGGGGGCTTGAGACTCCAAAAGAGAGCTAGAAGCTCCTTTCCGTCGATGACTTTTCCTGAATCTGTTCGGGGTTGGCAGTCGACTTGGTTCTACTGTAACAACGTTGCATCTCCCAACATGTCGACTGGCCTTCCCCCCTTTACACCAAAGCGACCCAGTACTCCCAAATCACTATCACTGACAGAAGGAGAGAAAGTCCAAGAAAGAATCTTAGTGAATGCGGTAGTAAATCTGGTTTGTGGCGGAATGACTAGTATGGATCTGGTGGAAACATTTCTCACTCGACGAATCCAGCCACTTCAAGCGAGGGACCACGCTATGTGGCACTATTTGGGCCCTAAGGACACCACTCGGACACATCCAGAGGAAGTCTCAGAGGAAACTGTCGCACAGTGGCTTCGGAGCATCACTGGAGCCTGTGACAATCCCCTGGGAGCCAAGCGGATCTTGCCTTTCTCTGTTGAGAACCCACCGCCGAATCTGATAAGTTATATCTTTGTCGAATGCTTTCATGTTTCGTCGAGTGATTGGGTCATCAGTCGACTGACTTTACTATTTGAATCTCGTAGGAGTTGACAAACATGTACTCGCCCGTGACGAATGGTGATCAGCCCAATGACGGGGAAGAGAGCGAGGGCGGCAGCGTTGACGCCGATCATGCCGAGGACAGCGAGGGAAATTATGAGGACTCGAAGGAGAGCAAGGAAGAGGTTGAGTCTCTACCTCGCAAAGAGTGTCGCTCCAAGCAGTACCAAGATCTAATAGCTGCCCAAGTAAATCTTTGGCATCGATCACCCAGAATCCGAAGCGCGTCCGGGCCGCAACATCTAAGACGACTAAAAAAGCGGCGAAACATCCCAAGACTGACGCGCCAAAACCTCGAAAGGCTCTACCCCACATGAAGATCGTTGTGCCCGTTGCTTCAACATGAGTGTTCATTTTCCTTCTTTTGTTGTTGCGTGGAACTTCATATCTTTGCTGACCGAGTGGAATTTGTTTGTTAGAGCCACTACCTCGGTGATGTCGCCTCCATGGGACGAAGAGGAGCATATGGAAGTGGACACTGCTGATGCGGCCACCTCCCAATGAGGTATAACAAACCCTCACTTTGTTCGTTTTTTGGGGAATGATTTGCTGATTGAATAAACTGATGTTGTCGACTAGTAGTTGCAGAAGTCATCCAGTTGGAGTACGGTGAAGAGCCACCATGGGGTACGGGCGGTGAAGGTGTGACCTTAGGCACTCCATGCTTAAGCACTCAGAGAACATCATCAGGGAAGACGCCTCATAGGTCGACTACTGAGTCGTCTCAAGGGCTTGGCGACTCGTCCCAAGTCAGAACTGAGCTTGCGGATCCACTGTCGAGTGTGCCGTCAGCCACTTTGGCCATTGTGGCCTCGACGCCAATTGGACAGCCTCAAGCAACTTTAGCTACTCCAGCCACAACATCAACTCACCCGATGTCTGCCTTTCCTCTGTATCGCGTCCCGGAGGACCAGAATGGAGCTGGCAAACAGGCCATGATCCAAGCAAAGAAGATGATGATGCGTATGAAGGAGGCGTACGAAGCCAGCAAGTTGGCTTATGATGTCAGCTCAGCGCTTCGCACCAATGTCCGAGTAAGTGCGATTGTAAGTTCATTTCTGATTGAATTTCTGTCTTTCTTGATTGTACACCCACTGGGTGTTTTACTTTCGAAGCAAATATGCTTGATTTCCTCTCGAGTAGATCAGGTCTTAGTCGAGTGGTTTCTGGTCCACTGGGGACACGCTCAGTGCACCCACTTGGTGTAGTCCCCGAGACCGCTGTCGAATGGTGACGACATCATTAGGGGTCTTAGAATTATTTTGATAACCACTCGATAGGTCAAGTGATAGCAGGTCCAGTGGGGGGACGCTGAGTGCACCCATTGGGTGTAGTCCCCGAGATCGTTGTCGAGTGCTTGCATCGGCGGGGGTCTAATAGAGATGATATTTGCAGGCTTGCGCACTTTTTTGGTTGCTTGTCACTCGACGGGTCGAGTGATAGCAGGTCCAGAGGGGGCACGCTGAGTGCACCCACTGGGTGTAGTCCCCGAGACTGCCATCGAGTGCTTGCATCGGCGGGGATCTGATAGAGACCTTTTTTGCTCAGACAGGTCGGACCTGGTCGAGTGGTTTCGTATCCAGTGGGGCATGCTGAGTGCACCCACTGGGTGTAGTCCCCGAGACTACTGTTGATCATTGACGATGGGCAATAGTCTTAAGAACTTGGTCTCAGGGTTCTTTTTCGTACGCGGAGTACGCTTGTCACTCGGTTTGTCGAGTGAGTTATTTGCCTTAGTGTTTCCACTTCTGAATGCTTGTCTTAGGTACGGAGAGGTCTGAACCTACCCTATAGGTTTCATGGACATCATTTCCATCAACCATGATATGACACAGGTTTCATGGACATCATTTCCATGAACCATGATATGATGCAGGTTTCATGGACATCATTTCCACCAACCATGATATGATGCTTTTTCAGGGGTGTGGGGTGGGGCGGGGAGCCACCAACCAGTTGACTGAGCTCGTTCCTTTCCACTCGGGAGTGGACAAATTTTAATGCTGACTGAACTACTTCTTTGCTGATTTCAGAAAGCTTGCAAACTTGGGAGTCGGTACATCGACCTGGAGAAGGAGAAGAATCAGCTTCAATTGGATCTGGAGGTGTTCAAGAACAATCTAGACCGTGCACAGGTTGAGCTGAGGACCCTGGGAGATAATCTTTGTCAACCAACTGCCCTATTACTTTCATATTCCATCCTTTGAAGTGAGTGTCCTCTCTCGAACAGACGTGCGTGATGAGAATCACCGACTCCAAGCGTGACTCAACAATGTTATTTCTTTAGATACCATGAAGAAGGCGCTGGAGGACAAGGACAAGGCATTCGCTGATGCTCAAAAGGTGACGAGGCAGAAAACTGAGGCTGACGAGAAAAAACTTGCCGCAGCTAAGAAGCTAGAAGAAGAGAACATGAAACTCAAGCAAGAATGGGTTGACTGGATCAAGAAGACCGAACATCTAAACATGAGGAGCAATGGTCTGGAGAAGTACTGGGAGACTTTGGGAAGAAGATGTTCAGCATGCTCGACAGTAACTTTCTTTCACCAAGTGGACTTCCTTAATTCCCATAGGACAATAGCGTGACCATCTTTCCATTCTCTCTTCATATAGAATTCTTCCAAGACGTTGAAAAGGAGACCGAGGAGATTGAACCAAATCTGGATTCCACCAAGTCGCCCGTCGGGGATGTTGTGGCCATGAATATGTTTCGTCCCGACATTCGTCTCAAAAATGTTCAAGAGTATATCACTCGACTGAGGGCTGCACTGGAGAAGATTGACAAAGAACTATGTCCAGAAGACAGCCTCCAGACTAACCTTTAGTTGATGATCATCCATCTCAATGAGTTTCCCAGTCGAGTGCAAGCATGGAAAAAAATCTGTTGCTCGCTGCAGAGCCGACGTGGCACTTTCACTCGTCTGAGTCCATTGCAAGGAGTCAAATGAGGACAAACTGAAGGCTCTCCAGGTGATCAACACAAAGAAACTTCAATTCGAGGACTTCATGGAGACCTTCATCAATGCGGCCACTCGGATTGCTAATGGGATTGATCTGAACACCTTTGTCGAGCCCACAAGTCCCACATGTGCTTAATGAAACTTTGATCGCAGTTAAAACTTTATTTGCCTCGGTATGCCGTGTGGTGATGTAATCATTTAAAACCTCATTCAGGCCATAAGCCTGAGCACTTTCGTTTGTGCGAACAACTTTTGTCCGCATTAGGAACATTGGATCTATCTGCACTTCGCTTTCAATCCTTTGTTTGGCTAAATTTGTTTTGCTCCCGAATGGAATGGATCTTCAGCACTCGGAAGAATTTCGGACTTAAGCAAAGATCGATTTGCAGCTAAGCCCCCGAGTGGGAGGATCACTCATCACTCGAAGAAATTTTTAACTTTAGACGAAGACTGATTCGCAGCTAAGTTCCCCAGTGAATGGAATGCAATCCACTCGGTAGTTTTTTTTAACTTAGACAAAAGCTGGTTTGCAGCTAGGCCCCCGAGTGAGAGGATCGCTCATCACTCGGAGAAGTTTCTGAACTTGGACGAAGACTGATTCGCAGCTAAGTGTCTGAGTGAACATTATGTTATCCACTCGGAAGGTTTTTTAACTTAGGCGAAAGCTGGTTCGCAGCTAAGCCCCTGAGTGAGAGGATCGCTCGTCACTCGAAGAAGTTTTGAACTTAGGCGAACACTGGTTCGCAGCTAAGTTTCCGAGTGAACATTATGTTATCCACTTAGAAGGGATGTTTAACTTAGGCGAAAGCTGGTTCGCATCTAAGCCGCCAAGTAAGAGGATCCCTCGCCACTCGAAGAAGTTTTGAAGTTAGACAAAGACTGGTTTGCAGCTAAGTTTCCAAGTGAACATTATGTTATCCACTCTGAAGGTTTTTTAACTTAGGCGAAAGATGGTTCGCAGCTAAGCCGCCAAGTGAGAGGATGACTCGTCACTCAGAGAAGTTTAGAACTTAGGCAAAAATCGTTCGCAGCTAAGTTTCCGAGTAAACATTATGCTATCCACTCGAAAGGTTTTTTTAACTTAGGCAAAAGCTGGTTCGCAGCTAAGCCCCTGAGTGAGAGGATCGCTCGTCACTCGGAGAAGTTTTGAACTTAGGTGAAGACTGGTTCGCAACCCCCGGGTGAGAGGATCGCTCCTTACTCAGAGTGTTTTTGAATGTGAGATTGCACGATCAGAATCGACAATAGACTACAGGATTCATAATTTTGATGAACAAAATTGTCTGGACTACTCTTATTACATCAAAACAACTCAATCGTCAAGTGTAAAAATGTCAAAGTAAATCTGCATTCCAGTTGCATGTTCTAGATCTTGCATAAGTCGAGGCTTCAATCCTTGGAGGATAAGACCATTTGCTCGCTCAGCTTGACCATTAGTCTAGGGGTGCGCAATGGATGCGTAATCCACCCGAGTGCCTTGGGTGAAGCAGGAATGTCGGAACTCTTTCGAGTCAAAGTTTGAGCCATTGTCTATAATGATACTATGGGGAACTCCATATCGGAATGTTATCTCGTTCATGAATTTGATAGCAGTCCACGAGTTCAACTTCTTTATGGGCCTAGCCTCAGTACACTTAGTGAACTTGTCGACTGCTACAAGCAAGTGAGTAAACCCACTCTGACCTGTTCGAAAAGGACCGACCATATCCAAACCCCATACAGCGAACGGCCAGACGAGTGGAATAGTCTTCAAAGCGGACACATGCTTATGTGATAAGTTTGAATAGAACTGGAACCCTTCACAATGATCAACAATCTCCTTAGCCATTTCGTTGGCGTGCGGCCAGAAGAAACCCCTTCGGTATGCTTTGGCAACAGTCATGCGGGAAGATGCATGATGACCACAGGTCCCCGAGTGAATTTCCTCCAAAATCATTCGACCTTCTTCAGGAGATATGCACCACTGAGTCATGCCAGTTATGCTTTCTCTGTAAAGTTGGTCATCGATCACGACAAAAGGCCTTGGATCTACGGACAATCTATCGAGCTTCAACCTCGTCGTCTGGGAGTTCTTGTCTCAATATGTATGCAATATAAGGCACTGTCCAGTCGGGAGTGATGACCAGAATCTCCATGACCAGATCTATGACCGTCGGGACATCAACTTTAGTCGGGTTAGAGGCGCTTATTACTTGCGGGGGCTCTTCGGTGAAGGGATCTTCCTGCATCGAAGGTGAATGTAGGTGTTCCAAAAACACATTGCTAGGTACATGCTTCTGAGTGGATCCAATTTTTGCTAACTCGTCGGTTGCCTGATTCTTCACTCGGGGAACTGTTGGGGAACGTCGCATGGGAAACCAAAAAATTCCACCGCACACGCAAGATATATCCATTGTGATGAGCATCTACGAGGGGGAGAGTGGATCTACATAGCCTTGTAGATCGCTAAGCGGGAAGCGTTAAGAAACATGGTTGATGTAGTCAGCCATCTTCGCGATCCAAATCGCCAAGCGTCCCGCGATCCAATCACGATCCGTCCCGATCTAGCACCGAATGAACAGTACCTCCGCGTTTAGCACACGTACAGCTCGCTGACGATCTCTAGCTTCTTGATCCAACAAGAGGGAGTGGAGAGGTAGGTGAGTTCTTCGGTAGTGCGATGGCGTGGCGGCGATGGTGGTGGAACTATTCTGGCAGGGCTTTGCCTAAGCACCGCCGAACAAGACTAGAGGAGAAAACTGATCTAGTGAACTAGAGGGAGCACGTGGCAATTAGGGTTAGCCCTCACCTCTAAACCTCTAGTATATATAGGAGGAGGGGGAGGCTACGCCCTAGGGCTGCCCTTGATTCGGCCGAAGTGGGGAGGAGAGGGAGTTGGACTCCAATATTACTCCTAGTAGGACTCCTCCCCCACTTGGAAACCTTTCCACCTTTGGGCTTTTGCCTCCTACCTTCACCCCAACCACATGGGCCCTTAGGGGGGATTCGTCCAGCACACCAGGGGCTGGTCTGCATCCTCTCATAGCCCATGAGGCCCTTGGGTCGAGACACCCTCCCAATGGTCCCCGGTACCCTCTCGACACTCCCGATACACTACCGATGAGCCCGAAACTTTTCCGGTGACTAAAACAGGACTTCCTACATATCAATATTACCTCAGACCATTCTAGAGCTCCTAGTGACGTCTGGGATCTCATCTGGGACTCCGAATAACCTTCGGTCACCATCATACATAACTCTATACTATCGAAACATCACCGAACCTTAAGTGTGCAGACCCTGCAGCTTCGAGAACTATGTAGACATGACCGAAACACCTCTATGGTCAATAACCAATAGCGGGACTTGGATGCCCATATTGGTTCCTACATATTCTACGAAGATCTTTATTGGTTGAACCTCTATGTCAAGGATTCAGTTAATCCCGTATGCTATTCCCTTTGTTCTTCGGTATGTTATTTGCCCGAGATTCGATTGTCGGTATCTCTATACCTAGTTCAATCTCGTTACCGACAAGTCTCTTTACTCATTCAATAATCCAAGATCCTGTGTGAAGGGGATATACCCCATGGTATGACCCGGCCTGGCGACTCACGGAAGACCCAGCCGAAGACATGACATCTTATTTATGACCCAGCAAGCGGGTCACAGGATGACCAAGCCCAAGACCCGACGGGTGAGCCGGCGCCAGGCGGCTCACAAGAAAAGGCCCACAGGAGAGAAGGATTCCCTTAAAGGAAATAAGACCCGGAGTAGGATTCGGGAGAGACTAGTCCTAATCCTACTCCTAGTAGGACTCTATTTGTAAGCCTACCCTCTCCACTTATATAAGGAGGGGTAGAGCACCCCTAGAGGGACCAGTTCTCAAGATACACAAGTCTACAAGTTTAGACAACACAAGATATTAGAGACACAAGAGATTAGAGGTAGTGATTAGCACCCTTGTAACCGAGAGATCTTCATCATCATCAATACGAGACAAGCAGGACGTAGGCTTTTACCTCCATCGGAGGGGCCGAACCTGGGTAAAACTCCGTGTCTTCTCGATTCCGATCAACCCCTTCAAGTCGCCATGTTGTTGCGTCTCGCCCCAAACCTAAGTCCGTTTGACCCACACATCTGCCATGACAAATCCACGATAGTTGGCGCCCATCGAGGGGCCAGCACGCAGTGGTGGTGAGGTCTTTAAGGGATTTCTTCAGGAATCGAGAATGTTGCAAATAGCCAGATGAAGGGAAGCCGGCATGTTTGAGATTGAGATTGCAAAGTTTTAGGGTTGTGACCGCCATGCACGCCATGAGAAGGTAATCTGGAAGACCAGCCAAGACTCTACGGCTACCAAGGCGGATCTGGCCTATTAGTGCGATAGAAGCCACCGGCTGACAGTTCAATATATCCCATACAATAGCCATATACACAATTGATGGATTCAACGAGCGAATACAGAAGTGTTCAGACAAACTACTATTGAGATCATGCAAAAGTATAGAATAATTACGGGACGGGTACGAGCTGAAGACTAGCGAAATCTGAAGCCGGGTCGTTGTTGTTCCCTATGATACATCAAAAGAATATGCTGACATGGGTTCTCTAAACCGACCCGGAGGAGGATCGAGGATGTGGTCGTGAGCACAGATTCAGATGTCACCATGGCCGTGCCGAAGTGGTCGCTCCTCCCGCATCGCTCCTCTGCAACCGAGCCCTGACCGCCCAGCCGGGTCATATCGCTCCTGCCCATGGCCGCAGGCTCTGCCGCTCCACGGACGGCTCCCACCACACGCCTCACATCGAGCTGGGCTTGCGCCGCTGCTCCCGTCTTGGCCGTAGCTTGCCTTGCCAGAGCTGTGCCCGCCCTGCAGCCATGGGCTCCATTGCGTTGTCCGCCTCACTTCAAACCGACTACGCATCAGAGCCGTGCTAGACCGCCGCACCCGTGCGCCGCCCGCGTCGTGCTACCGCGCCTGACTAGTCGTCGTCGCCTCGAAGGCCAACGCCTTGGGCCGGCTCCACCCCGTGCTGCCGCGCACCTCCTGACCAGGTGGCCGCAGCTACGCCCCGCCGGCTCGAACTCCTGCCCGCTCGCCCTGGCCTACTTGCGGCTATCGCACGGGTAAGGAGGAGTGGAAGGTGTTTGGATAAGAACGTAGGGGCCGGTTGAGAAGATAAGAGCCTAAAAAAACAGGTCTATGAACAAGGGAATACACGTGATGCATTACGTGGAATACTACTATTCTCAGATCAATTTTAAATAGATCTTGGCCAGTGTCTGAACAACGCCGGATGATTCGTCGGGCTCGTCTGTCTCGCCTGACGTGGCGGCTCGCCTTCGTTGTGGTTTCCTCTGCGTCCACACCCCTGTCTCTCGTAGTTGCATCCAAGCCGGCCCACTGCCGAGCCACCGCAGCAACTTCCGCCTCTGTCATGGCCTCACTTTTCTTCTGCCATGGTTGTTCGCTGGCTCGAGCCATCCTGTCCGTAATTGGATGAGGCTTGGTATGAAGAAATCCAGCCTGAGTGGTGTTGTGCATTGGATCAAATGTCGTTTCCAACACATCAGGTGATATTTGTCAAGTCTATGTTAATCGCATATATTAATTTCATTAAGAGCAATTATCTTGGCATGTAATATTTTTTATGCAGGACAGTAATTCAAGTGGCTTTTTACCGCGGAGATGGAGGCGCGTCAACATCATCATGCACCGATGTGCTGCGCAGGCTTACGACGTCGCGACCGTCTCTCGCGACCACACTGGATTACAATGCTCCGGCCGTCTCTCGCCACCCGTGCCGGCTTTCAATGCCATATACCGGCTTACAATGCCGCGGGTGACCCCGGGCGACTCACCGATTGCATCGGCTTACAATGCCACGGTCAACCTCAAACTTCCAGTAAAGATCCTCAAGCCGCCTCTTCGAGTCAACTTAAGGCTCGGGGGCTACAGACATGGCAGGACACATTTGGTCGTTTTCAATGAGAAGCCCGAGTCTTTGCAAGATGAAATTTTTCGGCTCAGAAATTTGAGTTGAAGTGGTCTATTCGCCGTCAAAACGGCTGATCTATCATCTGGCTTTATGCCCTATCAAGCGTTGTGGCAGGGAGGCTTCTTGCCTTCGGGTATAGCTCACATCTCCCCTGTGCAATCATCTTTTATGCTGGTGCAAGGAGGCTTCTTGCCTTCGGGTATAGCTCACTTCTCCCTTGCACAGCTGGCGATATGCCCAATTAAGCACTGTTGCAAAGAGGCTTCTTGCCTTCGGGTTAGCTTACTTCTCCTTTGCACTGCCAGCTGTTATTAAAATGTTGCAAGGAGGCTTCTTGCCTCCGAGTATAGCTTACTTCTCCCTTGCACAGTTGTCTTTATGCCTAGTTTAGTTACATTAAGCGTTGTTGTTGATGGAGGCTTCTTATCTTTGGTATAGCTTACAAGACCCTAAGACAACAGCGTGTACACCAAATTCTAGTTGCTTATCAAATGCGGCCATCAAAGGGGGCTTCTTACCGACGGGTATCGCTTATCTCACCCTAATGGCCGGGTTTATGCCACTTCCGGTTACTTATTAACCGCGGTTGTCGAAGGGGGCTTCTTACCGATGGGTTCGCTTATCTCACCCTAACAACCGGCGTTTATGCCAATATTCAGTTTCTTATCAACTGTAGCTGTTGAAAGAGGCTTCTTGCCTTCGGTTATAGCTTGCTTCTCCTTTCAAACAACCGGATTTATGTCGTCTCAGGCTAATTATTAGCCGCGGCTGTCGATGGAGGATTCTTGCCTTGGGGTGTAGCTTACATCTCCCATCGATAGCCGGCATTTGTTGTACTCTTACCAGTAAATCTCACCTAGAGACCCTGAGCCGGTTCAAGAAATTGACGGCCAATCTCGCCTAGAGACCCTGAGCTGGTTCAAGAAATTGACGACCAATCTCGCCTAGAGACCCTGAGCCGGTTCAAGAAATTAACGGCCAATCTCGATAGAGACCCTGAACTGGTATGAGTTCAAGCATCGAGTCCACCCATAAGAACCACCATATGAGTTTTTTGAGGAAAGCAAGATCATCATCACATATTGCATCATGCCGGCTTATCAAACCGGGTCAGAGCAAGGTTATGAGAAAAGGAGCAATGTTATGAAAGGTATACATCTCCGGGTTGAGCTTCTTTAAGCCGCCCTCACAACAATGCAGAATATATTCTGTCTTGTTCCTTTTTGCAGGTTTTATCTCTTAAGATGAGCTGCCGTTAAAGTATTCTGCAAAAGCAAATGGATTTTTAAATAGCCAACATGGCTAGATCTTCATGGTTTATCATAACCAGTAATAAATGATTGGGGTTTTTCAAACCAGCTCGGAGAAATTATTATCTTGCAAAGAGATGCCCTATCAGATATAATGCCATGTCATCTAAATTGGCCGGTTCTCGGATTTCTTTAATTGTGCTCTGTAGTAATATACAACACTCACGGATTTCTCAAACTTATATTTGTCGGGTTGCACCGCAACCACGAGCAGGAATTTCATGTCAAAGACAAAGGAATTATTCCAGGATGTTCATTCCGGGTTATATTACGACCACGGTCAAAGATTCATTCAAAAAATTATGGTGAGACGTATTATTCTCACATAGTCCCGAGTCACCGCAGGCAGACGACCCGACACTTGGGGGCTACATTATCCAAAGTCCAAGTTTATATCAATTATGCAAGTCCCATGTCGCTGCAAGCATGCACCACGACACTTGGGGGCTAATGCAAGCCAGTTTTCAAACCATTATATCATCAGCAAGACCATATTACCTCAAGAAAATGAGCCGGACCTTCTATATTTTTCTAAAAAGTCCTAGCCCGGTAATTCTTACTGACTCGACACTTGGGGACTACACCACTCAGATCAAACTTTCTAAAAAGTCCCAAGTCGCCGCAGGCGTGCGACCCGACACTTGGGGGGCTACAGTATTCAGCTGTTCCAACAGATTAAGAGATTCAAATTGAAGACCCGGTGCATCATATTCTGATGAGTCGGCCCTTGGGGGCTACAGCCGCTGAAGCTTTCTAATGAGCCGGATCTTGGGGCTACACCCGCCGAAGCATTATAAGATATAAGGCAATTATAAGTCCCAGGTTGCTACAGGCAGGACAACCCGACACTTGGGGGCTACACAGTCCAAAATTTTATTTGCAAAGCACCAAGTTATCATGGATAATCTCGGAGCTTGGGGGCTACAGGTAATATGGACATATCAAAAACTTTGAGGAGAATTTTCAAGATATTAAATATGGAGTTCAGTTGTTAGACCCGGCGTCACCAACACTTATGACCCGGTGTTATCAAAAGATCATAACCCGCCAGAGTTTATATAAGCCGCTCAGCTTCACGACAATGGAAGTCCGGTTCTACATCAGATAGATTTTTCATCCCAATATTTATCAAGTCAGTTGGATTCTAATTACTTGACCTGGAGTCACCAACAATAATGACCCGGCATCATCAATGATTATGACTCGGCGGAGATGACCCGCCAAGAGTATTGGAAGCCGACTCAATCGCATATGGGTGTTCTATTCTCAATATTTTTCAAAAGACATTGACAAGCAAGATGATTATCAAGACGACTCATTCATATGGAGAAAAGACCTGGATTTCTGAGAAGCCATTTTATAAGCCGGCCAAAGGAGCAAGCCGACCACTTAACATATTTGTTGCTCTTATTTCAGGAGCTTACCATGAATAAATTCAAGCTAACCTAGGGGCTAATGACGGGGATATACCCCATGGTATGACCCGACCTGGCGACTCATAGGAGACCCAGCTGAAGACATGACATCTTATTTATGACCCGGCAAGCGGGTCATAGGATGACCAAGCCCAAGACCCGGCGGGTGAGCCGACGCTAGGTGGCTCAGAAGAAAAGGCCCACAGGAGAAGGCCCACAAGAGAGAAGGATTCCCTTAAAGGAAATAAGACCCGGAGTAGGATTCGTGAGAGACTAGTCCTACTCCTACTCCTAGTAGGACTCTATTTGTAAGCCTACCCTCTCCACTTATATAAGGAGGGGTAGAGCACCCCTAGAGGGACAAGTTCTCAAGATACACAAGTCTACTAGTTTAGACAACACAAGAGATTAGAGACACAAGAGATTAGAGACACAAGAGATTAGAGGTAGTGATTAGCACCCTTGTAACCGAGAGATCTTCATCATCATCAATACCAGACAAGCAGGACGTAGGCTTTTACCTCCATCGGAGGGGCCGAACCTGGGTAAAACTCCGTGTCTTCTCGATTCTGATCAACCCCTTCAAGCCGCCACGTTGTTGCGTCTCACCCCGAACCTAAGTCCATTTGACCCGGACATCTGTCGTGACAAATCCATGACACCGTGGCTAACACCTTAGTCACATTTCTTGCAAGGCTTATTGTGATGTTGTATTACCAGTGGGCCCTGAGATACCTCTCCGTCATACAGAGTAACAAATCCCAGTCTTGATCCATACCCACTCATCAGACACTCTCGGAGATATCTGTAGATCACCTTTATAGTCACCCATTTACGTTGCAACATTTGATACACACAAGGCATTCCTCAAGTGTTAGTGAGTTGCATGATCTCATGGTCAGAGGAAGAGATACTTGACATGCAGAAAACTACAGCAATAAACTGACACGATCAAATGCTATGTTTATAGTTTGGGTCTTGTCCATCACATCATTCTCCCAATGATGTGATCCCGTCATCAAATGACATCTCATGTCAATGGCTAGAAAACCTTGACCATCTTTGATCAACGAGCTAGTCTACTAGAGGCAAATTAGGGACAAAGTGTTGTCTATGTATCCACACATGTAATGTGTTTCTAGTCAATACAATTATAGCATGGATAATAAACAATTATCATGAACAAGGAAATATGATAATAACCATTTATTATTGCCTCTAGGGCATATTTCCAACAGTCTCCCACTTGCACTAGAGTCAATAATCTAGCTCACATCACCATGTGATTTACATTGTAATGAATCTAACACCCATACTATCATGGTTTTATCATGGCAGATGTCTGGGTGAATGGAGTTGGATTCGAGGCCATCGCTAACGTGATGGACTCAGAGGGGTTGATCGGGATGAAGGACACGAGTTTACCCAGGTTCGGCCCCTCAAGTCGAGGTAATAGCCTACGTCCTGCTTGTTCTTGTATTGCTTGTTGTATCGATTACAAGGGAGCTAAAGCTTGACCTAATTCTCAATTACCTTGTCTCTAAGTCGCCCCGAGTCTGCCTTTATATAAGAGGTCAGGACCACGAGTCTTTACAATTGTCTAACTGGGTCTCATTGTCTATCCGAGTCTTACTCTATCTTCTTGTCCAAACTGTCTCCGAGTGACTTACACGTCCGGGTCTTCTCAGTCCGGGCCACCTTGCGGCCCACACTATGAGCCGCCTATCTTCATGGACCATAGGCTTTACGGCTCACCCTCGGGCCGGCTCACGAGCCATCAACATGACCTGGAGCCTTCAAGGGCGGGTCATATTGCGGGGTTATATCCCCAACATTAGGCCCCAGGTTGAATTGAGCTTGCTCACTTCATCCTTCTCTTCTGCTCTTTGGCAAGTCGCCGGTGATGACCCGACATGACGTCATGAGATCTGCTGACGTACCACCGAATCTTTTATGAAATGGTTAGCCCAAAAATCGAGGCGTCCGCCTCGGTCAAATGGTTCCCGTCACCTAGATTTTTGCGTCTGCCTCATCTTCTCTTTAAATAAGACCTATTGCAGGGGGAAACATTCCTTCTCCCGCTCTCCCTTTGTCTTCTTCCCTTCATCATCTCTGCTCCAGCGCTCCCTGCTCCGGCACCGTCTTCTCGTCATCGTCAACCAGGCCGCTGCATCAACCTGAGTCATACTAGAGTCTCTTTCGCGTCCGCCGCTCCATCATCGGTAAGTCCAAGCTCCCCCTAGATCCATCGCCACCATAGTAGGGTTCTCGGGAAGCTCCGCCGCCGCCGCTCGGGCTCCTCCATCGCCACCATTAGGGTATTCCGACTCCGCCGACGTCTTTTAGCGCGCGTCCCCGCCGTGCCGCCGCGTACAAGGTAGCCGTGCGCAATGCATGGACCGTTGCGGCTCTGTTTCATTCTTCTCTGTTCCGCCTGTTCTTCGCTAGGTCTAGGAATAAGAACCTATTTTCCTGTTTTTGTAGATCCATAATTGCAGCGGTAGTTTGTGAAACCTGTTTTTCACGACTTAGCTGATTTTCTCTCCTCCTTTCTTTGTTGAACCGCCAGACCTCTCCGGCTCTCATCAGCCAGACTATGGCGTAGTATTTGTAGAGCCCTTAAAATTGTAAACCGTCACAGATATTGCTTGCTCTTAACTCGCCGCATATTTAATTTTGCACAGTCTTTAAGCCGCCGCCGTGTCCCGCGCTTCCAACTCATGCAACTGGGTCGGATCTTGCGTCACAGAAGAGTACTTAACGGATTTTGTTGATGTGGGCACTCTTCCTTCCAGGGAGGTCCTTCACTGGCGGTTTCCAGGTGACGAGACTCGGCCATCTCCCCAAAAAGGAGAGGTAGTAGTTTTCTCTGACCATATCGAGCAAGGGTTCGTGCCGCCCGGCTCTAAATTCTTCCGTGACGTTCTCCATTTGTACAAGCTTCACCCTCAAAACTTGGCCCCCAACTCCGTTTCAAACATAGACAATTTCCAAGTGCTCTGCGAAGTCTACCTACAAATCAAACCGTCTCTGGGGTTGTGTCAAGAGTTCTTCGACGCCAACCGCCAAACCGAAATGAAAGGCTGTCCGAGTCTGTAACTTGGCGGTATTTCCATTCAACGATGCAGAGACATCATCTTTCCGGCTGCGCAGATGCCGAGTCATCCAAAGGATTGGAACAAGACTTGGTTCTACTTCAAGGACACCTCTCCTAAAAATGAGCGCCCATTGCCGGGTTATCGTCCCTCACAGCTCAGGACAGATTCAGAGCTTCCTGGCCGGCTCTCAGTTTCAGAGCGTGCCAGGTATGAGCCGGCTCATGCCAAGATCAAGGCTCTCATGGCCAACGGTTTGACCGGACTGGATTTGATTCGCTGCTGGATTTCATGGTGGATCATGCCGTTAAGCCGTAGAAGCCGGCTTATGTGTGAATATGAAGGCAAGTATGACAGCTCCTTGTGCTTCAGTCAATCAACCCTGACAGAGGATAACATCACTACAGTCATCTGAAGCCTTGTTCATGAAGCCTCCGGCTCATGCAGCGCCATTGGCCTGGCGCCTTTTAGCGTCAACAATCCGGCCCCAAATGTAAGTCAATTTCTTTCCATCCGTCTCTTGGATTTTTGTTTGTACCTTGCTAATCTATTACTCTTCCCCGGTTTATTTTCGCAGGCCGACTCTGATTTCTAGAAGAAGGAGTACGTCCCTCCTCCGAAGAAGCTCAAGAAGAAGGCCCCAGCCAAGAAGCCAAAGAAAGACGCCTGGCGAGAGGAATGGTTCGACCCGCCACCGTCATCCAACTCAGAGGTAAAAAAATTAGTTGTTTTCCTGATTTTTTTTGCCTTCTTGTTTTACCAATGCTTGTTTTACTCACAGGATGATGTGGAGACCAGCCGCGCCAATGCCCCTGAGGTAAACTATGTTTCTTCTGGCTCAGAGTATTTTTGTCCCCCGAAAGCCGCGGCGGGTTACCAGAAAAATTCCTCTTTCTCATCCTCTCGCTTACCTGGCTCCCGACTTTCTTTTGAAAAAGCAACAATAGGCTGAACGTCGCCAGACCCGGAGCGCCGGCTCCACTGAGCTTATGTCCAGCTTGCCGAACTCGCCGGCTCCGAAGAAATGCCCCGTGGAGGTATGTGTTCCTATTTGATTCATATCTCTTTCTTAAATTTCATCTCAGAAATCGCCCTCTTCCGGCGACTCTTCGGCGACCGCTCTGCCGCCTCCCAAGATCAACCCGTTGTAAGTGTTTTTCTACTATAACATCTGGTTCTTTGTAGGGTAGTAATATCCTTTGGATTCTGATCTTTCTATCTTGCAGTGCTCAAGCCAAGCGTCGAAAGATCAACCCTCCTCCGGCCCTGCTGCTCAAGAGCCGGAGCAAGAACAACTGGAGGAGCCACAACTGGATGTAGATCCGCCAATTGCCTCCACTCAGCCGGCTGCTCAAGATATCATCCCGGAGAGCCCTCTAAGGGGTCCTTCGAAACCGCCAAGTCCTGCCAAGACCACTACAACTCCGGAAGTTTTGATCACCGGTTCTGCTCCTCAGTCTCCTCCGGCTCACGTGCTGACCAAGCATAAAGAGTCGGCCGAGGCCTCCAAGAAGCTGGACTTCGACTCTTCTTTTGAGAAGATGACGGCCGAACAACTCCATGCCGGGTACGAACCGGCTTTCCACCAGCCGAGATCTAGAACTTCGGTTGGTCAACTTGATGAAGCTAAAATATGAGGTACTCCTCCTCTTGCTATAACCTTACTTAGCCCCCAAGGGCCGATTCAATTCTAGCTTAAGAGTTGAACCGGGTCTTTTCTGATCCTCTGTTAGAAAATCCAAATCCATTGCCCCCAAGGGCTGACTCAAACTTGATAACGTTGAGTCGGAGCTTTTAGTATAAGTCAATTTGAAGAGCCATATTGTAGCCCCCAAGTTCCGGATTAACTTTGACGAAGATGAGCCGGAACTGTACTGATTTCTCAAAGATCAAATATACATTAGTCCCCAAGTGTCAAACATATTGCTTGCAATCTGCTTGAGACTTGTATAACTTTGTCTTTAACCTTCATCATTTGATACGATTTCCATTCTAGCGACTTATTCTGTTTTTTGATATGTCACAGGAAGCCTTAAATGAAGTCGGGTCGCAGTTGATGGACCTGAAGACCAACCTGACGGCTCAACAAGAAGCCCGCAGCGTCACCGATGAAAAGTGTTGGCTTCTCTGTGAAGAGCTGGCCACAATCAAGGCCGATTTTGCTACTCTTAAAGAGTCAGCTGAATCTGAGAAGACCGTCTTGACCCAACGGGCGGATGACGCCGACCAGCGGTTGATAGCTGTGGTGGATGAACTCCAAGGCTTGAAGCGCCACATAAGCAAAATGTCAGCCGCCCTCTTTGGTAAGATTCTGACAACTTTGTGTTTCAAATGGCTTCATCTTTACTTAGACCGGCGACTCATCTGAATTGTCCGGTTTATACAGGTCCTAGAAGCCGGCAGTTGGCTTCAGATAGCCTGCTGCCGTTGAAGGCCATCTATACCTTAACTGAGCAGTTGTACTATGGTGCAATCTGCACTATCAAGGCAGTGCAATATAGGGATAAAATTCCGGTGACTCTCAGGGGTGTCTTGGAGCTCTTCTCCACCATGCTGAAATAGATCGCCGAACTCAAGAAATTAGTTGCCCGCCAAGGGGACATTGCAGGCATCAGCCGGGCTTTGGCTTTTGCTCCAGGCCTAACAGCCGCCGAGATGATGGAGGGCTTCCCTTCAAGAAAAGATGATGGCTCAGAGTTTACTGACGCTGACCACAACTGGTGCATGAAGGAGTCCCGGGTCTTAGCTTCTGTCTTGGTGGAGGAGGTTGATCTGTCAACTTATCAAGCAGCCTATGACCCGGAGCAGAAGAGAGTCCGCGGTCCTTTGTATGAGTGCAAAGACTTGACACATGCTCGGAGTAAGGACCTCTTTGCTCCAGATCTTGACCCGTCACCTTATTTCGAAGGCTCTTTTGCAGCTCTAACAAACTACAATTGGGATTTGGATAACCTCCAGATCGTGACCACAGAAGAGCCAGCGCAGGATGACCCGTCAGCTAATTAACTTATGCCTTAAGAACTTGTATCAGCTTGACCCGTCGTGTGGCAGCTGAAAAACTTGTCTAAAATTTTGATCTCCTCTGGGAGTGTAATAGCTGGATGAAACTTGTCTGAAACTTTTCATGATGTTTTTATAAGATGATCCGGTTTTTGGCTTCCATTTTTCCTTGTATGCTTTGAATCATTTAGACTTACCTTGTCATCATAGAAGACACCTGTAGCCAAGATTAGGCAAGCTACACCCGAAGGTGGTGACTCCCTTTTTGGTAACTATGGCTAATCTAGTCAACCGGAGATGGCATAACGCCTGGACGATAAGGCCTTTTAGAAGATACACCCGGAGGTAATAATATGGCGTAAACACCGGCGGATAAGAATTAGAAGTTGTACCCGAAGGTAAGAAGCCGCCCTCGCCGTGGCTAATTTCCCGTAGCCGGATTTTTATAAGAACAACTAATAGGCGTTAGAAGTTGTACTCGAAGGTAAGAAGCCGCCGTTCACCGTAGCTAATTTCCTTAGCTGTTTTTACATGGCTTTACGCCGGCTAATAGGCATTAGAAGTTGTACCCGGAGGTAAGAAGACACCGTTCGCGGGACATGAGATGTTAGCTACCCGTCGGAAAAAACCTCTCATAACCACGGCTAAACTGGTTAGCCGGAGATGGCATAAAGTCGGCTGATAAGGTGTTAGAAGCGGTACCCGTTGATAATAAGCCCCCCTCAGCAATTACGGCGTGACCCGCCGGCGGATAGGCGTTAGAAGCTGTACCCAGAGGTAAGAAGCCGCCCTCGCCACGACTCATTTTCCTGAGGTGGTTTTTGTTTTATAGCATAAAGCCTAGTGCCGCGGCTCATTTTCCTGAGCCGGGATTTTGTGGCATAACGCCTGGAGTCGTGACTCATTTTCCTGAGCCGGGATTTTGTGGCATAACGCCTGGTGCCGCGACTCATTTTTCTGAGCCAGGATTTTGTGGCATAAAAGCCTGGCTAATAGGCATTATAAGCTATACCCGAAGGTAGGAAGCCACCGTTTTCCAATCTCAGTTGATGCATCAACCGGAATACTGTGTAATCTTTTCCCATATGAAGATGCGTGAAATAACAGAGGCTTGTTTATTTATACATCTATGATATGTACAATAATAGTGTACAATGGTGGGTCTCAGTACCCTTTAAGTGAAATAGGGCCGGAGATGCACAATGTTCCATGGCCGACGGGTCTCCTGACCCGTCGTATCTGAGTCGTTTCGAATATCAATGAGATAATATGACCCGTTGTTCAGATTTCTGCTGACCACAAAGTGTCCTTCCCATGGAGGTGACAACTTATGCATATTTGTCTGGTCTTGAATCAGCCGGAGCACCAAGTCGCCCTCCTGGAATGTCCGGGTCTTAACCTTGTGGCTGTGATAGCAGCGTAGGTCTTATTGATAAATCGCCGATCGGGCCACTGCTAACTCTTGTGCCTCTTCCAAAGCATCTAATGCGTCTTGGCATGCCGTTTCGTTGTCTATCTCATAGTAAGCCGCCACCCTTGGCGAGTCATGCCGGATGTCACTGGATAAGATGGCCTCGGCGCCGTACACCATAAAGAAGGGTGCGAAACCCGTGGATCTGTTAAGGGTGGTTCTGATGCTCCATAAGACGGAGGGTAATTTTTCGACCCAACACCCGGGCGTTTGCTGCAAAGGAACCATAAGCCTTGGTTTAATCCCTCTTAGAATTTCCTGATTGGCGTGCTCCGCCTGACCATTGGATTGTGGATGTGCCACGGCTGAAATGTCAAGCCGGATATGCTCTTCGTCACAGAATTTCTTCATAGCCCCCTTGGATAGATTTGTACCATTTTCAGTAATGATGTTGTGCGGGTAACCAAAACGGTAGATCAGTTTCTTAATGAATAAAACTGATGTAGCCGCATCACATTTGCTGACCGGCTCTACCTCTACCCACTTGGTAAATTTTTCAACCGCCACCAGGAGGTGCGTTTTCTTGTCCTTGGATCTCTTGAAGGGCCCGACCATGTTCAGCCCTCAGACCGCAAACGGCCAAGTGATTGGTATCGTCCTCAGTTCTTGAGCCGGAACATGAGCACGCCAGCCAAATTTCTGACAGCCGTCACACTTGCGGACTAAATCCTCTACATCCTTGTGAGCCGTTAACCAGAAGAACCCATGCCGGAAAGCCTTGGCCACCAAAGATTTCGAGCCAGCGTGGTGTCCACAATCACCAGCATGAATTTCATTCAAGATCTGCCGGCCCTCCTCTGGTGAAACACAACGTTGAAAAACCCCTGTTATGCTGCGTTTATGCAACTCACCATTAACTATCGTCATGGATTTAGAGCATCGGGTGATCTCTCTGGCCAGGTCTTCATCCTCAGGTAACTCGCCCCAGGTCAAATAGGCCAAATAAGGAATCGTCCAATCGGGGATAGCGTGCAGAGCCGCCACCAATCCTGCCTCCGGGTCAGGAACAGCCATATCTTCCTCTGAAGGTATCGTGACAGTCGGACGGTGTAAGACGTCCAGAAGACATTAGGCAGCATCGGCTTACGTTGGGAACCTAGCCGTGATAAAGCATCAGCCGCCTTGTTCTTGCGACGATCAATGTGTTCTACCTCAGACCCTTTGAAGTGACCCACAATAATATCAACCAAAGGGATCAGCCGGACAAGCCTTGTTAAGGTCCATATAATCCACACACATACTCCATGTGCCGTTCTTTTTAAGCACTAGCACTGGGTTAGCCAACCATTCCGGGTGAAAAACTTCAACAATAAAACCTGCAGCCAAGAGCCGGGCAACTTCTTCCCCAATAGTCTTGTGCCTCTCCTCATTGAACCGCCACAGAAACTGTTTGATCGGCTTAAACTTTGGATCCACATTAAGGTTGTGCTCAGCGAATTCTCTCGGTACACCTGGCATGTCAAAGGGATTCCATGCAAAGATGTCCCGATTCTCACGGATGAATTCGATGAGCGTGCTTTCCTATTTGGGATCCATATGAGCTCCAATGATGAACTGCTTAGATGAGTCGCCCAGATTGAAATCTACTTCCTTGGTATCATCTGCTGAAAACTTGAGGGGCGGCTCAACCTCCGTGGTTGGCTTTTTTAGGGGGGTCATATCCTTCGGATCAACATTCTCCTTATAAAACTTAAGCTCCTCCTGGGCGCAACTGGACTCTGCGTAAGCCGCATCTCCTTCTTCACACTCAATAGCCGTGTTTTGGTTACCATGAATGGTGATGGTACAGTTCAAGTCGGGCATCTTGAGCTGTAAGTAAACATAGTAGGGCCGAGCCATGAACTTAGCATAAGTCGACCGTCCAAATAAGGCATGATAAGGGCTGTTGATCTTCACCACCTCAAACCATAAGGACTCCACTTTGTAGTTGTATTCATCACCAAAAGCCACTTCCAAAGAAATCCTGCCCACCAGATGCGCCGACTTACCCAGCACCACACCATGAAAAATAGTGGACGAAGGTTTTAAGTCCTTGTCGAGCAACTTCATCCGCCGGAAGGTGTCATAATAAAGGATGTTTATGCTGCTGCCGCCATCCATGAGCACCTTGTTCAACATATATCCACCCACTCGGGGGCCACAACCAAAGCCAGCCGCCCTGGGTCATCAACACGTGGCGGGTGATCCTCACGACTCCATGTTATGTCATATCCAGACCACTTTAGATACTGTGGAAGAGCCGGCGTAACCGCATTGACCGCCCGTTTTCGCAACTTCTGGTCCTGTCTATTGAGACTAGTCATGAAGACGTGGTACTGCCCGGAGCTGAGCTGCTTCGGGTTACTCTAAAAACCGGACTGATTCTGATGTTGCTGCTGTTGTTGATTATTATTACCAGAGTGTGGCTGCTGTCCCCCGTGGGTATCTTGACCCGGATGACCGGATGCTGAACCGCCAGAACCAAATCTGGCTCCTGACCCGCCATGTCCCGGGCCGCCTGGCGGGCCGCCACCACGATGGTTAGGTTGTGTGACATACCGCTTGAACTTCTGCATAAAAGAACAACTCTCCCATGTATGATTTGTTGGCCTATCAGGCGAACTGTGAGTCGGACAAGGTCTCTTAAGCAACTCTTCCATGTTCGAGGAAAAATTATCCCTGCCCGAGGTCGGTCCAAACCTCCTGTTGCCCTTGGGACAATTCTGCTGGGCATTTGTGTTGGCCACCAACTCTGATCCTGCTTCTGGATTCTTACGCTTATTCTAGCTAACATTGTTTACCGCACCCTTGCCTTGGTTGCCCTTCTTGCCTTGACTAGCCTTTTCCTCATCAGAACCCGGATGCTTCATGTTGTCTGAGTCGGCATATTTCGTGAGAGCCGTCATAAGCTCTCCCATGTCCTGGCACGTACGCTTGAGCCGGCCAAGTTTCTTATTTAGAGGAATAAAATGGCAGTTCTTCTCTAAGATCAACACCGCTTGAGCTGTCGTGATCTGCTTTGATGAGTGAATAATTGTCGAGACCCGCCATACCCAATGATGAGCCGACTCACCCTCCTGTTGGACACAGAGATCAAGATCCACAATAGTCATAGGCTGCTTGCACGTCCCTTGAAAGTTTTTAATGAATCAAGCCCTGAGCTCTTCCCATGAATTGATGGTATTAGGTGGTAACCCCTTTAGACACATACGATCCGAGCCTTCAAGCATCATGACGAAATACTTGGCACAAACCGCCTCACTAACATCCACCATCTCCATGGCCAGTTCATAGCTTTCCACCCAGGCCTCTAGGGGTAAATCAGCGGTGTAATTTGGGACCTTGCAGGGACCTTTGAAGTCTTTCGGCAACCGCTCGCTCTGGAGAGCCGGCGATAAACATGGCAGCCCTCCCGTCTTGGGGGTTACTCCTGCCCCTACGGAAACGGAAGGCCCAGGCTCTTGGTAAGCCGGCCTAGCTAGCGCCTCTTGTAGGCTTCCCGCACGGTTTACACATGCCTGTGTATTTCTTCGCGGTCGGTGACCCGTTGGAATCTCTCTGTGATGGTTGCTGCTGGAGCCTGCTAGTGATTCATAGCGCCGGCTGAAACTACGGCTAGGAAGAGGGGTTGAATGGATGTGGCTCCGGCTATGTGTGTATCTCTCCTGCTGGGCCATGGCCGTCTGCAAGTACCTGATGGCGTTCCGCACATCCTCTGCAAAGGGTGCTTCATCCGGGATAGGGATCGTCCCGAGTCGGGTGGCGGCTGCTACCATATTCTCGGCCGGGTTAGAATAATGACCCGTCAGCGTTGGAAAGCCCCCAGGTGAAGCTTGGTTACATTGGGCCGGATGAGTCACCGGCCATTCCGTTGGGCGGCTCTCGGGTGCGCCCGCGGCTCGCCCCGAACCAAGGGTATTAAAGAGGTTCCTCGCTTCATAATGCTCTGGTAGACGGGATTGATGCCTCCTCTGGTGTACCGCCATTACGGACATTTGCTCTAGCCCTAGATGGAAAGCATCTGTCTTGACACGTTCTGCCTCTTCTTCCATCTGGACCTTCAGCTCAGCCATCCTTTGTCGTTCCTCTGCCATCCGACCCTTGATCCTTGCAATCTCTAGATTCCGAGCTGCTTCATTATCTGGTGTGACTTCAGTGGCCATGAGAGCCGCGAGTTCATCTATTAGCTCCACAAGAACTTGAGCCGGCGGCGGTGAGTTATCACCCGAAGTGGCGGCTCCCGCGGCTGTGCTACTTGCGGCTAGGGTTGATCCCACCATGAACACCGCCGCATGAACCGAAGGTTTCATAACATCTGACTCAAAGCCATCCGACTCAGGGTATGCATCGTCGTAGCCCCCAAGGCCACCGTTGCGGAGCTGGTACACTGATTCTGTTTCTCCACTTGAAGATTCATCTTCTGAATAACCAAGGGTTTCCTGTGACCCGGATGCTTCCAGATCCATACCCTGAGTGAAGCCTACCAAGACATGCCTCTGACCCGGATTGGCACGGGCAGGCCGCACATTACTTGCAGATTGGAGACACCGAGCCGGCTCGACGATGTTGGTGCAGATGTCCGGCCCGGGTGTAGATCCATCAGCTCTTCCGATGAAAACATGGATCCCGCCGAACAAAACCCGGAATCCATACTCCACGGACTCGGTGTCAAGCCCCCAGCCGGCATCGTCGATGTAGAACCGGCCGCTCCGACTCTTGCTCATCCTTCCGACCACGTATCCCTTGAGCCCTGGGAGAGAGCCCTTTGAGAACTTAACACCACCAAGTTCAAGCCCCATGGTCGGCGCCAACTTTCGTGGTTTTATCACGGCAGATGTCCGGGTGAACGGACTTGGATTCGAGGCCATCGCTAATGTGATGGGCTAAAAGGGGTTGATCGGGACGAAGCCCACGAGTTTATCCAGGTTCGGCCCCTCAAGTCGAGGTAATAGCCTACGTCCTGCTTGTTCTTGTATTGCTTGTTGTATTGATTACAAGGGAGCTAAAGCTTGACCTAATTCTTGATTACCTTATCTCTAAGTCGCCCCGGGTCTGCCTTTAGATAAGAGGTCAGGACCATGGGTCTTTACAATTGTCTAACTTGGTCTCACTGAGAAGAAATATGTATCTAGTTTGTGACTTAGAGTCATCCAGATCAGTGTCAAAGCTTGCATCGACGTAACCCTTTACGACGAGCCCTTGATCACCTCCATAAACGAGAAACATTTCCTTAGTCCTTTTCAGGTACTTAAGGATATTATTGACCGCCTGATGTCGCTTGAAGCTATGTCGGTGTTTCCCCAAATAGGAAGGGATGATGCAGAACAACAGCATAGGTATTTCCCTCAGATATGAAACAAAGGTTATCGAACCAGTAGGAGAACCAAACAACACAACATAAACAGCCCCTACACACAAATAACAAATACTCGCAACCCGACGTGTTAAAAGGGGTTGTCAATCCCTTTCGGGTAACGGCGCCAGAAAGGCACGTAGACGGGAGAAAGTTGTAAATGTTGATAGATTGAACTCCAAATAAAATAAAGTGCAGCAAGGTATTTTTGGGTTTTTAGAAATATAGATCTAAAAATAAATGCAAGAGAAAAGTATATCGCAAAGGCAAATAATATGAGAAAGAGACCTAGGGGCGTAGGTTTCACTAGTGGCTTCTCTCGAGAAAAATAGCAAACGGTGGGTGAACAAATTACTGTTGGGCAATTGATAGAACTTCAAATCCTCATGACGATATCCAGGCAATGATCATTACATAGGCATCACGTCCAAGATTAGTAGACCGACTCCTGCCTACATCTACTACTATTACTCCACACATCGACCGATATCCAACATGCATCTAGTGTATTAAGTTCATGGAGAAACGGAGTAATGCAATAAGAATGATGACATGATGTAGACAAGATCTATCTATGTAGAGATATACCCCATCGTTTTATCCTTAGTAGCAACGATACATACGTGTCGTTTCCCTTTCTATCACTGGGATCAAGCACCATAAGATCGAACCCACTACAAAGCACCTCTTCCCATTGCAAGATAAATAGATCAAGTTGGCCAAACAAAACCCAAATATTGGAGAAGAAATACGAGGCTATAAGCAATCATGCATATAAGAGATCAAGGAAACTCAAATAACTTTCATGGATATAAAAAGATAGATCTGATCATAAACTCAAAGTTCATCGATCCCAACAAACACACCGCAAAAGAGTTACATCATATGGATCTCCAAGAGACCATTGTATTGAGAATTCAGCGAGAGAGAGAAAGCCATCTAGCTACTAACTACGGACCCGAAGGTCTGCAAAGAACTACTAACGCATCATCGGAGAGGCACCAATGGAGGTGGTGAACCCCATCCGAGATGGTGTCTAGATTGGATCTGGTGGTTCTGGACTCTGTGGTGGCTGGATGAATATTCCGTCTGTCGCTCTAGGTTTTCTGGAATATTGTGGTATTTATAGAGCAAAGAGGTGGTCCGGGGGCACCCGAGGTGGGCACAACCCACCAAGGCGCGCCTGGGCCTCCTGGCGCCCCCTGGTGGGTTGTGCCCCCTCGGGGCACCCCCTAGGCGCAGCCAGGGCCCATTGTGTTCCTTCTGGCCCATAAAAAATCATCATGAAGTTTCGTGGCATTTGGACTTCGTCTGGTATTGATTTTCTGCGATGTAAAAAACATGGAAAAATAACAAGTGGAACTTGGCACTATGTCAATAGGTTAGTACCAAAAACTGATATAAAATGACTATAAAATGATTATAAAACATCCAAGATTGATAATATAACAGCATGGAACAATAAAAAATTATAGATATGTTGGAGACGTATCAGCATCCCCAAGCTTAACTCCTATTCGTCCTCGAGTAGGTAAGTGATAAAAACAGAATTTTTGATGTGGAATGTTGCCTAACATGTCATATCATATTCTTTTTCTTATAGCATGGACATTTGGACTTTTAGTTGTTCAAAGCAATAGTCTAGTTTTGACATAATAATTTAGATACTCAAGGATATCAACAAGCAATCATGTCTTTCAAAATATCAATGCTAAAATAAGTTATCCCTAGCCCATCATGCTCAAACATTGATCCATTCATGAAACACACTCAAATATTAGCTACACCCAATACTTAAGTACGATCATATTGCCTCCTAGTTGGTGCTTTGGTAAGAGAAGATGGAGACTCAAATTCAAAAATAAAAATTGCATAAAGTAAAAGAAAGGCCCTTCGCAGAGGGAAGTAGGGATTTGTAGAGGTGACAGAGCTCAAAGCGAAAAACTTAGAGATAAAAACATTTTGGGAGGTGTATCCATCCCACCAACGAAAACGACTTAGAGTTCCCAACACTTTCCATGCTAGATATATCATAGGCGGTTCCCAAACAAAAAATAAAGTTTATTCCCTTTTTTCACTATACTTCCACTTTCCAAGGAATTTATTATTTGAAAACATAAAGTAAATTCATTTTTGCATTTCAGGACTGGGCATCCCTAATACCTTTGCCTTACTCTCGTCCAATTACAAGTGAATAAACACTCATCATGAGAATAACACATCTAGCATGGAAAATATTAGCCACCCCTCACCGCTCCGCGAGCGTAACAAACACAAAAAAGATAAGTTTATTTTGAATATTAGAGATGGCACATACAAATTTGCTTAGATCGGCATGGAAATACCGCATATCGGTAGCTATAGTGGACTCATGTGGAAAAAACTAGGTTTAAGGATTTGGATGCACAAGTAGAGCTCATACTTGGTGCAAAATGAAGGCTAGCAAAAGATTGAGAAGTGACCAGCCAAGAAACGAATAATCTCATAAGCAAGCATTAAGCATTAATAACACCGAATAATGCACCACAAGTAGGATATAATTTCATTACATGACTATTGACTTTCGTACTTGCATAGGGAATCACAAACCTTAACACCAATATTCTTACTAAAGCATAATTACTCATCAACATAACTCACATATCACATCATCATATCTCAAAACTATTACTAAGAATCAAGTTTATTTTGTCCAATGATCTTCATGAAAGTTTTTATTATATCCTTCTTGGATATTTATCACTTTGGGACTAATTTTCAAGTGTTGCTTTTCATACGCTCAAACAAATATAAGTGAAGATCAAGAGCATAATTTTTCTTCTTTCTCTCAAAATAATTTAAGTGAAGCAAGAGAGAATTTCTTGAAAAATTTACTAACTCTCAAATAAATCTAAGTGAGGTCAGAGAGCATTTCTTCAAAAATACTAAGCACACCGTGCTCAAAAAAGATATAAGTGAAGCACTAGAGCAAGTCCATTGCTCATTAAAAATATAAGTGAAGCATATAGAGCAATTCTAACAAGTCATGAAATAATTTTGGCTCTCTCAAATAGGTGTGTCCATCAAAGGATCAAGACTTAAAACACAAAATAAAATAAGCAAAGACACATATCATACAAGATGCTCCAAGCAAAACACATATCATGTGACGAATAAAAATATAGTTTTGAGTAAAATACCGATGATCGTTGGAAGAAAGCGGGGATGCCACTCGGGGTCATCCCCAAGCTTAGTCGGTTGCTCATTTTTTTGGATAATAGCTTGGGATGCCGGGGCACCCCAAGCTTAGGCTCTTCCATCATTCCTTCATCCATCATAAGATAACCCAAAACTTGAAAACTTCAATCACACAAAACTCAACAAAACCTTCGTGAGATCCGTTAGTATAAGAAAAATAAATCACTACTATAAGTACTATATTAAACCAATTCATATTTTGTTCTTGCATTATAACTACTGTATTCCAATTTTTCTATGGCAAAAACTCATCAAAGAAAACCACAGAGCCATCAAAATAAGCACACAACACAAAGAAAACAGAATCTGTCAAAACAGAATAGTCTGTGGTAATCTGATTTGTTCAAATACTTCTGTAACTCAATAAATTCTGAAACATTAGGAAATCGTGAGAAATTTGTATATCAATCTCGTGTAAAAAATTCAGAATTTTATTACGCTTATGTGATTTTTAATAATTCTGTGACTGGCGCACAAAGTTTCTGTTTTTCAACAAGATCAAAGCAATTATCACCCAACATGATCCCAAAGGCTTTGCTTGGAACAAACACTAATTAAAACACAAAAAACACAATCATAACAGTATAATAACTGTGTAAAAACTCAAGAACAGAAAGCAAAAAGCAAAAATAAATTTTATTCATTGGGTTGCCTCCCAACAAGCGCTATTGTTTTACGCCCTTAGCTAGGCATAAAGCAAGGATCTAAGTTTGTCATCTTTGTTATGAGATCCATAAGATACCCTCATGATTGATTCATATGGTGGCCTAATTCTTGTTCTAGGAAAGTGTTCCATACCCTTCCTCAAAGGAAATTGGAACTTAATATTGCCTTCTTTCATATCAATCACGGCACCGATAGTGCGTAAAAACGGTCTACCAAGAATAATTGGACAAGACGGATTGCAATCAATATCAAGAACAGTAAAGCTATGGGCACATAATTGCCATTTGCAAGAATAAGAACATCATTAATTCTTCCCATAGGCTTTTTAATAGTAGAATCCGCCAAGTGCAAATTTAAAGAACATGATTCAATATCGGTAAGACCAAGCACATCAACACTAGCACCCAAGTCACACAAAGAAAAACACTCATAAATTTTAATCTTGACATTTATAGTAGGTTCCCATTCATCATGCAATTTTATAGGAATTGATACTTCTAATTCCAATTTTTCTTCAAAAGCTTTCATTATAGCATCAACAATATGTTTAGTAAAAGATTTATTTTGTTCATAAGCATGGGATGAATTTATCATGGATTGCAACAAAGAAATACAATCAATCAAAGAGAAACTATCATAATTAAAGTATTTGTAATCCAAAAGAGTGGGCACCTCACTAGTTAGAGTTTTGGCCTCTCCAAACGCACTTTCATCAATTTTCTCAACAAGATTTTCACCCTCTGAAATATTGGGACGCTTTCTACCTAAAGTTGACTCTTATCTAGTCCCTTTTTCATCAATATTAACTTTACTAAACAAGGAATCAATAGAAGAAACACCAATCATTTTAAGATCTTCATCATTTTTACGAAAGAAATCACTAGAAAACGCTTTTTCTAAAAATTCTCTTTTAGCTCTAAGCATAGCGGTTCTTTTCTTACTTTCATCCATACAAAAAAAGATCTTTAGTTGATTCATCTACCTTAGACACACAAAAATTCATATTGAGATTTTCCACATCATGAGCAATTCTATTAATACTTCTAGACAAATCATCAATCTTACTCAACTTTTCTTCTATGGAATTGTTGAAAACTTTTTGTGTATTGATAAATTATTTAATATTATTCTCAAGATCAGAGGTGTTCCTATTATTATTATAAGATGATTTCCATAGGAATTACCATAATTATTAGAGGAATTACTAGGAAAAGGCCTAGGATTAAAATTACCTCTATAAGCATTGTTATTGAAATTGTTTTGAGAAATAAAATCCACATCTATGGCATCACTATTTTACTCAATCAAAGTAGACAAAGGCATATCAATAGGAGCACTTTTACTAGCAACCAATTTCATAAGAGCATCAACTTTTTCATTCAAAGAAGAAATTTCTTCAACCGAATTTACTTTTTTACTAGTAGGAGCCCTTTCGGTATGCCATCGTGAATAATTTGCCATGATATTATCAAGAAATTTGGTGGATTCACCCAAAGTAATTTCCATAAAAGTACCACCCACGGAGGAATCTAAAAGATTACGAGAAACAAAATTCAATCCCGCATAAAAAAATTGTATGATCATCCAAAGATTTAACCCATGAGTTGGGCAATTCCTTAGCATCATTTTCATCCTTTCCCAAGATTGTGCAACATGCTCATGTTCAAGTTGCTTGAAATTCATGATCTGGGTTCTAAGGCAAATAATTTTTGCGGGAGGAAAATACTTAGTGATAAAAGCATCTTTGCACTTATTCCAAGAATCGATACTATTGCGAGGCAAAGAACAGAACCAATTTTTTGCAGAATCACGCAAAGAAAATGGAAATAGTTTCATCTTAACCACATCATTGTCCAAATTTTTTTCTTTTGCATATCGCATAATTCCATGAAGGTATTAAGATGGGATGCGGCATCCTCATTAGAAGTACCGGAAAATTGATCTTTCATAACAAGATTTAGCAATGTAGTATTAATATCACAAGACTCTGCACTAGTGGCGAGAGGAGCAATCTAAGTGCCGATAAAATCATTGTTGTTGGTATTTGAGAAATCACATAACTTGGTGTTCTCTTGAGTCATGATGACCACACAACAAGATTGCACTCAAAAAAAGATCCGGCAAGAAAACGGCGGACGAAGAAAGAGAGGCGAATAAAACAGCAAATTTTTGTGAAGTGGGGGAGAGGAAAATGAGAGGCAAATGACAAATAATGTAAATTGCAAGGAGATGAGATTTGTGATTAGGAACCTAGTATATGTTGAAGATCCTCCCCGGCAACGGTGCCAGAAATTCCTTTTGATGTCGCTTAAAGCTATGTCGGTATTTCCCCAAAGAGGAAGGGACGATGCAGCATAGCGGCGGTAGGTATTTCCCTTAGATAGGAAACCAAGGTTATCGAACTAGTAGGAGAACCAAGCAACACATCATAAACAGCCCCTGCACACAAATAACAAATACTCGCAACCCGACGTGTTAAAAGGGGTTGTCAATCCCTTTTGGGTAACGGCGCAAGAAAGGCCGTGGATGGGAGAAAGTTGTAAATGTTGATAGATTGAACGCCAAATAAAATAAAGTGCAGCAAGGTATTTTTGGGTTTTTGAAAATATAGATCTCAAAATAAATGTAAGAGAAAAGTATATTGCAAAGGCAAATAATATGAGAAAGAGACCCGGGGGCCGTAGGTTTCACTAGTGGCTTCTCTCGAGAAAAATAGCAAACGGTGGGTGAACAAATTACTGTTGGGAAATTGATAGAACTTCAAATACTCATGACGATATACAGGCAATAATCATTACATAGGCATCACATCCAAGATTAGTAGACCGACTCCTGCCTGCATCTACTACTATTACTCCACACATCGACCGATATCCAACATGCATCTAGTGTATTAAGTTCATGGAGAAATGAAGTAATGCAATAAGAATGATGACATGATGTAGACAAGATCTATCTATGTACAGATAGACCCCATCGTTTTATCCTTAGTAGCAACAATACATACGTGTCGTTTCCCTTTCTGTCACTGGGATCAAGCACCATAAGATCGAACCCACTACAAAGCACCTCTTCCCATTGCAAGATAAATAGATCAAGTTGGCCCAACAAAACCCAAATATCGGATAAGAAATACGAGGCTATAGGCAATCATGCATATAAGAGATTGAGGAAACTCAAATAACTTTCATGGATATAAAAAAGATAGATCCGATCATAAACTCAAAGTTCATTGATCCCAACAAACACAACGCAAAAGAGTTACATCATATGGATCTCCAAGAGACCATTGTATTGAGAATTCAGCGAGAGAGAGAAAGCCATCTAGCTACTAACTACGACCCAAAGGTCTACAAAGAACTACTCACGCATCATTGAAGAGGCACCAATGGAGGTGGTGAACTCATCCGAGATGGTGTCTAGATTGGATTTGGTGGTTTTGGACTCTGCGGCGGCTGGATGAATATTTCGTCTGTCACTCTAGGGTTTCTGGAATATTATGGTATTTATAGAGCAAAGAGGCGGTCTGGGGGCACCCGAGGTGGGCACAACCCACCAGGGCGCGCCTAGGCCTCCTAGCGTGCCCTGGTGGGTTGTGCCCCCCTCGGGGCACCCCACCAGGGGTAGCCAGAGCCCGTTGTGTTCCTTCTGGCCCATAAAAAATCATCATGAAGTTTCGTGGCATTTGGACTTTGTCTAGTATTGATTTTTTTTTGCGACGTAAAAAACATGGAAAAAACAGCAACTGGCACTTCGCACTATGTCAATAGGTTAGTACCAAAAAATGATATAAAATGATTATAAAAAATCCAAGATTGATAATATAACAGCTTGGAACAATCGAAAATTATAGATATGTTGGGGACATATCACCTCCATCCAGTGCTCCATTCCTGGATCACTTTGAAACTTTCCGACCATACTTATGGCAAGGCTGACATCGGGTCTTGTGCACAACATTACATACATGATAGAGCCTATAGTTGAAGCATAAGGGATGACACTCATCTTCTCTCTATCTTATGCAGTCACTGGGCGTTGAGTCTTACTCAACTTCACACCTTGTAACACAAACAAGAACCCCTTCTTGGACTGATCCATTTTGAACTTCTTCAAAACGTTATCAAGGTATGTGCTCTGTGAAAGTACTATTAAGCATCTCGATCTATCTCTATAGATCTTAATGCCTAATATGAAAGCATCTTCTCCTAGGTCCTTCATTGAAAAACTCTTGTTCAAATATTCCTTCACGCTTTCCAGCATTTCTATATTGTTTCCAATCAACAATATGTCATCCACATATAATATTAGAAACGCTATAGAGCTCCCACTCACTTTCTTGTAAATACAAGCTTCTTCGTAAACTTGTATAAACCCGAACGCTTTCATCACCTCATCAAAGCACAGATTCCAACTCTGAGATGCTTGCACCAGTCCATAAATGGATCGCTAGAGTTTGCAAACTTTGCCAGCATTCTCTGGATCGACAAAACCTTCCGGTTGTATCATATACAACTCTTCCTTAAGGAAATCGTTAAGGAACGCTATTTTGACATCCATCTGCCAAATTTCATAGTCTAAATATGCAGCTATTGTTGGGGCATGTTGCATGGGAAACAAAAAAATTCCTACGCACACGCAAGATCTATCCATGGTGATGAGAATCTACAAGAGGGAGAGTGGATCTACATACCCTTGTAGATCGCTAAGCGGAAGCGTTAAGACACGCGGTTGATGTAGTCGAATGTCTTTGCGATCCAAATCGCTGAGCGTCCCACGATCCCATCATGATCCATCTCATGATCCAATCACGATATGTCTCGCAATCCCATCACAATCCGTCCCGCAATCCGATCACAAATCGTCTCGCGATCTTGATCATGGTCCTTCCGATCTAGCGCCGAACGGATGGCACCTCCACATTCAGCACACGTACAACTTGATGACGATCTCCTCCTTCTTGATCTAGCAAGAGGGGGTGAAGAGGTAGATGAGTTCTCCGGCAACACGACGGCATGGCGGCAATGGTGGTGGAACTATTCCGGCAGGGCTTTGCCTAAGCACCGCCGAACTAGACTAGAGGACAAAACTGATCTAGATGAAGTAGAGGGAGCACGTGGCAATTAGGGTTAGCTTTACCCTCTAAATCCTCTAGTATATATAGGAGGGAGGGAGGGGATGAGGCAGCCTCAAACCTGGCCGAAATTGGAGGTGGAGGACTCCTACTCCAATCCTATTAGCAGTAGGATTCCTCCTTTCCACTTGGAAACTCTTTCCACCTCTCCACCTTTGGGTTTTTTCCACCGCTAGCCACATGGGCCTTTAGTGGGGGCTTCAGACAGCCCAACAAGGGCTAGTTTGCCTACTCCCATGCCCCATGTGACCCCTTGGGTCGAGACACCCCTCCCGATGGTCCCCGGTACCCTCCTAGCACTCCCGGTACACTACCGATGAGCCCAAAACTTTTCCGGTGACCAAAACAGGACTTCCTATATATCAATATTTACCTCCAGACCATTCCAGAACTCTTCGTGACGTCCTGGATCTCATCCGGGACTCTGAACAACCTTTAGTCACCACCATACATAACTCTATACTACCAAAACGTCACCGAACCTTAAGTGTGCAGACCCAGCAGGTTCGAGAACTATGTAGACATGACCGAGACACCTCTACGGTCAATAACCAATAGCAGGACCTGGATGCCCATATTGTTTCCTACATGTTCTATGAAGATCTTTATCTGTTGAACCTGTATGTCAAGGATTTAGTTAATCCGGTATGATGTTCCCTTTGTTCTTCGGTATGTTACTTGCCCGAGATTCGATCGTCGGTATCTCCATACCTAGTTCAACCCCGTTACCGGCAAGTCTCTTTCTCGTTCCATAATACAAGATCTCGTGGCTAACACTTAGTCACATTGCTTGCAAGGCTTATTGTGATGTTGTATTACCGAGTGGGTCCTGAGATACCTCTCCGTCACACGGAGTAACAAATGCCAGTCTTGATCCATGCACACTCAACGAACACCCTTGGAGATGCCTGTAGAGAACCTTTACAGTCACCCAGTTACATTGCGACATTTGATACACACAAGGTACTCCTCCGGTGTCAGTGAGTTGCATGATCTCATGGTCATAGGAACAGATACTTGACATGCAGAAAACTGTAGCAATAAACTGACACGATCATATGCTACGTTTATAGTTTGGGTATTGTCCATCACATCATTCTCCTAATGACGTGACCCCGTTATCAAATGACATCTCATGTCCATGGCTAGGAAACCTTGACCATCTTTGATCAACGAGCTAGTCTACTCGAGGCATACTAGGGACATAGTGTTGTCTATATACCCACACATGTATTTAGTTTCCAATCAATACAATTATAGCATGGATAATAAACGATTATCACAAACAAGGAAATATGATAATAACCAATTTATTATTTCCTCTAGGGCATATTTACAATAGTCTACCACTTGCACTAGAGTCAATAATCTAGTTCACATGACCATGTGATTCACATTGTTATGAATCTAACACCCAAAGAGTTCTGGGGTTCGATCATGCTTTGCATGTGAGAGAGATCTTTAGTCAACGGGTCTGCGACATTCAGATCCGTGTGTACTTTGCAAATCTCTATGTCATATCATAGACACTTCTACCACACTCCACTTGGAACCATTCCAAATGGCTGCTCCATTATACGTATCCAGATTGCTACTCGGAGTCATCTAGATTGGTATTAAAGCTTGCATCGACGTAAACCTTTACGATGAACTCTTTATCACCTCCATAATCGAGAAGTATTTCCTTAGTCCACTTGTTACTAAGGATAATTTTGACCGCTGTCCAGTGATCCACTCCTAGACCACTCTTGTACCCCTTGACAGACTCATGGCAAGGCACACACAGGTGCGGTACATAGCATGACATACTATATAGAGCCTATGGCTAAAGCATAGGGAATGACCTTCGTCCTTTCTCTTTCTTCTGCCATGGTTGAGCTTTGAGTCTTACTCAACTTCACACCTTAAAAATCAGGCAAGAACTCTTTCTTTGACTGATCCATTTTGAAATCCTTCAAAATCTTGTCAAGGTATGTACTCATTGAAAGTCTCATCAAGCATCTTGATCTATCTCTATAGATCTTGATGCTCAACAATTAGGTAACTTTATCCAGGTCTTCCTTTGAAAAACTTTTTTCAAACAACCATTTATGCTTTCCAGAAATTCTACATCATTTCTGATAAATAATATGTCAACCACATATACTTATCAGAAATTCTATAGTGCTCCCACTCACTTTATTGTAAATACAAGTTTCTCATAAACTTCGTATAGACTCAAAAACTTTGATCACCTCATCAAAGCGTATATTCCAACTCCGAGATGCTCGCTCCAGCCCATAGAAGGATCATTAGAGCTTGCGCACCTTTTAGCATCCTTAGGACTGACAAAACGTTCTGATTGTATCTCCCACAACCATTCCTCAAGGAAGGAAACGATGTTTTGACATCCATCTGCTAGATTTCATAAAAAACGCAGCAACTGATAACATAATTCAAACAGACTTTAGCATCGCTACGAGTGAGAAAATCTCATTGCAGTCAACTCCTTGAACTTGTCGTAAATTTCTTTGCGACAAGTTGAGCTTTATAAATGGTGACATTCACCATCAACGTTTATCTTCATTTAAAGGTCCATTTGTACTAAATGACATGTCGTTCAACGGGCAAGAATACCAAAGTCCATACTTGGTTTTCATACATGGATCCTTTCTTGGATTTCATGTCTCCTAGCCATTTGTCCGAATTCGAGCCCATCATCGCATCTCCATAGCTCGCAGGCTCATCGTTGTCCAACCACATGACCTCTAAGACAGGGTTGCCGTACCACTCAGGAGCAGTATGTGTCCTTGTTGACTTACGAGGTTCGATAGTAACTTGATCTAAAGTTTCATGATCATCATCATTAACTTCCTCTTCAACTAACGTAGGCTCCACATAAACAACTTTCTGTGTTGCACTACTCTATAGTTGAAACAAAGGTTCAACAACCTCATCAAGTTCTATATTCCTCCCACTCAATTCTTTCGAGAGAAACTCTTTCTTGAGAAAGGACCCGTTTATAGCATCAAACAATTTGCACTCGAATCTGGGATAGAAGGTACACCCAACAGTTCTTAGGGTATCCTACGAAGTTGCACTTTTTTGCTTTGGGTTCGAGCTGATCACACATAAGTGTCGCATTCCCAAACTCTGTGAAATGACAACTTAGGTTTCTATCAAACCATAATTCAGGTGGTGTCATCTCAATGGATTTAGATGGTGCCCTATTTAAAGTGAATGTAGTTGTCTCCAATGCATAACCCCAAAACGATAGTTAAGAGACATCATAGTACGCACCATATCCAATAGAGCATTACTATGACGTTCGGACACACCATCACACTATGGTGTTCCACTTGGCATGAGTTGTGAAACAAATTTCACATTGTATTAAGTAGTATACCAAACTCGTAACTCAGATATTCACCTCCACAATCATATCGTAGACATTTTTATCTTATTGTCACGATGATATTAAACTTCACTCTGAATTTGCTTGAACTTTTCAAATGATTCATATTTGTGTTTCATTAAGTAAATATACACTATATCTACTCAAATCATTAGTGAAGGTAAGAAAATAACGATATCAACCACACGCTGCAACACTCATTGAACCGTATACATCAACATGTATCATTTCCAATAAGTCACTTACCCGTTCCAGCAAGACGGAAAATGGGGTTTTAGTCATCTTGCCCAAGAGGCATGGTCTGCATGTCTCAACCGATTCAAAATCGAATGAGTCCAAAGATCCATCAGCATGGAGTTTCTTCATGTGCTTTACACCAATATGACATTTAGCGGCAGTGCCACAAGTATGTAGTACTATCATTATTAACTCTGTATCTTTTGGCATCTATGTTATGAACATGTGTATTACTACGATCAAGATTCAACAAACCATTCTAATTGGGTGCATGACCATTGAAGGCATTATTCATGTAAACAGAACAACCATTATTCTCTAACTTAATTGAATAACCGTATTGCAATAAACACGATATAATCACGTTCATGCTCAATGCAAACACCAAATAACATTTATTTAGGTTTATCACTAATCCCGAAGGTAAAGAGAGTGTGCGATGGTGATCACATCAACCTTGGAAACACTTCCAACACTCACCGTCACCTCACCCTTAGATATCCTCCGTTTATTTTGTAGCTTTTATTTCGAGTTACTAACATTTAGCAACCGAACCGGTATCCAATACCCAGGTGCTACTAGGAGTATTAGCAAGGTACACATCAATAACACATATATCAAATATACTTCTGTCGATGTTGCCAGCCTTCTTATCTACCAAGTATCTAGGGTTGTTCCACTTCAGCGACTGTTCCCCTCATAATAGAAGCACTTAGTCTCGGGTTTGGGTTCAACTTCGGGTTCCTTCACTTGAGCAGCAACTGGCTCGCCGTCCATGAAGTTCCCTCCTTGCCCTTGACCTTCACGAAACTAGTGTTTTTTACTAACCATCAACACTTGATGCTCCTTATTGATTTCTACCTTCATGGTTTCAAACATCGCAAATAGCTCAGGGATCATCATTTCTATCCCTGGTATGTTCATAGTTCATCACGAAGCTCTAGTAGCTTGGTGACAGTGACTTGGAGAAGCATATCAATCACTGTCTTATCTGGAAGATCAACTCCCACTCGACTCAAGCGATTGAAGCACCCAGACAATCTAAGCACATGCTCAACGATTGACCTATTCTCCTTCATCTTGCAGGCAAAGAATCTTGTTGGAGGTCTAATACCTCATAACATGGGCACGAGCCTGAGATCTCAATTTCAGCTCTGAGAACATCTTACATGTTCCGTGACGTTCATTTGGAGCCTCAATTCTAAGTCGTAATGCATGACGCACTGAACTTGTCAAGTAGTCATCGAAACGTGCGTGTCAGATGTTCACAAAATCTACAGACGATGCTAGAGGGAGTGGCACACCGAGCGATGCATTAAGGACATAAGCCTGTTGTGCAGCAATGAGGACAATCCTCAAATCATGGACCTAGTCCGCATTATTTCTACCATCATCTTTCAACTCTATTTATCTAGGAACATATAAAAATTCAAGGGAGCTATAGCGTGAGCTAGTAATCTACAACATAATTTGCAAAGACATTTTGACTATGTTCATGATAATGAGTTTAGTTAATCATATTACTTAAAAACTCCCACCCAATTGACATCCCGTTGGTCATTCGAGTGTCACATGATCCAAATCCACCAACTCAAGTCCGATCATCACGTGAGTTGAGGTGGTTTCAATGGTGAACATCTTCATGTTGATGATATCTACTATATGACTCATGTTCACCTTTCGGTCTCTTGTGTTTCAAGGCCATTTATGTACATGCTAGGCTCGTCAAGTTTAACCCGAGTGTTCTGCACATGCAACACTGGCTTGCACCCGTTATATGTGAATCTAGAGTCTATCACACCCGATCATGACATGGTGTCTCGACACGACGAACTTTCGCAATGGTGCACACTCGGGGAGAACACAGTTTATCTTGAAATTTAAGTGAGGGGTCACCTTATAATGCTACCGTTGTCCTATGCAAAACAAGGTGCATACCGTTTAGTGATAAAGTAAAGCATTACATAGCGCTTAATGATTGACACGCAGGTCATACAATAATTAAAGACAACCCTATGGCTCCTGCCGGTTGCCATACTCATTGACATGCAAGTCCTGATATTCTATACAATACATGATCATCGGTTTTACGTGGCTGCTATGGGTATCTAGCAAGAACAATTCTCACCTACACATAAACCACAATGGTGATACTGAAATTGCTATTCAACCTTCTCAAGGACCGCCTTTGTCGAAATCAATCCAACTAGAGTAGGAGAGATAGACACCCGCCAGCCATCTTTGTGCTACAAAGTTACACGTCATTCGATGGAACCGGTCTCTTGTAAGCGTACGAGTAAGGTTTGTCTAGTCTGCTTCATCCCACAATACCGCTGAACCAAAACACGACCAAGGGAGGAAGTAATCTAAGCATCAACACCCACAAACTCCTTTGTGTTCTACTCGAGATCACATCTACACATAGACCTAGCTCATGATGCCACTGTTGGGAATGTTGCATGGGAAACAAAAAATTCCTACGCACACGCAAGATCTATCCATGGTGATGAGCATCTACAAGAGGTAGAGTGGATCTACATACCCTTGTAGATCGCTAAGCGGAAGCGTTAAGAAACGCGGTTGATCTAGTCGAACGTCTTAGCGATCCAAATCGCCGAGCATCCCGCGATCCCATCACAATCCATCTCACAATCCAAAGATGATTCGTCCCGTGATCCCATCATGATCCATCCCGTGATCCAATCACGAATCGTCTCACGATCTTGATCACGGTCCTTCCGATCTAGCGAAGAATGGACGTCACCTCCGCGTTCAGCACACGTATAGCTTGATGACGATCTCCGCCTTCTTGATCCAGCAAGAGGGGGCAAAGAGGTAGATGAGTTCTCTGGCAGTGCGATGGCATGGCGACAAGGGTGGTGGAACTATTCCGGTAGGGCTTCGCCTATGCACCGCCGAACTAGACTAGAGGAGAAAACTGATCTAGATGAAGTAGAGGGAGCACATGGGACTTAGGGTTATATTTCCCCTCTAAATACTCTAGTAAATATAGGAGGGAGGGAGGGGAGGAGGAAGCCTCAAACCTGGCCGAAATTGGAGGTGGAGGAGCCTCAAACCTGGCACTCCCGGTACACTACCGATGAGCCCGAAACTTTTCCGATGACCAAAATAGGACTTCCTATATATCAATCTTTACCTACGGACCATTTTGGAGCTCCTCGTGATGTCATGGATCTCATCTGAGACTCCGAAAAACCTTCGGTCACCACCATACATAACTCTATACTACTGAAACGTCACTGAACCTTAAGTGTGCAGACCCTGCGGGTTCGAGAACTATGTAGACATGACCGAGACACCTCTACGGTTAATAACCAATAGCGGGACCTAGATGCCCATTTTTTTTCCTACATATTCTACAAAGATCTTTATCAGTTGAACCTCTATGTCAAGGATTCAGTTAATCCCGTATGATGTTCTCTTTGTTCTTTGGTATATTACTTGCCCGAGATTCGATCTTCGGTATCTCCATACCTAGTTAAACCTTGTTACCGGCAAGTCTCTTTAATCGTTCCGTAATACAAGATCTCGTGGCTAACACTTAGTCACATTGCTTGCAAGCCTTATTGTGATGTTGTATTACCGAGTGGGCCCTGAGATACCTCTCCGTCACACGGAGTAACAAATCCCAGTTTTGATCCATGCCCACTCAACAGACACCCTCGGAGATACCTATAGAGCACCTTTATAGTCACCCAGTTACGTTGCAACATTTGATACACACAAGGTACTCCTCCAATGTCAGTGAGTTGCATGATCTCATGGTCATAGGAACAGATACTTGACATGCAGAAAATTGTAGCAATAAACTGACACGATCATATGCTACATTTATAGTTTGGGTCTTGTCCATCACATAATTCTACTAATGATGTGACCCCATTATCAAATGACATCTCATGTCCATGGCTCGGAAACCTTGACCATCTTTGATCAACGAGCTAGTCTACTAGAGGCATGCTAGGGACATAGTGTTGTCTATATACCCACACATGTATTTACTTTCCAATCAATACAATTATAGCATGGATAATAAATGATTATCACGAACAAGGAAATATGATAATAACCAATTTATTATTGCCTCTAGGGCATATTTCCAAAATCTATTGCTAACATGATTCTGACGGACTTCAGCATCACTACGGGTGAGAAAGTCTCATCGTAGTCAACTCCTTGAACTTATGAAAAACCCTTTGCCACAAGTCGAGCTTTATAGACGGTGACATTACCGTCCGCGTCTGTCTTCCTCTTAAAGATCTGTTTGTTCTGAATGTCTTTTTGCCCTTCAAGTAATACTTCCAAAGTCCATACTTTGTTTTCATACATGGATCCCATCTCAGATTTCATGGCCTCTAACCATTTCTCGGAATCCGGGCCCATCATCGCTTCTCCATAGCTCGTAGGATCATCATTGTCTAATAACATGACCTCCAAGACAGGGTTGTCGTACCACTCAGGAGCAGTATGTGCCCTTGTCGACCTACAAGTTCCAATAGTAACTTGATCCGAAGCTTCATGATCATCATCATTAACTTCCTCTTCAACTGTCGTAGGCTCCATAGAAACATCTTTCTGCGCTGCGCTACTCTCTGGTTGAAACAAAGGTTCAATAACCTCATTAAGTTCTATCTTCCTCCCACTCAATTCTTTCGAGAGAAACTCTTTCTCAAGAAATGTTCCGTTTTTAGCGACAAATGCTTTGCCTTCGGATCTGAGATACAAGGTATACCCAACTGTCTCTTTTGGGTATCCTATGAAGATGCATTTCTCCGCTTTGGGTTCCTTCTTTTCAGGCTGAAGCTTTTTGACATAAGTATCACATCCCCAAACTTTAAGAAACGATAACTTTGGCTTCTTGCCAAACCACAGTTCATATGGCATCATCTCAACGGATTTCGATGGTGCCCTATTTAAATTCAATGCAACTGTCTCTATTGCATAACCCCAAAACGATAGTGGCAAATCGGCAAGAGACATCATAGAACGCACCATACCTAATAAGGTTCGATTATGATGTTCGGACACACCTCTAACGCCCAAGATGCGCGCCTATCCATATTAAGGCACGGGGGCCTCGACAGGGATAGAGGCGCATCTAGTCGTTTCGCAAGTACAGTATCATCACATACATGTATGAAGAGAGGAGTATAAGAGTTGGATTACACTCGCCACATGCTAAATTACAATTCCACACAATTTATTCAAATATCATTCAAAAGACAGGGTCCGACTACGGACGAAAACAAACGAGAAAAGATGTGATGAAACTAGTTTTCTAGCCCCGAAGATCATGACCAAGGCCTCTCTACTCATCTAGATAAGTGGTGTACATCCTGCCACGTTCCTCGTCATACTCCCACTGGAGCTGCGTCACATCATCTCGCACGATCTCATCTGCACCTACACCTGTATTTGTTGTAGTAATTTTTGAGCCACGGGGACTCAGCAATCTCGCAACCAGGTACCAAGATTATTCAAACTTATTGGGTTGGATGGGGGTAAGTGTTTAGTTTGCAGCAACACTAAGCATTGTATGGTGGCTAACTTATGAAAAACATAAATGTAAATATGTGGCCTACGAAAAACGATCGGGATCTAGCATGATCGCTAAGTGATCCTGAACACCTACTTACGTCAAACATAACCCCGCCGTGTTCTCTCTCGGTTCATGTTCACGAGCAGAGACGATCACGGTTACTCACACAGTTGGTGTATTTTATTGGAGTTTACTTCAAGTTAACTATAACCGGGTGTTAAACAAATATCCAAGTTGCCACATGACTGCAGGCATGGCTTTCCGAAAGATTTAACCCTGCAGGGGTGCTCCAACTAGTCCATCATAAATTAACCACACTCCACGGGAATAACCTCGACCACGGAAATCGTGATCATCCTAGGCAATTCCAAAGGAATTCCGACACCTCGAGATAGCCCAAAGAAGATCAAAGTCCCTCACGCAAGCCATTCGAGAAAGGTAAAACAAGTCCAGCAAGACCTCCCGATGTGTCGACGAACCCGATAAGAGCCTCATATCTCATTCTCAGGACACGACGGATGGGCTAAGTTTCCGGCTGGCACACCCGTTGGTGGCCCCGGCTACTGCCATTTTGGACCAACACTCATGTGGAGCACTAGCCTGGGTTGATTATTAATCCATGGGGTAGCTAATCCCTATGCAATTTTATTAGGTTGTTAAGCAAACATAGTACCAAAGTTGGGTCTTGCCAGACAAGTTTTAATCTCAACCGAATAATCAAGGGGGTCCCCATAACAACCCCGAGCATGTTAGGAGCGCAAAATATGGAAACATAACACCGGTAACAAGTAACTATGGCGGTAAAAGTGGAACAAAACACCAAGCAAAAGGCCAAGCCTTCCACCTTACCAAGATATATATGTGCATTAAATTAAATAGCAGTAAATATTGTGATATCTCCAGATATCCATGTTATCACATGGAAACAACCTGCACCTGCATCTAAGAACGCTATAAGAGGGGTTGAGCAGCGGTAACTTAGCCAGAGAAGGTTTGCTAGGATGTGGAGGGGTTAGAGCCTATCATGGCAATGTAGGAGGCTTGACATTCAAGTGTTAGGTAACGTATATGTAACGATAAGAGCGAGACATCTATCAAACCAAAAATAGTGTCGGGATCCGGGTACGATCATCTTGCCTGTTGGTTCTTCAGAGGGACAAAGAGCGGGGTCCTCGTACTGGTACTCTCCTAGATCCTCGTACTCAGGTTCAACACTCGCGTCTACCCAAGATAAACAGCAACAATAAACAACCAACCAAGGTGCAATGCATAAACAAGATAATGCATGATTCATTTGAAGTATTTAGCATGGCAATCCTAAACTAGTCATGTTTCACATGCAATAGTTAAGTTATTTACAATTCTAGACAGAACCTCATGTTAAGTTGTTTGAACATGCATGATCACAGAAAATATGGATGCTTCAGGCAAAATCGATGCAAATGCATATGTAGAACGTAGGAAACGGAGTAACGGATCTCACGCTACGCTCACGGTAAGGTACGAAGGCAAAATACAAGACATGGAAGGCCATGGGATATTACTTGGTATTCCAAGGTATCCACTAGTTAGGTAATGAAAAACCAACCACAATAGAGCCAAATATCAAGCAAATCCATGGAGCATAGCTCCCACAAGTCACAAAACACCAACACACACAATCTTTCTCTAAACAGCAACATAGCAACTCTCACAACAAATATCTAGAGCTATAGGAAGTTACCAACCTCAAACAAAACATGTACAGAAACTATGTAACATGCTTATCAAATCATCCAACTACACAAACTGGAAAGGAAGCACATATCAATAAGCATGAAGCTCACAAGATGGTATGATGAAACAGATTCTAGGGACTTAGAGAAAAACACAGTTTTCTGGAATCTGAGTTAAGCTGATAGCAAGTTGACAGCAGAATCTAATGGTGATAGAGACCACCTCATGGCATGAAAATTAACAGGATGGTAGAGGACAACATCTACTGCAAAACACTAGCACTGATCTTGAGCTAAAACACAACACATCACTTGGTAGCATCCACTTATCATGGCATAAAAATATTAACAGATTCTCAGACTTAGAAATATTTAGCATGTTGAAAACAGCAACATTTTAATAGCCACTTTGGAGGAAGGTTCCCACTTATATGCAAGATTATCATGTCAAAAGTAAATACCATGGCATTGTACTCATGAAACACTACCACTTCCATGTTGACACAAATACCAAAGCATGCATGGATTAATTCTAACTAAAATGACAAAATGGCACTTTGGGACAAAATGACATTTTGTCAAACTTGCTCAAATGACAAAAAAACGCACCAATGGATTCATTGGGAAATTCTACCCCGATTTCATATATCATACTCATATATAAGCTTTTGCACAACTCTCAAAATCATGCTCAAAAAACAACATGACATTCCCATAAGTTAAAACTTACTAAAAATGCTCATAGCCAAAAATGCACATGTCCAGATTTAGTAAGTTACCAGAAAAGGAAATATCCTAAATAAACACAATAAAACATTAAAACAAATAAAATAAAAACAATAGATAGGAGGGGCCCACCTGGCATAGACACCAGGCCCCCTCTGTGGATGACAAGTGAGGCCACGGCCCACTTGTCATACACACACTAACACACACACACAGCACATACACAGCAAACACACACACTCACACTGGATCTCCCTGCCACAGGGAATCCTACACACACCTACACACACGTAGGCACACACACACACACACAACTGCATGTGGCCACACCAGATCCTATGTGGCCACACGGGATCCACACCACCACACACCACGATCACCCAATGCAAAAAAAGGAAAAAGGGGGCGCGCCGGGGATTCGAACCCGCGACCGTGAGGTCATCGCCTGGGTCGATTGACCATTGTGCTATGCGTGCGCTACTGACCAAGGGGAGGCCTTGCCCCTCTACTACCAACTGCTCCACGAGATAACTGACGGAACTGAAAGAAAACCACACCAGCGATAGGCACGGCGGCGACGCGATGCACCGGAGGACTCCGATGACCAAACGAGCAGCGGAGGCTTCCACTGGATGCCCTGCTCCTGCCCGCACAATCACGACTAGAACAGCCACCTGAGGTGGACGAAAACAACGCCGGCAATGACGGCGGAGGCCTACGGCACGCTACGCATGACGAGGCCATAGGGAAGGAAATGGATGGGGCAGAGCAAAAACGGAGCCCTGCGAGAAGCAGGAACTCGCATGCAAGCATGGAATATACGAAGCACTCGTCGGCAACGAGGTCCGACGGCGGCAAAATGCTCTACACGTGGACACGCACTACATGAGGCTAGAGGGCTCGGGTTCTAGCGAGGATGGACGAGGGGCTCACCGAGATGCGCTCGTGCAGCCAATTGAGCTCGAGGAAGATCGACGACGGAGAATTGCTCCAGCGGGAGAGCTCGGCCAGAGGGGAAGAAGACAAAGCAGAGGCGTGGCCTTGGCGTGCCACGAGGATGCAGAGGACGTCGGGGAAGGAGACGATGCTGGTGAAGTGATCCCAACGCCCGCCCGCCCGAGAGACTCGCCGGAGAAGCTCCCGCGACAACGAGCTCCTCTCTGAACCCTCTCTGAACTTCTCTGAATTTTACCTTACATGAGACGAAAGAGGAGAAGAGGTGGAGGGCGACGGCGCGAGGAGGGAGAGGGGACCCTAGGGGTGGGGCATGAACATCGGGGGATAAATATGCGCGGGATGACGGTGTTTTGACATTTGCGCCAACGGTGGAGGCCACGTGCTCTGCTCTCTCTCTCTCTGTGTGTGTGTGTCGACTGTCAAAGAAGGGAGACAGAGCAGGTCTCTGTCTAGCGCGCGGGCTGGGCTGGCTTCGGCTGGGCTAGCTAGGCCGCGAGGGAGGGAAGTCCCAGGTGGGCAGCTCACACACACAAGAAAAATAAGAAAGGCTTTTCTTTTAAAAATAAATCCCACAGCAAAATAAAACCACATAGAAAAGGAAGGGGGTTTTACTCAGAACAAAAATACTTAGAAGAATATTTAGAAGTTCGCCAACATTTAAAACAAGGGAAATTAGCAGCAAATATTTAACAAGCAATAAATTTGAATAGAGTGAGAGAGGAGGAGTTGTTTTGAATTGGGAGGAACTAGAGTAGCACTCCAACACACACAATCTCATACACCCACATACACACATCACAAGCAAGCAACACTAGTATGCAAATGATATGATGAGCATGATGCATGATGCATGAGATGGAAATGGCAATGAAGCAAAATCATAATCATTCAAACACATGGCAACATAGAGGTTCACAAGAGTTACATGACCATAAATGGCAAGGGTAGCACTTGGGTTGTTACAACACCATTACGTTGTGGTGTTCCAGGCGGTGTCAACTGTGAAACAATCCCACACTGTCTTAAGTGACTGCCAAACTCATAACTCAGATATTCTCCTCCTCGATCAGATCGCAGGAATTTAATCTTATTTTTATGATGATTCTCAACTTCACTCTGAAATTGCTTGAACTTTTCAAATGTTCCAGGTTTGTGTTTCATTAAGTAAATATACCCATATCTACTTAAGTCATCAATGAAGGTGAGAAAATAATGATATCCACGGTGCGCCTCAATGCTCATTGGACCGCACACATCAGTATGTATGATTTCCAATAAGTCACTTGCCCATTCCATTGTTCCAGAGAACGGCGTTTTAGTCATCTTGCACAAAAGGCATGGTTCACATGTGTCAAGTGATTCAAAATCAAGTGACTCCAAAAGTCCATCAGCATGGAGCTTCTTCATGCGTTTTACACCAATATGACCTAAACAACAGTGCCACAAGAAAGTTGTACTATCATTATCAACTCTACATCTTTTGGCATCAATGTTATGAACATGTGTATCATCACTATCGAGATTCAATATGAATAAACTCCTCACATTGGGTGCATGACCATAAAAGATATTACTCATATAAATAGAACAACCATTATTCTTTGATTTAAATGAGTAATCTTCTCGCAATAAACAAGATCCAAATATGATGTTCATGCTTAACGTAGGCAGTAAATAACAATTATTCAGGTTCATCACTAATACCGACGGTAATCGAAGAGCGAGCGTGCCGACGGCGATCACATCAACCTTGGAACCATTTCCCACGCACATCGTCACTTCGTCCTTTGCCAGCCTTCGTCTATTCTGTAGCTCTTGTTTTGAGTTGCAAATGTGAGCAACCGAACCGGTATCAAATACCCAGGCACTACAACGAGAGTTGGTAAGGTACACATCAATAACATGTATATCATATATACCTTGTTTGGTGTTGTCCGCCATATTGTCGGCTAGATAATTTGGACAGTTCTGCTTCCAGTGACCAGATCCCTTGCAATGAAAGCACTCAATTTCTGGCTTGGGTCCAGCCTTGGGTTTCTTCATAGGAGGGGCAACTGCTTTGCCACTCTTCTTACAGTTACCCTTCTTGCCCTTGCCATTCTTCTTGAAACTAGTGGTTTTATTGACCATCAACACTTGATGCTCCTTCTAAATCTCAGATTCAGTGAATTTTAACATCGCAAACAGCTCGGCGACTAACTTGTTCATCCCGTGCATGTTATAGTTCAACACGAAGCTCTTGTAGCTAGGTGGCAATGATTGAAGAACTCTGTCTGTGATCGCCTTAGCCGGAAGGGGCATTCCCAATTCAGCCAGACGGGTGGAATACCCAGACATTCTGAGTATGTGTTCACTCATAGACCCGTTCTCCTCCATTTTACAATCATAGAACTTATCGGAGGTCTCATACCTCTCGATCCGGGCATTCTTCTGAAAGATAAACTTCAAGTCCTAGAACATATCATATGCTCCATGACGTTCAAAACGTATTTGAAGTCCCAGTTCTAAGCCATACAACATTGCACATTGAACCATTACGTAATCATCAGAACGTGCCTGCCAAGCATTCATAAGTCTGCACACTCAACTGGAGCGGGTGGATCACCAAGCGGTGCATCAAGGACATAAGCCTTCTGAGAAGCCATGAGGATAATCCTCACATTACGGGCCCAGTCCACAAAGTTACATCCATCATCTTTCAACTTAGCTTTCTCTAGGAACGCATTAAAATTCATGGGTGCTACTGCGCGAGCCATTGATCTACAACGTAAATATGCAAAGGTTACTAAGACTATTGTTCAATATAATGAGTTTAGTTAATCAGATTACTAAAGCTCCCACTCAAATTGACATCCCTGATACGTCCCCATCGTATCTATAATTTTTTATTGTTTCATGCCAATATTCTACAACTTTCATATACTTTTGGCAACTTTTGACTAACATATTGATCCAGTGCCTAGTGCCAGTTCCTGTTTATTGCATGTTTTTTGTTTCACATAAAACCTATATCAAACAAAGTCCAAACGGAATAAAAAGTTATGGATATTTTTTGGAATATATGTGAATTTTGGAAGTGGAATCAACAGAAGGCGATGCCCGAGGGGCCCACAAGCCTGCCAGGCGCGCCTTGAGGGGTAGGGCGCGCCCCGAGGGATTGTGGCTACCCCTTAGGTCGGTTGGAGATGTCCTTCGGCCACAAGACATATATTTTTATCAGGAAAATCCTCTCAAAATTTCATCTCGATCGGAGTTACGGATCTTCGGATATTTAAGAAACGATGAAAGGCTAGAATCTAGGAGCGCAGAAACAGAAGGAAACAGAGAGAGAGATCCAATCTCGGAGGGGCTCTCGCCCCTACGCCACCATGGAGGCCAAGGACCAGAGGGGAAACCCTCCTCCCATCTATGGAGGAGGTCAAGGAAGAAGAAGGAGGGGGCTCTCTCCCCTCCTCTCCCGGTGGCGCCGGAACGCCATCGGGGCCATCATCGTGACGGCGATCCACTCGAACAACTCTGTCATCTTCACCAACACCTCCATCACCTTCCCTCATCTATCTACAGCGGTCCACTCTCCCGCAACCGTTGTACCCTCTACTTGAACATGGTGCTTTATGCTTCATATTATTATCCAATGATGTGTTGCCATCCTATGATGTCTGAGTAGATCTATTCTATCCTATTGGTTGATTGATGATCATGATTGGTTTGAGTTGCATGTTTTGTTATTGGTGCTGTCCTATGGTTCCCTCCATGTCGCGCAAGCGTGAGGGATCCTCGCTGTAGGGTGTTGCAATGTGTTCATGATTTACCTACGGTGGGTTGCTTGAGTGACAGAAGCATAAACCCGAGTAGGTGGGTTGTTGCATATGGGAGCAAAGAGGACTTCATACCTTATAATGATATGGTTGGGTTTTACCTTAATGATCTTTAGTAGTTGCGGATGCTTGCTAGAGTTCCAATCATAAGTGCATATGATACAAGTGGAGAAAGTATGTTAGCTTATGCCTCTCCCTCATATAAAATTGCAGTAATGATTACCGGTCAAGTTATCAATTGCCTAGGGACAATTCCGCAACTCCTACCACCAGTTTTCCACACTTGTTAAACTAACTTAGTTGTTTCTTTATCTAAGAAGCCCCTAGTTTTTATTTATGTGCTCTTTATTATCTTGCAAACCTATCCTATCACACCTACAAAGTACTTCTAGTTTCATACTTGTTCTAGGTAAAGCGAACGTTAAGCGTGCGTAGAGTTGTATCGGTGGTTGATAGAACTTGAGGGAATATATGTTCTACCTTTAGATCCTCCTTGGGTTCGACACTCTTACTTATCGAGAAAGGCTACACTTGATCCCCTATACTTGTGGGTTATCAAGACCTTTTTCTGGCGCTGTTGCAGGGGAGCAATAGCGTGGGGTGAATATTATCGTGTGTGCTTGATTGCTTTATCACTAAGTAGGTTTTATTTGTTGTTCTAAGTTGTTCTCTATCTTTAGCTATGGATATGGAACATGAAATACCAAAAAAAGGTGTACTTGCTACTCATGGAGATGGGGAACCTCCTAAAACCCTTGATGCTCGTTATGTGAAAGATATTATGCACTACTTTAATAATCCTGAGGAAACCCCATTCAATTATATAATGGGAGACATGTTGGATCAACATGAATACTTTAGGGATTATCGCTTGACTCAAAAAGGGAAACTGTTATGGGATCAGATTTATATGTTGAAATGGTATGCTTGGAATCTATGCCAGAGATACGATTATACTTGTTGCTCTAGGATGAAGGCTCAACACCTTCCTTTTTCATGTAAATTTAATGACATTGAAACCTTGGATTCTTATGATAAAGGTATTTATGATTACTATGATGTTGAACGAATAGAGTAATTCGTTGCTCTTAAGGGTGCTTATGAAATTGAATCTTTGTTTGAGAAGTGTGAAAATTATGATGATATTGTTTATAGACCTGAAAATTTTGCTATACTTAAATATTGCTCTGAGAATTATGAATATAATTCTGATATCGATGCATTTATTGAGGGAATGTCTCCTGCCTTGGAAGAGACTAATATTTTGCAGGAATCTATGGAAGAAGTAATTGATGACACTGTGAGCTCATTGGATGAAAAAGATGAGGAGGAGAGAGAAGAACAAAAGGAGGAAGAGCGGATTAGCTACCCGTTCCCACCTTCTCATGAGAGTAACTCTTCAACTCATACATTGTTTAATTTCCCTTCGTTCTTACCAAAGGATGAATGCTATGATAATTGTTATGATCCCTTGGATTCGTTTGAAATACCCATTTTTGATGAACTTGATGCTTGCTATGCTTGTGGCCATGATGCCAATATGAATGATGTTTATGGAGATGAACTTGATATAGTTCCTTATGTTAAAGATGAAATTTTTACTATTGCACCCACACATGATAGTCCTATTATCCTTTTGAATTCTCCTAACTACACTATATTGGAGAAGTTTGCACTTATTAAGGATTATATAGATGGGTTGCCTTTTACTATTACACATGATGATTTTGATAGATATAATATGCATGTGCTTGCTGCTCGTACTTGCAATTATTATGAGAGAGGAACTACATCTCCACCTCTCTATGTTTCCAATTTGATAAAATTGCAAGAAATTTATTATGATATGTATTGGCCTTTACTTTGTGTGCATGAATTGTTCTTTTATGACATGATGATGCATAGGAAGAGAGTTAGACTTCGTTGTTGCATGATATATTTTACTTTGTGCTCAATACTAAATTACAAATCATTGTTAATTAAAATTGGCTTTGATATACCTTGGGATCCGGGTGGATCCATTACTTGAGCACTTTATGCCTAGCTTAATGGCTTTAAAGAAAGCGCTGCCAGGGAGACAACCCGGAAGTTTTAGAGAGTCATTTTATTCTGTTGTATGCTTTTATATAGTTTAAAAAAATAAATAGGGGAACCTAAAACTTTTTCAAAAAAAAAAGAGAAGTGAAAGTAAGAAGGACGAGCACCGTTGAAGTGGGGGAGCTCCTTGAACTTTGTTCATGCCCATGGAAACTTTGCAAATCTTGATTACAGAAACTTTTCAACAAAAATAATTATCCCCTTGTATAAATCCATTGTATTATAAAAATAATGTGCCAAGATTTGCCTTTAGGATGATTAGATTGCTTGTTTGGTGTGTGCAGTGCAAAAACAGAAACTTTGGCTGAAGTGCGTGAATTTACATTTTTTACTGGAATGTCAAAAGTTTATGAATTTTTTACACAGTACTGCTATGCAAATTTTTTGTTTTGTCCTAATTTTTCAGAATTCTTAGCGTTACATAAGTATGGTGAATGTTCAGATTCCTAGAGACTATCCTGTTTAAGACAGATTCTGTTTTTGATGCATTGTTTTGCTCAATTTAATGAAACTATCAATTGTATTAGTGGTACAAGCCATGGAAAATTTATAATACAGTATCTACAATGCAAAATAAAATATGAATTGGTTGGCAGTAGTACATGAAGTTGTGATTTGCTTCATTATACTAACGGATCTCACGAGGGTTTTGTTAAGTTTTGTGTGATTGAAGTTTTCAAGTTTTGGGTGAGATCACGATGGATGAAGGAATAAGGAGTGGAAAGAGACTGATCTTGGGGATGCCCGAGGCACCCCAAGGTAATATTCAAGGACTCCCAATAAACTAAGCTTGGGGATGCCCCGGAAGGCATCCCCTCTTTCTTTTAACAACCATCGGTAATTTTACTTGGACCTATATTTTTATTCATCACATGATATGCGTAAATCTTGGAGCGTCGTGTGCTTTTTATTTTTATTTTAATAATGCCCCATGCTAGTATGAGAAAGTCCTTGTTTGATTTATATAAGGCTCTTTGCACCTCACTTTTATCTTTTGAGTATGGCATTGTAGAATGCTTCAAGTGCTTCACTTATATCATTTGAAGTTTGGATTGCCTGTTTCTCTACCCATAGAAAACCGCCATTTGTAGAATGCTCTTTTGCTTCACTTATATTTGTTAGAGCATGGGAATATATTTTGTAGAAAGAGTTGAACTCTCATGCTTCACTTATATCTATTTAGAGAGTTAACAGGAGTTGGTCATTCACATGGTTAGTCATAAAATCCTACATAAAACTTGTAGATCACTGAATATGATATGTTTGATTCCTTGCAATAGTTTTGTGATATGAAGATGGTAATATGAGAGTCATGCTAGTGAGTAGTTGTGAATTGGAGAAATACATGTGTCGAAGTTTGTGATTCCCGTAGCATGCACGTATGGTGAACTGTTATGTAACGAAGTCAGGGCATGATTTGTTTAATGATTGTCAACCTCTGTGTGAGGATCGGGAGTGCGCGATGGTTAACTCCTACCAATCTCTCCCCTAGGAGCCTGCGTCTAATGATTTGCTTGATAACTAATAGACTTTTGCAATAAGTATGTGAGTTCTTTATAACTAATGTTGAGTCCATGGATTATACGCACTCTCACCCTTCCACCTTTGCTAGCCTCTCTAGTACCGTGCAACTTTTGCCGGTACATCAAACCCACCTTCCTCAAAACAACCACCATATATTTTCCTCAAAATAGACACCATAACTACCTATTATGACATTTCCATAGCCATTCCGAGATATATTGCCATGCAACTTCCACCATTCCATTTATTATGACACACACCATCATTGTCATATTGCTTTGCATGATCGTAAGACAGCTTGCATGAATTTTTCATGGCTTGTCCATTTTTTGATGTCATTTGCTAGGCTAGATTGTTGCACATCCCGATATCCTACTGGAAGCATTCATATAGTGTCATATTTTGTTCTAGGTATCGAGTTGTAAGTAAATAAAAGTGTGATGATTTTCATTATTAGAGCATTTGTCCCGTGTGAGAAAAGGATGGTGGAAGCTATGAATCCCTCACAACTTGGGAGGAGTCTCCGGACTTTACAAAAAAATAAAATAGGCCAGCGAAGCCCAAATAAAAAAAGAGGCCAAATATGCCAACCAGAAAATAAAATAAAATAAAGAGAGAAAGAGAGAAGGGACAATTGCTACTATCTTTTTCCACACTTGTGCTTCAAAGTAGCACCATGATCTTCATGATAGAGAGTCTCCTATTTTGTCACTTTCATATCACTAGTGGAATTTTTTGCACGACCACTTAGTTTTCTTTTTTAGATTTCATACACTTATAGCTCTAAGTGCATTTGTTGCATGGCAATCCCTACTCACTCACATTGATATCTATTGATGGGCATCTCCATAGCCCGTTGATACGCCTAGTTGATGTGAGACTATCTTCTCCTTTTTCCTCATCACCTCCACCATATTCTATTCCACCTATAATGCTATATCCATGGCTCACGCTCATGTATTGCGTGAGAGTTCAAAAGGTTTGAGAACATAAAAAGTGTGAAACAATTGCTTGACTTGTCATCGGGGTTGTGCATGATTTAGATACTTTGTGTGGGGAAGATGCAGCATAGCCAGACCATATGATTTTGTAGGGGTAACTTTCTAAGGCCATCTTATTTTGAAAGGACGCGATTGCATTGTTGGTGTGCTCGAAGTATTACTGTTTTTATGTCAATATAGTCTATTGCTTTGAATCACTCGTATCTTAATATTCATGCCATGATTAGATTATATGATCAAGATTATGCTAGGTAGCATTGCACATCAAAAATTATCATTTTTATCATTTACCTACTCGAGGACGAGTAGGAATTGAGCTTGGGGATGCTGATACGTCTCTGTCGTATCTATAATGTTTGATTGTTTCATGCCAATATTCTACAACTTTCATATACTTTTGGCAACTTTTTATCCTATTTTTGGACTAACATATTGATACAGTGCCCAGTGTCAGTTCCTGTTTGTTGCATGTTTTTTGTTTTGCAGAAATCCATATCAACCGAAGTCCAAATGGGATAAAAACTTACGGAGATTTTCTTTGGAATATATGTGAATTTTGGGCAGTGAAATCAACAGAAGGCGGTGCCCAAGGGGGCCACAAGCCTGCCAGGCGCGCCCTGGGGGTAGGGCGTGCCCTGAGGGCTTGTGGCTACCCCTTAGGTCGGTTGGCTCTGTCCTTCGGCCGCAAGAAATATATTTTATAAGGAAAATCCCCTCAAAATTTCAGCTCGATCGGAGTTGCGGATCTTCGGATATTTAAGAAACGATGAAAGGCCAGAATCTGGGAGCGCAGAAACAGAAGCAAACAGAGAGAGAGATCCAATCTCGGAGGGGCTCTCGCCCCTCCGCCGCCATGGAGTCCAAGGACCATAGGGGAAACCCTCCTCCCATCTAGGTAGGAGGTCAAGGAAGAAGAATAAGGAGGGGGCTCTCTCCCCCTCTCTCCCGGTGGCGCCGGAACGCCGTCGGGGCCATCATCGTGACGGCGATCCACTCCAACAACTCCGTCATCTTCACCAACACCTCCATCACCTTCCCCCATCTATCTATAGTGGCCCACTCTCCCGCAACCGGTTGTACCCTCTACTTGAACATGGTGCTTTATGCTTCATATTATTATCCAATTATGTGTTGCGATCCTATGATGTCTGAGTAGATCTATTTTGTCCTATTGGTTGATTGATGATCATGATTGGTTTGAGTTGCATGTTTTGTTAATGGTGATGTCTATGGTGCCCTCCGTGTTGCCCAAGCGTGAGGGATCATCGCTGTTGGGTGTTGCAATGTGTTCATTATTTACCTATGGTGGGTTGCTTGAGTGACAGAAGCATAAACCCGAGTAGGTGAGTTGTTGCATATGGGAGTAAAGAGGACTTGATACCTTATAATGCTATGGTTGGGTTTTACCTTAATGATCTTTAGTAGTTGCGGATGCTTGCTAGATTTCCAATCATAAGTGCATATGATCCAAGTAGATAAAGTATGTTAGCTTATGCCTCTCCCTCATATAAAATTGCAATAATGATTACCGGTGTAGTTATTAATTACCTAGGGACAATTCCGCAACTCCTACCACCACTTTTACACACTCGTTAAACTAACTTAGTTGTTTATTTATCTAAGCAGCCCCTAGTTTTTATTTACGTTTTCTTTATTATCTTGCAAACCTATCCCATCACACCTACAAAGTACTTCTAGTTTCATACTTGTTCTAGTTAAAGCGAACGTTAAGCGTGCGTAGAGTTGTATCGATGGTCAATAGAACTTGAGGGAATATTTGTTCTACCTTTAGCTCCTCGTTGGTTTGACACTCTTACTTATCGATAAAGTCTACAATTGATCCCCTATACTTGTGGGTTATCAACCCCTCAGGTCATCTGAGTGATACATGATCCAAATTCACCCACTCAAGTCCGATCATCACGTGAGTTGAGGTGGTTTGAATGGTGAACATCATCATGTTGATCATATCTACTATATGGCTCATGTTCGACCTTTCGGTCTCTTGTGTTCCGAGGCCATGTATGTACATGCTAGGCTTGTCAAGTTTAACCCGACTGTTCTGCACGTGCAACACTGGCTTGCACACGTTGTATGTGAACGTAGAGTCTATCACACCCGATCATCACGTGGTGTCTCGACACGACGAACTTTCGCAACGGTGCACACTCGGGGAGAACACAATTCATCTTGAAATTTAAGAAAAGGATCACCTTATAATGCTACTGTTGACCTAAGCAAAAGAAGATGCATAAAAGGATTAACATCACATGCAAATCATAAGTGACATGATATGGCCATGAACTTGTGCTTTTGTTCTCCATCTTGAAAGCACCGGCATGATCTCCATCGTCACTAGCACAACACCATGATGTCCATCATATTTATCTCCATCAACGTGTTTCCATCGGGGTTTCCGTGCCAAATGTTGCTTCCATGACTATTGCTAACTCATAGCGATAAAGTAAAGCAAAAACGGCAAAAATAATTAAAGACAACCCTATGGCTCCTACCGGTTGCCGTACCCATTGACATGTAACTCGTGATACTCTATACAAAACATGATCATCTCATACATGACATATATCTCATCATGTAATTGGCCATATCACATCACAACATATCCTGCAAAAACAGGTTAGACGTCCTCTAATTGTTGTTGCAAGTTATATGTGGCGGCTACGGGTATCTAGCAAGAACAATTCTCACCTACGCATAAACCACAATGGTTATACTCAAATTCACATTCAACCTTCTCAAGGACCGCCTTTGTCGAATCCAATCCAACTAGAGTAGGAGAGACAAACACCCGCCGGCCATCTTTGTGCAACAAAGTTACACGTCAGTCGATGGAACCGGTCTCTTGTAAGCGTATGAGTAAGGTTGGTCCAGGCCGCTTCATCCCACAATACCGCTGAATCAAAACACGACCAAGGGAGGAACCAATCTAAGCATCAACACCCACAGACTTCTTTGTGTTCTACTCGTGATCACATCTACACATAGACCTAGCTCACATGCCATTATTGGGGAACATTGCATGGGAAACAAAAAAAAATCTACGCACACGCAAGATCTATCCATGGTGATGAGCATCTACGAGGGGGAGTGGATCTACATACCTTTGTAGATCTCTAAGCAGGAAACATTAAGAAACACGGTTGATGTACTCGAACGTCTTCGCGATCCAAATCGCCGAGCGTCCTGCGATCCAATCATGATTCGTCCCTATCTAGCGCCGAACGGACGGCTTCTCCGTGTTCAACACACGTACAGCTCGATGACAATCTCCGCCTTCTTGATCCAGCAAGATGGAGTGGAGAGGTAGATGAGTTCTCTGGCAACATGACGGCATGGCGGCGATGGTGGTGGAACTATTCCGGCAGGGCTTGGCCTAAGCACCACCGAACTAGACTAGAGGAGAAAACCGATCTAGATAAACTAGAGGGAGCACGTGGCATTTAGGGTTAGCCCTCACCTCTAAACCTCTAGTATATATAGGAGGAGGGGAGGGGAGGATATGCCCTAGGGCTTCTCTTGATTCAGCCGAAGTGGGGAGGAGAGGCAGTTGGACTCCAATGCTACTCCTAGTAGGAATCCTCCCCCACTTGGAAACCTTTACACCTTTGGGCTTTTGCCTCCTCCTTTCATCCTGGCTGCATGAACCCATAGGGGAGGCTTAGGACATCCCACCATGGGCTGGTATGCCTCCTATCATAGCCCATGAGGCCCTTGGGTCAAGACACCCCTCCCGATGGTGCCCGATACCCTCCCGGCACTCCCCGTACACTATCGATGAGCCCGAAACTTTTCTAGTGACCAAAACATGACTTCCTATATATCAATCTTTACCTCCGGACCATTCTGGAGCTTCTCGCGACGTCTGGGATCTCATCCGGGACTCCAAAAAACCTTCGGTAACCACCATACATAACTCTATACTACCAAAACATCACCGAACCTTAAGTGTGCAGACCCTGCGGGTTCAAGAACTATGTAGACATGACAGAGACACCTCTATGGTCAATAACCAATAGTGGTAGCTGGATGCCCATATTGGTTCCTACATATTCTAGGAAGATCTTTATCGATTGAACCTCTATGTCAAGGATTCAGTTAATCCCGTACGCTATTCCCTTTGTTCTTCGGAATGTTACTTGCCCGAGATTCGATCGTCGGTATATCTATACCTAGTTCAATTTCATTACCGGCAAGTCTCTTTAGTCATTCTGTAATACAAGATCCCATGGCTAACACCTTAGTCACATTGCTTGCAAGGCTTGTTGTGATGTTGTATTACCGAGTCGGCCTTGAGATACCTCTCTGTCATACGGAGTAACAAATCCCAGTCTTGATCCATACCCACTCATCAGACACTCTCAGAGATACCTATAGAGCACCTTTATAGTCACCCAGTTACATTGCGACGTTTGATACAAACAAGGCACTCCTCTAGTGTTAGTGAGTTGCATGATCTCATGGTCATAGGAATAGATACTTGACATGCAGAAAACTACAGTAATAAACTGACACGATCATATGCTATGTTTATAGTTTGGGTCTTGTCCATCACATCATTCTCCCAGTGATGTGATCCCGTCATCAAATGACATCTCATGTCAATGTCTAGGAAACCTTGACCATCTTTGATCAACGAGCTAGTCTACTAGAGGCACACTAGGGACAAAGTGTTGTCTACGTATCCACACATGCAATGTGTTTCCAGTCAATACAATTATAGCATGGATAATAAATGATTATCATGAACAAGGAAATGTAATAATAAACATTTACTATTGCCTCTAGGGAATATTTCCTACAGGAACATGGTGTAGTTCCAAACCTTCAAACTTCTTCTTAAGCTTTCTTACTGCATTGCAGTATCCTGTCATAGCAGGGTTCCTCACATACCAATGTTTCATCACCTGGTTAAACACCAAATCAGAGTCATCGTATACCATCAGACGCCGGAAGTCGAGTGAGATGGCCATACACAACCCGTATAGGTGTGCTTCGTACTCAGCTTCATTATTGGAGGAATCAAAGTGAATCTGAAGGACATAAATGAGCTTGTCACCCTTCGGAGATACCAATACTATGCCAGCACCAGACCCATTCAGCATTTTAGAGCCATCGAAGAACATGGTCCAGTGCGCCGAGTGGATTTGAGTTGGCTGCTGCTATTCTATCGACTTGGCCATGAAATCGGCAAGTGCTTGAGATTTGATTGCCTTTTTAGCTTCAAACTTCATATCAAAATAGAGGATCTCAATAGCCTATTTGGTCACTCAACCAGTCGCATCTCGATTATTGAGGCTCTTAGACAGTGGAGCATCGCTGACGACTGAAATTGAGTGATCTTGAAAGTAGTGTGCTACCTTCTTCGCTGATAAATATATACCATAGACGAGCTTCTGGTAATGAGGGTACCTTTGATTGGAAGGAGTTAACACTTCAGAGATATAGGAAACAGGGTGCTGGACCTTATAAGCTTTGCCCTCTTCTTCCCGCTCGACTGTGAGAACTATATTGACGACTTTATTAGTGGCTACAATGTACAAAAGCAGGGATTCTTTGTTGTGCGGAGCAGCAAGCACCGGCTGGGTGGAAAGCAGAGCTTTAAGCTCGACAAATGCTACTTCTGCCTCAGGAGTCCACCCGAACGTATCTGATTTCTTCATACGTCGGTATAAAGGCAATGCCTTCTCTCCGAGACGAAAAATAAATCTACTCAATGCCGCCAGACAACTTGTGAGCTTCTGGACATCGTCCACACGCTCAGGGCTTTTCATTTGGGTGATGGCACCGATTTTCTCAGGATTGACATCGATTCCCTGTTCGGAAACAAGAAAACCGAGTAATTGGCCACCAGGAACACTGAAAGTGCACTTGGACGGGTTCAACTTGATTTCATACCTCCTCAGATTGGCAAATGTTTCTGCCAAGTCAGCCAGCAGGTCGGAACCTTTGTGAGACTTGACAACAATATCATCCATATAGGCCTCAGCATTCCGAGGGATTTGATCGAGCTGGCATTTCTGAATCATACGCATGAAAGTAGCGCCAGCATTTTTCAAACCAAAAGGCATGGTGATATAATAGTAACACCCAAAAGGGGTGATGAAGGTTGTCTTTATTTCATCTGGACCATACAGACGGATCTGATGATAGCCACAGTAAGCATCAAGAAAGGATAAACGCTCGCATCCCGCAGTCGAGTCGACAATCTGATCGATGCGGGGGAGCGGAAAATGATCTTTCGGGAAGGCCCAATTGATATGTTTGAAATCAATACACATGCGGAGTGACTTATCTTTCTTGGGGACCATGACGACATTCAAGAGCCACTCGGAGTGGTAAATATCCTGAATGAACTTAGCCGCCAAGAGTCGAGCCACCTCCTTGCCGATTGCCTTCCACTTCTCTGCTGTCGACCGATGCAAGTGTTCCTTCATAGGCTTGGCCTTCGGATCGACTCTCGGTCGGTGCTCAGCCAGTTCCCTATGTACACCCTGCATGTCAGCAGGATTCCATGCGAAGATGTCCCAGTTCTCACAGAGAAACTGGATGATCTCGGCTTCCTATTGGTCGGGGTAGCGTTAGGATCCGTCAGGTGAATGTGCACCTTCTTCACTTCTTCCGATTGAAAAGCACACTCAGAGGTGGGCTTCTTGGCACGCAGCAGGTCGGCGAGATCAGTATTCTTCTTGTACTCTTCCAATTCAATCACAACCATTTGATGGTCGACAATTTTGGAGCCTTGCTGGAGGCACTCCTCAGCCCTTTGTCGATTCCCTGTGACCGTGATCGCACCTTTGGGTCCGGGCATCTTCAACTTGAGGTACACGTAATATGGACGGGCCATGAAATAGGCATAGGCCGGACAACCAAGGATGGCGTGGTACGCACTCTGGAAGTCTACAACTTCAAACGTCAATTTTTCTTTGCGAAAATTCTTGTCGGTGCCAAACACCACATCCAATGCAATATGGCCTAGTGACTTGGCCTTCTTCCCAAGGATGACTTCATGGAACTGCATGTTGCTTTCGTTGAGTCGGGACATCGGAATACCCATCCCCTTTAGGGTATACGCATACAGAATGTTCAAACCACTCCCTCCGTCCATGAGAACTTTGCGAAGTCGAGTGCCTCCCACAATAGGGTCCACCACCAAAACTTGCCGACCGGGGGTAGCGACATGAGCAGGGTGGTCACATTGGTCGAATGTCATAGCAGTCTAGGACCATTTGAGGTACGTGGGGGTTGAAGGAACAACCATGTTGACTTCTGTGTTAATGACTTTCAGTCGACTCTTGCTTTCTAGATCAGCAAAAATCATCAAAGTAGCATTGACTTTGGGGAATTCCTCTTTATCTTCAGCATCCTCCTTTCCAGGAGACTTCTCACTCGACTGGCCTTCTTTGAACTGCTGGATCAATAATTGGCACTGTCGAGTGGTATGTTTTGGTAATATCAAATTGCCTTCCTCATCTTTCTTCGTGTGGATTGCAGACGGTAAATCCAAAACGTCTCTTCCCGACTGATTATTTCCTTTCCTGGGGGTAAACTGCCCTTTGGGCTTCCCCTTATTCTTGCCTTGCGCCGCCAGGGTGGCTGCCTCTTCCTGAGCAGGGCCATCAGCTTCGCGCTTTTGTTTCCGACTGGAATTGCCACCGGCATCATTGTCGATTGCTTTTCCCTTGCCGCTGCGGAGGCGGTCTTCCTCTTCGCCATTGGTGTATCGAGGGGCAATCTCCATCATCTTGCTGAGGGAAATATCTCCTGTCCTACCAAATTGTAGGTAAAGCTCTTTGTACATAACATCGGCCTTGAAGGCGCAAACAGCTTGGTGCTCAGAAACATTTTCCACTGTGTGATGCAGAGTGGACCAACGATGAATGTAATCCCTCAAGGTTTCATTGGACTTCTGAACATAGTGTTGCAGATCAATCAAACCATCTGGACGCTTGCATGTGCCCTCAAAAGTTTTGATGAACACTCGGGCAAGATCTTCCCAACAATAGATGCTAGAAGGAGCCAGTTGATTCAACCATGCTCGGCCTGAACCATCCAACATCAAGGACAAATGCTTCATGGCTAGGTTGTCGTTTCCTCCACCAATTTGTACCTCCACTTGGTAATCGTCTAACCATGTTTCAGGCTTCGACTCTCCTGTGAACTTGTTGATTCTAGCTGCCAACCTGAAGTTGGGGGGAATCTCAGCAGACCGAATGGCTCTGCTGAAACACTTGGGGCCAGAGACGACGGCACCACTTCCACTCGGATAGTCTCTATCATAACCATCCCTGTGAGCCCTGCCTCTGTCAATCCGCTTTTGTGCAAGGATATCCCTCGCATCGAATCCAGGATTCCGCTCATCACCGAACGGTGCCTATCGTCATAGTACCAGGGCACATACAAACCACTCCGCGGAGGAGTTAGCACTCGACGGTGGTCATCATGGTGAAAACGGGGAGCAAACTGATCTCGTCCTTGATCTCTATACTAATCTTCACGGTAACTTCCGCCCTTGCCACGCAAAGGCGATCCAGGGCTATGTGTCGACTAAACTATATCTGCCTTGGGCAAATTGCTATGTAATATATTGCACGACTGAGAAACAACCGAATTCTGCCGCTGCCCTGCATCAAGCAACGCTCGAATCTGCTGCAAACCTCTGCTAGCCTCTGAACGCAACGACTGAATGGAATCCGCAATCCTAGCTGCGGCTGCAACATTAAGAACTGGAGTACAGAATACCTCGATGTTATTCTGAGATACACTCGGAAACAACTATTGCTGACGTCGACTGGGAGCGAGTGGACACTAGCGAGCGCGCTCATTGAGTTCTCTCTACATCTGTTTGAGCGGAAGGCGTGTGGCCTCCAAGGCCTCAGCCTCGGCAGTCACACCAACAATGAGGGTATGGAGGACCTCCTCATCTCGGCGCTACTACTCACTCGACGGTCCCCCGGTCTAGCATCTGTCGCGGCTGAAACCAGGGGGAGGCTTCGATGCGAGCCCGCCATGAGGACCCCCATCGCAGGATCGCAGCTCTCGCACTCGGAGGGAACATCAGACTGATCTGACACCGAGTCGAACATGTCGTGAAGTGATTCGGCAGGCTTGATAGCTGCAATATGAAAAAATGACGCTTGGCGAGCCGCCGCATGCCTCACCCAGCATTGGAGCCGCAAACGACCAGATCGCTTATAGTGGTGAACAACGGGGAGGGACGACGAGTACGGAGTCGATGTCTGTCGTAGAAGAACACCGCAGAAGCTTGCACTGAAGTACACCACCCCATAGATTGGGAGCGCCTCAACATCTAGAGGCGCTTCCTGAAGCCATGTCGAGTCATCAGCGATGAAGGTGAGCACTCCGAGACGGATCTCGCTGCCAGGGGACAATCCACTGCCGGAAGACATAACGTAGAAGAAAATCTCAACCTCGCTGGAAGTCGCTTAGACGCCTATCCCACGATGGGTGCCAACTATCGTGGGAATGAGCCTGACAGTAGAAGGTAGGGGTACGTAAGGAGATGGCAGAGTCCTAGCTATGGCGAGGGTGTACACATGGATGTATGAGTTCAGGCTCCTCTTGTGGAGGTAACAGCCCTACGTCTTAGTGCTCGGGAGCTCTTGTCATGTGGAATATGAGTGTTACAGGGGGTGTGAACCCTTGTGCCAGAGGGGAGGGGCGGCTTATATAGAGTGCACTACCCCTCATCAATACCTGGCAACCAAGGATTCGATCATGGTAATAAAGGTATATGTTACTGATAACGTATGTAACAAATGCTACTAATGGCGACTGGTCGAACGCCTGCCTATTGGCCTCCCTGGGGTGCCTTCTGGTCTTCTGCTGTCGACTGGCCATTGGTTCTTCCGAGTGAAAGGAGACTGTCGAGTGGAGGGAGAAACCTCTGAGTGGATTAAATGTCGAGTGACTTACGCGCCATGGTGACTTTAGTCGAAATCTCTCTTGTAATCTCTAAGTCTTCTCGACATAGTGTCCTTAGGTAGGGTATGTAGGTCAGGCCTAGGACCCTACCCTAGGTACATATCCTCGTCAACGACGCGTAGAGTGGCCGAGTGACGATGAAGCGTCCAACTGAGTGACAATGGAGAGTCCAGCTGAGTGAAGATGGAGTGTCTAGCTCAGTGATGAAGGAGCGTCCAGCTGAGTGACGGCATGCGGAGCGGCCGATTGACGATGGAGCGTCCAGCTGAGTGACGAAGGAGTGTCCAGCTGAGTGGCGATGGAGCATCTGGCTGAGTGATGAAGGAGCGTCTAGCTGAGTGACGACGCTCGTAGCGGCCGAGTGACGAAGGAGCATCTAGCCAAGTGACGATCGCAGAGCGGTCGAGTGATGAGGGAGCATCCAGTTGAGTGACGGCGCTCATAGCATTTGAGTGACGAAGGAGAATCTAGCTGAGTGATGGCGCGCGGAGCAGCCGAGTGATGAAGGAGCGTCCAGCTGAGCGACGGCGCGCGGGGCGGCCATGTGACGAAGGAGCGTCCAGCTGAGTGACGGCGCACGGGGCGGCCGAGTGATGACGTAGCGTCCCGCGGAGTGATGGCACACGGGGCGGTCGAGTGGTGATGAAGCGTCCAGCGGAGTGGTAACGCGCGGTACGGCTGAGTGACGATGGAGTGTCTAGCAGAGTGGCGACGTGCGGAGCGGTCGAGTGATGAAGACGCGTTCAGCGGAGTGATGATGCATGGGGCTGTCGAGCGCTGACAACGCGTGCAGCTTGGTGACGGCATGAACGGCGGACGAGTGATGAAGGCACGTTCAGTGGAGTGATGACGTGCGGGGCTGCCGAGCAATGATGGCGCGCACGGCGGCCGAGTGATGGTGCGCGGGGCGGACAAGTGATGTAGTCATGCCGCACGAAGTGGCGATGCGCCAGGCATCCGAGTGATCTACTCTCTCCGTTCCAAATTAGTTGATTTGAATTTATCTAGATACGGATGTATCTAACACTAAAACATGTCTAGATGTATCCGTATCTAGACAAATGTGAGTCAACTAATTTGGAACGGAGGGAGTATATGTTAATCATCTGAACGCAAATTTTATCTGCATGTCATTTTGTTAGTAGCTTGAGCGGAATGTCTGTCTGAGTAAAGTGTTGTCCGGGTACGACAACAGACGAGTGACCCTGCAAGTTAATAGCAAGCATAGCTACGAATATTTTTTTGATGAACTAAGTGTCATGCGCGGATGCTATTTTGCAAGGAATAGGGACCATGGATGATTATGCATGCATGCAAGATTAACCGTTCGTGGAAATAGTGTGACGAAAGTTTTGGCTTTAGTAATTAGGAAATGAATGGCATCAATCCTCACCTTATGAGTCGATTAATGAGGCCATTACCTTAAAGGAAACGGCTAGCCCATCCCACGGAGGATTATGAAGGCCACGTCCTTCCGTTTCTGTTTTTCCTGCATGCGGTAAATTAATCAAAGAAGAGGCCCACGTAACGCATGCACTTATGAGGCATTCAATGACCATCGGTTGCAGCCTTGCAGGTCGAGGCTGATTCCTAGGTCGTAGTTGTTGCATGCCTCGGCCACGCAGACCTCGCCAATGACCAGCGCTGGAGGGAGGAGCACCGCTCGCCTGCGCCTCCACCACGGAGGTTGCCCTCGAGAAGCCGAGAACACGAGCTTGACGGTGGCGTCATAGATGAGTTCGGAGAGAGTGGGACAGACTGCGCCGGTGGCCGTTTGTAGGAGCTCGACGGTGACGTCATAGACAAGGCCGGAGATGGTGGGGCGGACCGCGCCGGTGGATGTTTGTAGCAGCTCGATGGTGGTGTCGTAGACGAGGCCGGAGATGGGAGGGCAGACCGCGTAGGTGGCCGTTTGTAGGAGCTTGACGGTGACATCGTAGACGAGGCCGAAGACGACGGGGCAGACCGCGTTGGTGGCCCTTTGTAGGAGCTCGCCGTAGATGAATAAAAAAGAACTATCTACATCATTGCTCGATAGACGCCATGCCCCATCGTGGGCGCCAACTGTCGTGGGAATGATCTGACAATAGATAGGGGTAGGATAACAGAGCATGGTCTATCGAGATGCAAATGGGTGACACGAGTGTTTTAGTGAGTTTGGGCCTCTCACAGTGGAGATAACAGCCTATTTCTCGTGCTCCGAAGAGGCTTTGCTTATCTATCATGAACATGGAGTTACATGGTGTATTTGAGAGAGAGAGAGAAGGGAGAACAGATCTCCATGCTTGAGCTAAGTCCTGAGACTAATGACGAGAGAGCCAAGGAAGAAAGTGCCAGCCCTCAGCTATGAGGTGAGGGTGGTTTATATAGAGTGCGCCACCCCCTCACTTCCTATGTTACAAGATGGGGCATTGATGCCATAATGTCATCCCACTACGAAACCTCTAGTATAAGGATGATGTCTCGGCTGCCTTGTGGGTTGCTGGTCATCGCATATCCGAGTGAGTTAGGATGTCGAGTGTTTGACTGTCATCCGAGTGGAGGGAATGTACATTTCCGAGTGGATAGTATGAATGTATTTATCTGGACCCACCTAATGTGCGGACCCCGTGCTATTATGATATTTCGACCCTTCATGGGCCTACCAGTTTTGTGTATCCCTAATAGCTCATACTATTTTTTTGTCAAAGTTTAGCAAAATTATTACAAGTCCCAAAGCAGATTGCAAGCAATTTACTTGACACATGGGGGCTAATGTGTCTCGGTTCTTTCTTATAGAACCGTCTCATTATTGGCATAATGACCCGGCCCTTGGGGTCTACACTTGGCTCTTAATCTATGATCGAGTTGTCGGTGTCAAAACCGGTGGATCTCGGGTAGGGGGTCCCGAGTTGTAAGACTAGGATTGATGGTTACAGGAGACAAAGGAGACAATCTTTACCCAGGTCCAGGCCCTCCTATGGAGGTAAAACCCTACGTCATGCTTGATTATATTGATGGTATGAAGGTTACAGAGTTGATCTACCTCGAGATCGAATAGCTAAACCCTAGATGAGTTGTTCTCTGTCCTACAACCTAAAACCCTCCGGCTTATATAGACGCCGAGGGTACCTAGGGTTTACACATGCTCAGTTACACATCAAAGGAAAAACATGCCTACCTACTGTCGAAAACTTGGAGGACATGCCACGTCTCCTTGAAGCTTCCACCCTGGTGACGGGGCCTTTGATCATCCAACGTTCATCCAGCGGTCCACATAGTTCGGCCCATGAGAAACAGGTCGGCTATCCGAGGGCCCCTTAATCCAAGACTCCCTCAGTAGCCCCTGGACTAGCCTCTAATGCCAAGGTATATCCAGATAACCTTTGTGTGTCAAAGCCTTCAGCTTGCGAGGCGAGTCCCTCCATCCCTTGTTGTTCGGAAACCGACCAGTCATCGGCGAAATCCCAAGCGTCACGAGCTTGCCAAGTCCATTGTAACAACTATCAGCGTTTCTCGATTTTCGCGCATCGTGGGGAGACGAGTGGTTTAGCAGCTTTTTACAAGACTGCCCCTCCGCAACGGAGGCACCACCCATTTAAACAAACTGAATCGTGGTCTAGGCCACATCCTCTTCTTCTTCCCCATTGACAAAACTTCCAGCGAAAGATCACCACAAAAACATGGCGAGTGCCCCCAGCTCTTCTTCGCGCCCTTACGGCTCCCGTCCTAGGGATTGGACAAGCTGCTCTGTGTCTCTCCTTCAACTACGCAACCTCGAGACCCAAGGGTACCTTCCTTCCTCGGATCTGGCAGTTACCCATGCTGGTTTGTCTTCGTTCAACGGTGAAGCCTTTGCGGAGAATTTCCCTAATCCATAGAAGGGGGAGAGCGTATGCTTCATGCCCTTCCTCCTACGGGGTCTCGGGTTCCCCCTTTCATCCATTCTTGATGGGATTATTGCATTTCTATGGGATCCAGCTCCACCACCTCACCCTAGGGTCTATTCTGCATGTCTCGGGCTTTGTCGCCCTTTGCAAGATGTTCCTGGGATGCGAGGCACACTTCGAATTGTGGAGGAAGTACTTCTGCCTCATCCCTCGTACTCGGGACAAGACAATTTTGGAGGTCGGTGGAGCCGAAATAGGCCGTATAGAAGGGACGGGGTATCTAATGGGAACTCCGAAGGAGTTCAAAGAATGGTCTTCGGAATGGTTTTACATTAAGGACGTCCCCCTATTTGATCCAGCTCGGAGGGGTTTGCCCGAATACTTCGACGCCCCTTTAAAGAAAAGGTACAACTAGTGACCGAAGAGTTCATCCCAAGAAGACAGCATTGAAGTGCAATGCTTGGCAACCCATGTGAGGGCACTAGCCCATCACAAGTTGACTATGATAGACATCATGGCCGCCGCCATCACCCGGTGCATTCATCCTCTTCAACAGAGGATACACCCTTTGTGGCATTACAACGGGACAAGCAACACCACTCGCTCCCGAAGACTGGGCCTTGCCGATCAAACGGCATTAGCTGCCGCGCTTGTTGACCTATACAAAGGGGAGTAAGAAGATTTTATTCGGTGGCCAACCAAGGAGGGATACTCAAGCCACAATCCCATCGAATGGGTGAGCCTTTCAACTCCGTTACCACAATTCGAGTTTCCAATTTGTCCCTTTTTGACTGAAGCCTTTAACTTCATGTGAACAGGAATGGAGGAGCTTCATCGAGACAGTTAGTTGTCCAGACCCCTAGCCCGAGGACTATTCCCGTGATGATGATATGGGCGTTCATGATGACCCGGATCTGACAATCGAGCTCAAAGACAGGGGTTTCTACCAGGAAATCCTCGATTGCTCCAAGGTGGCTATTATAGTCGATTATCCTGGATCATTCCCTTCCCCGGCGGAGCGTTTGATGTCTACTACACAACCTTATTATTGTAGACTCGTGTTGGGCCTCCAAGCACAGAGTTTTGTAGGACAGCGGCAATTTTCCCTCAAGTGGATGACCTAAGGTTTATCAATCCGTGGGAGGTGTAGGATGAAGATGGTCTCTCTCGAACAACCCTGCAACCAAATAACAAAGAGTCCCTTGTGTCCCCAACACACCCAATGCAATGGTAAATTGTATAGGTGCACTAGTTCGGCGAAGAGATGGTGATACAAGTGCAATATGGATGGTAGATATAGGTTTTGGAATCTGAAAATATAAAAACAGCAAGGTAACAAATTGTAAACAGCAAGAAAAACATTGTATAAATGCTTGGAAACAAGGCCTAGGGTCCATACTTTTACTAGTGCAATTTCTCTCAACAATATTGAGATAGTTGAATCATATGTAAGTACCTCTCGTGCGACAAAGAGTTCACTCCAAAGTCACAAATAGCGGAGAACTAACGAAGAAATTATTGTAGGGTACGAAACCACCTCAAAGTTATCTTTTCTGATCAATCTTATGAGCTATCCCTATAAGTGTCATGAACAGCCCTAGAGCTCGTACTAAAATAATACCTTAAGATACACATCAACCAAAACCCTAATGTCACCTAGATACTCCAATGTCACCACAAGTACCCATGGGCTTGCTTATACGATATGCATCACATAATTTCAGATTCATCATGTTTAATCCAACACAAAGAACTTCAAAGAGTGCCCCAAAGTTTCTACCGGAAAGTCAAGACAAAAACGTGTGCCAACCCTTATGCATAGATTCCCAAGGTCACGGAACCCGCAAGTTGATCACCAAAACATACATCAAGTGGGTCAATAGAACATCCCATTGTCACCACAGATATCCCATCGCAAGACAAACATCAAGTGTTCTCAAATCATTAAAGACTCAATCAAATAAGAAAACTTCAAAGGGAAAACTCAATTCATCACAAGAAGATAGAGAGGGGGAAACTCCATATGATTCAATCTATATCAATAAAGATCGCGGTACATCAAGATCGTGCCATCTCAAGAACACGAGAGAGAGAGAGATCAAACACATAGCTACTGGTACATACCCTCATCCCCAAGGGTGAACTACTCCCTCCTCGTCATGGAGAGCGTCGGGATGATGAAGATGGCCTTCGGTGATGGTTTCCCCCTCCGACAGGGTGCCGGAACGGGCTCCCAATTGGTTTTTCGTGGCTCTGGAGGCTTGCGGCAGTGGAACTCCTGATCTAGGTTTCTTTTCGGGGGGTTTCTGTATTTATAAGAGTTTGTGGCGGCGGAAACAAGTCCTAGGGGTCCACGAGGAAGTCACAAGCCAGGGGGCATGCCCTAGGGGGTGGGCGCGCCCCTGTGGCTTGTGGCTTCCTTGGCCTTCCTCTCCGATGACTCTTCGCTCCAGTATTTTTTATATTTTCCAAAAATATTCTCCTTAAATTTTCAACTCATTCCGAGAACTTTTATTTCTGCACAAAAACAACACCACGGTAGTTCTGCTGAAAACAACGTCAGTCCGGGTTAGTTCTAATAAAATCATACCAAAATCATATAGAATTATTGTAAACATGGCATGAATACTTCATAAATTATAGATACGTTGGAGACGTATCACGGTTCCACCGAGGGAACTTCCCGCCCGGAGGGGGAAATCAAAGCCATCGTCATCACCAACAACCCTCTCATCTTTGGGAGGCCATTCTTCATCAACATCTTCAACAGCACCGTCTCCACTCAAACCCTAGTTCATCTCTTATGTTCAATATTTGTTCCGGAACCTCAGATTGGTACCTGTGGGTGACTAGTAGTGTTGATTACATTACATAGTTGTATATGGTTTATTTGGTGGAATATTATATGTTCAGATCCATTGTGCTATTTAATACCCCTCTGATCTTGAGCATGAATATTATTTGTGAGTATTTACCTTTGTTCTTGAGGTCACGGGAGAAGTCACGTTGCAAGTAATCATGTGAATTTGATATGTGTTCAATATTTTGATGATATGTATGTTGTGATTACCTTAGTGGTGTCATGTGAACGTCGACTACATGACACTTCACCATCTTTGGGCCTAAGGGAATGCATTGTTGAGTAGTTATTAGATGATGGGTTTCTAGATTGACAGAAGCTTAAACACTAGTTTATGTGCTAGTTTGTAAGGGGCTGATTTGGATCCACATGTTTAATGCTATGGTTAGATTTTATCTTAATACTTTTCTCGTAGTTGCGGATGCTTGAGAGGGGGTTAATCATAAGTGGGAGGCTGTTCAAGTAAGAACAGCACCCAAGCACCGGTCCAACCACATATCAAACTATCAAAGTAGCGAACACGAATCAAACCAACATGATGGAAGTGACTAGATGAAATTCCATGTACCCTCAAGAACACTTTGCTTATTATAAGATACCGTTTTGGCTTGTCCTTTTCCACAAAAGGATTGGGCTACCTTGCTGCACTTTATTTACCGTTGTCGTTACTTGCTCGTTACAAATTATCTTGCTATCAAACTACTTGTTACCTACATTTTCAGTGCTTGCAGAAATTACCTTGCTGAAAACCGCTTGTCATTTCCTTATGCTCCTCATTGGGTTTGACACTTGATACATCCATTTTGAATCATGATTTTATATTGATATTTATTGCATTATGGGATGTTATTACCTGTTATGGTACAATACTTATGCCTTTTCTCTCATATTTTACAAGGACTACATGAAGAGGGAGAATGCAGGCAGCTGGAATTTTAGACTGGAAAAGGAGCAAATCTGAGATACCTATTCTGCACAAATCCAAAAGTCCTGAAAATTTACGGAGAATATTTTTGGATTTAATAAAAATACTGGCGCAAGAATCAACCACAAGGGGGCCACCTGCAGGCCACAAGCCTGCTAGGCGCGGCCAGCCCCTGGCCGCGCCTAGCAGGCTTGTGAGGCCCCTATGGCTCCTCCGATGTCCATCTTCTCCTATATGAAGCGTTTTGACCTGGAAAAATCAAGAGAGAACTTTCGGGATGAAGCACCGCCATCTCGAGGTGGAACTTGGGTAGAACCAATCTAGAGCTCCGGCATGGCTGTTCCGTTGGGGAAACTTCCCTTCCAAAGGGGGAAATTGAAGCCATCGTCATCACCAACGATCCTCTTATCAAGAGGGGGTCAATCTCCATCAACACCTTCACCAACACCATCTCCTCTCTAAACCCTAGTTCATCTCTTGTATCCGATCTTTATCTCAACACCTCAGACTGGTACCTGTGGGTTGCTAGTAGTGTTGATTACTCCTTGTAGTTGATGCTAGTTGGTTTACTTGGTGGAAGATCATATGTTCAGATCCTGTATGATAATTAATACTCCTCTGATCTTGAACATGAACATGTTTCGTGAGTAGTTACGTTTGTTCCTGAGGACATGGGATAAGTCTTGTTATAAGTAATCATGTGAATTTGGTATTCGTTTGATATTTTGATGAGATGTGTGTTGTCTATCCTCTAGTGGTGTTATGCGAACGTCGACTACATAAAACTTCACCATTATTTGGGCCTAGGGGAAGGCATTTGGATGTAATAAGTATATGATGGGTTGCTAGAGTGACAGAATCTTAAACCCAAGTTTATGTGTTGCTTCGTAAGGGGCTGATTTGGACCCATATGTTTCATGCTATGGTTAGGTTTACCTTAATTCTTATTTCATAGTTGTGGATGCTTGCAATAGGGGTTAATCATAAGTGGGAGGTTTGTCCAAGTAAGGGCAGCACCCAAGCACCGGTCCACACACATATCAAATTATCAAAGTAACAAACGCGAATCAAATGAGCATGATGAAAACTAGCTTGACAGAAATTCCCATGTGTCCTCAGGAGCACTTTGCTTTATATAAGAGTTCGTCCAAGCCTGTCCTTTGCTACAAAAAGGATTGGTATACCTTTCTGCACCTTTGCTACACTTGTCACTTGTTACTCGTTACGAATTATCTTATCACGAAATTATCTGTTAGCGATAATTTCAGTGCTTGCAGAGAATACCTTAGTGGAAACCGCTTGCCATTTCCTTCTGCTCCTCATTGGGTTCGACACTCTTACTTATCGAAAGGACTACGATAGATCCCCTATACTTTTGGGTCATCAAGACTCTTTTCTGGCGCCGTTGTTGGGGAGTGAAGCGCCTTTGGTAAGTGGAATCTGGTAAGGAAAATTTTATATAGTGTGCTGAAATTTACTATCACTTGTCACTATGAAAAGTGATCCTTTGAGGGGCTTGTTCGGGGTATATTCACCTCAATCGGAAACAAAAAGAGTTGTCCCTCAACCTACTGAACCTACTGAAAATATTTATTATGAAATTCCTTCGGGTATGATAGAGAAACTGCTCGCTAATCCTTATGCAGGAGATGGAACACTACATCGTTATTTGCATCTAATCTATGTGGATGAAGTTTGTGGGTTATTTAACCTTGCAGGTCTACCCGAGGATCACGTGAAGAAGAAGTTCTTTCCTTTATCTTTGAAGGAGAAGGCATTGACATGGTATAGTCTATGTGATGATATTGGATCATGGAGCTACAATCGATTGAAGATGGAATTTCATCAGAAGTTCTATCCTATGCATCTAGTTCATCGTGATCAGAATAATATTTATAACTTTTGGCCTCGTGAAGGAGAAAGAATCGCTCAAGCTTGGGGGAGGCTTAAGTCAATGTTATATTCGTGCCCCAATCATGAGCTCTCGAGAGAAATTATTATTCGGAATTTTTATGCTCGGCTTTCTCGTAATGATCAATCCAAGCTCGATACTTCTTGTGTTGGTTCCTATATGAAGAAGGATATTGACTTCAAATGGGATTTATTGGAAATAATTAAATGCAACTCTAAAGATTGGGAACTCTACGAAGGTAAGGAGTCAGGTATGAACCTTAAGTTTGATTGTGTTAAATCTTTCGTGGACACCAATGCTTTTCGTGAATTTAGCACTAAATATGAACTTGACTCTGAGATAGTAGCTTCTTTTTGTGAATCTTTTGCTTCTCATGTTGATCTACCCAAGGAGAAGTGGTTTAAATATCATCCTCGTATTTAAGTGAAAGTAGTTGAACCTATTAAAGTTGAAGAGAAAACTATTACATATAATATTGATCCTGTTATTCCCACTGCTTATATTGAGAAACCACCTTTCCCTGTTAGAATAAAGGATCATGCTAAAGCTTCAACTGTGGTTCTTAAGAGTTGTGCTAGAACACCTACACCCCCTGAGCAAATTAAAGTTGAACCTAGTATTGCTATGGTTAAGGATGTCTTGGTTGATAATATTGATGGGCATGTTATTCAATTTTGTGATGAAGCTACTAGAATTGCTAAACCTGCTGCTAAAGATAATCATAGACCCATCGTTGGCATGCCTGTTGTTTCTGTTAAAATAGGAGATCATTGTTATCATGGCTTATGTGATATGGGTGCTAGTGTGAGTGCAATTCCCTTTTCCTTATATAAAGAGATTATGAATGATATTGCACCAACTGAGTTAGAGGAAATTGATGTCACAATTAAGCTTGCCTATGGAGACACTATATCACTAGTTGGGATTATTAGAGATGTTGAAGTCTTGTGTGGAAAATAAAATATCCTACTGATTTTCTTGTTCTTGGTTCCTCACAAGATGATTTTTGTCCCATTATATTTGGTAGACCCTTCTTGAATACCATTAATGCCAGGATAGATTGTGACAAGGAAATGGTTACCATAAGTTTTGGGGACACGTCTCATGAGTTTAATTTCTCTAAATTTCATAGAAAACCTCATGATAAAGAATTGCCTAGTAAGGATGAAATTATTGGTCTTGCTTCTATTGTTGTGCCTCCTACTGATCCATTAGAGCAATATTTGCTAGACCATGAAAATGACATGCATATGAATGATTGGAATGAAATAGATAGGATTTTCTTTGATCAGCATCCTATTCTGAAACAAAACTTGCCTGTTGAAATACTTGGGGGTACTCCTCCACCCAAGGGTGATCCCGTGTTTGAGCTTAAACAATTACCAGATACTTTGAAATATGCTTATCTTGATGAAAAGAAGATACATCCTGTTATTATTATTGCTAACATTTCAGAGCATGAAGAACAGAGATTATTGAAAACTCTAAAGAAGCACTACGCTGCTATTGGATATACTCTTGATGATCTTAATGGCATTAGTCCCACTCTATGTCAGCACAAAATTAAAATGGAACCTGATGCTAAACCATTTGTTGATCACCAACGACGGTTGAATCCCAAAATGAAGGAAGTGGTAAGAAATGAAATATTAAAGCTTGTGGAGGCAGGTATCATTTACCCTATTGCTGATAGTAGATGGGTTAGTCTTGTTCATTGTGTCCCTAAGAAAGGAGGTATTACTGTAGTTCCTAATGATAAAAATGAATTGGTCCCATAGAGAATTGTTACATGTTATAGAATTGTAATTGATTTTAGGAAATTGAATAAAGCTACTAGAAAAGATCATTACCCTCTACCTTTCATTGATCAAATACTTGAAAGATTATCCAATACACACATTTCTGCTTTCTAGATGGTTATTTTGATTTCTCTCAAATACCTGTGTCAAAAGAGGACCAAGAGAAGACCACCTTTAACTGCCCTTTTGGTACCTTTGCTTATAGATGTATGCCTTTTGGTTTATGCAATGCACATTCTACCTTTCAAAGATGCATGACTACTATATTCTCTAATTTTTGTGAAAGTATAGTTGAGGTTTTCATGGATGATTTTTCCGTTTACGGAACTTCTTTTGATGATTGTTTGAGCAACCTTGATCGAGTTTTGGAGAGATGCAAACAAACTAATCTTGTCTTGAATTGGGAGAAGTGCCACTTTATGGTTAATGAAGGCATTGTCTTGGGACATAAAATCTCTAAAAGAGGTATTGAAGTTGACAAGGCTAAAGTTGATGCTATTGAAAAAATGTCGTGTCCTATGGATATCAGAGGTATAAGAAGTTTCCTTGGTCATGTTCGTTTCTATAGGAGATTTATTAAAGATTTCTCTAAGATTTCTAGGCCTCTCACTAATCTTTTGCGAAAAGATGTTCCATTCGTTTTTATGATGATTGTCTAGAATCTTTTGAAATTCTCAAGAATGCTTTGATTTCTACACCTGTTATTCAACCACCTGATTGGAACTTACCCTTTGAAATTATGTGTGATGTTAGTGATTATGCCGTTGGTGCTGTTCTAGGACAAAGAGTTGATAAGAAATTAAATGTTATTCATTATGCTAGCAAAACTCTAAACAGTTCTCAAAGAAACTATGCTACCACTGAAAAGGAATTTTTAGCAATTGTGTTCGCTAGTGATAAGTTTAGACCCTATATTGTTGATTCTAAAGTAAATGTTCACACTGATCATGTTGCTATTAAATATCTCATGGAAAAGAAAGATTCTAAACCTAGACTTATCAGGTGGGTTCTTCTGCTACAAGAATTTGATTTGCATATTGTTGATAGAAAGGGTGCTGATAACCCCGTAGCAGATAATTTGATTTGCATATTGTTGATAGAAAGGGTGTTGAGAATGTTCTTGATGACCCACTATTTATTGATGATAGCTTTCCTAATGAACAATTAGCTGTCATAAATGCTTCTCATAATGCTCCTTGGTATGCTGATTATGCTAATTACATCGTCGCTAAATTTATACCGCCTAGTTTCACATACCAACAAAAGAAAAAGGTTTTGTATGATTTAAGACATTACTTCTGGGATGACCCACACCTTTATAAATAAGGAGTAGATGGTGTTATTTGACATTGTGTACCTGAGCATGAACAGGAACAGATCCTACGGAAGTGTCATTCCGAGGCCTACGGAAGACACCATGCTGGAGATAGGACTGCACATAAGGTATTACAGTCTGGTTTATATTGGCCTACTCTCTTCAAGGATGCTCGTATTTGTCTTGTCATGTGATGAATGTCAAAGAATTGGCAATATTAGTAGACATCAGGAAATGCCTATGAATTACTCTCTTGTTATTGAACCATTTGATGTTTGGGGTTTTGATTATATGGGACCCTTTCCAACATCCAACGGGTATACTCATATTTTAGTTGTTGTTGATTATGTTACTAAGTGGGTAGAAGCTATTCCAACTAGTAGTGTTGATCATAACACCTCTATTAAGATGCTTAGAGAAGTTATTTTCCCTAGATTTGGAGTCCCAAGATATTTAATGACTGATGGTGGTTCACATTTTATTCATGGCGCTTTCCATGAATTGCTTGCTAAGTATGATGTTAATCATAGAATTGCATCTCCTTATCATCCTCAGTCTAGTGGTCAAGTAGAATTAAGCAATAGAGAAATTAAATTGATCTTGCAAATAAGGTTAATAGATCTCGGAAGAATTGGTCTTAAGAAACTTGACGATGCATTATGGGCTTATAGAACTGCTTACAAGAATCCTATGGGTATGTCTCCGTATAAAATGGTTTATGGTAAAGCATGTCACTTACCTCTAGAGCTAGAGCATAAAGCTTATTGGGCAATCAAAGGGCTCAACTATGATTTCAAACTTGCTGGTGAGAAGAGGTTATTTGACATTAGCTCACTTTATGAATGGAGAACCCAGGCCTATGAGAATGCCAAGTTGTATAAAGAGAAAGTTAAGAGATGGCATGATAAAAGGATACAAAAGCGTGAATTTAATGTAGGTGATCATGTCTTGCTATACAATTCTCGGTTAAGAATTTTTACAAGAAAACTTCTCCCTAAATGGGAAGGACCATACATCGTCGAGGAGGTATATCGCTCCGGTGCCATCAAGATCAACAACGCCAAAGGCACAAATCCAAAGGTGGTAAACGGGCAAAGAATCAAACACTATATTTCAGGTACTCCCATCAATGTTGAAACCAATGTTATCAATACCATAACTCTCGAAGAGCATATAAGGGAGACTTACCAGAACGTTTCAGACTCTGAAAACGAATAGGTATGTGGTACGGTAAGTAAACCGACTCCAAAGGTTTCCAAATAGCAATTTTACTTAGTTTTGGAATATTCAAAAAATTAGGGAAAAAGCAGTCCGAAGGACGCACGGGGAAGCGACAAGCCTGCTTGGTGCGGCCACCCCCTGGTCGCACCTAGGGAGCTTGTCACCACCCATGCGCCCCGGGACTCTATTTTCTTGTGGAACACCCCTTCGGGTCGGCAAAAATTCATTATATAATCTGCCAAAGGTTTCGACTTTCGTATCATGACAATACCTCTTGTTTTCATTTTGAGTTGTTTCTGCAGCAGATTTAGAGCAAGATGTCGTCCCAAGAGTCCGATGGGAAGAGCTACATATCGCATTATCTTGCGAATCCCAAGCTCTATGGGGACCTAGATCCGTATGGATTATTCTCAGAGGAGGAACAAGAGGACAAGTATAGAGAATAAAGCTCAGAAGAAGAGGAGACTATATGGCTCAACTGGGAGATATGCACGTGGAGTTCAGGAAATCAAGCCTCTCAAACGCAAGAACAAAACCCAAAGTTCTATTTATTCCTTCTCGTTTTCTACAGGAGAGTAAAGAAGAATTATGTCAAAGGATATTGAAGCTCGAGCAGGAAGTAGATGACTTGAGGGAACAAAATTTCATGATTAAGAGGAAATTGAACAAGCTTCCATCATCATCAACAACTCCACCACCATCACCTTCGAAGAAGGACACCTGAGCACATGGGTATGGGCACTCCCCTTGGCTTGTGCGAAGCTTGGGGGAGGTGCCCCGGTATTGTATCACACCACACCTTTTTCTTTTTTATTTTTTATTACCTTTCCTAGTTCGATCCTTTTTTATTTTGTTTTGATCTAGTAGAATAAAAGTTTTAGTATGATCTACCTTTTAGTTTTTTCTTTTGCTCCCCTTATGTAAGCAAGTCCGAGAGTTATATAATAAAAAGTAGTTTTGATGGGAGGGCTTTGCTAGATTAATATGCTCTTGAAAGTAATAAATATAGAATAATAGAACGAAAGCAAAGAGTATACATAATGATCTTATGGGCAGTGATGACGTCACATATAAAAAGTATGTTGACTGAAATTTGTTGGGAGTTAACAAACATAGTAATTGGTCATTGGTGCAATTAAAAGGAAGTGATAAAGAAAGAGAGATTCACATATAAATATATTATCTTGGACATCTTTTATGATTGTGACCACTCATTAAAATATTACATGCCCAAGAAGTTGATGTTGGACAAGGAAGACAACATAATAGGTTATGCTTGCTTGCCTCTAGATAGAAGTTATATGGTTTTAGATCCTCCAACATGTAGTGCTTTCTTCCACCTCATAATAGCCAAAACCTCCGCACTAAGTAGAGATACTACTTGTGCATCCAAACACCTCAACCCAGTTTTTCCATAAGAGTCCACCATACCTACCTATGGATTGAATAAGATCCTTCAAGTAAGTTGTCATCGGTGCAAAAAGGCAATAAAAATTGCTCCTAAATATGTGTGATCTTTTATTGTAAGGGAAATAAGTGTTGTATGAACTTGTGATAGTGAAGAAATAAAAGCGACAGACTGCATAATAAAGGTTTCTATCACAAAGGGCAATACAATGTGGCGTTCCTCTGCACTAAGATTTTGTGCATCCAAAAACAAAAAGCGCATGACAACCTCTACTTCCCTCTGCGAAGGGCGTATCTGTTACTTTTACCTTTTAGAACTTACCTTTATGCAAGAGTCATGGTGGTCTTAACCAATTCCTAGATTTTGTCTCTCTTGGCAAGCATTATGTGTTGGGGAATGATCTAGACTTATATATCCACTCGGATGTGGGTGATCATGAGTTATTATTGTTGACATCACCCTTGAGGTGAATAGTTCCGAGGCAAAACTATAAGCCCCTATCTTTCTCTATGTTTGATTGAAGCTTTGATCTCATGGGTACCACGTGAGTGCTAGCAATTGTGAAAGACTAAAAGATGATTGAGTATGTGGATTTGCTTTACAAGCTCTTATATTGACTTTTTCCGATGTTATGATAAATTGTCAATTGCTTCAATGACTGAGATCATAGTTTGTTGGTTGTCAACAGAATTCTTGTTTCATACTTTATCTTGTGAATGAATTGTTACTCTAGTATAAAGAATCTCATACATTGAGTATTGTTGTTCTAAAGTTGATCATGATGCCCTCGTGTCCGTATTTTATTTTCTTGACACCTCTATCTCTAAACATGTGGACATATTCATCGATCTCGGCTTACGCTTGAGGGCAAGCGAGGTCTAAGCTTGGGGGAGTTGATATGTCCATTTTGCATCATGCTTTTATATTGATATTGATTACATTATGGGATGTTATTAAACGTTATGGTACAATACTTATGCCTTTTCTCTCTTATTTTACAAGGGTTACATGAAGAGGGAGAATGCCGGCAGCTGGAATTCTGGACTAGAAAAGGAGCAAATCTAATATACCTATTCGGCACAACTCCAGAAGTCCTGAAAATTTACGGAGAATATTTTTGGATTTAATAAAAAATATTAGCGCAAGAATCAACTAGAGGGGGTCACCTACAGGCCACAAGCCTGCTAGGCAAGGCCACCCCCTAGCCGCGCCTAGCAGGATTGTGGGGCCCCTGTGGCTCCTCCGACACCCATCTTCTCCTATATGAAGCGTTTGACCTGGAAAAAATCAAGAGAGAGCTTTCAGGATGAAGCGCCGCCGTCTCGAGGCGGAAATTGGGTAGAACCAATCTAGAGATCCGGCAGGGCTGTTCTGTTGGGGAAACTTCCCTCCAGAAGGGGGAAATCAAAGCCATCATCATCACCAATGAGCCTCTCATCCAGAGGGGGTCAATCTCCATCAACATCTTCACCAGCACCATCTCCTCTCCAAACCCTAGTTCATCTCTTGTATCCGATCTTTGTCTCGACACCTCAGACTGGTACCTGTGGGTTGCTAGTAGTGCTGATTACTCCTTGTAGTTGATGCTAGTTGGTTTACTTGGTGGAAGATCGTATGTTCAGATCCTTTATGATAATTAATACTCCTATGATCTGGAACATGAACATGTTTCGTGAGTAGTTACGTTTGTTCCTGAGGACATGGGATAAGTCTTGTTATAAGTAATCATGTGAATTTGGTATTCGTTCGATATTTTGATGAGATGTATGTTGTGTATCGTCTAGTGGTGTTATGTGAACATCGACTACATAACACTTCACAATTATTTGGGCCTAGGGAAGGCATTGGGAAGTAATAAGTAGATGATGGGTTGCTAGAGTGATAGAAGCTTAAACCTTAGTTTATGTGTTGCTTCGTAAGGGGCTGATTTGGACTCATATGTTTCATGCTATGGTTAGGTTTACCTTAATTCTTCTTTCGTAGTTGCGGATGCTTGCGATAGGGGTTAATCATAAGTGGGAGGTTTGTCCAAGTAAGTCCAGCACCCAAGCACCGGTCCACCCACATATCAAATTATCAAAGTAACAAACACGAATCAAATGAGCATGATGAAAACTAGCTTGATGGAAATTCCCATGTGTCCTCGGGAGCGATTTGCTTTATATAAGAGTTCGTACAGGCCTGTCATTTTCTACAAAAAGGATTGGGCTACCTTGCTGCACCTTTGCTACACTTGTCACTTGTTACTCGTTACGAATTATCTTATCACAAAACAATCTGTTACCGATAATTTCAGTGCTTGCAGAGAATACCTTACTGGAAACTGCTTGTCATTTCCTTCTGCTCCTCGTTGGGTTTGACACTCTTACTTATCGAAAGGACTACGATAGATCCCCTATACTTGTGGGTCATCAACACTCTTACTTATCGAAAGGACTACGATTGCCCCCCTACACTTGTGGGTCATCAAGACTCTTTTCTGGCACCATTGCAATGTCCCAAAGTTGATGCAATTGAGAAAATGCCATGTCCCAAAGATATTTAAGGTATTCGGAGTTTCCTTGGTCATGCTGGTTTCTATAGGAGGTTTATTAAAGACTTCTCCAAAATTTCTAGGCCTCTTACCATTCTTTTACAAAAGGATATTCCCTTAGTTTTTGATGATGATTGTGTAGAAGCTTTTCAAACTCTTAAGAAAGCCTTAACTTCTGCACCTAGTGTGCAGCCACTTGATTGGAACTTGCCTTTTGAAATTATGTGTGATGCTAGTGATTTTTTTGTTGGTGTTGTTCTATGATAAAGAGTTGATAAGAAATTAAATGTTAACCATTATGTTAGCAAAACTCTAGACAGCACCCAAAGAAATTATGCTACTGCTGAAAATGATTTTTTCGCAGTTGTGTTTGCTTGTGATAAATTTTGATCTTACATCGTTGATTCCAAAGTTATTGTTCACACTGATCACGCTGCTATAAAATATCTTATGGAAAAGAAAGATGCTAAACCTAGACTCATTAGGTGGGTTCTCTTACTTCAAGAATTTGATTTACATATTACTGATATGAAAGGAGCTGAGAATCCTGTGGCTAATTACTTATCTAGGTTAGAAAATATTCTTGATGACCCACTACGTATTGATGGTAGTTTTCCTGATGAACAGTTAGCTGCAATAAATATTTATCAAAACACTCCTTGGTATGCTGATTATGCTAACGACATTGTTGCTTAATATATACCACCTAATTTCACATACCAACAAAAGAAAAAAATTCTTCTATGATTTAAGACATTACTTTTGGGATGACCCACATGTTTACAAGGAAGTAGTAGATGGTATTATTAGTCGTTGTGTACCTGAGCATGAACAGGAACAAATCCTACGGAAATGTCATTCTAAAGCTTATGGAGGACATCATGTGGGAGATAGAACTGCTCACAAGGTACCAATCTGGTTTGTATTGGCCTACTCTCTTCAAGGATGGCCATAAGTTTGTCTTGTCTTGTGTTGAATGTCAAAGAATTGGTAACATTCGTAAGCGTCGGGAAATGCCTATGAATTATTCACTTGTTGTTGAACCATTTGATGTTTGGGGTTTTGACTATATGGGACCTTTTCCTTACTCTAATGGGTATACTCATATTTTGGTTGCTATTGATTATGTCACTAGGTGGGTAGAAGCTATTCCAACTAGTAGTGCTGATCATAACATTTCCATTAAAATGCTTAAAGAAGTTATCTTCTCGACGTTTGGAGTCCCTAGATATTTAATAACCCATGGTGGTTCACACTTTATTCATGGTGCTTTTCATAAAATGCTTGCTAAATATAATGTTAACCATAGAATTCCATCACCCTATCATCCTCAATCTTGTGGTCAAGTTGAACTTAGCAATAGATAAATAAAATTGATATTACAAAAAAAATGTCAATAGGTCCTGTTGGGGATATAACCCCGTGGTAAGACCCGCCCAGTAGGGGTCGGGTCATACCTTGCGGCTCGTTTGCATATGGGCTAGAAGAGGAAGATTGGGCTGCACGACGGCTCACCAGATGGGATGAGACGGAGGCCCAGAGTTAGGAAGAAGATGCAAGACCCGGGCGTGTAAGCCGCCCGGAGACAGCCTGCCAGAGTCGGCAAGGTGGCTTAGAGACAAAGTCAAACACGTTGTAAGAGTCGGTATGAGATTTGTGTAACCCGTGGTCTTGACCTCCTATATAAAGGCGAGACCCGGGGACGGCTTAGACAGGATCCAATCGATCGAGAGCTAGGTCAAGCGAATACGCTACCTTGCAATCGATACTCCTATCAATACACACAAAGTAGGACGTAGGCTTTTACCTCATCTCGAGGGGCCAAACCTGGGTAAATCCGTGTATTTCGTCCCGTCCAACTCCTTGGAGTCCACCGCCTTAGTGATGGCCTCGAACCTAAGCCTTCGGACATCTGCCATGATAAAACCACGATAGTTGGCGCCCACCATGGGGCTAGCGTGCGGTGGTGTTGAGTTCTCAAAGGGCTCTCTCTTAGGGATCAAAGGATACACCGTCGGCTTGATGACCAAGAGTCGTTGTGGCACGCTCTACATCGATGACTCGGGATGGGGGCATGAAGCCGGCTCAATCGAGTACGGCTATCGGGTTCCCATTGGCAAGATACACGTGTTCATCGGCAAGCTGGATGGATCTACACCTGGGCCGGACATCTGCACCCACCTCGTCGAGCCGGCCCGGCGTGCGACACTCGCCCGTGTTCAACCTGGGCAGAATAGTGTTTTCGTTGGCTTTACACAGGACAGGGGAGATTCCTTATCAGGAGAGACCTTGGCTTTCTCAGATGAAGGGTCTTCCAGCGAGGATGGGGAATCAATCTATCAACTTCACGACAGTGGGTTAAGGGGCTATACCGATGGCGACAGTATTCCGGAGCCTTATGACCCGCCAAGCCGAGCCGTCGCTACAGCTGGCGGATTGAGTCGCCCGCGGTCTCCAGTAGTGAGCAGAGGCGAAACCCCCCAATAACAACCTACCTGAGACGGATGTTCAGGGGTCTATGGATAGGGGCCAGGCTCAGCGAGGATCAACACCGGTGACGGATTACCTGGATGTCCCTGAGCCGGCACCAGCAACACCCATCGGCGTTTTAGCCAGGGGATTTGGTGTGCAGTGTCTCATAGCGGATCTGAGGAGTGCGCGCCTGTCCAAGGACTTCAAGGGGCCACGGAAGGTGCCCAGTTACACGGTGGATCTGCCCCTAGAGGCTTGGATTGAAAGCTATGAGCTTGCTATGGAGATCCTGGAGGTCAACGAAGCAGTCTGTGCGAAATACTTCGTCATGTTGTTGGAAGGACCAGCCCACACTTGGTTAAAGGGGTTACCACCAAATACCATCACGTCATGGGCCGAGTTGAAAGCACGGTTCATCAAGAACTTCAAGGGAACTTGCAAGCAGCCGATGACGATTGTGGATTTGGATCTTTGTGCATAGCGATGGTGATCCACTCATGTGAGAATATTTTGGCGTCTCGGGCGGTTCTGATTTTGGAAAGGAAATATCGTTTTGTGCCCCTGAAGCAGAAGCTCGGGCGGTTGAAGCATTCTTGTAAGGATATGGGTGAGCTCATGACGGCTCTCACTAAGTATGCGGATTCAGATACCACCAAAGACCCAGACTCCAACGATGAGAAGTCAGGTCAGGGTAAGAAGGGCGGCAACGGTAAGAGCCAGTAGGGAGGTGCTGGGAACGGCAGCCAAGGCAAGCGAAAGAACCCGGACGGCGAGTCAGAGTTTGTGGCGAACACCAATGCACAGCCGGCCGGAAATAGTCGCCCTAGAGGCAACAGGGATTTCAAGCCGCCGTGCGACAGGAATAGGGCACATGTGCCTTACACCTTGGAGGAGGCACTGAACAGACCCTGCCCGGTGCACAGCCGGCCGGAGAGGGAGGCCACCCACACCTGGAAGGATTGCAGCGTTATGCGCCAATTTTGGGAGCAAAGCCTTCGTCAAAATTGTAACAATGGTAACGGCCCATCAGGCGGGTTAGGACGGGGCGGCTCAGGAGCCTGCTTTCGTGTTGGCGGGTCAGGTTCAGGTCATCAAGGCCAAAGCAATCAAAATCGTGGAAATCAAGGGAGTCATCAGCAGCAGAGCAATGGTGGTCAACAACAGAATAACCACTCAGGATATCAGATCAACCTGAAGCAACTTAGTGGAGGACAATATCACGTCTTCACTACGAGCCTAGATAAGCGGGATCAGAAGTTGCACAAGAGGGCGGTCAATACGGCCACGCCGGCTCTCCCGCGATACTTAAAATGGTCAGAGTATCCGATTACATGGAGCCGAGAGGATCACCCGCCATGGGTTGACAACCCGGGTCATTTAGCTCTAGTGGTTGCTCCACAGGTTGGAGGGTACAAGTTCACAAAAGTGCTCATGGACGATGGCAGCAGTATCAATATCCTATAGTACGACACCTTCCAGTGGATGGAATTAACTGACAAGGCTCTTAAGCCATCATCGACCGTTTTCCATGGAGTGGTGCCAGGCAAGTTGGCTTAACCAGTAGGGAAGATTGCCTTGGAAGTGGCATTTGGAGATGAGTATAACTACAGGGTGGAGACCTTGTGGTTTGAGGTGGTAAAGATTAAGAGCCCATATCATGCTCTGTTTGGTTGACCGGCTTTCGCAAAGTTTATGGACATGCCCTACTATGTTTATCTACAACTCAAGATGTTGTCTCTCAACAGAACAATCACGGTCCATGGTGATCGGAAGGTAGCCATCGAGTTTGAGGAAGGAGACGCAGCTTATGCAGAGTCAAGCTGCGCAGAAGCAGAGCTTAAGTTTTATAAGGATAACGTTGACCCGACAGATATGACTCCGTCGAAGAAGCCCAGTACATAGTATGAGCCGCCTTTGAAGTTTGCGGCTGACGACACGAAGTTGGTGGATTTTACTCCAGGCGACTCATCCAAGTAGTTCACTATCGGGGCCAACATGGACCCCACATAGGAAAGCGAGCTCATCGAATTCATCGTGAGAATAGGGACATCTTTGCATGGAAGCCCTCTGACATGCCGGGTGTACCGAGAGAATTCATTGAGCACCACCTTAATGTGGATCCCAAGTTTAAGCCGATTAAGCAATTTCTCCGTCGCTTCAACGAGGAGCAGCGTAAAGCAATCGGAGAAGAGGTGGCCTGGCTCTTGGCGGCAGGGTTCATCATGGAGGTATTTCACCCGTAGTGGTTAGCCAACCCTGTGCTGGTGCTCAAGAAGAACAGCACATGGCGTATGTGTATTGATTACATGGATCTTAACAAGGCTTGTCCGGTTGACCCGTTTGCTCTCCCTCGTATCGACCAGATTATTGATGCAATGGCGGGTTGTGAGAGTTTATGTTTCCTGGACGCCTATTCAGGCTATCATCAGATCAAGATGGCAGTTAAAGACCAAGAGAAGACATCGTTCATAACACCTTTTGGAGCTTTCTGCTACGTGTCCATGCCGTTCAGACTCAAGAGTGCGCAGGCGACTTACCAACGTTGTGTGCAAAATTGTCTTCACGATCAGATTGGACGTAACGTTAATGCTTATGTGGACGGTATTGTGGTTAAGTCAAGGAAGAAGGAGACGTTGTTGGACGACCTGAAGGAAACGTTTGATAACTTATGGGTCTATAAGATGATGCTTAACCCGGCTAAATGTGTTTTTGGAGTTCCTGCAGGTAAGCTTCTAGTTTTCTTGGTTTCAGAGCGAGGTATCAAAGCCAACCCAGACAGATAAAGGCCATCACGTCACTAGCCAAGCCGGCGAGAGTCAATGATGTGCAGCGCTTGGCGGGTCGTATTGCCGCTTTAAGCCGCTTCATCAGCCGCTTGGGGGAGAACGCTATTCCTCTGTACCAGATGATGAAAAAGACAGATGACTTTGTGTGCAGTAAGGCTGTAGATGAAGCTCTTGAAACACTTAAAAAGCAGATGGTTGAGCCGCCAATCTTAGCCGCTTCGGCTGAGAAGGAACCCCTGCTCCTTAATGTGGCGGCCAATAATTGGGCGGTTAGTGTTGCGATTGTGGTGGAGCGTAAAGAGGCAGGGAAAGAGTATCCGGTTTAGAGGCCGGTTTATTATGTCAGTGAGGTGCTTATCGAATCAAAGCAACGATACCCACACTAGCAGAAGCTAATATACGGGGTGTTCATGGCAAATCGTAAGTTGAAGCTTTATTTCCTTGGACATCACATCACGGTGGTTAGCTCTGCTCCGTTGGGAGACATAATACAGAATCGAGAAGCCACTGGTATAATTGCTAAGTGGGCGCTGGAGCTTAGGCCTCTAAATTTGAATTATGCACCTCGCATAGTCGTGAAGTCTTAGGCATTGGTGGATTTCATAAACGACTGGACAAAGTGTCAGTCGCCGGAGGAAAAGCCGGACAACACGTATTGGACGATTCACTTTGACAGGTCCAGACAGTTAGAGGGCTCGAGGGCTGGAGTTGTCTTAACCTCGCCCAAACGTGATAAGTTTTGTTATGTATAAAGGCTGATGTTTCCTTGCACGAACAATGCAGTTGAGTACGAAGCTTTGCTTCACGGACTCCGTGTGGCCAAAGAGATGAACCTGAGTTGGGTTAGGTGTCTTGGCGACTTAGATCTTGTGGCCCAACAGGTGTCAGGCACGTGGGATTCTAAGGACCTATGGATGGCGGCTTATCGGCAGGAGGTAGATATCGTTGCTGTTATTTCAAGGGTTATCAGGTAGACCATATTGATCGTCTCAAGAACGAGGCGGCGGATGCATTGTCAAGACTGGGCTCTCAGCATAAGCCAGTGCCGCCTAATGTTTTCTTGGATGTGCTTTATCATCCGTCTATTAAGCTACCGTCGGAAGAGGGTTTGGCTATACCTGACCCAGAGGGGAAATGTAACATCCCAAAATTTCATTTTGGAATGTTATGAAATATAGCTTTGCATCATCATCATTTTTGTTGGAATGTAATGAATTTGTTGAAGTGCTTCTTTTGATTTTCTGAAAGGCCATTTCTATTTTCCCATGTATTTGTTTCACCTATTTGAAAACCTTTGGAAATGTTCAAAGAAAGAGGGGAGTAACATGACACTCCACACCAGGGGCATCTTGGTGAAATATTTGAGCAATAAAACCAGGGAGTTATTTGAAAGTTTATCTCAAAAGGATTTAAAATCAATTAGGCATTTTCTAAAAATAAATTTTAAAAAGATATGCAATATGACAGAGGAAAAATGTTCATTAAATATCATTAATTCTCCTGATCATTTTGATATATATATTTCCTATGTTTGGAAATGTTTTGAATCCATTAAAAGAGTTTTTACTGCTCTGGAAATAGAAAAGGAAAGTATTTAAACCGAACCGGGCCGGCCCACGGTCTTTAATTCCCGAAACCACTCCGGGTCGGCCACCGACGCGCTAACCAGGCCCCCACCCTCACTGATGCGCGCGACCCACCATCCGACCGCGGCGTCAGCGCGATCATCCCCTTCCCCACGCCCGACAACCGTCGCCGGAGATCCCTATCCGTGGATCTCGCCCCTCGTGTCGTCCCCGACCACCGCACCGCCCCTATATAAAGCCCCGCCTCTCCTCTCTTCGTTCCACCCCCGAAACCCTCTTTTCCCTCGTCGGAGCGCTGCCCCAGACCTCACCGGAGTTCGGCACCCAACCGAACGTCCCCGAGCTCGTGCCCGTCGCCACACTCACCCCCAGCCCCCTCCGACGCCACCAATCGACGTTGGAGACTCACCGCCGCCGTTTGAAGCCTTCGAACGCTGCCCCGACCACCGCACCATCGTCCCCAAGCATCTCCGACCACCGGGTGCCGTTGACCTCGCCAGAGACCCCGACCCCCTCTCTGTAAGCCTCCACCTCCACCCGTAGCCGTCGGATCCATAGTCAACGCGCGAGATTAGATCTGTTTAATAATCGAACTGGTACGCTTCAGTTGTCGGTCGTCCGCTCGTTAGCTCTCACGCGCATGCCCTCGCGGCCAATCACAGCATGCCACGTAGACCCTATCCGATCGATAGGAAGTTTTTCTTTTTCTTTTCTTTTTTAGAAAACAGAATGTATTCTGATTTTGTTTTTATCATATCTTTTAAAATATTTGGTGTTTTTATTTGATTATTTTTGCATAAGTTCACAAAATTGATGTAGTTTATGTCTATATGCTTAGATTTCAAATTTGAACTTTAAATTTTGAATCTAATCAAATTTGTTTAAATTACTAAAATCTGTATAACTAGAGTTTGAAAATATATTTTTGAGTGAATCTTTTTGCCGTTGTTTGGTATTAGTTAGACCTATCATTCTACATAGTTTGAGGATTTTTAGGATGAATTTGGTTACTGTTTTTAACAAAAACAGAATCTGTTTAGTTCTTAATAGATTTTAATTAAATTGATTTTTGTTTAATTTGAACCTGAATTAGTTTAACTTTTGTTTTTAGATTTCAGTAGGTTCTGTTGATTCAACATTAGGTGTATTTTTTCTATTAATAAAATATGTTTTTCAAATTGTTTTCTCCTCTAGTTTGAATAGGTACATCTTGTTTTCACCATTTATATTGTTTAGAAAAGGTTTTGTAGTAATTCTTTTAGCACAATACTTTTATAATGAAATACTTCTGTTTTCAACAAAAATTTTGTATTTTACTTTTATGTTATCTAAATGTCTAGTTGTTCAAAACAAATTTTTGACTTGTATGTCTTAGTAAGGATTTTGACACCAATATTTTTAGTCTTATACTTTAAGTGATTCTTCTTTTGATTGTGCTTTTGTTTGTTGAAGCATTTGTCTACCTTGCTGTTGAATGAATTGTATTGTGTTTATGCTTATGGTGTGCTCTTGTTTGATTCGTTAGATCATTCGGAGTGCGAAGCTTGTTATCTAGAGTCACTTGATTACGAGGATCGTCAGCAAGGCAAGTCACTTTGACCATGTATACCTATGTTTTATTGCATTAGTTCTTCCATCTCCCCAATTGCATGCAAAGTAGGTAAATTGGAAACTTGGTTACTTGTTGTAGTATCATGTGGTAGGTACCCCTCAACCCTTTGACACATTGGCCCCGGGAAACGTTGATTTACATTTTGCTATGCTATTAGTAGACGGGGTTGGTTGTGTGATTCATGAGACTTGTGAGTTAATAATTTCAAGACCTACATGATGATCAAGTCTTCAAGACTCCGAGTTTTCAACATACCTCTGGGTGGATGATGGTTGAACGACGCCCTGGAGAAACCAGTGGTTAGCCTAGATGATGCTGGAGAAGTGCCAGTATTCATGCGGAAAGGTCCACCCAGGCACAAAGAGATGGATGGATGCTTCAAGACCCAAGGCTTACCTGCACAGCCACAAACCATTATGGGCTCTGGCTTGGTTGGATATCATGGTGACCCTGGACAGGCGGTGCTACGAGATGTAGAAGAACGGTAGGAAAGGATGGGCACCGACAGAGTCTCGGGGAAACCCTTTAGAAGACCATGTTTTGGTCATCCGTTTCTCAAACACCATGAAGTGCGAGAAAATCCAACAGAGGCGATCAAATCTTGTGGGGAACGTGTGCAAAACTCTGCAGAGTACCCAAACCTAATCGATTAGCCGTGTCCATGGTCATGGATAGTTTGAGCCAAAGGAACTGAAACTATCTGGAACTCTCAACACCATAAATTAAATTGATGTGGGTGTTTTAATGTCAGCTTGGGTATGAGAATTGGATGGTGGAACCATCTCATTAATCAACCAACATTGTATTAATTATGCCTTTGCCCTCTCTTGTCGTAGGAAAAATTGGCTTTATGCAAAAACTTACTACCCCCACCTGCCATATATGCATATATACTAGATGATTACTTTACACCCACTCTTTTGTGACATTGTCGGCATATTCAATATGCTGACCTACACGGCTGCAACTTATCATGTTGCAGAGTACTTTTCCGACCAGAAGTGAGGATACGCTCTACGCTCGATGAGATGCCCTTGGAGTCAGATGGACTCAACTACCTATGGAGCTTCCGCAAGTTTTTGGTTTAGTTTATCTCATGAGTTGGCCTTCAGCCACTTTATTGTAATCCTTATAGTAATAAAGGACTCAATATGAGATTTCGATTAATTAATGATGTGTGATTTCCCTTTGATATATACATTGATGTACCGTGTGTGTACCGGCATGATCTTGGGATGGTACAGAAACACCGGAGATTCGACCTTTCAGGTCGGGTCGCTACAGGCAACTAGTGGCGGCTTTACACGCTATTCCAGACTGGACGTTGCCATATCTGGCATACCTGGCCCGGGGGAGTTGCCTGAAGATGAGACTCTGGCGCGGGTCGCTAAAGAAATGGTATCAGAGCGCACGCTAACCGGAGGACGTAACCTCTAGGATTGGAAAAGCCTTAGGATTTAATTCTCTTTTGTCTTTAAAATTCTTATACTCTCATTTACTCGATTCTGACTTCCCTCCGATTTATTTCAAAATTTATAGATGGACACCTTCATCCCAGTTTTGATCATGGAGTTTTGTCAGCCTGACGCGACGATGCCCTTTGGCAAGGAGCTGATGAGGATCGTCAGGGACGTAAGGATTGCTTTACCGCATCACCGGGACTCCTATTATGTCTTTTCCACAAGACGGACGCTACAGGATCGAGGTGCACATCCCCGGGAAGACCTTTGGAAATCGTAAGGAACCCGTCGACTTCAAGTTTGTGGCACCCAGCTGGATACTTGGGAGAGACATGGCAATTCATTGTGCTCTTGGACGTATTCAGGAGGAATACAGAGGTGGAACCATTTCACCAGGACTCAGCGTGGTTTGTCGCAGGGATGCCAATGGAAATATCATAACCACTCCCACTGAAGACACCACATTTCTATATCCAGACTTTGGAGACGCACATCAGGACCTTGGAGCTTCGAGTACGTGTTGACACGAAGACAATCAAGAGGCTGATGAACTGCGAGATTGACCTCGAAGCTGACCTACAGGAAGCCAAGTACGAGCATGAGTATGAAGTGAAGGATTTCTTAGAGAGGATCGATAAGCTGAACACTCGCATTGCAACTCTAGAGGAACAGATGGACATGGGTGAAAATCATCATCCAAAAGGAAACATGGCTCCCTTGATCAGCAACGATGATGACTATGAGGAGAGCACCACCGAAGGAGGCCACTTCACCATGTACTTTTGAGGAGAACTTTAGTTATGCCCCCATGTATCTTCATTTTCGTTGTTAAAGCATAGGTCGATGCTTAGTTTGATTTGGAGATTTGTATCTCGATGTTTGAACCTTGAGTTGAATAAATGAATGAGTGTTTGGTGTGATATGTTTGTTGCATTGCATATGGGTAGTGAATTTCCTTTTAGGTCATTGTTCTATTCTAATTCTCACCCCTCTGAAAATAGCAAGATGCCTCCGAGATGTGAGCCCGACTTCACTTTCCCACCAGAACTCACACAACTTCTCCAGCAGCAGAACGCACTGATGCAACTGTTGATTCGGAACCAGACCAACAATCACAACAACCACCCTCCACCTCAAGGAGACAACCTCACCCGTTTTCTGAGACTGAATCCTCTAACTTTCTCCAGCAGCACTGAGCCCATTGTGGCAGATGATTGGCTCCCCAAGATGGAGAGGGAACTCACCACCGCAGGATGCACTAAGGCTGAAAAAGTGCGCTTTGCCGCCCATCAACTGGAAGGACCAGTAGCTTCATGGTGGGAGAACTACACCACCACGTACCCCATTGCTGGTGTGACTTGGGAGCAGTTCAAACAAGCTTTCCGCACTGCTCATGTCTCAGCTGGAGCCATGAGTCTGAAGAAGCGTGAGTTTCGCAACTTACGCCAGGGGAACCGTTTCGTGGCCCAATACGTGGATGACTTCAGCACGTTGGCTCGTTATGCACCAGGAGATGTGGCCGATGATGCAACCAAACAGGAGAAGTTCTTGGAAGGACTCAATGATGAGTTGAGTGTGCAGCTGATGGTGGCTACTTTCAGCAACTACCAGGAGCTGGTAGACAAGGCCCTCATCTTGGAGGGGAAGCAACAGCAAATCGAGAACCGCAAGAGGAAGTATGCACAGGGGAAGTCTACCTCTGAAGCTCATCAGAAGCCCCGCTACTCCCCGTACTCAGGAAATACCGGATCAGGGACCGATAAGTATGGAGGACACACTCATCCCGTGCACAACCATGGAGGCCATAACCATGGAGGAAATGGGAATAATCGTCCCAACAATGGCAGCTTCAAGAATGGTAATGGAAGTGGGAATGGCAATCAACACCGTCCCGCTCCAGCTCCGAAGGATCTGAACCATATCACCTGTTTCAAGTGTCAAAAGACAGGGCACTATGCCACTGAATGCCCTCAGAACAAGCAAGGAAATGAAAACGGCAACAACAATGGCAACTCCGCAGCTAAGAAGCCAAATCCTTTTCCTCGTGCTCAAGTGAACCACATTGATGTGGAAGAAGTCTATGATCAGCCCGAGACTGTGGTTGGTAAGTTTTTATTGCATTCACGTCCAGTTATGGTACTTTTTGATTCTGGTGCAACTCATTCATTCATATCAAGGGTAGTTGTGGAAAAGTATGGTTTACCCACCAGAACCCTTAGTCAGCCCATTAAGATCAATTCCCCAGGAGGTATGATGATGGCAGTGTTGGGGAACATTGCATGGGAAACAAAAAATTTCCTACGCACACGAAGATCTATCCATGGTCATGAGCATCTACGAGAGGGAGAGTGGCTCTACATACCCTTGTAGATCGCTAAGCGGGAAGCGTTAAGAAACGCGGTTGGTGTAGTCGAACGTCTTTGCGATCCAAATCGTTGTGCGTCCCGCGATCCAATCACGATCCGTCCCGCGATCCGATCACGATCCGTCCCACGAACTTGATCACGATCCGTCTCACGAACTTGATCACGATCCTACCGATCTAGCACCGAACGGACGGCACCTCCGCGTCCAGCACACGTACAGCTTGATGACGATCTCCACCGTCTTGATCCAGCAAGAAGGGGTGGAGAGGAAGAAGAGTTCTCCGGCAGCCTGACGGCGCTCTGGCGATGGCGGTGGAGCAATTCCGGCAGGGCTTCGCCTAAGCACTGCAGAAAGCTGATCTAGAGGAGAAACTATGCACTGGAGGAACGGGTAGCACGTGGCTGAAAATCTAGTGCAAAAACCCTCAATACCACCAGTATATATAGGAGGAGAGGAGGAGAGGAGGCAGCTTGGCCTCCAAGCCTCCTAGGCTTCGGCCGAACTAGGAGAGGAGGAGTCCACCTCCTCCACTCCTAGTAGGATTAGGATTCATCCTTTTTTTCCCTTTTTGCCTTTTTCCACCTTTTTCCTTTTGGGTTTTCTTCTCCAGCCACATGGGCCTTGTGTGGGAGTTTCCACCAGCCCACTAAGGGCTAATATTCACTCTCCCACAGCCCATGAAGCCTCTTGGGTCGAAATACCCCTCCCGGAGGTCTCCCGGTACACTACCGGCACTCCCGGTACACTACCGATAAGCCCGGAACTTTTCCGACAACCAAAATAGGACTTCCTATATATGAATCTTTACCTCCGGACCATTCCGGAACTCCTCGTGACATCCAGGATCTCATATGGGACTCCTAACAAACTTCGGTCACCACCATATATAACTCTATACTACCGAAACGTCACCAAACCTTAAGTGTGCAGACCCTGTGGGTTCGAGAACTATGTAGACATGACCAAGACACCTCTACGGTCAATAACCAATGGCGGGACCTGGATGTCCATATTGGTTCCTACATATTCTACAAAGATCTTTATCGATCGAACCTCTATGTCAAGGATTCAGTTAATCCCGTATGTTGTTCCCTTTGTTCTTCGGTATGTTACTTGCCCGAGATTCGATCGTCGGTATCTCCATACCTAGTTCTACCTCGTTACTGGCAAGTCTCTTTACTCGTTCCATATAACAAGATCCCGTGACCAACACTTAGTCACATTGCTTGCAAGGCTTATTGTGATGTTGTATTACCGAGTGGGCCCTGAGATACCTCTCCATCACACGGAGTAACAAATCCTAGTCTTGATCCATGCCAACTCAACAGACACCTTCGGAGACACCTGTAGAGCACCTTTATAGTCACCCAGTTACGTTGCGACGTTTGATACACACAAGGTACTCCTCCGATATCTGTGAGTTGCATGATCTCATGGTCATAGGAACATATACTTGAAATGCAGAAAACAATAGCAATAAACTGACACGATCATAAGCTACCTTTGTAGTTTGGGTCTTGTCCATCACATCATTCTCCTAATGATGTGATCCCGTTATCAAATGACATCTCATGTCCATGGCTAGGAAACCTTAACCATCTTTCAATCAACGAGCTAGTTCACTAGAGGCATACTAGGGACATTGTGTTTGTCTATGTATCCACACATGTATCCATGTTTCCAATTAATAAAATTATAGCATGGATAATAAACGATTATCATGAACAAGGAAATACAATAATAAACACTTTACTTATTGCCTCTAGGGCATATTTCCAACAAGCAGGGATACGATGCCACGCCCTGAAACTCCACATAGGAAACCATGTTTTTCCTACCGACCTCATCGTATTAGAATCCCAGGGATTGGATGTAATCCTAGGCATGGATTGGATGACCAAGTATGAAGGAAACCTTGATTGCCCCGGCAAGTCTATTTCACTCACCACTCTGGAGAACAAGAGGATTAAGTATGTATCCCGACGCACACAGATGAGTGCTTGGTTAAACTCCCTCACAGGAGTTGTTCAGGACGAAGTGTCGGTTGTACAAGACTTTCCAGATGTATTCCCGGAGGAATTACCAGGCATGCCACCAGATAGGGAGATAGAGTTTCTGATATAGCTACTACCAGGAGCCGCCCCAATTTCCAAGAGACCCTATCGGATGCCCGCAAATGATTTAGTAGAAATCAAGAAGCAGATTAAGGAGCTATTGGATAAGGGATATGTTCGCCCAAGTTCATCACCTTGGGGAGCCTCAGTTCTTTTGGTGGCGAAGAAAGATAAAACCTTGAGGATGGCGGTCGATTATCGTGCATTGAACGAGGTGACTATCAAGAATAAGAACCCTCTGCCGATGATTAATGACCTGTTTGACCAGCTAGTAGGCGCCAAAGTATTCTCCAAGATCGATCTTCGATCAGGGTATCACCAACTGAAGATTCGTGAACAGGATATACCCAAAACAGCCTTCACCACCAGGTATGGCTTATATGAGTATACAGTCATGTCCTTTGGTTTGACTAATGCTCCTACCTACTTCATGAATATGATGAACAAAGTGTTTATGGAATATTTGGACAAGTTTGTCGTGTTGTTCATCGATGACATTTTGATATTCTCCAAGAGCGAGGAAGAACACAAGGAACACTTGCGTTTAGTTCTGGAGAAGCTTAGAGAGCATCAGTTATATGCCAAGTTTAGTAAATGTGAATTTTGGCTGACGGAAGTCGGATTCCTTGGACACATTATTTCTGGAGAAGGAATAGCAGTAGACCCCGCTAAGGTTGAAGCAGTCACTGAGTGGAAGTCACCCACCTCAGTTAAGGAGATCCACAGTTTTCTCAGACTTGTCGGATATTACCGGAGATTCATTGAGAATTTCTCAAATATTGCCAAACCCATGACAGAGCTGTTGAAGAAAGAGTCTAAGTATATCTAGACTGAGGATGTGAGGCCAGTTTCCAGGAGTTGAAGAAACGTTTGGTCACAGCCCCAGTGTTGATACTGCCAAACATCCGGAAAGACTTCCAGGTTTATTGTGACGCATCACGTCAAGGACTTGGAGGAGTACTCATGCAGGAGGGAAAAGTTGTAGCTTATGCATCCAGACAGCTACGACCCCATGAGTTGAATTATGCCACCCATGATTTGGAACTAGCAGCCGTAGTGCACGCACTCAAGACCTAGAGACATTTTCTTATCGGAAATAGTTGTGATGTGTACACTGATCATAAGAGCCTGAAGTATATCTTCACGCAGAAGGAGTTGAACCTCCGACAGAGGAGATGGTTAGAGTTAATCGAGGACTATGACATGAGATTGCATTACCATCCAGGAAAGGCAAATGTTGTGGCAGATGCTTTGAGTCGGAAGAGTTATGTGAACACACTCATAGCCGGAGGATTACCCCAGGAGTTAACCAATGATCTCAGAGAACTTCGGTTAGAGATAGTTCCACAAGGATATGTTGCCACACTCGAGATTCAGTCCACCTTGACCGAAAGAATTCGTGAAGCCCAGAAATCGGACAAGGAGATAGTTGAGATAAAGCAGAGAATGAAGGAAGGAAAGGCTAAAGACTTTCGTGAAGATGAACAGGGTACTCTATGGTTTGAGAACCGAATCTATGTGCCCAATGACCCAGAGCTCAGGAAGTTGATACTTCAAGAAGCCCACGATTCACCATACTCGATACACCCAGGCAACACCAAGATGTACCTGGATTTGAAGGAAAGTTACTGGTGGACAGGTATGAAGAAGGATATTGCCGAACATGTTGCGGTATGTGATGTTTGTCAGCGAGTAAAGGCGGAACATCAGAAACCAGTAGGGTTACTCCAACCTTTGCTGATACCCGAGTGGAAATGGGATTAGCTTGGTATGGACTTCATCACAGGACTACCAAGGACCCGTTCAGGATATGATTCCATCTGGGTAGTGGTCGATCGTTTGACCAAGGTGGCTCATTTCATTCCAGTGAAGACCACCTATACCAGTGCTAAGTTAGCCAAGATATATATGACCAGGATTGTATGTCTTCATGGAGTTCCGAGGAGTATCGTGTCAGATAGAGGAACATAATTTACCTCAAAGTTTTGGCATCAGCTACATGAAACTTTGGGTACAAGACTGGAGTTCAGTACAGCTTTTCATCCACAGACCGATGGACAGACTGAGAGAGTCAACCAGATTCTGGAGGACATGTTGAGAGCTTGTGCGCTAGACTATGGGTCCAGTTGGGATGACAACATACCTTACACAGAGTTCCCGTACAACAACAGTTATCAGACCAGTCTGAAGATGGCCCCTTTTGAAGCTTTATACGGAAGGAGGTGCCGAACACCATTGATGTGGGATGGTGTTGGAGACCGAAAACTTTTTGGTCCCGATCTTATCAGAGATTCTGAAGAGAAGGTCAAACTGATTCGAGACCAACTCAAGATAGCTCAATCCCGGCAGAAGAGCTATGCTGATAACAAACGCAAGGAGGTGACATATGAAGTGGGAGATCGAGCATATCTTCGTGTGTCCCCACTTCGAGGAATCAAGAGGTTTGGTGTTAAATGAAAGTTAGCACCCAGATTCATAGGCCCCTACAAAATTCTGGAATGTAGAGGCGAAGTTGCATACAAGCTAGAATTGCTGGAAGGACTGTCCGGAGTTCATGATGTTTTCCATGTTTCACAGCTAAAGAAATGCCATGCTGAGATGGCTGATATTCCTTTGAGAGACATAGTGCCCCTAGAGGCCATACAACTTGACAGTCACCTGACCTACGAGGAGAAACCTGTTAGAATCCTCGAGACTACCAACAGAGTTACCCGAAGCAAGACCATCAAGTTCTGTAAGGTTCTGTGGAGTCACCACACCGAGGAAGAAGCCACCTGGGAACGTGAAGAAGATCTTCGTAGAGACCACCCGCACCTATTTTCTAGCCAACCTGAATCTCGAGGGCGAGATTCATCTTAAGGTGGGTAGGTTTGTAACATCCCAAAATTTCATTTTGGAATGTTATGAAATATAGCTTTGCATCATCATCATTTTTGTTGGAATGTAATGAATTTGTTGAAGTGCTTCTTTTGATTTTCTGAAAAGCCATTTCTATTTTCCCATGTATTTGTTTCACTTATTTGAAAACCTTTGGAAATGTTCAAAGAAAGAGGGGAGTAACATGACACTCCACACCAGGGGCATCTTGGTGAAATATTTGAGCAATAAAACCAGAGAGTTATTTGAAAGTTTATCTCAAAAGGATTTAAAATCAATTAGGCATTTTCTAAAAATAAATTTTAAAAAGATATTCAATATGACAGAGGAAAAATGTTCATTAAATAACATTAATTCTCCTGATCATTTTGATATAAATATTTCCTATGTTTGGAAATGTTTTGAATGCATTAAAAGAGTTTTTACTGCTCTGGAAATAGAAAAGGAAAGTATTTAAACCGAACCGGGCCGGCCCACAGTCTTTAATTCCCGAAACCACTCCGGGTCGGCCACCGACGCGCTAACCATGCCCCCACCCTCACTGACGCGTGGGACCCACCGTCCAACTGCGGCGTCAGCGCGGTCATCCCCTTCCCCATGCCCGACCACCATCGCCGGAGATCCCTCTCCGTGGATCTCGCCCCTCATGTCGTCCCCGACCACCGCACCGCCACTATATAAAGCCCCGCCTCTCCTCTCTTTGTTCCACCCCCGAAACCCTCTTTTCCCTCGCCGGAGCGCTGCCCAGACCTCACTAGAGTTCAGCACCCAACCGAACGTCCCAGAGCTCGTGCCCGTCGCCACACTCACCCCCAGCCCCCTCCGACGCCACCAATCGATGCCGGAGACTCGTCACCACCGTTTGAAGCCTTCGGACGTCGCCCAGACCACCGCACCGTCGTCCCCGAGCATCTCCGACCACCGGCCGCCGTTGACCTCGCCGGAGACCCCGACCCCCTCTCTATAAGCCTCCACCTCCACCCGTAGCCGTCAGATCCGTAGTCAACGCGCGAGATTAGATCTGTTTAATAATCGAACTGGTACGCTTTAGTTGTCAGTCGTCCGCTCGTTAGCTCTCACGCGCACGCCCTCGTGGCCAATCACAGCATGCCACGTAGACCATGTCCAATCGATAGGAAGTTTTTCTTTTTCTTTTCTTTTTTAGAAAACAGAATGTATTCTCTTTTGGTTTTTATCATATCTTTTAAAATATTTGGTGTTTTTATTTGATTCTTTCTGCATTAGTTCACAAATTTGATGTAGTTTATGTCTGTATGCTTAGATTTCAAATTTGAACTTTAAATTTTGAATCTAATCAAATTTGTATAAATTACTAAAATCTGTATAACTAGAGTTTAAAAATATATTTTTGAGTGAATCTTTTTGCCACTGTTTGGTATTAGTTAGACCTATCATTCTACATAGTTTGAGGATTTTTAGGATGAATTTGGTTACTGTTTTTAACAAAAACAGAATCTGTTTAGTTCTTAATAGATTTTAATTAAATTGATTTTTATTTAATTTGAACCTGAATTAGTTTAACTTTTGTTTTTAGATTTCAGTAGGTTCTGTTGATTCAACATTAGGTGTATTTTTTTCTATTAATAAAATATGTTTTTCAAATTGTTTTGTGCTCTAGTTTGAATAGGTACATCTTGTTTTCACCATTTATATTGTTTAGAAAAGGTTTTGTAGTAATTCTTTTAGCACAATACTTTTATAATGAAATACTTCTGTTTTCAAATAAAATTTTGTGTTTTACTTTTCTGTTATCTAAATGTCTAGTTGTTCAAAACAAATTTTTGACTTGTATGTCTTAGTAGGGATTTTGACACCAATTTTTATAGTCTTATACTTTAAGTGATTCTTATTTTGATTGTGCTTTTGTTTGTTGAAGCATTTGTTTACCTTGCTGTTGAATGAATTGTATTGTGTTTATGCTTATGGTGTGCTCTTGTTTGATTCGTTAGATCATTCGGAGTGCGAAGCTTGTTATCTAGAGTCACTTGATTACGAGGATCGTCAGCAAGGCAAGTCACTTTGACCATGTATACCTATGTTTTATTGCATTAGTTCTTCCATCTCCCCAATTGCATGCAAAGTAGGTAAATTGGAAACTTGGTTACTTGTTGTAGTATCATGTGGTAGGTACCCCTCAACCCTTTGACACATTGGCCTGGGGAAACGTTGATTTACATTTTGCTATGCTATTAGTAGACGGGATTGGTTGTGTGATTCATGAGACTTGTGAGTTAATAATTTCAAGACCTACATGATGATCAAGTCTTCAAGACTCTGAGTTTTCAACATACCTCTGGGTGGATGATGGTTGAACGGCGCCCTGGAGAAACCAGTGGTTAGCCTAGATGATGCTGGAGAAGTGCCAGTATTCATGCGGAAAGGTCCACCCAGGCACAAAGAGATGGATGGATGCTTCAAGACCCAAGGCTTACCTGCACAGCCACAAGCCATTATGGGCTCTGGCTTGGTTGGATATCGTGGTGACCCTGGATAGGCGGTGCTACGAGATGTAGAAGAACGATAGGAAAGGATGGGCACCGACAGAGTCTCGGGGAAACCCTTTAGAAGACCATGTTTTGGTCATCCGTTTCTCAAACACCATGAAGTGCGAGAAAATCCAACGGAGGCGATCAAATCTTGTGGGGAATGTGTGCAAAACTCTGCAGAGTACCCAAACCTAATCGATTAGCCGTGTCCACAGTCATGGACAGTTTGAGCCAAAGGAACTGAAATTATCTAGAACTTTCAACACCATAAATTACATTGATGTGGGTATTTTAATGTCAACTTGGGTATGAGAATTGGTTGGTGGAACCATCTCATTAATCAACCAACATTGTAGTAATTATGCCTTTGCCCTCTCTTGTTGTAGGAAAAATTGGCTTTACGCAAAAACTTACTACCCCAACCTGCCATATATGCATATATACTAGATGATTACTTTACACCCCCTCTTTTGTGACATTGCTGGCATATTCAATATGCTGAGCTACACGGCTGCAACGTATCATGTTGCAGAGTACTTTTCCAACAGGTGTGAGGATACGCTCTACGCTCGGTGAGATGCCCTTGGAGTCAGATGGACTCAACTACCTATGGAGCTTCCGCAAGTTTTTGGTTTAGTTTATCTCTTGAGTTGGCCTTCAGCCACTTTATTGTAATCCTTATAGTAATAAAGGACTCGATATGAGATTTCGATTAATTAATGCTGTGTGATTTCCCTTTGATATATACATTGATGTACCGTGTGTGTACCAGTAGGATCTTGGGATGGTACAGAAACACCGGAGATTCGACCTTTCAGGTCGGGTCGCTACAGGCAACTAGTGGCGGCTTTACACGCTATTCCAGACTGGACGTTGCCATATCTGGCATACCTGACCCGGGGGGAGTTGCCTGAAGATGAGACTCTGGCGGGGCAAATTGTGAGGCGTTCTAAATCCATGACCATCATTGGAGGAAAATTACACAAGTGCAGCGTCATCGGCGTCTTCCAGCGTTGTGTCTCTGTCACACCCTATGATTTGCCTCATGACTAAGTTATCATGACTCAAAAATCAGGGCCAATTAAAACTTTTGAGTGCTTGTTATGCTTGACTTGATTGTTGATTGTCTGATTGCTTGCTAGTGCTCTATTTTCAGAAAATCCCTCCTACTCTCAAAACTCTTTTCCTTGACCCCCACTCTTATCCAATGATCATGCCATGTGAATGGGACTTAATTATATTTATATAATATATTATTTTGGCCAAAAAGGTTTTATTCAAATTAGGTTTTTCAAAAATCCCTCATTTGAGATTTGCACTGCAAGTCCCCAAATTGGGTCGATCCTTTTCCCCCAAATGCTTTATTTGGAACCTACTATATATATAACTTCCCAAAACCACAAAATATTATTTTAAAAGACTATTTTCATATTTTATTTAAAGGCTTTTTCTTAAAGGCCAGAAATGGTCTTTTATAGGGAAAATTATTTAAATTCTTTAAAAATATTTGGGAAAATTTAGGAAAGCTCAGTGGACATATATTGTCCATATATAAGAGTTTCAAGGCATGGTCATGTTCAAAATATTGGACAGAACTCTTCAAAACCATTTCTGTCTATTCCCAACATTTGGAATATTTCTATAAGAAATATTCTCAAATAAATCCGGGAAAATTCTAGCATGTCACATATGATATATGTGTTCATCTTGCCAAGTTTTATCTCAATCCCAATTGCTTTGATTCACCAAAATATCCTAAAACCATTCCTGTCTAGAGCCAAATTTGATCAACTTTACATTGTGAAGTTTCTCTTATTGACCCCAAACTTTGTGGACATGTTCTAATTTCCAAATGATGATATTGCACCAAGTGGTGAATCAGGGAGATTAGTTTGACCCAACTAGATCTACAGAAACCTGATTCTATGGAATCCTAGGGTTTACCAAGTCTACATTGCAAAATTTCATCAAATCATCTCAAAACTTGTGATCAAGACTAAATGGACTTACCATTTACCTCTGGTAAATCTCAGGGCCATTGGATACCCCTAGGTACCCTAGGACAGCATCAAACACCTTCAGCCATAAACTTGTGGACAAGCAAAGTGGGACCAGAAAGGTTCCCCTTGCCCCCAACTTTTTACCATAGCATATTATAACCCTCTTCTACCTCCAGTAACTTTGCCATGGCCTCTGGTCAATTATTTGGGGGGGGGGGGGTAAATCTCTCTTATTCCCTCTATTTTTACCATGGCAGCACATCTCCTTCCCTTCTGATCATGCTAATGACCCCAAACTTTTCCACAACCTCACTTGCATACCTATGCATCAAACCAAACCCAAATATGGCAGGCTCATGTGGAAAATATGAGCAGTTCATCTAAACCTACCTTATGGTAGCAATGGTGCCTTTGTACTACAAGTACTCTGTCGAATCATCTTCCTGGGCTGAAAATTGGTGGGAGTACCTAGGGCTACTAGGCATAATTTTATAAATAGTGACCTAGAGTAAAAACCCTCTAGATCAGGCCCAAGTTTGCTGCTTCAAACTTACCCCCTGTGAAAAGCCCATGTAACCAGCCCCATTTACCCTGAAAATTTACCAGTGACCTATTCCATGCATGCCCTGCATGCCAGACATAGTTACCCGACCAAAAGCTTCCTTTAGACATGAGTTGGCATGGTGACCACGCATCCGGCATGCAAAATCGACACTCTGCCGACAGGAGCTGTCCTGTAGCTCGTGGCCGGCTATGGAAGGGTATCCACGCACGCCAGGCATCTCCCCAAGGCAACCCACGCCCCTTCCCGATGCTCACAAGGCTCCAAGGAGGCTTTGGCTCGCGTGCTCTCCGTGCCCGAGGCCCTCCGGCGGCCACTTGAACCCCTCTCGGTCGCCCCCTATTACTACCCACTCCCGAGCCCCCTCTCGCCCCTCTTGGCTCTCGCTCGCCCCCTTGGACCTCCCCAGACTGAGCCCCCCATGCTCCCGTGGCCTTCTCCTCCTCCCATGGCCGCCATACCCGCCATGGCCGCCGCTCGGGCTTGGGCTCCCCCGTGCCTCTCCTTCCCCTTGAACCTCTCCAGGCCACCTTTAGCACCACCACCACCCTCACTCGCTCATCGTTTCGTCCTCCGGTGGTCGGAGCACCGAGCTTCGTGGCCGTCGTCACCGGGATCCGCCACAGGAGAGGCCGCGCGTGACTAGCACTCCCCGGCGGAGGGAAGGACCCCGGGAGTGGTGCGGCTCCTTCTCCTGAGCGCGCTAGTGGCCAGAGCCTCGCTGGAGGTGGCCGGAGCCTCGCTGGAGGTGGCCTGAGCCGCCGGGGGCATCACCGGCGCCCCTCGGTCGCGCCTCCCCTGTTTCTCCCCTACCTAGGCGGGAGGAGGGGGGAGAACCCGACAGGCGGAGTCCTCCTGTCAGCGAGCCAACGGCCGGGCCCGCGCATAAGTGGAGGCGGCCTCCGTTGTCTGTGCCTCTCCGTGGGGAAGGTGTATTCCCCTGAATACGCCTTCGGCGTGGCACCCTGCTGGCAAGGTCGAGCCACCGGGCCGGCCCAATATCAATCCTACGTCGTGTGCGCTATTTAGCGCACTAGGTATACCCCCCCCCCCCTTTCCAATTTCTATTTTTCCAGAATTTGTAAAATCCATATTAAATTCATTTTAGCTCCAAATTTGATGATTCAAATTTCCACATCCTCCTAAAAATTCCACCTATTTAATGGTGTCACTTTCATTATTTTCCTCCACACCTTTTTGTCATGTTCCAATTTAAATTCAAATTTGAGCTATTAGGACCACTTTGTAAAATCTATAGATCATCCATTATAGCTCCAAATGGAGTGATTCAAGTTCCTATGTGTGTCTAAATTCATGCCCTAATTAGGGAACATTTTTCCTGGTGCCTCTCTGCCACCCAAATAATTGAGATATTTATTCATGTATAACTCACTTTTAAAATCCTTAGGATATTCTTACCAACTCCAAAACCAAAAAAAACATAAATGTTTCTAAAATCATGCCCTATTAAATGGGTGCCTTCACCCATATTTGTAAACATCTTTTCTGTAGACATCTTATCGGGACATCAATTCCTCCATTCCCCCATTCCAAAATCATCGTTGATCCAGCTCTAGTTCAACCATTTTGTATGTTTTTCTCATGACCAGAGAGGTCTAAGAAAAATATATTTCCTATTTATAGAGCACTTTTATTGTTTGTTTGTTGTGTTGCTTATCGTGGTTGTTTCCGAGATAGTTGGCAAAATAGACAAATTGATCGGAGTGGACGAGAAGCGTGTGAAGACCTCGAAGACATTGCTAAGCCAGGCAAGCAGCCCTTTAACCATTTCAAGAAACCATTTTAATTGCATGACATATAGCACTTTAGTTTTGTCATATTTGATCATGTGGAGTAGTGACCCCTCGGGTGGGTTACTTCTGAAATTTTACCATTGACACTTGCATCGTGCATGACCCTACCACCTTATGAGGGTTGTGCGGGTGGGAGTAGATAAGTTGCTAGTAGATGCTACGCAAATGGTTTGGGTTTATGCATGGTGATGGAAAGAAAAGAAATGATTTCAAAGACTTTTCGAAAACCCTGTCGGGTGCCACTAATGCCCGAGGGAGATGATGAGGAGATGGGTGACCGCTTGAGAAAGAAGTGGTGTGCTGGAACAAGTTGAGGGTGTGTTTTCGAAAACGGATTATATTTAAGATTTGTCGACCGTCCCAACCTTACATGTGCAACCATGATACCCCTTATGGGACGGGGCTTTGTTGATTACCTTGGTGGGTACTCGCAAGGAGCTCGCATTACTAGTGGCGGGAGTGGCGTGGTCACTCTCGATATGGGGTCTTACCGGTATGTACGATCATGTGTTGTCTTCATAGGCATCGGGCACACCGTTGGTCCCCTCATGGATGGTACGATTAGAGCGAGGCTCGTGTGATGTACATCGTGAGGGTTGGGTACCAATCGAGTGGACTCTTTGTCTAGTATCGCTAGGGGAAAGGCATTGTTCGGGTGCTTACCTCGGGTATGTTATATACCGCGAGTCGTGGATGACACGAAAGTTCCCCGAGTCTTGTGGGTAAAGTGTTCAACCTCTGTAGAGTGTAAAACTATTCGAATAGCTGTGTCCACGGTCAAGGACAGTTGGGTGGTGCTGCTTAAACTATGTCCAGATGTTTTCGCAGAACTTGGTGTGTGTGTGTGTGCGGATGACAAAAGGATGGTACTTGAGACAAGTTTGAAGACTTGGTTTGATGAATGAACATGAGATGTTCAACCCCTGCTTATGATGATATCTGTAACTTGTTCATATGGGTATCGGCCAACTGTTGATGCATGCTTACACATAGTTACTTGATCATGTCATTGCATTAAAAATTAGCTTTCCGCAAAATACCTACTTGGTGCTACATCATGCATTGTTGTTGCCCTGTTCCAAACATGGGTTGCTTGCGAGTACATTCAAAGTACTCATTGGCTTGCCACTAGTTACTTTATTGGCCAGGCATGAAAGATCAGGTTATGATGAAGATTACCTTGGTGACGGGTGTGCGAGCTAGGACGCTTCCCAGTCAGAATGCCTGTAGGGTTATGGTAGATGGCATGGATTCATGCTTTTGTTGAAGACTTCCGCTGCAATCGTATGAAGACTTGGCCATAAAGGCCATATTTGAGTAAACCGGTATGTAATGGATGTAAGACTCTTGTTATTCAGTTTTTGTGGGTTCAGTGAGCAGTGATCTCTAGGATCAATGTGCACGTACATTCGGTGATCACGACTTATGAGTCAGGGTCCCCATAGTCTTGCCGGAGGAAGGAGAGGAAATCTTATATGAGATACATGCTGGTGATTGCGGGCTTCATGCTGGGTCAAAATCTTTAGTGGCCAGGGCCTTCCGACATGGTTTCTTCTGGTTGACGCTCATAAAGACACAGAGGATCTGGTTGCTAAGTGCGATGGGTGCCAGAAGTTCGGAAGACATGCTCCTGTGCCATCTCAAGAATTACGGATGATACCGATCACTTGGCCATTTGCAGTATGGGGGCTTGACATGGTTGGACCTTTCAAACGGTCTAAGGATAAAAAATCACCTTTTGGTGGCAGTGGACAAGTTCACCAAGTGGGTGGAAGCTGAGCCGGTCAGTAAGTGTGATGCAGCCACGGCGGTTCAGTTTGTCAAAAAATTGATCTACCAGTTTGGATACCCTCATAGCATCATTACAGATAACGGCACAAATTTGTCCAAGGGGGCTATGAAGGTGTTCTATGAAAGCGAGCACATCCGGCTTGATGTTTTAGCTGTTGCTCATCCACAGTCCAACGGTCAGGCAAAACAGGCAAATCAAGAAGTCTTGAGAGGTATCAAGCCCCGGCTCATGGTTCCTTTATAGAGAACACCGGGTTGTTGGGTGGAAGAACTGCCGTCTATCCTTTGGAGCATCAATACTACGCCTAACAGGTCGACGGGTTACACCCCCTTCTTCATGGTGTACAGTGCAGAGGCCGTGTTACCAAGCGAGATATGTCATGATTCACCACGCGTGGCGGCTTATGTGGAAGCTGACAATGAGGAGGTGCGTTAGGATGCATTGGATGCTCTGGATGAAGCACGCGATCTTGCCGCAGCTCGATTGGCGATTTATCAACAGGATCTGCGTCGCTACCATAGCCGCAGGGTCAAGACCCGGACGTTCCAAGAAGGCGACTTGGTTTTATGTTTGATTCAAGATCAGACAGATGCACACAAGTTATCACCCCCATGGGAAGGACCTTTCGTGGTTAGCAGGAATCTGAACAATGGGTCTTATTACCTCATTGATGTGCGCAACGAGTCACACACCTCCGGGCAGGAAACTCACCGGCCGTGGAACATCGCTCATCTACGGCCTTACTATACTTGAGTCATCGACTCTTATTTTTGTACATATATATTTAATTGTATTTATACTCATATAGTAAAGTTGGCATCCCTGCAAGACGGGGCCTCTACCATTTTTCCTCTTTGACATCACAGATTTGTGCAAAGATGAACACCTCCATGTGGTCACTTGGGGGCTTCGAACCCGTCGGGTTTAGCTTGCTCGCCCTTTTGGCCGGCTCTTCAGCCAAAATAGCACCATTGTGCCACGACTTACAAGATGGTGGACTGCAAGATGGCGGATTACAAAACGGCGGCCCATGGGATGATGGCGTGCAAGATGGCGAGAGGCTTAAGGTCACCCAAGAGGATGAGCCGCCACGTTGCGAGCCGTTCAAACATGGGTGTGTTGCTTTATGGACGAAAGTGTTCCAGGTCACTCAAGAGGATGAGCCACCACGTTGCGAGCCATTCAAACATGGGTGCATAATTTTATTGATGAAAGATTTAAGGTTAATCAAGAGGACGAGCCGCCATGATGCGAGCCGTTCAAACATGGGTGCCAAGTCGCTCAAGAGGACGAGCCACCATGATGCGAGCCGTTCAAACATGGGTGCCAAGTCGCTCAAGAGGACGAGCCGCCAGGATGCGAGCGGTTCAAACATGGGTGCCATGGGAGTCAAAGAAGATGAGCCACCAGGATGCGAGCCGTTCAAACATAGGTACCATGATGCAAGACGGGTCATGGACCAGAGCAAGGCGCTAGAGTGGGTGTAGGTCACCCCCCACTCTTGGTAGGGTTGTACCTGCATGTATGTAGCTGCCGCTCGTCCACGGGTGCAGCGAGCTGTCAACTCACCCCCTCCGAGGGCCTCATATAGCGGCGAGGTAAGCTCTCTCATCTGCGACGTACTCTCCGCCAAGTGGCCCATCATACTCATAACAAGTGACATTGTTTAAGGTTCAAACGACGGATTTATGTCACGTGAGAAGTAGCTTATGGGCCCCAGGGCACTCACTCCATTATAAAATTTGGTTTGTTGTGCCCTTAACAGTTAATCTCGCCTAGAGACCCCGAGTCGTGCAAGATTGGTGATCACTCTCGTTAGACCCTGCACTGTTATGTGGTTCAAAGCAACAGTTCCCCCTCAGAAAGGCCAGAATATGAGTTTTTTCGAAAAACAAAAAAAAGGAAAGCAAGACCATCATGCATTACATCGCATACTGCATCATACATATTGCATCATACATATTGCATCATACATTGCATTCGTATCATAAGTGTGGCCAGAGCAAGATGGAAGATGAAGCAAGGTTACATTGAAGATATCCGGGTTATGCTTTTCTCAAAGCCGCCCAAGTAAACATTGCAGACTATTTTTGTTCGGTTTTTGCAGGATTTATCTCTAAAGGATGAGTCACCGATTAAGGCATAAGAAGATTGCAAAGTATATTACAGGGCTCTCCAAGAGCTCAAAAGACGAAGGGCTTAAAAGTTTTTCACTTGTTCCGGCTCAGCTAGCCAGGTTACAATTAGTTGAGGACAAAGAGTTTAACTGGCCGGCGGGTCATCCTGTGCCGAGTCTGCGGGCTCTTCGATCTGAAGACGATCCACATCCCGGTTACAGTTTAGTAAGGCTTCGAATTGTGCATCATCGAAAAGTGGGGACGGATCAACATCAGGGGCGAAGAGCGGCTTACGACGTGCAGGGACCAGGTCTCTGGCTTCAAAGGTCGGGCAGCGTAGTCGTTGGTTGTTTTCGTCATAAGCCGCCTGGTATGGAACCAGGTCCATCTCATCAACCAGTATGGAGGCAAGCCACCGGGAGGCCTTAATGCACTTGGCATAATCTGATTCGGTGAAGTATGAGCTGTCTCCTTCTTGGAAGGGAAGCCGTTCATCATTTCTTCAGCGGTTAGTTCTGGAGCGAAGGCCAGGGACCGGCTCAGCGCAGCTATAGCTCCTCTTCTGGCGGCTTATTGCCTTATCTCCTCCACCCGTTTGTGAAAAGTGGATAAGACCACTATGACGCCCTTCATAAATTTGGGGACGTACTTGGTCGTCATCATAGCCTTGACGGTGCAGAGGGCCCTACTATATAGTTGTTCTGTCAAAGTATAGACTGCCTTCAACTTCATCACGCTATCAGAAGATAGCTGGTGGCTCCTTTCGCCTGCAAGAAAAGGTTGAAAGGTATAAAGCCGCTTGGCGGGTGTTTCTTTAATGACAATATTTTTGAGTCGTATGTACTTACCAAAGATAGCAGCAGTCATCTTAGAGATGTGGTCCTTGAGGGTCTTCAGCTTCCCTGATGCAAGATTGAGCCGTTCCTCTACATTGCTCGCACGCTTCTCTAGGGTGGCTTGTTCAGTTTCGGCAGTCTTCTTATATGCGGTGAAATCCACCTGGAGTTTATCAAGCTTTTCAACAGCCGCCCATAGCTTCTCTTCTGTTATGGCTCGGGCAGTCTATTGGGCTGACAGATTTCCCTCAAGTCGGCCCGTTCAGACTCGGCAGTATTCAATGCTTCCTGCATTTCACAAGTGAAAGGTTATCAATGTTAAGTCGCCGGGATGAAATAACTCTTGTAAAGTCCCAAGCACACTGCAAGCAATATACTTGGCACTTGGGGGCTAATGTCTGTGTTTTCATTTTCAAGTCTACGATGAAAGTTTCGGCTCATCATTTTTATAGTTCTCCAGACTTGCGGGCTACACCTGACAAAACTTCTTACATATGAGAGATCCGGGTCATCATTATCATAATGCTCCAGACTTGGGGGCTACAGTTGGATCTATAACTTAGTACCGACTTATATGCAATTTTAACCCAGTACTTGGGGGGTCACAGGTTAAGCTCTATATAGCAGGATTGAAGGTTTGGAAGACCCGGTCTATTATTTGCAATATTAACCCGGTTCTTGGGGGCCAAGTACGGGTATAAGATAAAGATACAAGATGCAGGATACCTCATATTTCTTTTTCATCAAACCAACAAGCTTGCTCTCCATGTTATGACTGGCAGACAGGCGGTGTAGATAGCCAGCATGTAAGCCATCTGCAGTCATCTTCTCCAAGACAGGGAATTCGAAATCAAGCTTCTCGGGAGAGTAAGTAGCGACTTTAATGGAGTGCTTTGTCAGAGTATGGTGTGTGGGAGATTGATAACCCGTCCTAGTGATGGTAACATCAGGGAGAGGCGAGTCTTCAGTGGAAGGATTGGGCGGCTTAGGATCAGCCGCAGGACTATCGGAAGCCGCCAAATGATGACCCGCCAACTCTAAGGGCGGGGGAGACTGCTCAGGTGTTTCTTTGGTAGCTTCAAAAGGTTTAACAGGAGAGAGGGACGGCTCAGTGGCATCCGACTATTGAGTAGTTGGAGCAACGGTAGACCCGTCGGCTTTTCTGCGTTTGGCTTGTGCCCTGAAAAAGCAAGGAGTCAGCACATAGTATAAAGGTCATACAGGTAATATATACACAGCATAGGTGAAAACTTACTCTAGGTTGACCTTCATGGGAGGAAGTTTGGAGGCAGTTGAGTCGCTAGAGGAAGGAGGGGACTCCAACAAAATTAAATCAGTAAGGTACAGTAATAAGACAGCATTGCAGAAATATAAGACGGATATTGGGTTCATGATAAGTACCTTAGCGGGACGTTTCCGCAGCGCCGGGGTCTTAGGTAAGCCGGCCATGGGGTCCCCAAAGGTGGTACTCCGGGTCTGACGTCGAGAGTCGTGTTGTTGTTTTTTCATGGAAATTCTGGGATCTAAGTAAGCGAGAGGGTGTGAAAAAGGAACTTTTCGGATGACCCGACGTATCTTTGGTTGGGGGAAGTTTTCTGAGTCGGAAGAAAGATAAGTTACCTCAGGGGTGTTGGCATGGCTCATTTATGTCTCCTCCTGAGTAAAATCATTGTTAATAAGTTGTATAAAAAGACGGCCAAGGGAATCAGGTTCTACCTCTGAGTCATCAAGCTCAAGCAACTTTTGAGTCGACGTCTTTGGTTTGCGGCCACGGGTGTTACCCGCCTGAGACTTCTTCTTCGCGGAGGAGTGTACTTTTTCTTCCAGAAGCTGGAGTTAGCCTGAAAGCAAGAGCTGCCAAAAGAAATTAAGGTTTCTACATATATATAGTCAAGACGGAGGTAAAAGAGATTTGAAAGCCATCATTACATCTAGGGCTGGGTTTGCAGCGCATAAAGGCTTTAACCCAACTGTATGGCAAGCCTCTTGGGTCTCACGGGTAAGTCCCTTGATAGAAGAAGTAATGTTTTCTTTTGTCAGAGGGGTGTGATTGAAGCAGAGAGGATCATTTGCATCACCCGTATACTCACAGATGAGCTGGCCATGTCGGCTCGGTGGTAAGACCTTCCAAGAGATCCAACAACAGGTTAAGTCAATTCCTGTCAAACCGTTTGCCAAAAGGGCTCTGATCTTGGCAAAAGCCGGAGCATACTTCGCTCGTGTTGTGGCAGACATCCGGTCTGGAAGTTCAGTTGAGGTGCAGAGCCGGGTAGGACGATAACCCGATAGTGGATTTTCTCCCTCTAAAGAGGTGTCTCTACAATAGAACCAAGTTCTGTTCCAATCCTTGGGATGACTTGGCATTCGAACAGCTGGAAAAAACCATATCTCTTCTTCTTTGGATGGAGACTCCGTCGAGCTCCAAGCTTGGGCCAGCCGCCACCTCCGTTTGGCAGTTGACGTAGAAAAAGTCACGCAAAAGATCAACTGACATCTCTTCTTGTAAGTAAACTTCGCAAAGGACTTGGAAGTTACATAAGTTGGAGACAGAGTTAGGGGCAATGTCCTAAGGATGCAATTTAAAGAAATGGAGGATGTCTCGGAAGAACTTAGATCCGGGCGGGATGAAACCGCGTATAAGGTGGTTGGAAAAGATAACAATTTCACCCTCTTGTGGGATGGCTTTCTTCTCCAAACCCAGAACCCGCCAATGAATAACATTCCGAGTCGGCAAGGTTCCAGCCTCTACAAAATCCTGTAGGAATTGTTCGGAGACTCCAGAGCCGACCCAGTTACAAGAAGAAGATGCCCGAGACATGATGGCGGGTCAAGGCTGTTAAAGGTAGCAATACGCAGCGGGTCAGAAAGTGGCTATACAACCAAGACGACTGATGAAATTAAATACTGGGATGCTAAGCCATCAGTACAGTTTATTAGAAGAGCCGAAAATTTGGTGGCGGGTTAAGTGAACAAGGCCACGATGCAAAAATTGCTAAGGACATAAAAACATGTTTTGCATATTATACTGAAACTGCAGGATCTATAGGCAAGGAAGAAATCAGATTTTATTCAACCCTAACAGGGAACTAAGGAAGAATGAGCAGTCTAGCGCAAGAAGAGGAAACAAGTACAGATCTAGGTCAGGCTACTATTGACTTTGCACGAGTGGCCGCAGTGGATAAGCAAACATCCCAAGACCTAAAGGGTTGTTCATCAGTTGGCATTATGAAGAAGAACATGCACATTAATGGGGTTCGATGAACTCGACAGGGTTCAAGTGCTAAGCTATAGATCTAAGGGAGGATGAAGAATATACCTTAAGGATGCAGCAGGCACGGGCAAGAGTTTGGAAACATTCAGGTTGATGTAGAGGCCAGGTTCGTCGACGGTGACGGGGCTCCACTGACGCGACGGAGCTCGGGGGCGTTGGCGTCGAGAGGAAGAAGAAGAAGTGGTGGCGGCAGAGAAAATGAAAAGACCCCTCACGGTCCTATTTAAGGGTATGGAAGGCCAAACTGGCGTGCGGGAATCATGGCGAAAAATAATGACCGACCGAGATGGACGCCTCAATCTTCGGGTCGACCGTTTAATGACAGGATCTACAACATACGTCACGGAATCTTTTCAAAGTAAATGAAGGTGACGTTAGGGCGCGTTATGTGTTTTTCCCTTTCAGGTGACAAGGGTGTGAGGCTCGCCGTTGGTTAAAAGGTGGAGATTGACATGAGCAAGCTCAAATCAATCTGGGGCCTAATGTTGGGGATATAACCCCGTGGTAAGACCCGCCCAGGAGGGGCCGGGTCATACCTGGCGGCTCGTTAGCGTATGGGCTAGAAGAGGAAGATTGGGTTGCACGACGGCTCACCAGATGGGCTGAGACACAGGCCTAGAGTCGGGAAGAAGATGCAAGACCCGGGCGCGTAAGCCGCCCGAAGACAGCCTACCATATTCGGCAAGGCGGCTTAGATACAGAGCCAGACATGTTGTAAGAGTCGGTATGAGATTTGTGTAACCCGTGGTCTTGACCTCCTATATAAAGGCGAGGCCCAGGGATGGCTTAGACAGGATCCAATCGATCGAGAGCTAGGTCAAGCGAATACGCTCCCTTGCAATCGATACTCCAATCAATGCACACAAAGCAGGACATAGGCTTTTACCTCATCTCGAGGGGCCGAACCTGGGTAAATCCATGTCTTTCGTCCCGTCCAACCCCTTTGAGTCCACCGCCTTAGCAATGGCCTCGAACCTAAGTCTTCGGACATCTGTCGTGATAAACCATGGCAGGTCCCGAAAGAATTGGTCTAAGAAACTAGATGATGCACTTTGGGCCTATAGAACGGCTTATAAAAATCCTATGGGTATGTCCCCTTACAAAATGGTATATGGGAAAGCTTGTCATTTGCCTCTAGAGTTAGAACATAAAGCATTTTGGGCGACTAAAGAACTCAACTATGACTTGAAACTTGCCGGTGAAAAGAAGTTATTTGATATTAGCTCACTCAATGAATGGATAACCCAAGCTTATGAAAATGCCAAACTATTGAAAGAAAAGGTTAAAAGATGGCATGGAAAAAGAATCCAAAAGCGAGAATTCAAAGTAGGAGAATATGTTCTTTTGTACAACTCTCATTTCAGATTTTTTGCACAAAAACTTCTTTCCAAATGGGAAGGACCATATGTTATCGAAGAGGTTTATCGCTCTAGAGCTATCAAGATTAATAATGCCAAAGGTACTAACCCGAAGGTGGTCAATGGACAAAGAATTAAACACTATATCTCAGGTACGCCTATTAGTGTTGAAAGAAATGTTATCCAAACCATGACACCGAAGGAACACATAAGAGAAACCTTCGGGAACACTCCAGAATCGTGAAAAAGAAGAGATCTGAGAATATGTCATCTCAAGATTCAGAGGGGGAGAGCTATATTACTGATTATATTGCAAGCCCTAAGGTCTATGCAGAGGTGGATTATTATGGATGGACCACGGATGAGGAGGAAGACGCCAACATGAAGGAAACAAAGTGTCGTGGGTTTATCATGGCAGATGTTTGAGTGAACGGAGTTGGATTCGAGGCCATCGCTAACGGGGTGGACTCAAAGGGGTTAATTGGGACGAAAGACACGGATTTACCCAGGTTCGGCCCCTCAAGTCGAGGTAACAGCCTACGTCCTGCTTGTGTTTGTATTGCTTGTGTATCGATTACAAGGAGCTAGAAGCTTGACCTAGTTCTCGATCACCTATCCTCTAAGTCGCCCCGGGTCTGCCTTTATATAGGTGGTCAGGACCATCAGGTCATTACAATCGTTTAACCGAATCTTACTATATGTCCGAGTCTCTCTCTATCTTCTTGTCCAAGCTGTCTTCGAAACGGCTTACGTGCCCGGGTCTTCTCCGTCCGGGCCATCGTACAGCCCACACCTTGAGCCGCCTATCTTCCTGGGCCACCAGTCTTACGGATCACCCTTGGGCCGGCTCACGAGCCAGCAACATGACCCGGAGCCTCCAGGGCGGGTCATATCATGGGGTTATATCCCCAACATTAGGCCCCAGGTTGAATTGAGCTTGCTCACTTCATCCTTCTCTTCTGTTTTTGGCGAGTCGCCCGGAAATGACCCAGCGTGACGTCATGAGATCTGCTGACGTATCACCGAATCTTTCATTAACTGTCATCCCAAGAATCGAGGCATCTGCCTCGGTCAAACGGTGTTGTCGCATGGATTTTCGCGCCTTCCTTATTCCCTTTTTAAATACGACCCATGCGGGTCGAAGCTTTTCCTCCTCCCGCTCGTGCCTCTTCTTCTTCTTCCTGTCGCCGCCGCTCCAGCGTCCTCGTCGTCCGGCGCCGTCTTCGCAGCTACACCGACCGGGCCGCTGCATCATCCTGATTCGCACCAGAAACCTTCCACTGCCGCCGCGACATCTCCGGTGAGTTCTTCTTCTTCTTAGATCGCCCACCATCGTAGTAGGGTTTTCATCGGGGGCTCCGCCACCGCTGCTTAGGCTCCAGTACCGCCACCGCGAGTATATCTCGACGCTGTTGTCGCCTTTAGATTGCGCTCTCGTCCCGCCGCCACGCGTGGGCCGGCCGCGCATAATGCGCGTGTAACATCCCAAAATTTCATTTTGGAATGTTATGATATATAGCTATGCATCATCATCACATTGTTTGAATGAATATAATGGTTGAAGTGTTTCTTTTGAATTTCTGAAAGGGCACTTTCATCTTTCCCTTTTTCTTGTTTCACCTATTTGAAAACCTCTGGAAAAGTTCAAGGAAAAGAGGGGAGTAACATGACACTCCACACCAAGGGCATCTTGGTGAAATACTTGAGCAATAAAACCAGGGGTCTATTTGAAAGTTTATCTCAAAAAAGGATTTAAAATCAAATAGCAATTTCTGAAAATATTTTTTTCAAAATATTCAATATGACAGAGGAAAAATGTTCATTGAATAGCATTAATTCTCCTGATCATTTTGATATATATATTTCCTATATTTGCAAATGTTTTGAATGCTTTTAAAAGAGTTTTACTGCACTGGATATTAAAAAAGGAAACGAATTAATTTGAAACGGGCCGGCCCACCTGCGTTTAATTCCCGAAACCGCTCCGAGCCGACCGACCGATGTGCTGACGCCGCCCTCCCTCTCTCTGACGCCCCGACCCAACCGCCCGATCCCGATGACGCCGCGGTTACCTTCCTCCTCGCGTCGACAGGACCTCGCCGTAGATCCCTCCTCTCCGGATCTCCCTCCTCTTTCCCTCCCCGACCACCGCACCGGCCCTATAAATAGCCCCGACTCCCCGCACCCCGTTCCACCCGTTTCCCCCTCATCCGACCCCCTTCCCTCACCGGAATCCCTCGCCGGAGCTCCACTCCCAACCGAAGCTCCCGGAGCTCCTGCACGTCGCCTCTGTTGTCCCCACTCCCCTCCGACACCACCAAAATGCGCCGGAGACCCGCCGCCGTCGTTTGAACCCCTCGGACGCCGTCCCCAACCACCGGAGCGCCGCCCCCATCGACTCACCACATCGGCCTCGCCGGAGAAGCTCCACCGCCGGCGACCCTCTCTTTGTAAGCCACCGAACCCCTCCATAGTCGTTCGATCCAGATTCGACGCGTTAGATTAGATCACTTACGACTCCGAACCGGTACACGCTAAGCTTTGGTCACCCGCCCGCAAACGCTCGCACGCACGCCCTCTCGGCCAACCACAACCCGCCACGTAGCCCCTGCCCGTTCGATCCTTTTTTTCTTTTCTGTTTTAGAAAACAGAATGTTTTCTGTTTTTGTTTCAGTTGTAACTTTCAAACTATTTAGTGTTTTTAGTTGATTCTTTTTGCATTAGTTCACATATTTGATGTAGTTTATGTCTGTATGCTTAGATTTCAAATTTAGCTTTAAATTTTGAATCTAATCAAATTTGTTTAAATTACTAAAAATTGTATAACTAGAGTTTAAAAATATAATTTTGAGTGAATCTTTTTGCAACTGTTTGGTATTAGTTAAACCTATCATTCTACATGATTTGAGTTTTTTTTTAATAAATTTAGTTACTATTTTTAACAAAAACAAAATCTGTTTAGTTCTTAATGTAGTTTAGTTTTCTTAATTTTAATTTAATTTGAACCTGAATTAGTTTAACTTTTGTTAATAGTTTTCATAAGTTTCTGTTGTTTCAAACATTTAGGTAACATTACTTGCTAATATTTAGAATGATTGTTTAGTTTTATACCATGTTGCTATAGGAATATTTATATCTTTTTCATTAGGTATAGTTTTATAAAACAATTTAGTTTTACTTTCACAAACTAGTTAGATGATTTAGTTAGATTTCTAATAAATAATTTTAGTAATTCTATTCTATTCAGTAATATGATGTTAATAATATTATTGTTTTGGTTTCCTATTCCAAAGTTATAGGAACATTCTAGTTATTTTCATTTTAGTAGTGTTTCTTTACACAAAAGTTTTAGTGAATTTGATTCTGTTTACTAAAATTGTTTTTTCTTTACTATTTCTTTTCCACTAGCTATTGCTTGGTTGTTTGTCTTAAAGTAGTAGTAGTAGAAGTTTTTGACACTAAATTTTTGTGAGTCAAATTTTTTATTTTGATTTCTTTCTCTTGATTGATACTATTGAATGGTTTTAGTATTGTTTGTTTAACCTTGCTGAATTGTGTAAATTGTTTTGTGTTTATGCTTATGGTATGCTCTTGTTTGATTCGTTAGATCATCCGAAGTGTGAAGCTTGTTATCTAGAGTCACTCGAGTACGAGGATCATCAGCAAGGCAAGTCACTTTGACCATGTACACCTATGTTTTATTGCATTAGTTCTTCCATCACCCCAATTGCATGCCAAGTAGGTAAATTGGGAACTTGGTTACTTGTTGTAGTATCATGTGGTAGGTACCCCTCAACCCTTTGACACATTGGCCCCGGGAAACGTTGTTTTACATTTTGCTATGCTAATAGTAGACGGGGTTGGTTGTGTGATTCATGAGACTTGTGAGTTAATAATTTCAAGACCTACATGATGATCAAGTCTTCAAGGCTCGAGGTTTTCAACTTACCTCTGGGTGGATGATGGTTGAACGGCGCCCTGGAGAAACCAGTGGTTAGCCTAGATGATGCTGGAGAAGTGCCAGTATTCATGTGGAAAGGTCCACCCAGGCACAAAGAGATGGATGGATGCTTCAAGACCCAAGGCTTACCTGCACAGCCACAAGCCATTATGGGCTCTGGCTTGGTTGTATATCATGGTGACCCTGGACAGGCGGTGCTACGAGATGTAGAAGAACGGTAGGAAAGGATGGGCACCGACAGAGTCTCGGGGAAACCCTTTAAAAGACCATGTTTTGGTCATCCGTTTCTCAAACACCATGAAGTGCGAGAAGTCCAACGGAGGTGACCAAATCTTGTGGGGAACGTGTGCAAAACTCTACAGAGTACCCAAACCTAATCGATTAGCCGTGTCCACGGTCATGGACAGTTTGAGCCAAAGGAACTGAAACTATCTGGAACTCTCAACACAATTAATTATATTGATGTGGGTTATTAATGTCAACTTGGGTATGAGAATTGGTTGGTGGAACCATCTCTTTAATCAACCAACATTGTAGTAATTATGCCTTTGCCCTCTCTTGTTGTAGGAAAATTTTGGCTTTATGCAAAAACTTACTACCCCACCTGCCATATTTGCATATAGACTAGATGATTAATTTACCCCCTCTCTTGTGACTTTGCCGGCATATTCAATATGCTGACCTATACGGCTGCAACGTATCATGTTGCAGAGTACTTTTCCGACCAGGAGTGAGGATACTCTCTACGCTCGGTGAGATGCCCTTGGAGCCAGATGGTCTCATCTACCTTTGGAGCTTCCGCAAGTTTATGGTTTAGTTTATCTCATGAGTTGGCCTTGAGCCACTTTATTGTAATCACTATTGTAATAATGGACTCGATATGAGATTTCGATTAATTATTGCTGTGCGATTTCCCTTTGATATATACATTGATGTACCGTGTGTGTACCAGCATGATCTTGGGATAGTATAGAAACACCAGAGATTCGACCTTTCACGTCGGGTCGCTACAGAAATGGTATCAGAGCACACGCTGACCGTAGGACGTAACCTCTAGGATTGGAAAAGCCTTAGGATTTATTTTCTCTTTTGTCTTTAAAATTCTTATACTCTCATCTACTCGTTTCTGACTTCCCTCCGATTTATTTCAAAATTTATAGATGGCCACCTTCATCCCAGTTTTGATCACGGAGTTTTGCCAGCCTGACGCAACGATGCCCTTTGGTAAGGAGCTGATGAGGATCATCAGGGATGTGAGGATTGCTTTGCCGAGCATCACCGGGACTCCTATCATGTCTTTTCCACAAGACGGACGCTACAGGATCGAGGTGCACATCCCAGGGAAGACCTTTGGGAATCGGAAGGAACCCATCGACTTCAAGTTTGTGGCACCCAGCTGGATACTTGGGAGAGACATGGCCATTCATCATGCCCTTGGACGTATTCAGGAGGAATACAGAGGTGGAACCATTTCACCAGGACTCGGCGTGGTTTGTCGCAGGGATGCCAATGGAAATATCATAACCACTCCCACTTAGGACACCACCATCTCCTATATCCAGACTTTGGAGACGCACGTCAGGACCTTGGAGCTTCGGGTACGTGCCGACACGAAGACGATCAAGAGGCTGATGAACCGTGAGATTGACCTCGAAGCTGACTTACGGGAAGCCGAGTACGAGCATGAGTATGAGGTGAAGGATTTCTTAGAGAGGATCGACAAGCTAAACACTCGCATCGCAACTCTGGAGGAACAGATGTACATGGGTGAAAATCTTCATCCCGAAGCAGACATGGCTCCTTTGATCAGCAACGATAATGACTATGAGGAGAGCACCACCGGAGGAGGCTCCTTCACCACGTACTTTTGAGAACAACTTTAGTTATGCCCCCATGTATCTTCATTTTCGTCGTTAAAGCGTAGGTCGATGTTTAGTTTGAATGGAGATTTGTATCTCGATGTTTGATCTTGAGTTGAATAAATGAATGAGTGTTTGGTGTGATATGTTTGTTGCATTGCATATGGGTAGTGAATTTCCCTTTTAGGTCATTGTTCTATTCTAATTCTCACCCCTCTAAAAACAGCAAGATGCCTCCGCGACATGAGCCCGACTTCACTTTCCCGCCAGAGCTCACCCAACTTCTTCAGCAGCAAAACGCCCTGATGCAGCTGTTGATCCAGAATCAGACCAACAACCACCCTCCACCTCAAGGCGACAACCTCACCCGTTTTCTGAGACTGAATCCCCCAACCTTCTCCAACAGCACAGAGCCCATTGTAGCAGATGATTGGCTCCGCAAGGTGGAGAGGGAACTCACCACCGCAGGATGCACTGAGGCTAAAAAAGTGCATTTTGCCACCCATCAACTGGACGGACCAGCAGCTTCATGGTGGGAGAACTACACCACCACATACCCCATTACTGGTGTGACTTGGGAGCAGTTCAAGCAAGCTTTCCGCACCGCACATGTCTCAGCTGGAGCCATGAGTCTGAAGAAGCGTGAGTTTCGCAACTACACCAGGGGAACCATTCCGTGGCCCAGTACGTGGACGACTTCAGCACGTTGGCTCGTTATGCACCAGGAGATGTGGCCGATGATGGAGCCAAGCAGGAGAAGTTCTTGGAAGGACTCAATGATGAGTTGAGCGTGCAGCTGATGGTGGCTACCTTCAGCAACTACCAGGAGCTGGTAGACAAGGCCCTCATTTTGGAGGGGAAGCAGCAGCAAATTGAAAACCGCAAGAGGAAGTATGCACAGGGGAAGTCTACCTCTGGAGCTCATCAGAAGCCCCGCTACACCCCGTACTCAGGGAATACGAGATTAAGGACCGGTAAGTATGGAGGACACACTCATCCAGTGCACAACCATGGAGGCCACAACCATGGAGGAAATGGGAATAATCGTCCCAACAATGGCAGCTTCAAGAATGGTAACGGAAGTAGGAATGGCAACCAACACCGTCCCGCTCCAGCTCAGAAGGATCTGAACCATATCACCTGTTTCAAGTGTCAGAAGACAGGGCACTATGCCATTGATGTATGAAATATGCCCTAGAGGCAATAATAAATTAGTTATTATCATATTTCCTTGTTCATGATAATCGTTTATTATCCATGCTATAATTGTATTGATCGGAGACTTAAATGCATGTGTGGATACATAGACAAAACCATGTCCCTAGTATGCCTCTAATGGACTAGCTCGTTGATCAAAGGATGGTTAAGGTTTCCTAGCCATGGACATGAGATGTCATTTGATAACGGGATCACATCATTAGGAGAATGATGTGATGGATAAGACCCAAACTACAAACATAGCATATGATCGTGTCAGTTTATTGCTACTGTTTTCTGCATGTCAAGTATATGTTCCTATGACCATGAGATCATGCAACTCACAGATATCGGAGGAGTGCCTTGTGTGTATCAAACGTCGCAACGTAACTGGGTGACTATAAAGGTGCTCTACAGGTATCTTCGATGGTGTCTGTTGAGTTGGCATGGATCGAGACTGGGATTTGTTACTCCGTGTGACGGAGAGGTATCTCGGGGCCCACTCGGTAATGCAACATCACAATAAGCCTTGCAAGCAATGTGACTAATTGTTAGTTGTGGGATCTTGTATTACAGAACGAGTAAAGAGACTTTCCGGTAACGAGGTTGAACTAGGTATGGAGATACCGACGATCGAATCTCGGGCAAGTAACATACCGAAGAACAAAGGGAACGTTATACGGGATTAACTGAATCCTTGACATAGAGGTTCGACCGATAAAGATCTTCGTAGAATATGTAGGAACCAATGTGGACGTCTAGGTCCCGCCATTGGTTATTGACCGTAGAGGTGTCTCGGTCATGTCTACATAGTTCTCGAACCCGCAGGGTCTGCACACTTAAGGTTCGGTGACGTTTCGGTAGTGTAGAGTTATGTATGGTGGTGACCGAAGGTTGTTCGGAGTCCCGGATGAGATCTCGGACATCACGAGGAGCTCCGGAATGGTCCGGAGGTAAAGATTCATATATAGGATGTCCCGGTTTGGTCGCCGGAAAAGTTTCGGGCTCATCGGTAGTGTACCGGGAGTATCGGTAGTGTACCGGGAGTGCCGGTAGTGTACCGGGGGACCTCCGGGAGGGGTACTTCGACCCCAAGAGGTCCATGGGCTGTGGGAGAATAATAACCAGCCCTTAGTGGGCTGGGAAAACAGCCACAAAGGCCCATGGCGCAGGAGAGAAAGTCCTAAAGCAAAAAGTGGAAAATCAGCCAATAGGAGGCAATCCTACTCCAACTAGGATTGGAGGTGAAGTAGGATTGCTCCCACCTCCTATTTCGGACGACCCAAAGGCCTTGGATGCCTCTCCTCTCCTCTCCTCCTATATATACTAGTGGATTGGGTGGTTTTTGGACAGAATTTCCGGCCACGTGCTACCCGTTTCACCGGTGCACAGTTTCTCCTCTAGATCGGTTTTGCGCAGCGCTTAGGCGAAGCCCTGCCGGAATCACCCCACCACCATCACCGGAGCACCGTCACGCTGCCGGTGAACTCTCTTTCCTCTCCACCTCCTCTTGCTGGATCAAGACGGTGGAGATCGTCATCAAGCTGCACGTGTGCTGAACGCGGAGGTGCCGTCCGTTCGGCGCTAGATCGGAAGGACCGTGATCGAGATCGCGAGACGGTTCGTGATGAGATCGCGGAACGGATCGTGATGAGTTCACGGGATAGATCATGATCAAGATCGTGAGACGGATCGTGATGAGATCGCGGGACAGATCGTGATGAGTTCACGGGACGGATCGTGATTGGATCGCGGGACGGATCGTGATGAGATCGCGGGACGCTCGGCGATTTGGCTCGTGAAGATGTTCGACTACACCAACCGCGTTTCTTAACGCTTCCTGCTTAGCGATCTACAAGGGTACATAGATCCACTCTCCCTCTCGTAGATGCTCATCACCATGGATAGGTTTGCGTGTGCGTAGGAAATTTTTTTGTTTCCCATGCGACGTTCCCCAACAATTGAATGCCCTCAGAACAAACAAGGGAATGGAAACGGCAACTCCGCAGCTAAGAAGCCAAATCCGTTTTCTCGTGCTCAGGTGAACTACCTCGATGTGGAAGAAGTCTATGATCAGCCCAAGACTGTGGTTGGTAAGTTTTTATTGCATTCACGTCCAGTTATGGTACTTTTTTATTCTGGTGCAACTCATTCATTCATATCAAGGGGAGTTGTGGAAAAGTATGGTTTACCCACCAGAACCCTTAATCAGCCCATTAAGGTCAATTCCCCAAGAGGTATGATGATGGCAGGGATAGGATACCATGCCCTGAAACTCCACATAGGAAACCATGTTTTTCCTACCGACCTCATCGTCTTAGAATCCCAGAGATTGATGTAATCCTAGGCATGGATTGGATGACCAAGTATGAAGGAAACCTTGATTGCCCCAGCAAGTCTATTTCACTCACCACTCCAGAGAACAAGAGGATTAAGTATGTATCCCGACGCACATAGATGAGTGCTCGGTTGAATTCCCTCACAGGAGTTGTTCAGGAGGAAGTACCGGTTGTACGAGACTTTCCAGGTGTATTCCCGGAGGAATTACCAGGCATGCCACTAGATAGGGAGATTGAGTTTCTGATAGAGCTACTACCAGGGACAGCCCCAATTTCCAAGAGACCCTATCGGATGCCCGCAAATGATTTAGTGGAAATCAAGAAGCAGATTAAGGAACTATTGGACAAGGGGTATATTCGCCCAAGTTCATCACCTTGGGGAGCCCCAGTTCTTTTGGTGGAGAAGAAGGACAAAACCTTGAGGATGGTGGTCGATTATCGAGCATTGAACGAGGTGACTATCAAGAATAAGTACCCTCTGCTGATGATTAATGACCTGTTTGACCAGCTAGTAGGCGCCAAAGTATTCTCCAAGATCGATCTTCGATCAGGGTATCACCAACTGAAGGTTCATGAACAGGATATACCCAAAACAGCTTTCACCACCAGGTATGGCTTACACGAGTATACAGTCATGTCCTTTGGTTTGACTAATGCTCCTGCCTACTTCATGAATTTGATAAACAAAGTGTTTATGGAATATTTGGACAAGTTTGTCGTGGTGTTCATCGATGACATTTTGATATTCTCCAAGAGTGAGGAAGAACACAAGGAACACTTGCGTTTAGTTCTGGAGAAGCTTAGAGAGCATTAGTTGTATGGCAAGTTCAGTAAATGTGAATTTTCACTGACGGAAGTCGGATTCCTTGGACAAGTTATTTCCGGAGAAGGAATAGCAGTAGACCCCGCTAAGGTTGAAGCAGTCACTGAGTGGAAGTCACCCACCTGAGTTAAGGAGATCCGCAGTTTTCTTGGACTTGCTGGATATTACCGGAGATTCATTGAGAATTTCTCAAAGATTGCCAAGCCCATGACAGAGCTGTTGAAGAAAGAGTCTAAGTATATCTGGACTGAGAAATGTGAGGCCAGTTTCCAGGAGTTGAAGAAACATTTGGTCACAGCCCCGGTGTTGATACTGCCAAACATTCGGAAGGACTTCCAGATTTATTGTGACGCATCCCGTCAAGGACTTGGAGGAGTACTCATGCAGGAGGGAAAAGTTGTAGCATATGCGTCCAGATAGCTACGACCCCATGAGTTGAATTATGCCACTCATGATTTGGAACTAGTAGCCGTAGTGCACGCACTCAAGACCTGGAGACATTTCCTTATCGGAAATAGTTGTGATGTGTACACTGATCATAAGAGCCTGAAGTATATCTTCACGCAGAAGGAGTTGAACCTCAGACAGAGGAGATGGTTAGAGTTAATCAAGGACTATGACATGAGATTACATTACCATCCATGAAAGGCAAATGTTGTGGCAGATGCTTTGAGTCGGAAGAGTTATGTGAACACACTCATAGCCGGAGGATTACCCCAGGAGTTAACCAAAGATCTCAGAGAGCTCCGGTTAGAGATAGTTCTGCAAGGATATTTTGCCACACTAGAGATTCAGTCCACCTTGACCGAAAGAATTCGAGAAGCCCAGAAATCAGACAAGGAGATAGCTGAGATAAAGCAGAGAATGAAGGAAGGCAAGGCTAAAGGCTTTCGTGAAGATGAACAGGGTACTCTATGGTTTGAGAACCGAATCTATGTGCCCCATGACCCAGAGCCCAGAAAGTTGATACTTCAAGAAGCCCACGATTCACCATACTCGATACACCCAGGCAACACCAAGATGTACCTGGATTTGAAGGAAAGTTACTGGTGGACAGGTATGAAGAAGGATATTGCCGAACATGTTGCGGTATGTGATGTTTGTCAGCGAGTAAAGGCGGAACATCAGAAACCAGCAGGGTTACTTCAACCTTTGCTGATACCCGAGTGGAAATGGGATAAGCTTGGTATGGACTTCATCACAGGACTACCTAGGACCCGTTCAGGATATGATTCCATTTGGGTAGTGGTCGATCGTTTGACCAAGGTGGCTCATTTCATTCCAGTGAAAACCACCTATACCAGTGCTAAGCTAGCCAAGATATATATGACCAGGATCGTATGTCTGCATGGAGTTCCGAGGAGTATTGTGTCAGATAGAGGAACACAATTTACCTCAAAGTTTTGGCATCAGCTACATGAAACTTTGGATACAAGACTGGAGTTCAGTACAACTTTTCATCCGCAGACCGATGGACGGACTGAGAGAGTCAACCAGATTCTGGAGGACATGTTGAGAGCCTGTGCGCTAGACTATGGGTCTAGTTGGGATGACAACTTACCTTACGCAGAGTTCTCGTACAACAACAGTTATCAGACTAGTCTAAAAATGGCCCCTTTAGAAGCTTTATACGGAAGGAGGTGCAGAACACCATTGACGTGGGATGGTGTTGGAGACCGAAAACTTTTTGGTCCCGATCTTATCAGAGATTCTGAAGATAAGGTCAAACTGATTCGAGACCGACTCAAGATGGCTCAATCCCGACAGAAGAGTTATGTTGATAACAAACGCAAGGAGGTGACATATGAAGTAGGGGATCGAGCATATCTCCGTGTGTCCCCACTTCGAGGAATCAAGAGGTTTGGTGTTAAAGGAAAGTTAGCACCCAGATTCATAGGCCCCTACAAAATTCTGGAACGTAGAGGTGAAGTTGCATACAAGCTGGAATTGCCGGAAGGACTGTCCGGAGTTCATGATGTTTTCCATGTTTCCCAGTTGAAGAAATGCCATGTTGAGATGGCTGATATTCCTTTGAGAGACACAGTGCCCCTAGAGGCCATACAACTTGACAGTGATCTGACTTACGAGGAGAAGCTTGTCAGAATCCTCGAGACTACCAACAGAGTCACCCGAAGCAGGATCATCAAGTTTTGTAAGGTTCTGTGGAGTCACCACACCGAGGAAGAAGCCACCTGGGAACGCGAAGAAGATCTTCGTAGAGACCATCCGCACCTATTTTCTAGCCAACCCGAATCTCGAGGGCGAGATTCATCTTAAGGTGGGTAGGTTTGTAACATCCCAAAATTTCATTTTGGAATGTTATGATATATAGCTATGCGTCATCATCACATTGTTTGAATGAATATAATGGTTGAAGTGTTTCTTTTGAATTTCTGAAAGGGCACTTTCATCTTTCCCTTTTTCTTGTTTCACCTATTTGAAAACCTCTGGAAAAGTTCAAAGAAAAGAGGGGAGTAACATGACACTCCACACCAGGGGCATCTTGGTGAAATACTTGAGCAATAAAACCAGGGGTCTATTTGAAAGTTTATCTCAAAAAACACGATTTAAAATCAAATAGCAATTTCTGAAAATATTTTTTTCAAAATATTCAATATGACAGAGGAAAAATGTTCATTGAATAGCATTAATTCTCCTGATCATTTTGATATATATATTTCCTATATTTGGAAATGTTTTTGAATGCTTTTAAAAGAGTTTTACTACACTAGGTATTAAAAAAGGAAACGGATTAATTTGAAACGGGCCGACCCACCTGCGTTTAATTCCCGAAACCGCTCCGAGCCGACCGACCGACGCGCTGACGCCGCCCTCCCTCTCTCTGACGCCCCGACCCCACCGCCCGATCCTGATGACGCCGCGATCATCTTCCTCCTCGCCTCGACAGGACCTCGCCGGAGATCCCTCCTCTCCGGATCTCCCTCCTCTTTCCCTCCCCGACCACCGCACCGGCCCTATAAATAGCCCCGACTCCCCGCACCTCGTTCCACCCATTTCCCCCTCATCCGACCCCCTTCCCTCACCGGAATCCCTCGCCGGAGCTTCACTCCCAGCCGAAGCTCCCGGAGCTCGTGCCCGTCGCCTCTGTCGTCCCCACTCCCCTCTGACACCACCAAAGTGCGCCGGAGACCCGCCACCGTCGTTTGAACCCCTCGGACGCCGTCCCCAACCACCGGAGCGCCGCCCCCGTCGACTCACCGCCTCGGCCTCGCCGGAGAAGCTCCACCGCCGGCGACCCTCTCTCCGTAAGCCATCGAACCCCTCCGTAGTCGTTCGATCTAGATTCGACGCGTTAGATTAGATCACTTACGACTCCGAACCGGTACGCGCTAAGCTTCGGTCACCCGCCCGCAAATGCTCGCACGCATGCCCTCTCGGCCAACCACAACCCACCACGTAGCCCCTGCCCGTTCGATCTGTTTTTTTCTTTTCTTTTCTGTTTTAGAAAACAGAATGTTTTTTGTTTTTGTTTCAGTTGTAACTTTTAAACTATTTAGTGTTTTTAGTTGATTCTTCTTGCATTAGTTCACATATTTGATGTAGTTTATGTCTGTATGCTTAGATTTCAAATTTGAGCTTTAAATTTTGAATCTAATCAAATTTGTTTAAATTACTAATAAGTGTATAACTAGAGTTTAAAAATATAATTTTGAGTGAATCTTTTTGCAACTGTTTGGTATTAGTTAAACCTATCATTCTACATTATTTGAGTATTTTTTTAATAAATTTAGTTACTGTTTTTAACAAAAACAGAATTTGTTTAGTTTTTAATGTAGTTTAGTTTTCTTAATTTTAATTTAATTTGAACCTGAATTAGTTTAACTTTTGTTAATAGTTTCCATAAGTTTCTGTTGTTTCAAACATTTAGGTAACATTACTTGCTAATATTTAGAATGATTGTTTAGTTTTATACCATGTTGCTTTAGGAATCTTTATATCTTTTTCATTAGGTATAGTTTTATAAAACAATTTAGTTTTACTTTCACAAACTAGTTAGATGATTTAGTTAGATTTCTAATAAATAATTTTAGTAATTCTATTCTGTTCAGTAATATTATGTTAATAATATTATTGTTTTGGTTTCCTATTCCAAAGTTATAGGAACATTCTAGTTATTTTCATTTTAGTAGTGTTTCTTTACACAAAAGTTTTAGTGGTTTTTGACACTAAATTTTTGTGAGTCAAAATTTTGATTTTGATTTCTTTCTCTTGATTGATACTATTGAATGGTTTTAGTATTGTTTGTTTAACCTTGCTGAATTGTGTGAATTGTTTTGTGTTTATGCTTATGGTATGCTCTTGTTTGATCCGTTAGATCATCCGGAGTGCGAAGCTTGTTATCTAGAGTCACTCGAGTACGAGGATCGTCAGCAAGGCAAGTCACTTTGACCATGTACACCTATGTTTTATTGCATTAGTTCTTCCATCACCCCAATTGCATGCAAAGTAGGTAAATTGAAAACTTGGTTACTTGTTGTAGTATCATGTGGTAGGTACCCCTCAACCCTTTGACACATTGGCCCCGGGAAACGTTGTTTTACATTTTGCTATGCTAATAGTAGACGGGGTTGGTTGTGTGATTCATGAGAGTTGTGAGTTAATAATTTCAAGACCTACATGATGATCAAGTCTTCAAGGCTCCAAGTTTTCAACTTACCTCTGGGTGGATGATGGTTGAACGGCGCCCTGGAGAAACCAGTGGTTAGCCTAGATGATGCTGGAGAAGTGCCAGTATTCATGTGGAAAGGTCCACCTAGGCACAAAGAGATGGATGGATGCTTCAAGACCCAAGGCTTACCTGCACAGCCACAAGCCATTATGGGCCCTGGCTTGGTTGGATATCGTGGTGACCCTGGACAGGCGGTGCTACGAGATGTAGAAGAATGGTAGGAAAGGATGGGCACCAACAGAGTCTCGGGAAACCCTTTAAAAGACCATGTTTTGGTCATCCGTTTCTCAAACACCATGAAGTGCGAGAAGTCCAACGGAGGCGACCAAATCTTGTGGGGAACGTGTGCAAAACTCTGCAGAGTACCCAAACCTAATCGATTAGCCGTGTCCACGGTCATGGACAGTTTGAGCCAAAGGAATTGAAACTATCTGGAACTCTCAACACAATTAATTATATTGATGTGGGTTATTAATGTCAACTTGGGTATGAGAATTGGTTGGTGGAACCATCTCTTTAATCAACCAACATTGTAGTAATTATGCCTTTGCCCTCTCTTGTTGTAGGAAAATTTTGGCTTTATGCAAAAACTTACTACCCCACCTACCATATTTGCATATAGACTAGATGATTACTTTACCCCCTCTCTTGTGACTTTGCCGGCATATTCAATATGTTGACCTATACGGCTGCAACGTATCATGTTGCAGAGTACTTTTCCGACCAGGAGTGAGGATACTCTCTACGCTCGGTGAGATGCCCTTGGAGTCAGATGGACTCATCTACCTTTGGAGCTTCCGCAAGTTTATGGCTTAGTTTATCTCATGAGTTGACCTTCAGCCACTTTATTGTAATCATTATTGTAATAAAGGACTCGATATGAGATTTCGATTAATTATTGTTGTGTGATTTCCCTTTGATATATACATTGATGTACCGTGTGTGTACCAACATGATCTTGGGATGGTACAGAAACACCGGAGATTCGACCTTTCAGGTCAGGTCGCTACAGCGCGGACCGCGATGGCTCCGCTCCACTTTCTTTCCTTCTGCTGTTCATCACTAGGTCAGGATTAAAATCCTTTTTCGCCGCTTTTGTAGATCCATAGCCATAGTAATAGTTTGCGGAATCTATTTTTTAGGACTTAGCTGATTTTCAATCTTCCTTTCCTCTGTTGAGTCACTAAGCTTCTCCGGCTCTCATCAACCGGGTCTTTCCACCTTATCCGTAGAACCCTTAAACCTGTAAGCCGTCATAAATATTTGCTTGCACTTGACTCATCACGTCCTTTACATTGAAGTAATTTATGGACAACATCCAGCTACTAAATACTATAATATTCACCTGCAAGGGCTTCACACAGATTGGTAGCAGTGAACATATTGACAGGTCTTTTTTGTGTGTTAATTTGTTGCATCTGGTACATATCATTTCTGTGCAGGAAATCTGAATCCTTGCTGGTATTGATATTCACATTTTCCCGTGAGGTACATCCATGTAATCTTGGTGAGTTCGGGCCTTGATGGGAGCATAAGACTTTAGTCCAACATGAGGTATGCCAAGATTGACTTTAGAACAACATGAGGTACGCGTACAATACATATGCTCTTTAATCACTATTGTGACAATCAGTGAAATACAAAGTGAATTAATATTAAGTGACATGTACCTGGGGATGTATCAGAGTTGAAGTTTGATGCTACAGCTTTGCTCCTCATTTTGTTGTAGTCGCGTTTCTTCTGCAAGAGAGAAGACATTTGTTCGGGACTCATTGAATTGTATCGGACTCTCTCACGCAACCTTTTTTTTCTGCTGTACTTTGCTTCAGAGACGACTGAACTAAAAAGCTCCAAGGTGATATTTGATCTGATCAGAAAAATAAACATATGAAATACAAATTATGAAGTAAAAAGTGAATATTATTATCGGCACGCATACAAGTGTTTACCTGTGTTGCCACATCTAGTTTCAAAGCCTGTATGGAAGCTTTGTACAGAATTATCACTTTGAATTACACTCGGAGTGGAGTTGGTATTGATACATATAGTGTTGGGTATGACCGGAGAACAATGAATTGTGACATCTTTGAATGGAGTTGCATTAACATCTGTAGGTGGCAAAATCGTTTGCATTATGCAATTTTGAGTACATGTTTGATAACACAAGAAGAGTAATGTGTGCACCTTGCGTCAAACCCGACTGCAAGCTTGCATTTGTAATGTCCCCTAAAGTGCATTGGATGCGTGCTATAGGTTGAGACATTGGGTTGGCAACATGTGGTCTCACTGCCGATTTTGCTGAATATACATTTAATTTCAACAAATAGAATTATATATATTTATAGGTATATAAGAATATAGAGTTGTGATGATATCAGGGGTTACAAGCGCTACCACCGAGTCATTGTTTTCAGAGTTAGTTGTAGCTCGTTTTCGTTGACGTGCTTGTTGCTGCTTATGTAGGTATTCGACTCTCTTTTCTTCACTCATTTGAGCATACCAACCTTGACCCCTTGGTTTTTTCTGGACCGGTAGAGTAACATCCGAAATTTCAGCACTATTTGTTTGTGGTGTGCCTTCATTATTACTCTGACCTATCACAACAATTCCGCACACAACACATGAGACCAAAAACGAATCATGGAAGACATCACAAAGTATTGTTCCCTCCAGTCCAAAGTGCGTGTCACGGTTTTGAAATAAGTGTAGTTCAACCTTAGTTTATATATAACTACGACACTTATTATGGACCGGAGGGAGTATTTGATAAATAAAAACATGTCTAAATGAACTAACCTTTTCCATTCCTATTTGAGTCATATGTAAGAGGAATCCTTTCGACAACTCCATCATTCGCAGCTATAAATTAGACAAGGGTGTCAGTTTTGAGGTTTTGTCACACACAGAGAATAATCTCAACTATTGGTCAGAAAGGTGCACAAACATGGACCTTTTGCAAATGTGTTTGTTACATCAGCAAAACGGAGCACGCTCACTCTGAACCAATCCGCTATATGGTGTAGATGACTTAGTTGCATCCCTTTTTGCCTAGCGCGCTATTTCGTAGCTTCTTTAGGTATTCTGCTTTCTTCTCTGTGGACAGACAAGCATACCACCCTTGGCCATTGCTTTGTTTATTCTCCGAACCAATATATGTTTCTGAATTCTACAACAAATGATTTTCGAATCTTGATTAACAAACAGAGAATAGTTATCATCAAAGAGCACCGAAGATGGTAAAATATAGAAAGGTAGTTGGCTATGAGCAGAGTCAGATTCGAATTTGAATGAGATGCACTCATCAATGGCTTTTGCAAAGTTAAAATATTCATAGTGCACAAGACATATTTCTGCGGATGACTATAATAATAAGGCATGGCAATCGCTGCTGACAGTACTGAATGATGCTCATACAAGAGAGCAGGGACATGAGAAAATTATCACTGATTTTGTGAGATGGAGAACATAAAGGATCATATAGTATTAGAATTAAAAAAATATTATGTACCATTCGTAGACAATATGTCAGTTTGTTAGGTAGATGTAACTCAACCCCAAATTTTGTTAGCGCAATGAATGCCTTTTATCCGAAAATTCTAGTTTTAATTAACTCTTGTTTACAATTTTTTTCTTTGTTTACTATTATTAGTAATCTCAGATTGTTAGATTCCAAGGTGGCACGTTGTGTCTGGTTTGTAGAAAGCAACACAGCACACTACTACCTTCCATATTAATCTTTTCAAACAATTATTAGTAATCACGTTCACGTGCTTCCAGTTAGCACACTCCCAAACCTCTAATAATCAGTACAACACATTCCGAAAGATCTAATGATTAGTTAAAAATGAGTGAGCTAACAACAACAGTGACAATTTGTGTTCAATTGATTTGGTCAATACACGCGCCATTGAATTTTGTTGATCGGTCCCACTAGATTTGATCCCCGACTGCATATCAAACGTAACACGTCTGCTTGCTCGCTCGCTTGTCTGACGTAGCCGCTCAGGGCTACTGAAACATCCGGCAAAAGATCAATATAAAAAATGTCTTGGATTCATAACGGGAAACCAATTCACAGAGCAGCGGTAGCACATGTAAGCAATGCTAGCCTGAAACAAGCAGAGAGGTAGGTTAATTGATTTCTTGTCTAGCTAGAGGTACCTGCACTTGTAACCATAGACGTTTGGATCGTACATGGAGCCTGTCCAAGTCGTGGTTAATTCTTTCTATGATCACTCAATTCGTATACGTGTGAACTTGAAGCTGAAATCAGAACACGCACCTCAGTAAACAAGGCAGCAGCAGGTATGGATTCCCGGGGCCGATGGTGATGTCTACACGTGTAGGTGGATGTGGAAGTGGTGGTGAGACTTGGTCGATGGAACGGTGAGAGCACAACCACAAAGCGAGGACAGCAAGGGGTGGGATCAAGGAGGTCTAGACGGGGCGAGGAGGGATGCCTGAGAAATTTGGATCGAGAGGTTTGAGGTCTGGACGACGCGAGGTGGAGGTCTCCAGGTTGGAGAAAGATCGCGGTAATTATTGCGAAGATCGTGATAATTATTGCTAATTGATCATGATTAAAATATGCCTAGACGGCACGAGCTAATTATGATGGCAGAGATCGTGGTAATTATTGCTAACTGATTATGATAATTATTGCTAATTGATTATGATTAAAACATACCTAGACGACACGAGCTAATTATTATGACAGAGATATTGCTAATTGATTATGATTAAAATAAAATTAATTATAGTAAATAATGTGATACAACATTCGGGCAATCGAGACCATTGAGAAACGGCCAATATATGGCTGAGATGTAATGTTTCTGCCACAACTCAATTGTTTAATAGTAGTGGAGATCTATAACTCTATTCCTACCCACAACCATTGCATGTACGTTGATCTAAATCCGAGATTCAAAAAGTTACGAAGTAACTCTTGGAAATAAGAATATTATGTTTTCCCCTAGACCTCTAGGGTTTTCTTGTCCGGCGGCGACTCCTATGGATTCATCGTGGCCGACCTAGGTGGGGGCCTCTAGCCTTCTCCTTCGCCGAAAAGAAGAGCCCTAGCGGGTGGCATCTGTCCATCAGTGCGTAGGGGAGCCATGGCCTCGCAGTCGACGGGGGCAGCGAAAACCAATGGATCAGCAGCGGCGGAGGCAACAACGGAAACAAGGGCGCACGATCCAGTGGGGAACCTTGATGAAGTTTTGAACAGACTGGAGATTACGGAAGAGGAGGATGAGGCTGTGGATTTGTAGGGCTGATCGGTGCCCCAGCTCGGGAGACTAGATGGGCGCTGATACTTAGGGTTTGTGTCAAAACTCCATTTAGTCACACTGCTTTCTACACCGCCATGCAGGTGGCTTGGGTGTGTGCAAGGGAAGTGAAGTTCAGGCCGCTTGATGATTACACATTCACGACTGAGTTTTCAGTGTCTTGGAGATTGGAATACGGCGACGCACGGAGGTCCCTGGCTGTTTAGAAACCAAGCAATGATAATAGAGGAATACGATGGCCTAACGAATACCGAGAGCATCCAATTGGATTCTCTTCGTGTTTGGACCAGAATTATGGGCCTCCCAGATTTACTTCGGAATGAGCCGGTGGCGAAGATGTTAGCATCAAAGATGGGAGAGGTCATGGAGGTTGAACTAGGACTCAATGGTGTTGAGTATGGGCAATTCGTCCACGTCAGACTAAAGATCAAGATTGAAAAGCCTCTACTACGGTTTGTCTCAGGGAATCTGGAGGCAGGGAAACCTGCCCAGAGTTTTGTATGAAAAAATGCCCCGATTCTGTGCACAATGTGGGACATTTGGACACATAGCAGAGCAGTGCGGAGATGGGTTGCATGATCCTTTGAAGTTCCAGTATGGGGATTTTATGATGGTGCCACAAGAGGAGCTCTAGTTCCAACCACGCCGCGAGTTCGTTGCCGTCCCTGGTGCAAGTTCTATGCGTGGAAGGGGCGCACATAATGGTATTGGAGGGGGCGAAGGTAACAGAGGAGAACGTCAATCCGGGGGTGCTGATGGGAAAGCCCCCAATACTCAGCCGGTCAATACGCAGGTGAGGAATGGCACTATATATGTGCCGAGGGAAAAAACAGTGAGAACTTAGGAGAAACAACGGAGAGGATGGCCAGGAAAAGATTGGCAGTTTCAAATGAAAAGGCCCCTGATGGACAGTTGCTCCTTACGGGAGGAGAGAAGGTTTCAGATATAGTGGATTCTTTTGAGTTCAGGGCAACTACTAGTACTGATGCTAGCTCACCTCTGAAGATACAAGAGAACAAACGTCACAAAAGAGATGATGGTACGACTGAGATTGAGGATGATCTGTCTGGATCGGCGGCGCCCCGTGAGGGCGACCGCCGGGAGCAATGAAAATCTTAAGCTGGAATTGCCGAGGCCTGGGGATGCCCTCGGCAATTCGTTCGCTGCTGGAAATACAACGGCAACATAGTCCTGATGTTATTTTCCTCTCGGAGACTCACTTGGATGATTCAAGTGGGGAAAGATTGCATATGAAACTTGGTTTTGATAGTAAGTTTGTTTCGCGCAGCGATGGAAGGAGTAGAGGTTTGATGATGATGTGCAAGAACAATATTAATATGCAGCTGAACTATTATCATAACAATTTTATTGATGTTGTGGTCAAAGGAGTTGATCAAAGTTTGGATTGGAGGTTAATGGGGATGTATGGTGAGCCGGTTTGGAGGAATAAGCATCGCACATGGAAACGGTTCCGTGATCTGCATGCGAAGGGTAACTTACCCTGGGTGGTGATAGGGGATCTAAATGAAATTTGTACTCGTCAAAGAAGGAGGGAGGTAATGCAAGACCCTTATCGTATATGTCTGCGTTTAGGGAGTGCTTGGCTGATTGTTCTCTAGAAGACCTTGGTTATATTGGTAATAAATTCACTTGGAAGAGGGGGAGGGTCAGAGAGAGATTGGATAGAGCTGTGGGGAATATGGCATGGGTTGGTATGTTCCCTGATGCAGGTGTTCATAACCTTACTATGGGTGGATCGGATCACAGGCCATTCATGATCGACACGACTACGTATACTTTGCCTAGCAGCGGTACTAGCCGACGGCAAAAATGCTTTGAGGAGAAATGGCTAAGAGAGGAAACAGTGGGTGATTTGGTGGCTACGGCATGGGAGCATTCACCCCAAATGCACTGGTTTTGGCAAGACTTGCAGCAGTCCATGACGATTTGCATGAGTGGGACAAAAATGTTCTCAAGGCTCCACGGAAGAGAATCAGGGACCTGACAAACGAGGTTGACCGCATCCTAGTTGGATCAATGGATGAGCAGTCCACTCAGCGCCAAAAAGAAATAACAACGCAACTGGAACTTGCATTGGAACAGGAAGAGGTGTACTATATGCAGCGGAGTAGGAGTGATTTTCTGAAGTATGGGGACCGCAACACGGCGTATTTCCACCCCAATGCATCAGCTAGACGCAAGAAGAATACTACTGGGAAGCTAAAAGATGCAAGTGGTGTTTTAGGAGAAGGAAATGAGGAGATCAAGCCTCTGATACAATCTTATTTTACTAAACTCTTCACATCAGAGGTCTTGGAGACTGACGAAACCTTGTTAGAAAGGGTAACACCACGGGTCGCTCAGGTGATGAATGATACTCTGCTCAAACCATATACGACAGAGGAAATTTGAAAGGCTATGCTTAGTATTGGCGACTTCAAGGCCCCAGGTACCGATGGACCTCATGCAATTTTTTATAAAAAGTTTTGGTCTGTTGTGGGTGATAAGGTGACAGAGGAGATTCTGAATGCCCTCAATAGCTGTGTTATACCGGAGGGATGGAACGAAACAACGGTGGTACTGATACCGAAAGTTGATTGCCCTCAACTCATTTCTTAGTTTAGGCCAATAAGCCTGTGTAATGTCATCTATAAGGTAATTTCTAAAGTGCTTTCTAATAGACTAAAAGTATTATTACCAAATATTATCTCTTCGACCCAAAGCGCCTTTGTGTCGGGGAGATTGATTACCGATAATGTACTAGTGGCTTATGAGTGCTTCCATGCGATCAAGAAGAAGAGACAGGGAAAGAGTGGTTTATGTGCGGTGAAGCTTGATATGCAAAAGGCTTATGATCGCGTGGAATGGAATTTTCTTTGGGATATGATGATCAGACTGGGCTTTCATAATTCATGGGTGGAAATGATTATGGCTTGTGTTAGTACTGTTAATTACAGAGTGTGGTTCAATGCAGATGAAACAGAGGTGTTTACCCCTACAAGGGGGCTCAGGCAAGGAGACCCCTTGTCCCCTTATTTATTCTTAATTTGTGCTGAAGGGTTAACCAGTTTAATAGCGCATCAAGAGTTGATCGGTGGTATCCAAGGGATTAGGGTGTGCCGGAGAGCACCATCAGTTTCACACTTATTATTTGCTGACGATTCCCTGATCCTGATGAGGGCGGATACATTGAATGCCACGTCACTCAAAAATGCTCTAGACATGTACTGTGCGAGCTCAGGTCAACTGGTTAGCGATGCCAAATCCAGTGTGTTTTTTAGTCTCAATACTTCCATGGAAGTGCGAGCGGATATATGTATGCAACTTAATATTGTTTCAGAGGCTATCTCGGATAAGTATTTGGGGTTACCGTCACAGGTTGGAATTGACCGAAGTGACAGTTTTCAACATTTGGTTGACAGAGTTTTTGCACTTATTGATGGGTGGATCTCAAAAATGTTATCAATCAGCGGGAAAGAAACTCTTCTGAAGGCAGTGGCACAGGCTATTCCGGTTTATGCCATGTCGGTTTTTAACATTCCGAAAAATATTTGTAAGGCAAATTGTGATGCTATTGCTAGATATTGGTGAGGTGACACGCAAGACAAAAAGAAGACCCATTGGAAGGCGTGGTGGAAGATGTGCATACCTAAGAAAGAGGGAGGTATGGGCTTTCGTGATTTACACTGTTTTAACAAAGCCATGCTTGCTAAGCAGTGTTGGAGACTACTATCTGATCCCGATTCTCTATGTGCCCAAGTGTTACGGGCTAAATATTATCCGGATGGGGACTTGATGAATGCTACTTTGAAAAAAGGTTCGTCGTTCACATGGCAGAGCATCATGGCGGGTATGAAAACATTCAAACTAGGGGCAATTTGGAGACCAGGGGATGGTGCTTCAATTGATATTTGGGCTAATCAGTGGATACCCACAAGCCATGACCGCAAGGTAATGACCCCTAGGGGGCAATGTTTGCTGCAAAAAGTTCAGGACTTGATTGATCCAATATCTGGAAATTGGGACGAGCAGCTGGTGCGTGAAAAATTCTGGCCTGTTGATGCAGAGAGGATTTTGCAAATCCCGTTGTCATCACATGGTCAATCTGATTTCATCTCATGGTATTTTTTGAAGTCAAGTTGTTTTACTGTTTGTTCAACGTATCATATTACATGAAAAAATGAATACAGGACGAGAGCTCGTTTGGACTTGAGGGATGGCAGAATGGATCCACACCCCGTGTGGAAGGAACTCTAGAGAAGGACTGTCCCGCCTAAAGTGCATGTGTTCGACTGGCGGGTGTTACACGGTATCGTTCCGTGCTACTGCACATTAACAGATCGTCATATGAAGTCCCCTGTAATATGCCCAGTTTGTCGAACTACTGCTGAGGATCTCCGCCATATGTTGTTTACATGTGATAGAGCAAAGAAGGTATGGGAGGAACTAGGTCTGAAACTCGTGATTGAAGATGCTGCAGCTCAAGAGAGGTCAGGTTCAGTTATCCCAGAGAAGCTACTTTGTTCGGATCTCGAGCGAGAAGGGAGGATCCCTATTGCAAATGGGGTTGAAATTATTATGGTAGCAGTTTGGTACCTTTGGTGGGATCGCCGGAAAATTAGCCATGAGGATAAGTGTGGCACTCCGGTTCGTACAACGATGAGTATACATGGCATCGTTGCGAATGCCCTGGCTATGAAACCAAGGGTACAGAGTACGAAAGTAACATGGGAAAGGCCTGCTATGAGGGTCATGAAGCTTAATGTGGATGCAAGCTACCATGCTGACGAGGGATCAGGAGCAACAGGAGCAGTAATTCGGGACTGCTCGGGCACTTTTATTGCAGGATGCTGTTATTACAAACAACATGCTATGGATGCACCATCCATGGAGGCTTTTGCCCTACTTGATGGATTACGTCTAGCTGATGCTCTGGGCATTTCAACTCTGGTAGTAGAGTCCGACTCATTGGAAATTGTCCAAGCAATCCTCGAACCATCAGATTACCGTGCATCTACAGCGGTTGTTACGGATGACTGTCGGAAGTTCTTGAGTTCTTTCAACAGGGCGACTATTGTTCATTGTTCATTGTGCTCGGGAAGGAAATGCGGCTACGCATGGGCTTGCTAGAGCTAGTTATACAGGGAAACTTTCTGGAGAGTGGCGAGATAAACCTCCTGTTTTCTTACACTCCTTGCTTGTAACTGATATGATTATAGTTTAATAAAGGTCGCGGAAGTTTTAAAAAAAAGAATTACAATCAAAATCTAAACCATAACGTAAGCTAGCCAAAATATTAGCCTCTTTTTTAGGGATGCCAAAATATTAGCCGGGCTAAAGCTTTTTTCTTTCGACAGGGCCTTGCTATTTGCGTTATTCGATTTTGTTACCGAGGGCCTTGCTATTTTGCGTGAGCCTCTAGGCCGTTGACTGACTGGACTGACAACACAAGCCTTCATAAGACACGGCCCAATTAAACGGAGGCTGGTCTGGCCCATTTACCCCATCAAGCGAATCCTAGCCGTCGGTGCTAGGTCACGGCGACGCGAGGAGGCCATTTATACCCGTCCCAGCCGCCACGCGCTCGCACTCCTCCTTTCTCCCCCCACTCTTACCCCAAGCCCCCTACTGCCGGCGGCGGAGACGACGGAAACATGGTGCAGCGTCTGACCTACCGGAAGAGGCACAGCTATGCCACCAAGTCCAACCAGACGCGGGTCGTCAAGACCCCAGGTCCGGATCTCCTCCTGCTCCCCTTCTCTGGACGATTTTCTCCCATACTTTGGTGATTTCTGATTTGTTCTTGCCAAGATTTTCGCTGAAATCCGTCGGTTTTGTTCCTTGTGTACCGCAGGTGGCAAGCTCGTGTACCAGTACACCAAGAAGAGGGCGAGCGGCCCCAAGTGCCCTGTGACCGGGAAGAAGATCCAGGGGGTGAGTTGCCGATAAGTTTTGCAACTCTATGAAAATTCTTGATTGTTTCCCTTTGTCATGATGGGGGTATTCGATATCTCGGTTTGTATGGTGGACGAGTTGGATTCTTGTGTTTGTGTATTATTTATGTGCGGTAAATGTGGATTATCTCCATCTTACACATGTACGCCATCAGCTTTTAGGGCATCCTTTAGGCTTTTACCACACAGAGGTCGACTTGGTTGTGGTGAGATGCAAACTAGTAGATTGTGAATTGACTTTAACGTGCATCAGATTGATATTATACCGTTTCCTCATATCATACCTAAGAAGTTATTCCTTTTGGCGGGTTGCATTAGTGCAACAGTATCAAATTCAATGTTGGTTGTCCGACAGTTGGTATGATGGTGTACTGGACAGCTGGTTGTTCAGAGTAGCAATGCTGCATTTCAACAGTAGTTCAATCGTAGTATTTATTTTAATGGTTCAATCATTCTTGTTTGTTTCTAGTGGTCCCTTTAGACTATATACACAGTTAGATCAGTAATTTGTGTTTAAGCACTAGGTTGCTCAGTTGTGTTGATTGTATTATACCATCAGATTGGATGATGCATGATTTTACTGCCAGCAAAGCAAACTCTCATGAAGGGAATGAATGTCGCAGCTCATTTGGTCCTCCTGTGACTTTAACAGCTCCATCTGCTCACTTCGCTTGTTTTTATTATTGAAATGAGGTGCTTCGTAGAAGCCATCCATGCTTGTTTAAGCTGAGAGAACATTTTGTGTTGCAATATTTCCATTTTATCTGTCTGCTTCAATTGTATTGCAACTTGAGGGCTCATGATGTTATCACTCCCATTTCCAGATTCCCCACCTCAGGCCTACTGAATACAAAAGATCAAGGCTGTCTAGGAACCGCAGGACTGTGAACCGTCCCTATGGTGGAGTGCTCTCTGGAACTGCAGTGAGGGAAAGGTCAGCAAACTTGCCTTAGAACTATCTGATTTCATTGCATCAAATCTATCCTTCATGTAGTCTCATTTGATTTGCATTCTCCTTCAGGATCATCCGTGCTTTCTTGGTTGAGGAGCAGAAGATTGTGAAGAAGGTGTTGAAAATACAGAAGACCAAGGACAAGACGACCTCAAAGTAATCTGTTTGAAACGGAAGTGCGAAGTGAGATGGTGTTCTGTAAACAAGGAAAATATTTTTGTTGGTGGTTATGATCAATGGTTTAGTCCCTTCTAGCTAAATGTTTTAGAGTACTTGAAATCCTTCTGCCGCCATGACATCAGAGATTGTGAAACATTTGATACCCATTTGCAATTTCATTTCTGAATGCATGTTGAATCTACCTAATTTTATTTGGTTTCACCTAGCATTCTTGGTTATTGATCCGTGACAATCTTGGGTTGCTCACTCTCAGTCTTTGCCCTCGCGGCCCTGCTCTTTGGAGCTGAAAGTACTTCAGAAACTTAACCCATTTCACCCCTAGATTTTTTACGATGCCTGTAAATTTTGATGATCTTTGGTATGAAGTTGGATTTTGTCCTAACAACTGGGGTGAATAGTGGATACTCTGGTTGCTGCAATCTTGATGTAATGCTCTGGTTTGTCGCCTTCATGAAATTGGTGGGAAACGCCATGTTAGATACAGAGATCTTGCTGGGCACATTAATACACTGAATCCCCACATTCTAATGAGATGGATTTAATATAACCAAGGTATGGAAGAACATTTTGGGGCCTTTTGATTCCACGGAAGATTAAGCACTTTGCATGGAAAAGTTATTCATGGAGTGCTAACTTGTTTTGGAGTTTTGGCTGAGCGCCATATCCCAGATCCACCATAATGTCTGATCGGCTCGGTTGGTTGGTGTTGAAGATGTCGAGCATTGTCTTATCAAATGTAGGCGAGCAAAGGAGGTCTGGTTGCATCTTGGCATGTTGGAGACGATCAAAAGGCCGTGGCCGAGGATAGGTCAAGTTCTACCACAATGGAGATTCTTTCAAATTGAGTACAACCTTGGATAATCTGCCTACGGCGGAGGAGGCTGTGGTGGCAGCCTGGTATATATCTGGTGGCAAGGCGACAATTTGTTAGGGGGGTGGCGTGCTCTATCAATTAAGATTATCAGAGCAAATTTGCCGAAGACGCCAGTCTGGAAGATTGATCGTATGTTTGAAAAGGCCCTGTCATGATCTGTCAAGGTGAACGTTGATGCTTCATTTCATGCATAGACACATGCGGGCACTACCGGTGCAGTTATCCGAGATAATAAAGGTGATTTTATAGCAGCAACGAGCCACATGTTAGCACTGTCGATTCTGCGGAATTGATAGCAATTCGGAACGGTAGTTCTGGGCGGCTAGCATGAGGTGCAACAGTATAGAGATCGTGTTAGTTTTGCAGTGGACTCTGTGCAACTGATGGACGAGTACTTGGGACCGGATGTTGCAGTGATAATTTTTTTTTGAAAAGAGGCAAAAGATTTGCCTCATTGACTAAATAAGAGGAATAGAATTAACATTTATGTTACAGCAGAGATGGTGCGGTAACAACCCAAATAAAAGTGATCAACTACTTTCGCGGCATTATATATTCCAACTTTCTAGCATCCGCAGTTACCCAAAGCCGGGCCTCATTCTTGATGTTGGCGAGGAGGACCGTCGGCGGAATACTCTTCTGATGGAACACTCGTGCGTTTCTCTCGTTCCAAATGGTCCAGGCGACAAGCATGATGAGCGAGGCCATTGCATTTCTATTAGGGATAGATGTGTCGGAGAGGCCCACCCACCAATCTTTGATGTTTTCTGAGAGATGCCATGAGGAAGTGTCAATGCACACCAGCTGTAGCCAGTCCTTGACTAATCCCCAAAGACGAATAGAGAAGCGGCATTTGTAGAAAAGGTGGTCCACAGACTTTTGCTTCCGCTTGCACAACATACAAAGACCACAGTTTGGCCATCCACGCTTCTCCAATCTATCCGCCGTCCAAACTCTGCTTTGAATAGCCAACCAAGCGAAGAACTTGACTTTGGGGGAGCCCAAGCCTTCCACACAGTGTGTTCCATAAGGGATTTAATTGTGCCAAGGAATTGCGCTTTGTATGCCGACTCGGCCATGTAATGGCCGCTTGTCGTGTGCTTCCACGCAATATCGTCCTCGATGTCTGCTTCAAGGTGGAAGCCACGAATTATTGTCCATAGGGTGACAAACTAACGCAAGTGATTCAGCGAAAAGGAGGTCGAGATTTGAATTTTCGAGATCCAGGCATCGTTGTTGAGGGCTTCGCGCACATTCCAGTTTTTCCTCTCGTAAATCAGAGGTGCAATGTCCCTTGGCTTTTGGTCATTCACCCATGGCGCCTTCCAGAAATGCGTCCTTGCTCCATTTCCAACGAAGATGGACGTAGAGGCATAGAACAAGGCATAGTCCATCTTGTTGCAGGGGTTTCCCATGCCCACCCAAAGCCTGGTTGGGTCTTTCCATTTGAACCACAACCAACGCAGTAGAGCGCGAGCAAATTTCTCCGTGTTAAGTATGCCAAGGCCGCCAAGGTCCTTCGGTCGACACATCGATTCCCAATTTACCTTGCATTTTGCACTAGTGGTTTTGTCCGTGCCCTCCCAAAGAAAGGCTCTTTCAAGCTTGTTAATGTTGTGCAATGTGGATGGTGGCACTATGAGCGGTGTGATGGAGAAAATGAGTTGCGAGGACAACACCGACTTCACAAGGGCACAACGCCCAATAGTAGTGATATTTTGACCATCCCAAATGGTCAACTTTGCGGCCGCCTTGTCCTCGAGGTATTGGAAGTCAACTTTTCTCAACTGCCATACTGAGAGAGGAAGCCCCAAGTACTTCAAGGGGAAGGAAGCCCGCGTTGCAGGTAGGGCCTGAAGGATGCTTGTCAAGTTAAGTTGTCTGCAACGGATGGGAACCACAGAGCTCTTTTGAAAGTTTGTGGCTAGGCCGGTGACATTGCCGAATAGTGTTGGGGAACGTTGCATGGGAAACAAAAATTTTCCTACGCATAGGCAAGATCTATCCATGGTGATGAGCATCTACGAGAGGGAGAGTGGATCTACATACCCTTGTAGATCGCTAAGCGGGAAGCGTTAAGAAACGCGGTTGGTGTAGTCGAACGTCTTCGCGATCCAAATCGCCGAGCGTCCCCCGATCTCATCACGATCCATCCCGCGTTCCAATCACGATCCGTCCCGCGAACTCATCACGATCCGTCCCGCGATCTCATCACGATCTGTCCCGCGATCTCGTCACGATCCGTCTCACAATCTTGATCACAATCCTTCCGATCTAGCGCCGAACGGACGGCATCTCTGCGTTCAGCACACGTACAGCTTGATGATGATCTCCATCTTCTTGATCCAGCAAGAGGGAGCGGAGAGGTAGAAGAGTTCTCCGGCAGCGTGTCGGCGCTGCGGCGATGGTGGTGGAGCTATTCCGGCAGGGCTTCGCCTAAGCACTGCAGAAAACTGATCTAGAGGAGAAACTATGCACTAGAGGAACGGGTAGCACGTGGCTGAAAATTCTGTGCCAAAACCCTAAAATCCTCTAGTATATATAGGAGGAGAGGAGGAGGAGACTTGGCTGCCAAAAAGACAGCCCTTGGGTCGGCCAAAGTGGGGAGGAGAGGAGGACTCCTCCTCCAATCCTAGTAGGACTAGGGTTCCTCCTTTTTTTGGCTTTTTTCCACCTTTTTCCCTTTGGGCTTTTTCTCCCAGACGCATGGGCCTTGTGTGGGAATTCCACCAGCCCACAAAAGGCTGGTATTTACTCTCCCACAGCCCATGAAGCCTCTTGGGTCGAAATACCCCTCCCGGTGGTCTCCCGGTACACTACCGGCACTCCCGATACATTACCGATTAGCCCGAAACTTTTCCGGCGACCAAAACGGGACTTCCTATATATCAATATTTACCTCCGGACCATTCCGGAGCTCCTCGTGACGTCCGGGATCCCATCCGGGACAAACAACCTTTAGTCACCACCATACATAACTCTATACTACCGAAACGTCACCGAACCTTAAGTGTGCACACCCTACGGGTTCGAGAACTATGTAGACATGACCGAGACACCTCTATGATCAATAACCAATAGTGGGACCTGGATGCTCATATTGGTTCCTACATATTCTACGAAGTTCTTTATCGGTCGAACCTCTATGTCAAGGATTCAGTTAATCCCGTATGATGTTCCCTTTGTTCTTCAGTATGTTAACTTGCCCGAGATTCGATCGTCGGTATCTCCATACCTAGTTCAACCTCGTTACCGGCAAGTCTCTTTACTCGTTCCGTAATACAAGATCCCATGACTAACACTTAGTCACATTGCTTGCAAGGCTTGTTGTGATGTTGTATTACCGAGTGGGCCCTGAGATACCTCTCCGTCACACGGAGTAACAAATCCCAGTATTGATCCATGCCAACCCAACAGACACCCTCGGAGATACCTGTAGAGTACCTGTAGAGTACCTTTATAGTCACTCAGTTACGTTGCGACATTTGATACACACAAGGCACTCCTCCGGTGTCAGTGAGTTGCATGATCTCATGGTCATAGGAACACATACTTGACATGCAGAAAACAGTAGCATTAAACTGACACGATCATATGCTACGTTTGTAGTTTGGGTCTTGTCCATCCCACCATTCTCCTAATGATGTGATCCCGTTATCAAATGACATCTCATGTCAATGGCTAGGAAACCTTAACCATCTTTGATCAACGATCTAGTCTATTAGAGGCATACTAGGGACATGGTTTTGTCTATGTATCCACACATGCATCTAAGTCTCCGATCAATACAATTATATCATGGATAATAAATGATTATCATGAACAAGGAAATATGATAATAACTAATTTATTATTGCCTCTAGGGCATATTTCCAACAGTCTCCCACTTGCACTAGAGTCAATAATCTAGTTCACATCACCATGTGATTTGCATTGTTATGAATGTAACACCCAATGAGTTCTAGGGCTCGATCATGCTTTGCATGTGAGAGAGGTCTTATAGTCAACGGGTCTATGACATTCAGATCCGTGTGTACTTTGCAAATTTCTATGTCAAACTGTAAACACCGCTACCACACTCCACTTGGTACTATTCCAGATGGCTGCTCCACTATACGTATCCAGATTGCTACTACGAGTCATCCAGATTGGTGTTAAAGCTTGCATCGACGTGACTCTTTACGACGAACTCTTTATCACCTCCATAATCAAGAAACATCCCCTTAGTCTTTTAGTTACTAAGGATAATCTTGACCGCTGTCCAGTGCTCCATTCCAGGATCACTTTGAAACCTTCCGGCCATACTTATGGCAAGGCTGACATCGGGTCTTGTGCACAACATTGCATACATGATAGAGCCTATGGATGAAGCATAGGGGATGACACTCATCTTTTCTCTATCTTCTGCAGTCACTGGGCATTGAGTCTTACTCAACTTTATACCTTACAAATCAGGCGAGAACTCTTTCTCTGACTGATCCATTTTGAACTCTTTCAAAATCTTGTCAAGGTATATACTCATTGAAAGTCTCATCAAGTATCTTGATCTATCTCTATAGATCTTGATGCTCAACAATTAGGTAGCTTTATCTAGGTCTTCCTTTGAAAAAATCTTTTCAAACACCCCTTTATGATTTCCATAAATTCTATATCATTTCCGATCAACAATATGTCAACACATATGCTTATCAGAAACTCCACAGTGCTCCCACTCACTTTATTGTAAATACAAGTTTCTTGTAAAGTTTGTATAGACTCAAAAAACTTTAATCACCTCATCAAAGTGTATATTCCAACTCCGAGATGCTTGCTTCAATTCATAGAAGGATAACTGAAGCTTGCACACCTTTTAGCATCCTTAGGACTGACAAAACCTTCTGGTTGTATCACATACAACCTTTCCTCAAGAAAGGAAACGATGTTTTGGCATCCATCTGTCAAATTTCATAATTCAAAAATGCAACAACTGCTAACATAATTCTAACAGACTTTAGCATCACTACGAGAGAAAGTCTCATCGCAGTCAACTCCTTGATCTTGTCGGAAACTTCTTCGTGACAAGTCGAGCTTTATAAATGGTGACATTCACCATCAGCGTCTGTCTTCATTTTAAAGATCCATTTGTACTCAATGACCTGCCGTCCAACGAGCAAGTCGACCAAAGTCTATACTTGGTTTTCATATATGGATCCTTTCTCAGATTTCATGGCCTCTAACCATTTGTCGGAATCCGGGCCCATCATTGCTTCTCCACAGCTCGTAGGTTCATTGTTGTCCAACAACATGACCTCCAAGACAGGGTTGTCGTATCGCTCAGGAGTAGTACACATCCTTGTCGACCTACGAGGTTTGATAGTAACTTGATCCGAAGCTTCATGATCATCATCATTTACTTCCTCTTCAACTGACGTAGGTTCCACAAAAACATCTTTCTGCGCTGCGCTACTCTCTGGTTGAAACAAAGGTTCAACAACCTCATCAAGTTCTATCTTCCTCCCACTCAATTCTTTCAAGAGAAACTTTTTCTCGGGAAAGGACCCGTTTTAGCAACAAACACTTTATGCTTGGATCTGAGATAGAAGGTTCACCCAACTGTTCTTAGGGTATTCTATGAAGATGCATTTGTTCACTTTGGGTTTGAGCTCATTTGGTGAAAACATTTTCCACACAAGCGTCGCGGCCCCAAACATCAAGAAATGACAGCTTAGGTTTCTATCAAACCATAATTCACACGGTGTCATCTCAACGGATTTAGATGGTGCCCTATTTAAAGTGAATGTAGTTGTCTCTAATGCACAACCCCAAAATTATAGTAGCAAAATGATAAGAGACACCATAACATGCTCCATATCCAATAGAGCACGACTATGACGTTCAGACATACCATCACACTATGGTGTTCTAGGTGGCGTGTGTTGTGAAACAACTTTCACATTGTCTTAAGTTGTATGCCAAACTCGTCACTCAGATATTCACCTCCACGATCATATCGCAGATATTTTGATCTTCTTGTCACGATGATCTTAGACTTCACTCTGAATTTGCTTGAACTTTTCAAACGATTCAGACTTGTGTTTCATTAAGTAAACATACACTATATCTACCCAAATCATCAGTGAAGGTAAGAAAATAATGATATCCACCGCACGCTACAAGACTCATTGGATTGCATACATCAACATGTATCATTTCCAATAAATCACTTGCCTGCTCCGTCAAACCAGAAAATGGGGTCCTTAGTCATCTTTGACCAAGAGGCATGGTTCGCATGTCTCAACCGATTCGAAATCGAAAGAGTCCAAAGATCCACCAGCATGGAGTTTCTTCATGCGTTTTATACCAATATGACATTTAGTGGCAATGCCACAAGTATGTGGTACTATCATTATTAACTTTGCGTCTTTTTGGCATCAATGTTATGAACATGTGTATTACTACGATCAAGATTCAACAAACCATTCTCACTGGGTGCATGACCATTGAAGGTATTGTTCATGTAAACAGAATAACCATTATTCTCTAACTTAAATGAATAACCGTGTTGCAATAAACACGATCTAATCACGTTCATGCTCAATGCAAAACACCAAATAACACTTATTTAGGTTTGTTACTAATCCCGAAGGTAGAGAGAGCATGCGATGTCGGTCACATCAACCTTGGAAACACTTCCAACACACATCTTCACCTCACCCTTAGCTAGTTCTCCATTTATTCCGTAGATTTTATTTCGAGTTACTAACATTTAGCAACCGAACCGGTATCCAATACCCAGGTGCTACTAGGAGTACTAGCAAGGTACACATCAATAACACGTATATCAAATATACTTCTGTTGACATTGCCAGCCTTCTTATCTACCAAGTATCTAGGGTTGTTCCGCTTCAGCGACCGCTCTCCTCATAATCGAAGCACTTAGTCTCGGGTTTGAGTTCAACTTTGGGTTGCTTCACTGGATTAGCAACTGACTTGCTATCCATGAAGTTTCCCTCCTTGCTCTTGCCCTTCTCGAAAGTAGTGGTTTGACTAACCATCAACAATTGATGCTCCTTCTTGATTTCTACCTTCGCGGTGTCAAAGATCTTTATCGGTCGAACCTCTATGTCAAGGATTCAGTTAATCTCGTATGATGTTCCCTTTGTTCTTCAGTATGTTAACTTGCCCGAGATTCGATCGTCGGTATCTCCATACCTAGTTCAACCTCGTTACCGGCAAGTCTCTTTAATCGTTCCATAATACAAGATCCCATGACTAACACTTAGTCACATTTCTTGCAAGGCTTGTTGTGATGTTGTATTACCGAGTGGGCCCTGAGATACCTCTTCGTCACACGGAGTAACAAATCCCAGTCTTGATCCATGCCAACCCAACAGACACCCTCAGAGATACCTGTAGAGTACCTTTATACTCACTCAGTTACGTTGCGACGTTTGGTACACACAAGGCACTCCTCCGGTGTCAGTGAGTTGCATGATCTCATGGTCATAGGAACAGATACTTGACATGTAGAAAACAGTAGCATTAAACTGACATGATCATATGCTACGTTTGTAGTTTGGGTCTTGTCCATCCCACCATTCTCCTAATGATGTGATCCCATTATCAAATGAGATCTCATGTCAATGGCTAGGAAACCTTAACCATCTTTGATCAACGAGCTAGTCTATTAGAGGCATACTAGGGACATGGTTTTGTCTATGTATCCACACATGCATCTAAGTCTCCGATCAATACAATTATAGCATGGATAATAAACGATTATCATGAACAAGGAAATATGATAATAACTAATATATTACTGCCTCTAGGGCATATTTCCAAAAAATAGATGCAAGATTGTGGCTAGGTCATCAATATCTTTCCTGATTGGCGCCATGAAGACCGTTGCGTCATCCGTGTACAGGAAGGTCCTTAAAACTGCGCCACGCCCACGGATCTTGTGGAAGAGTCCTTTTCTTGTTGCCAGCTCAAGAATCTTGTGAAGCCGGTCAATGGCTATGACGAATAGAAAGGGGGAGAGCGGATCCCCTTGACGGAGGCCCTGGCCATGCGGGATGGGCTTGCGAGGCACTCCATTGAGCACAATGCGCGAGGATGAGGAGCTCAGGGGGGCGGCGATCCAGTTACGGAACCTAGGTGGGAACCCAAGCCTCTGAAGAAGGTCCAGGTTGACTGAGTCGAAAGCCTTTCGAATGTCGAGCTTGAATAAGAGGTGAAAGGATCGATATGGTTGACTATAGGGGGGGTGAATAGGCAACTAACACTTTTTAACTTTTCCTTAACAATTTAGGCTTAGCAACAAATAAGTTGGCTAGATGTGCAACTAGGTGAATAACCTATATGATGCTAAACGCAACAAGTACACAAGCAAGCAAGGGATACAACACAATAATAGCTTGCAAGAAGTAAAGGTAAGAGATAACCAAAAGTGGAGCCGATGGAGACGAGGATGTGTTACCGGAGGTCCTTCCCTTGTGAGATGCCGTGATTCCACTATTGGTGCCCTTGAAGGCGGCGACCGAACCTTTACAAACAAGGTTGGGGCTATCTCCACAACTGAATTGGAGGCTCCCAACGATACCACGAAGCTTCACCACAATGGAATGTGGCTCCGAGGTGACCTCAACTGTCTAGGGTGCTCAAACACCCAAGAGTAAGAAGATCCGCAAGGGATTAGTGGGGGGAATCAAATTTCTCTTGGTGGAAGTGTAGATCGAGGCCTTCTCAACCAATCCCTAGAAAATCAACAAGTTTGATTGGCTAGGGAGAGAGATCGGGCTAAAATGGAGCTCTGAGCAACAATGGAGCTTGGGAAAGGAAGATGTAGTCTTCTTGAGGAAGAAGACCTTCCTTTTATAGTGGGGGATAAAATCCAACAGTTATCCCCACCCTCAGCCCCACGCTTCGTGGTACTACCGCAAAAGACCACGGTACTACGACAAGGGCTTGTGGTACTACCGTTGCGACATGCGGTACTACCGCTCACAAGGAAGTATCAGACTCACGCCGATTGCACTAGGAATCTAGCGGTACTACCGCGAGCCCATGCGGTACTACTGCATGGTTGGTAGAGACTGGCACTTGGAGATGCACGGAAGTAAAAAATTACTTCCGTGCCTACCTCCGCTGAGGACGAAGCTGCGAAAAAGTCTGGCATGGTAGTACCGGAACTGCATCACGGTACTACCGTAATAGGGCGGATGTAAAAAATTACATCCGCGCCTACTACCGTAGGCATACGTACTAGGGCAGGGGACAACGATACTACCGCTCCACTGAGCGGTACTACCGCGGACTCCTGCGGTACTACCGCTGGCCACTGAACGCAAGTACCCCAGCATGCTTCACTTTGCATAGACGAGGAAAACAGCTGGTGCTCCAACGAAGTAAAGGAAAGGTGGTGCAAATAGAATAGATGTGTACATGTTGATTCCACCCAAACCTTTCCGAAGTGGACACCCTCTTAATAGTACGGCTTTCCTATGACTCAAATCCACCAAAAGGAAACATAGAGAACAACCGTCTTCGATAAGCTCCGAGGGGCACCGGATCGTCTTGTGCCTAGACATGAGATATCTGAAATGCTCAATGCACACGATTAGTCCGCAAAGGCATTGTCATCAATCACCAAAACTACTTAAGGAGAAATATGCCCTTACAATCTCACCCTTTTTGGTGGATTGATGACAATACGGGATTTGCACATAAATTTAAAATGAGCATATGCAAACCCAAGATCTATAAAATATAGACATGCTCCCCCTAGATTTGTGCATTCTATAGATATGCTTTGGACTGCAAAGCACACACACTAGGATCAACACTCCCCCTATATTTTATAAACAATGCAATCCTTGTAACAGAATGAATAACACTAAGTACGGAAATAAGGTATATCATGTGAGCATGAAGATAAGGGTACATAAGAGAGAGACTCACAAGCTACGAATCATACCGGACAATAATAAGATAGGAGTGATAGCATATGTCTCACACCATATGATAGAAGAAGTCTCCTGGTCTCAGACACGAATGACATAAACCAAAGTTCAACGAAAGCAAAGAGACGACGAAAAACAACGCAAACACTCGCAAATCCTACTCTCTCTCCCCCTTTGGCATCGAGATGCCAAAAAGGCAGAGAGGACACCTAACACACAGGTGGTAGCTCCCATGCAAAAAGATCAGTCATCTGGCTCCTCCTCTGATGCAGCTGGAATGGACTTCTCATCTGAATCAGCCCACTGGAACCGCTGCTTCTCCATCCAAGTAGCCTTAGGAGTGATGTCCTTCTCAGACCCACTCGAGATGGCCTCGCCAAGCTTCCTTAGAATCCACTTGTCACGCTGGCGACTCTCCTTCTGAGCAACGTGAGTCTGATACTGTCCCTTGGCCTGCATGCAGAACAAGGTATTCATCTTGTGAGAGAGATTCTTGTCCCAAGATGGCTCAAAATATGGTGGCTAATACATCTCAGAACTGCCATCTTCCTCCTCTTCGATCTCATCCTCATCAACCTCCATATGAGCAGGAGCTGGCTTAGTGGTGGTGTTGGCCCACTTGTCCTTCATATGTAGACGAATGGGCTCATGAAGAAACAAGTGCTCCTGAAAGTCCTCATCCGGAAGGGTCTTCTCCCAAGTAGTACGAATCAGGAGGAACAAGTAGGGCCCATAAATGGGGACCTTATGGTGAAACACAGCAGTGTGAAGCTCAGTCCACATAAGTGAGAAACATCAAGGGGGTCAAGTTCTTTAGTTCATCCTTTCTCACAGGGTAGCAACATATCCACCAGATAGGAGTGCACCTTGTCCTTGTCTCCCATACGAGGAAACAGAGTGTTGCGGAAGATCTGGTGCATGACATCAAGGAATGGGTTGAGCACAGAAACTTGCTCACCATAGGGTAAAGTCTTTATAATATAGTAGGGCACGAGCTGCTCCTTACGTGCTGGCTGGGGGTTGCCGTGAGGGCGCAATCCAATGAGCTCCTCAAGCCCCTCATCACGAACATGCAACAGATCCATGAACTCCTTCTAGGTAGCACACAACCTCTCTCCATGGGTCATCCAAGTCATGGTCCGCTGCTCATTGATATGTCTCCATCGCATCTATAGTTTTTGATTGTTTCATGCCAATATTCTACAACTTTCATATACTTTTGGCAACTTTTTATACTATTTTTTGGGACTAACATATTGATCCAGTGCTTAGTGTCAGTTCCTGTTTGTTGCATGTTTTTTGTTTCGCAGAAAATCCATATCAAACGAAGTCCAAACGCGATAAAAACTTACGGAGATTTTTTTGGAATGTATGTGAATTTTGGGAAGTGGAATCAACAGAAGGCGGTGCCCGAGGGGCCCACAAGCCTGCTAGGCGCGTCCCACACCCCTGTCCGTGCCCTGAGGGCTTGTGGCCACCCCTTATGTCGGTTGGAGCTCTCCTTCCGCCGGAATAAAGCTAATTTATGGATAAAGATCCCCTCAAAATTTCAGCCCGATCGGAGTTACGGATCTCCAGATATTTAAGAATGGTGAAAGGCCAGAATCTGAGAGCGCAGAAACAGAAGGAAACATGGAGAGAGATCAAATCTCGGAGGGGCTCTCGCCCCTCTGCCGCCATGAAGGCCAAGGACCAGAGGGGAGACCTTCCTCCCATCTAGGGAGGAGGTCAAGGAAGAAGAAGGAGGGGGGCTCTCTCCCCCCTCCCTCGATGGCACCGAAACGTCGCCCGGGCCATCATTGTGATGACAACCTACTCCAACAACTCCCCCATCTTCACCAACACCTCCATCACATTTCCCCATCTATCTACAGCGCTCCACTCTCCCACAACCCACTATACCCTCTACTTGAACATGGTGCTTTATGCTTCATATTATTATCCAGTGATGTGTTGCCATCTTATGATGTCTAAGTAGATCTATTTTGTCCTATTGGTTGATTGATGATCATGATTGGTTTGAGTTGCATGTTTTATTATTGGTGCTGTCCTATGGCACTCCCCGTGTTGCGCAAGTGTGAGGGATCCTCGCTGTAGGGTGTTGCAATGTGTTCATGATTTGCCTATGGTGGGTTGCTTGAGTGACAGAAGCATAAACCCGAGTAGGTGGGTTGTTGCATATGGGAGTAAAGAGGACTTGATACCTTATAATGCTATGGATGGGTTTTACCTTAATGATCTTTAGTAGTTGCGGATGCTTGCTAGAGTTCCAATCATAATTGCATATGATCCAAGTAGAGAAAGTATGTTGGCTTATGCCTCTCCCTCATATAAAATTGCAATAATGATTACCGGTCTAGTTATCGATTGCCTAGGGACAATTCCGCAACTCCTACCACCACTTTTCCACACTCGTTAAACTAACTTAGTTGTTTCTCTATCTTAGCAGTCCCTAGTTTTTATTTACGTGCTCTTTATTATCTTGCAAACTTATCCTATCACACCTACAAAGTACTTCTAGTTTCATACTTGTTCTAGGTAAAGCGAATGTTAAGCATGCATAGAGTTGTATCGATGGTCGATAGAACTTGAGGGAATATTTTTTCTACCTTTAGCTCCTCGTTGGGTTGGACACTCTTACTTATCGAAAGAGGCTACAATTGATCCCCTATACTTGTGGGTTATCACTCATTAGGGTGGAAATGGACAGAAGCAAAGAACTGACCCGCAATCTCGGGATCAAAGTCAAGGTGGAACGATATGATGTCCTTGATAGCAAATCGCTCCACCATACTCAGAGCCTCACGAAAGTATTCCCGGTTCTTCCGCATATGAGCTAGGTCAATCCATTGGACGGGAACATAGAGATTCTTGCCCTTGATCACCTCGATGTGGATTGGATTCTGTTGCTTGGTCCAAAACAACTCATTGGCCCTGGAATGTTCCCTTGGTTTGACATAGGGGTCAATCAAACGACGAGACAGAAACTCAACTTGAGACATGTCTTCCCAATTGTCAACTGGCTCCTTGAACTTGGATGCAGTTCTCTTGAAACGACATTGCGGGGCATTGGACCCCTCAGGAGCATCTGGATTGAGAAGACATTTTGAGCTAGTGTCACGAGAGGGATTCGAGCGTCTTGGACCGAAGCCACCACCTATGACACACAATGCAAACACAAGAGACAAACGAAAAAGGAGTCAAGGCAAAGACGAAAGTAGACACGAAAACCATATAGAGGTGAGAATGAACAGGACAAATGAGGTAGCTTCTGATCGAGCGGTAGTACCGGTGGTTCATGCGGAAGTAAAAAATTACTACCGCTCCAGATGCGGTAGTACCGTGGCAGGAGTGGAAGTAAAATTTTACTTCCGCCCGACGAGCGGTAGTACCGCACCAGATGCGGTAGTACCGCACGGAGCGGATTTCGCATGAACACGGATCAAAAATCAGACCGGTACTACCGTGGATCAAAAGTTAGCCCGTTGTATCCTATCAATAAGCACTTCTACCGCACTAACACTCTCAAAACATACCCTCATGCACAGATTTGGCCAAAAATCTCTAGACCAACTCATATTTCCCCTAAACCTAGATTCAAAAATAGATAATCAAAACGAGAAGAGTTTGGGGAAATACTGGGGTCCATGGCAAGAGGACGAGGTGGGGAACATCCCACTGGAGGGAATGAGAGGAGGGTGGCTGGAGATGAAGATCCGGTGAGGTGCTCCGGCGCCGGTTGTGAGGAGGAGGAGAGAGAGAGACATGAGGGGAAGAGATAACGGGTATGGGGGAGTTTGAACTCCCCCTACCGGCTCTTAACCCCCACGCACACTCGACGACACGGTAGTATCACGGTCATTGCGGTAGTACCGCTCAATGAGCGGAAGTAATTTTTTACTTCCATGCGATAAGCGGTAGTACCGCTCCGGGAGCGGAAGTAATTTTTTACTTCCGTGTTTCGGGGCGGTAGTACCATGCCGGGGACGCACCTGTGCAAGCACAGAGGCAGTCCAACTCCAGCGGTAGTACCGTGGATTGCCACAGTAGTACCATGCTGCCCACAAAATGCAAGATTTCAGAGAGAAAAGAGAAGAAGAGAAAGAATTGTTTTTTTCTTTTCGCACAAAAACAAGAGACACGATAAGACAAAGATGCAAGTCAAAACAAGAGCATGGTCCAACAGAGTAGAAAGACAAATGAGGATCAAATAGTGAACCACTACTTCACATGAAGAGAGGGCGGTGGCCCTAGAGCCACCTATGTTTGAGTCAAATGGTATGTCACTGCGAAGAATTATCCTTGGTCCCATGACCAAGACTCATCTTTTGAAGCACAGTAACCATAAAAAATGGCGGATGTGAAAGACTTTGATTAGTTTATGCATAATAAGGGGAGGGATAGCTCATTGAGAGAACTAGACTTCCCCTAAATCCATGCCTACACCTAGACAAGCCATAATGATGAGTGTGGTGAGGTGTGCACTAAGTCAATCCACATTGCTCGAATCAATGATATTTAGCTCATGCCTTAACTCGCGAAATCTTGCTTCATCCAATGGCTTCGTAAATATATCTGCAAGTTGTTCGTTAGTGCTCAGATGGATAAGATTGATGTCTCCTTGCTGGACATGTTCCCGAAGGAAGTGATGACGAATATCAATATGCTTCGTCTTGCAATGTTGAACTGGGTTGTTGGAGATCATAATGGCACTTTCATTATCATAGTAAAGAGGCACCTTGTCACAATTGACACCATAATCTTTTAAAGTTTGCCTCATCCAAAGAATCTGTGCACAACAACTGGCAGCAGCTACATACTCGGCCTCGGTGGACGAGAGAGAAACACAATTTTGTTTCCTTGAATACCAACTTACCAAAGACCGACCAAGAAATTGGCAGCCTTCGGAAGTGGACTTTCTATCCACACGGTCTCCCGCCCAATCCGAGTCAGTATATCCAACGAGATCAAACGAAGCCCCCTTGGGATACCATAAGCCAAAGTTTGGGGTATGAGCCAAATATCGAAAGATTCACTTGACAACCACGTGGTGACTCTCCTTAGGTGAGGATTGAAATCATGCACAAATACCCACAATTAATATGATATCTGGTCTAGATGCACAAAGGTAAAGCAAGAATCCAATCATGGAGCGATATACCTATTGATCCACCACTTTACCATTGGGGTCACTGTCAAGATGGCATTTGAGTGGCATGGGAGTGTTGGCCTTGGGAGGATTGAGCTCATTCATCTTGAACCTCTTGAGCATGTCTTGAGTGTATTTAGCTTGATTGATGAAGGTACCTTCACTTTGTTGCTTGACTTCGAAACCAAGGAAGAACTTCAACTCTCCCATCATAGACATCTCAAACTTATTGTCATCAAAGTGGCAAATTCTTCATTGAAAGCTTTGTTAGGAGAACCAAAAATAATATCATCAACATATAGTTGGCATATGAACAAGTTCCCGTTAACCCTCTTCGTGAAAAGAGTGGGATCGATTTTCCCAATTTCAAACCCACAGTCTTGCAACATCTCGGTAAGGTGCTCATACCACGCGCGTGGGGCTTGCTTAAGGCCATATAGAGCCTTATCGAGAACGTATACATGATTGGGTAACTTGGGATCCTCGAACTCCGGGGGTTGCTTGACATATACCAACTCCTTAAGAGGACCATTAAGAAAATTACTCTTGACATCCATTTGATATAATTTAAAGTTATGATGAGAGGCATATGCAAGCAACATGCGAATATATTCAAGGAGAGAAACAGGAGCAAAAGTTTCACCGTAGTCGATACCCTCGACTTGGGAGTAGCCTTGTGCCACCAATCTTTCCTTGTTGCGAATGACGATACCGTTCGCATCTTGCTTGTTTTTGAAGATCCATTTAGTTCCAATAACATTGTGGTTCTCCTGAGGTCTTGGCACCAATCACCACACTTGGTTGCGCTCAAAGTTGTTGAGTTCATCATGCATAGCTTCAACCCACTCCATATCTTCGAGCGCATCTTGTACCTTAAGGGGCTCAATGCAATAAACAAACACATGATGTTCACAAAAGTTTGTTAATTGTTTACGAGTGGTTACCCCTTTTTGCAAGTCGCCGTAGACGTTTTCCAACAAATGTTGTCTAAGTTTGAGCTTCATAGCATTCTTGGCGGCTCGTCTCTCTAAGATTTCCTCCATGGAAGGTTGAGGGACAACATTCTGAGAGTCATCTTCTTGATGATCTTGAGCGCCTTCGTGAGCTTGCTCTTGATCTTGAAGAAGATCTTGATCTTGAGCTTGCTCGAAGACGTGAACTTAATCTTGGGCATCATTTGGTGAAACACCATCATCAGTAGATTGATCTTGCCCTTGATCTTTCCATGTGGTAGAGGACCTTCATTTTGTTCTTCGAAAGCGTGTGGGTCTTTCGTCGGTGATGGTTCCACTTGAGTGGAACATTGTCCTTCTCCTTCGGCCACAAGGGGTTCCTCGACGGGTAGGAAGTATCCCACACCCATTATTCTTATGGTTTGGGGAGGAATTTCATCACCTACATCACAAAGACCACTTTGCTCCATTTGAGAGCCATTATTTTCATCAAACTCTACGTTACTCGTCTCCTTAGTGAGTCCTGTGGACTTGTTGAGGACACGGTAAGCATGAGAGTTTGCAGCATAACCAACAAATATGCCCTCATGGGCTCTAGATTCAAATTTAGACAAACGAGCACCTTTCTTGAGAATGAAACACTTACAATCAAACACACGGAAGTATTTGAGATTGGGCTTGTTCCCGGTAAGAATCTCATAAGGGGTCTTGTTCAAGCCTCTGCAGAGATAGAGCCGATTTGATGCATGACATGCTGTGTTGATGGCTTCGGCCCAAAAGTTGTACGGAGATTTAAAATCCGCCATCATGGTTCTTTCCGCATCCATCAACGTCCGGTTCTTCCTCTCCGCAACACCGTTTTGTTGAGGGGTGTAAGGTGTGGAATATTGGTGCTTTATCCCTTCATCACCGAGAAACTCATTTAGGGTGTAGTTCTTGAACTCAGTGCCGTTGTCACTTCTGATCATCAGAATCTTCGCATCATGTTGATGTTGGACTTCATTTGCAAAGTCGATGACAGTCTGTTGGGTCTCACTCTTCCTCTTGAAGAAATATACCCAAGTATATCTCGAGTAATCATCCACAATCACCAAGTAATATCTTCTTTCACCAAGACTGTCAAAAGATGGAGGCCTAAAGAGATCCATGTGAAGGAGCTCTAAGGTCCTCTTTGAGTAGATTGTAGTAGTTGGACAATGAGCCTTTTCATGTAGCTTTCCTTCGATACAAGTATTGCAAGCACGATCTTTGGCAAAACTCATGTTTGTTAGTCCAAGAATGTGATCCCCTTTGAGGAGGCTTTGCAAAGATCTCATATTGACATGGGCTAGCCGCTGATGCCAGAGCCATCCCACATCAACTTTAGCCATTAGGCAAGTCACGGTCTTAGTGGGTCGCCCCGAGAAGTTCACCACATAGAGACCGTTCTTGACATGCCCAACAAAAGCTACTTTAAGAGTCTTGCTCCACAAAAGGGTCCCGAGTCAATACCAAAGAAGGTACTAAAACCCATGATTGAGAGTTGATGAACATAAAGTAAATTGTATGCGAGGGTCTCAACAAGCATAACATTCTCTATGGAGAGTTCCGGAGAGGTTATCACCTTGCCAACACCCAATACCTTTGAAATTGCATCATCACCAAATGAGACTTGGGTGGCCACATATGTGTTAGGATGAAGTTCCACCACCAAGTCCTTGCTTCCGGTCATATGATTTGTCGCTCCACCATCGAGGAACCATGACGTTCCTCCGGAAGCAAACCCCTACAAGAGATCAATGTTTGGTTTTAGTTACCCATTCTTTAATGGGTCCTTTCATGTTAGCAACAAGGGTCTTAGGAACCCAAATACACCATCCAATGTACTCATAACAAGAACCAACATATTTGGCATAAACATGCCCATCACTAGCACGACACAAAACATAAGAGGGGTTAAAGTCGCCGGTCTTGTTGGGGCGGGTGTTCTTGCCCTTCTTGGCATTCCCAACCATAAATTTGTCTGTATTATTCTCATGAGGACCATATCCTTCTCTTACAAAGGTTTCCTTGAGTGGTGGAACTTCCTTGGTGTTCACCTTCTTCTTCTTGTTGTTTTTGGGTGCAAACCCCACTCCTTCTTTTGCCACAACTTCCTTCTGATTACTCAAAAGATCATTGAGCATCTTATCACCTTGGATACACGTCACCAAGCCCTTTTCAAGCTGCTCTTTTAGCTTAGCATTTTCCTCCACAAGATGTGCATGCTCACAACAAGGGTTAGTAGCAGATGCATTATCAATTAGAACAAAAGGAGGACACGTGGCAATTTCCTTAGTGAGTTTCACTTGGAGTTGATCATGCGACTCCTTACGAGAGGCATGAGCATACTTCAACGCCTTGTGAGAACTTTCAAGTGTGTCAAGCTCATCCTTGAGTCAATCATGGTCACCCCCAAGTGCAACCTTTTCAGACTTGAGCACACGATTAAGAACAATATCATGATCATAATCTTTACGTAATTTAGCAAGGTCATCATTTTGTGACTCCTCAAGAGTCATACGAAGGCCTCGCTTTTCCTCAAGAGCAATAGATAGATCCGCTATCTCGTCGGCATAATCACAACTATGGCCTCTCAACTCCTCAAGAAATTCTTCTTGAGACTCAATAGTGTCATGGTCCTCACCAAGTTGTTCCAAGAGAGCAACGAAGTGCTTCTTGGACTCTCCCTTGAGTTTACACATGAATTTGTCAAACTCATTTTTATCCTATTTTGCCTCCTCATGTTCATCCACACATTCTAAAGACATAGTGGAAGAAATAGAAGTCTTAATATTTGAGGTTTTGGCGTTGGAGGTTACCTTGGTGATACCTTTAGCCACGAGGCACCTCGCGATGATGTTCTCATTGGGGGCGTCGAAGAGTGACACCTTTGTTGGGGTAGAGGAAGCAATTGCCACGGATGCCATTGCCATTCCTCCACCGCTTGTGTCTTCGTTATCAACATCATCATTCGAGGCATACTCTTCTTGAGCCACCAATACTTTGTGAGGAGCCTTCTTGGTGAAGTTTGTTTTGTTGGGGAAGGACTTGGCCTTATCTTTGCGAATGAGCTTGCCACCATTGTCTTCCCTCTTCTCATATGGGCAATCCACCACAAAGTGACTCACATTACCATAGTTGTAGCATGTTCTCACATGTTGCTTGCCCTTTGACCCATTTAAGTTGTTCTTGGAGAAGTTGGGCCTTGTGTTTCTATTGTTGCCCCAAAATTTTCTGGACGTAAGAGCCATGTGCTCATGGTAAGCATATTTGGTGTCCTCGGGGCAACCCTCTTCTTCTTATTCTTCTTCTTCCTCTTGACTGACCTTGGCCTTCAAAGCAAGGTTGGGAGAGGATTTCTTTGACCGTTGAACGCGAGCGAGAGCATTGTCAGCTGCCGTGTTCAGGATGTTCATTGCAATAAATTCATCCAACACATCACCAGAAGACAAGGTGTGAAAGTCCGGCCTTTGACGGATGACAGCGGACATGGCCTTGTTGTAGGGCATGATGGCCTTTAGAAACTTACGCTTGATCCAAGTATCATCCACATCCTTGATGCCATGATCCTTGAGGGAAACGGCGAGAGCGATCACCCTTCTATAGAGCTCACGCGGTTCCTCATCCTCTATCATCACAAACTCATCTGACTGATCAAGGACAACTTCATAGTTTGACCGTTGAATGCTTGAACTTCCCTTGTACATGGAGATGATGTGTTCCCAACACTCTTTAGCAATAGTGAAGGGGCGCAGGTGTGGTAGGTCTTCAGTAGGAACAGCTGCTTGGAGTATGAACAAGGTGGAAGAATTTAGCTGTTTATCCGCTTGTTCTCTCGGAGTAAGATTGCGTGGATCATGAGGATAGTATCCTTCTTCACTAATTGGGCGATAGTCAGAAATATCCTCAGCCCCCTCCTTCTTTGGGAGAAGCACAACATTGGCGGTGTTGAGCCAATGGAGGCCAGTAGTGAGCTGGTTGGCAAAGGAGGAGACCACCTTCATGACGTCCACCTTGATGGTGCTCCCACATTTAAAAAAAAGAGGCCTGTAAAACCATCCGGCCCGGGGGCCTTGTCTCGAGGCATATGGTTAATTGCGTCACGCACCTCGTCCTCAGTTATGGGATTCCGGAGGCAAGCCAAATTGTGGGTCTCGAGATCGATCTCCTCCTAGTTAAAATCTATGGATCTTGCCTCCCCCTTTTCCATCACACTTGGGAAGTGTGCGTGGACTAGTTGTTCCTTTTGTTCATGATCTGTAACCCAACCGTGGTTGTGTTTGAGCCGATGGATGTGATTTTTTCTCCTTCTGGCATTGACCCATTGATGGAAAAATTTGGTGTTCGCGTCCCCTTCTCTGAGGTTGCATAACCGGGCACACTGTTTCTTGCGGGTGCGCTCCAGTACAGCTAACCCAACAACCCTCCTTTTCAACCTGGTCCGAAGGTCCTCTTCCGAGCTAGAGAGATGCGTGGACTCCTCACCAATATCCAGGCGTAGGATGACGAGAAGAGACGCATGGTGGAGCAACTTTGCTCTTGAGAACAAGCCCTTACTCCAGGCAGACATGCGAGTGCAAGCAAATGGTGACGGAGTTCCAAAGATCTACTTGTATGCACAGTTGCCGTGAAGCCAACCAGGTTGCTGATGAATTAGCAAAACACTCTTTCAGATTTAGTTTTTTTCCAGCCTTTGGGATTCTTCTATCCCTGATTTTGTTTCTCATCACCTCGTAAACAATATGATGAGAATATGAGAAATAAAGTCTTTTGCCGTAAAAGGTCTGGAGTTTGTTCTACTTCCTCCCATCCACATAATTAATATGGATCAGAGGGAGTATTTGATTTCGAGGACACCCATATACCCTAGTTGTAGGGTGCATGTTGTGGTTGTTGAGGCCTTGCGTCAAAGATACATAGTACCTCGTTTTAATCTACATCTTTACCATTTGGACACCACTTCCGTTTTACCTCTCCATTTTGGATTCTTTTTTTATCTAGATGGAATTCAAATGCAATCTCTTTATCCCTACACATTCAATTTACCTTTATAAGAAAAATATATGGGCTTACACGGGCTGTACAATATATTAATCTTTTCATGATCGACACTTGCTTTATCATCTTAGCTGGGCAAACACTGAAGGTATGATAGCCTAACCACTATCACCATAACTTGTGTTATGGTGAAAACCAATCTGGTTAAAATATCTGTATACAAAAGATATGTTGGGAATCCATCTGTTGAAGTTCTTTCCATGGACAATGGTTGGATTGTTGACCTTTTTTTTCTTTTTTGAACAAAGCAAGGCACCAAAGGTGCCAAATTTCCATTCAGCTTGGAGAGAAATACAGGTATGTTACAAGGATTGTCGAGCTTATGCTGTGCAAAGATATTTGTGTGATGTTTTGTCCTCCCAAGGCTTATTTGTGATGTGATTTCTTCTCTTCACGCAAAATGATTGTTTTAAGACTTAGAATACTGATTTTGTAGTTTTTTCATAAAAAAGTTATATATATATGGAAATTTGTTCTTCCAATCAAGGCAAGGTGATAATTGGTTGATCTTCAAATTCGCATTAACCTCTATCTGTTTATTTCTTTGGCCATTTGCTAGGGTTACAGGCGGACGGTGTCACATCCCCAAACTTATAATTAGAGCTGCACAATTATTAAAGCAACAGGCCGCCGCGGACAACGTGGATGCGTCCGCTTGCATCCCTTTCCTTTTACTCGTACTAGTTTGTGAAATTCCGCTTGTCCTTTGCTTATCAACCTATGAATTTTGTCATGAAGTGGATGGAATTATGATCAAAGAACGCTTAGCTTGCAATAGCTTGAACTACGATTAGAAAATACTTTATTCTAGAAGTTGAAATAAATAACTCCGATGGATATGAAGTTGTACATGAGAAAGCTCTAATCTGCACGTCACACTTGGAATTACTCCCTTCTTCTCAATTGTCTCACTGTGTAATGTTTGGCTAAGTTTATAGAAAACAGCAACCAACACAATACCAAATTAACCTCTACTGTAAAAGGGAACTTTATTGGTTTCACTTCTATCCCTCCCATTGATACATGTCTCCCCTCATTAATGTTTTTTTCAAACCAACCCCCACCTCCTAATTTCCGGGTAAAGAAATCCCTTTGAAAGTAAGTAATCAACACAAGTTAAATAAATCGTCAATAGCAAGAAATCATTTGCAAGCAAACAACAAAATCAACTGACATAGTTATATGTACAAAATCTCAATCACGTTATATCTTTCCTTACCTTTTTGTCTCCTCGCAACATATCTCAATCTCAATGCAACCAAAAGTTTCCTACGTTGAACCACCAGAATAAACTTACCCCATTGCAACACACGAGTATTTAGCTAGTATTATTAATTACACAATTAAACTATGTTTTTATTTAATAATATAATGTCTGTTTAGTATTGTAGTTGTTGATAGCTTTTATCTCAATAATCTTGGTCAAAGTTTACACCATTTTATTGTAGAAAAAAAATTACAGAGCTTATTTCTGGAGACAGAGAAAGTAACATTTAAAGGGTGACTATCTAATCCGCACCATGATGCCCATAACTAACTTCTGAAAATGGATAACATTGCCAGATAAGAAAACCCTCAAAAGGCCATTTGTTATGAAATTTAGTAGACAGAATTGTGAAAATAAACACTTATAGACTGTAATGGATCGAATTGGGATGAGAAGCTGCATTTTTTTTTCGAAATGGAGGCAAAAGATTTGCCTCATCGATTAGAGGAGAAGAGAACAGAGTTACAAAGTGTTACAAAACACCGTGAACACGGCATGACAATTACTCGCGTAATACAATTTTCCCTAGTTTCTTTGCCCCTGCTGTAACCCAAATGTTGGCCTCATCTACAATATGCTTTAGGAGAATTGGCAACGGTTCATTTTTGTGGCGGAATACCCTAGCGTTCCTCTCATTACATATTGTCCATGACACCAACATGGTTAGAGAAGCCATGACGCGTCGCTCAGGATTGCTCGAATTGGTGCGCCTATCCCACCACTCCACAAGGGACTCTGCAAGGTGCCGGTCATTTGTGTCCATGTGTACTACACAATATTTATCGATGATCAAACGCCAAAGCCTAGTAGTGAAGCGGCATTTCACGAAGAGGTGGATGCCTGTCTTCTGTTCCCGTTTGTAGAGGGGGCATAGGCCACAATTAGCCCAACCACGCCGCGCAAGCCGGTCAGCAGTCCAAATCCGATCTTGCAGGGCAAGCCAGATGAAGAATTTGACTTTCGGGGGCGCCCACGCCTTCCCAACCATGAAGTCCTTGGGGGTGAGCGTCAATCCAAGGAACTACGCCTTGTACACGGTCGAAGCCGAGTACGAACCATCCATGGAGTGTGTCCATATAATGTCATCTTTAGAGTGCTCGTCGAGTTGGACATCATGAATGAGCATCGAGAGGGTAAAAAATTCACGGACGTGATGGGCAGTGATGACGGTGTCTCTTCTGATTCTGAGCATCCAAGCATTCTCCTTGAGCACCTCGCGCACATTCCAGTTCTTTCTCCTCGAGGCCTCGAAAATGTGGGGAGCAATTTCCTTGGGTTTGTGACCAAGCAGCCAAGGCGAGTCCCAGAAAGGCGTTTTGGCCCCATTGCCCATGACGATAGTCGTGGAGGCGTAGAAGAAATCATGGTCCTCCTCAGTGCAAGGGTTCCCCAACCCACCTAGAGCTTGCTCAGCTCCTTCCATTCATACCAGAGCCATCTCAGTCGCAAGGCACGAGCAAACTTGTCGGAGTTGAGAACACCTAGGCCGCCATAGCTTGGTGGTCGACATACAATGTCCTAGTTGACTTTGCATTTTGCACCTGTAGTTTTGTCCGAGCCGGACCATAGAAAAGCCCGCTCAATCTTGTTGAGGTTGTTGAGGGAGCCCTGTGGCACAATGAGGGGAGTGATGGAGTACACAACCAAGGAGGTGATGACTGAACGAACGAGGGTCGTGCGCCCAATGGTAGTGATGTTATTCCCGTCCCATGTGACCAATTTCCCGTCTGTCTTGTCCTCTAGGTATTGGAAGTCCACCCTCCTCAGCTGCCGTACTGAGAGCGGGAGGCCCAGATATCTGATTGGGAAGGATGCCCTCGAAGCCGGGATACTATGCAGGATGCGCACCAAATCAAGATTGGCGCATCGAATGGGTACCACTGAACTTTTATGGAAGTTGGTACATAGGCCCGTCACGTCGCCAAAGCCTTTTAAGATCAGAGCTAAATTGTCGATATCACTCTTAATTGGTGCCATGAAAACATCCACATCATCGGCATAGAGGGAGGTTCTCACCATGGCCCCTCATCCTCGGATCTTGTGTATGATGCCCTTGCGTGTTGCCAGGTCAAGAATCTTGTGTAGAGGGTCTATTGCGAGGACAAATAGGAGCGGCGAAATAGGGTCCCCTTGGAAAAAGACACATCCATGCTTGATCGGGGTACCTGACAGACCGTTGAGGAGGAAGCGCGAGGATGAGGAGGAGAATAGTGCAGCAATCCAATTCCGGAATTTATGCGGAAACCCCATACGTTGCAGAAGGTCCAGAACGTACTCCCATCTGACAGAGTCAAACACCTTTTTAATGTCGAGCTTGAACAAGAGGGACGGTGTCTTACACTTGTGTAGTCGGCACGCAAAGCTGCGAACATACATGAAATTATCATGAATGCTCCTTCTCTTTATGAACGCACTCTGCGCGTTGGAGATAAGGGTGTTCCTGTGTGGTGTAAGACGAAGGGATAGAAATGGTTCTCATGGAGGTGAAGCTGTACATGTGGAAGTTGTATTAACTTCTGAAAAACACATCCAACTAAAAGAAACATCTCCTGAAAAAAAATGTGGCATCTTTGAAAAAGGAAAAACCTTTTGAAAAGTTTCGTTATGAATTTTCGGGACTGTGAAAAGAGAACTCAGGTATTATAATAGCCCAAATACTTATAAGAGCATCTCCAACAGCCACCCAACGCACTGCGCGCTAAAAATTACTTTGTCGCGCGCCCTTTGCCTGGTTTGGCACGACCGGCAGCGTTGGATCCAACAGCCACGCTAAAATGCAGCGCACGCCGCTCTAGCAGCGCGCAAAAATGCAGCACGCATGACTCGCCATATATTGTATTTTGGACACAAAATGGATTTCAAACATTCAAAATGCAATGGACATGGCATATAAATTTCACACAAACAAGTTGATGAATAAAAGTTCATGCCCACAAGTTCATCCAACCAAGTTCAAAATGCAAACCAAGTTCATGACACAAACGGAAGACACATCAAGCCTCGTCCTCGTCTTCGTCCTCATCTTCCGAAGACGATTCTTCCTCCTCCGAAGATGATTCTTCCCCTCCTCATCATCATTGTCGCGTACCGCATCACGTGAAGCTCGGACGGTGTTGGCAAGATCTTCAATGGCATCTTCATGGGAAGGCGTGTGAGGCACACCGGAAGACATTCCTCCCATGGCGGCCGGAGGTGCACCCATGCCTCCCATGAGAGACGCAAAACTCATGCCTCCCATGGCGGCCATGGCGGCGGGAGGTGCTCCAAAGCCACCCATGCCTCCCATGGTCTTCATGGTAGCTCCAAAACCACCCATGGCACCTAAGCCGCCCATGGTAGCTCCGAAGCCACCCGTGCCTCCCACACCATGCTCGTACTTTCGGTGCGTCGACAATGCCCTCACCATGCTCGTCCACCTTGAACTCATTGGTTTGAGACCAATGCGAATTGTTGGAGCCAACACCCATAGTTGATATGTATGCATCATCGTCGAGACTACAAAATATATAAAACAATGCAAATAAGATATCTATATGTGTGCATTCAAAAAATAACAAGAAAAAAAGTTGGGAATTTTTTCTACCTTTGGGGCATATCGTCGAACACATTGTGCATGTCGGCCGCCGGCTCAACGAGTGAGCTCGCTGGCGCTTCGGTAGCCGCCGCGCCCGTCACACGCCCTGCAAGCTTCTTCCTCGACGCCTTTGAGGTGCCGGAGCCATCCGCCGCCTTGTTCTTCTTCGCGGATGTCTTGCCCTTCTTCAGCCGCGCCGCATTTGGGAGCTTCGAGGGGGGGGGGGGGCACGGGGCGGCGCCGGCGCGACGGCACCCGACGCCGAGGTCATCCGTGGCGGCATGAAGAGGCCGCGTGTGAGGCCGATGCTCGGAGGAGCTCCGAAGGAGGCGAGGCCAACGCTCCCCGCGTTAGGGTTTGCGGCGGTGGTGGCGGCGATGGTGGCGGCGGTAGAGGGGTCGCGGCTGTAGGATGGGGTGAGCGGGGTGCCGGCGCGTGCGTCCATCGGGTCTAGTTCGCCGGCGCCGGCGCGCGGGGGGCGAAGGTGGCACAGAGGAGAGAGTGCGGCACGAGCGCTCGTGTGTGCCTTGCGCTGAAGCGGGCGTCCTCAATACACAACGCGCGTTGGAGATTCGGACCGCGCGCCCAACTCCATATGCCGCGCGCGGTTATTGGACGCCCGCTGGAGCCACTCTACCGGTTGCGCGCGCGCTAAAATGGCCAAATTTACGGCGCGACGCTTGTTTAGCGCGGCTGTTGGAGATGCTCTAATAGATGAAACTAGGATGAGTCCCGCGCAAAAATAGAAAGTACAATGAGAAAGCGCATATTGGGATGCCGGAGCCGTCCGCCGCCTTGTTCTTCTTCGCGGATGTCTTGCCCTTCTTCAGCCGCGCCGCATTTGGGAGCTTCGAGGGGGGGGGGGCACGGGGTGGCACCGGCGTGACGCCACCCGCCGCCGAGGTCATCCGCGGCGGCATGAAGAGGCCGCACGCGAGGCCAATGCTCGGAGGAGCTCCGGCAGAGGCGAGGCCAACGCTCTCCATGCTAGGGTTTGCGGCGGCGGTGGCGGCGGTGGAGGGGTCGCGGCTGTAGGATGGGGTGAGTGGGGTGCCGGCGCGTGCGTCCATCGGGTCCAGTTCGCCGACGCCGGCGCGCGGGAGGCGTAGGCGGCACAGAGGAGAGAGTGCGGCGCGAGCGCTCGTGTGTACCGCGCACGGAAGCGAGCGCCCCAAATATATAACGCGCGTTGGCAATTCGGACCGCGCGCCCAACTCCATATGCCGCGCGCGCGATTATTGCGCACCCGCTAGAGCCACTCTACCGGTTGCGCGCGCTAAAATGATCAAATTTACGGCGCGAAGTTTTGTTTAACGTGACTGTTGGAGACGTTCTAATAAATGAAACTAGGATGAGTCCTGCGCAAAAATAAAAAGTACAATGAGAAAGCACATATTAATTAGCTTTCGCAAAAATTAAAAAGTGTATGTCAAGAGTGGGATTTGAACCCACGCCCTTTCGGACCAGTACCTGAAACTGGCGCCTTAGACCAACTCGGCCATCTTGACTTGATGACACATCTTTGCAATCTAACTTAAAATTCCGTCAACTTTTTAGCAGCAAACCCTAACATAGTTTCGGATCTCCATTTTTTTGAGAATTTCAAACCCAGCTACTCGTACTACAAACCACAATGTTTCTGTGCTACAATCACAGACACCAACAGACCACAGTACTACGACGCAGAAACTCCCGTCGCCGTGAAAAATTCAAGCGAGAGAGTTCACCGGCGACAGCGCGCGCTCAAGCACGCCTTCCTCCCTCCGACTGCATCCCCACCCCACGCCGTCTCTGCCCGCCACCGTCTGGATGCCTCCACGCCTCCCCTGCCCCGCTCACATACGCGCGCTCTCCGCCGCCCCGGCCTCCGCGGGCCGAGCCGGTGCCCCCCACCTGCTCGACGGAGTGCCGCGCCCGGACCGCCTCGGGCGGCTCCCGCCCGAGCTCGCGGGCCTCGTCGGCTCGCGCGCCGCGGGGCACACGCCCAGCCAGTTCGCCTACGGGAACGCGCTCGCGGCCTGCGCCCCGGCCGGCGGCGCCGGAGTCGCCTTCGCGGAGCAGGTCTACTGCGCGGCCTGGAAGGACGGGCTCGCGGGCGACGCCTACGTCTGCAGCGGCATGGTCGACCTGCTCGCCAAGAGCGGCCGCCTCGGGGACGCGCTCAGGGCGTTCGCGGACGGCGACCGCGGGAGCGCGGTCTGCTGGAACGCGGTCATCTCCGGGGCCGCGCGCAACGGCGAGCACGGGCTCGCCGTCGAGATGTTCGGCGACATGGCGCGGGGCTCCTGCGAGCCCAACTCGTTCACTTACTCCGGGGTCCTCAGCGCCTGTGCGGCGGGCGCCGAGCTGTGCGTCGGGAAGGCGGTGCACGGGCTGGTGCTTCGGCGTGACCCTGAGTACGATGTGTTCATTGGAACGTCGATTGTTAACATGTATGCGAAGTCAGGTGATATGGTCGCTGCAATGAGGGAGTTCTGGAGTATGCCGGTCCGGAATGTGGTTTCCTGGACCACCGCCATCGCTGGTTTCGTGCAGCAGGAGGAGCCAGTAGGTGCTGTTCGGTTGCTCAGAGATATGGTGCGGAGCGGCGTGTCGATCAACAAATACACGGCTACTAGCATCTTGCTCGCCTGCTCCCAGATGGACATGATACGAGAGGCTAACCAGATCCATGGAATGGTCATAAAGACAGAGCTGTACTTGGATTACGTTGTCAAGGAGGCTTTGATCTGCACATACGCTAATGTTGGGGCTATTGAGTTGTCCGAGAAGGTGTTTGAGGAAGTTGGTAGAGTAAGCAACAAAAGTATCTGGTCGACCTTTATATCTGGGATTAGCAGCTATAGCTTGCCGAGATCAATTCAGCTGTTGATGAGGATGTTTCGTCAGGGTCTAAGACCAAACGACAAATGCTATGCTTCTATTTTCAGTTCTGCGGACTCGGTTGAGGTTGGCAGACAGCTGCATTCGTCGGTTATAAAAGACGGGTTTGTTCATGGTGTTCTTGTGGGAAGTGCACTCTCCACCATGTACTCCAGAGGTGGTGAAATGGAAGATAGCTACAAGGTCTTTGAACAAATGCAGGAGCGGGACGAGGTCTCATGGACTGCAATGGTTGCTGGTTTTGCATCTCATGGCCATTCAGTTGAGGCATTCCGACTGTTCAGGAATATGATTCTGGATAATCTTAAGCCTGACTATTTGTCGTTATCTGCCATTCTTTCAGCTTGTAATGGACCAGAATACTTGCTCAAAGGGAAGGAAGTTCATGGACATATTCTTCGTGTCTACGGAGAAACTACATCTATTAGCACTTGTTTGGTTTCCATGTATTCCAAATGTCGACAAGTACAAACAGCTAGAAGAATTTTTGATGCAACTCCGTGCAAAGATCAGGTCATGTTCTCTTCAATGGTATCTGGATACTCTACAAATGGTTGCACCGACGAGGCAATCTCACTATTTCAGCTTATGATGGCAGCTGGTTTTCAGATAGATAGGTTCATTTGCTCATCTATCCTTAGCCTATGTGCTAATATAGCAAGACCGCTCTATGGAAAACTATTACATGGGTATGCAACTAAGGCAGGAATACTGTCTGATCTATCAGTAAGTAGCTCACTTGTGAAGTTGTACTCCAAAAATGGCAACGTGCATGATTCTCGTAACGTTTTTGATGAAATAAATTCCCCAGATTTAGTTACTTGGACAGCTATAATTGATGGATATGCTCAGCATGGAAGTGGTCAGGATTCTTTGGAGATGTTTGATTTGATGATTAGGCGTGGAGTGAAACCAGATAATGTTGTACTAGTGAGTATTTTAACTGCTTGCAGCCGTAATGGTTTGGTTGAAGAAGGCTTTAACTACTTTAAATCTATGAGAAACGTGTATGGGCTTGAGCCTGTGTTACATCACTACTGTTGTATGGTCGACTTACTTGGTCGATCTGGGAGGCTTGCAGAGGCAAAAAGTTTTATTGAGAGTATGCCTATGAAGCCTGACTTCATGGTATGGAGCACACTGCTTGCTGCTTGCAGAGTTCATGATGATGCTGTACTTGGACGATTTGTAGAAAATAAGATACGTGAAGATAATTATGACTCAGGCTCTTTTGCAACTCTGTCAAACATTCTAGCAAATGCTGGAGACTGGGAGGAAGTAGCGAGAGTCAGAAAATCATTAAAGGGCGGCAAGAAAGAGCCTGGATTGAGTATGGTGTAAAAAGTGAAGTGGTCAAAGTGTTTTATAAATAAAACAGGAATGCAGCACAATACATTGACTGAGATGAAATAATGACATCATCTCGGGGAATTTGGAAAAGAGGGCCAGTTGGTTACATGTAAGCAATGTGCAATGGATATCATTGGTATATAAGATAAACTGTTGGGCCTTTACACTGTTCACCAGATTTTGCATTAGTAATAATTGTTTAAAACCTGTTAGGGATCTGATTAGTGACATTTGTTCCTGATCATGGAGAAGACTTTATGCCTATCTAAATTTGCACTGACAATACAACCGAGTCAGGCTCTTTGCTGAACTTAATTCGTCATTCACTTTATGAATTTTGGCATGTAGGGCACACTTCTAATTCTCTGGGAAAGTATATGTATTCATTATACTGAAGCATTCAATACATACAACTGAAGCTATTTCTCTCTCTATTAGCCTATCTTCTGTACAGATGGGTACGATTCACAAAGTATATACCGAGCAGAAAATGTACAAGGGCAATTGCTAACAGAAACGCTAGCAAATGAAGGTTGCTCTTCTTGTTGTATTATCTAACTATTTATATATTTTTTCCATTGAGCAGCTATTGGACATCTCCGGGGGTGGCAGGGGGACAATTGAGAGATTCACATGGCACATTGGATATCCAATCATCCGAAGAATGTACCCCCAAATCAAAGGGGAATTTTATTTTTGGTTGAACTTCATACTCATTGCCCGTAATGTATCCATCGTCAGGTTTTCTTGTATATGGATCTTCGTCCCTATTTCCAATACCTCCATTTGTGTCTATAACCCAATCAACTGCATAGCCGTTGCACTGTTCAGGCTGTTCAAACTCTATCTCTGGCGAGGCTTCATTCATGCTATTGATTATTCCAGGGGCTATGCTGAGAAGCACGGCATCTGATGACCTCTGCAGGGTCTGTGTTTCAAATGGAAAGATGATTGGACCGCTATGGATGTCTTTGTCTGATATATGAGTTAAAGACGGGCCGCGGTTGAAATTTATGACTCTACATGAAGAGCCATTTTGTGAACTGTTGGGCTTCTGCTGCTGCCGCTCATGAAAGTAATGCTGGCTATTGAGCCGATTCACAGGTATTGCAACTTCTGCTGAGCAAGAACTTTCGAAAGCAAAATGTGAAGCTTGTATGGACTGCAGGGCAGATAGGAGATCTGGCTCTATTCTTGCAGTTGACTGAGGACCCCATGAGTGGGATAGTGCTCTTTGTGCCATTGAACTAGGCTTTTTGAATATCCTACAAATAGCCCAGGCATCCTGCCATCAGAAGATATATATCAGATATCGAGATATTTGTAATTTTAGTGCTATAAGTAAATATTCTGAATAAGAGGCGTACATTGGCTGGAATATTTTTGTCTATCGGTACTTTAGGAAGTGATGGATCAGTTAGTGAAGGAAGCCTGAACTCATGCATCATCCAGTCAGTCTTGATCCCTTTTGCTGCTCTCCCTTTATAAAAGACAAGGGACTTCTTTAGGCCTATGCACTTGGTTCCCTCGGAGGAGTAAATGGGCCTATCAGTTCCTGTTGCTTTCCAGAATCCAGCTCCTGTGACTCTATTTGGTCTAGCACTATTACGGTACTTCCGGTCCCTTGGGCAGTAGAAATACCATTCTTTTTCCCCAGAACTTGCAAGTTCTAAGCAAGAGCAAGATAATCAATATAACATTAGGTAAGTAAAGGCGAACAATTCAAGGCAATGAAGTAATGTTTACAGATATTTAAGGAGGATAACTATATCTATTTGGTTTTCTGATGAGAAGATTCTTAACTATGTATGAAAATAGAATCTATTTTTTATGTGACTTTTGCTATAATTATGCTTACTATTGTATTTTGAACACGTTGCATGCATACATAATGGATATGCACAATCTCACATCTTCTGTGCTCCGTCTGAGTATGATATGACCTTATTTACCATGACCTCTGGTTTACCCATTGCTAGAAGATTGCCCAACTTGTATTAAGAGTAAAACTTTGTATTGAAGTGGATCAGAAATCACCAGTTCTCTCTCTTGCTCGTTTCAACTTGCATATAGGTTAACTATGAAGACTGTATCTTTGTGCTGTAGTTTCCCAAAGTAAGGATCAGTTTCTATAGCTAAAAGCCGAGCAGAAATGTTCAGGTTACATAGTGGATATTGACACAGGAGGCATGACCTTATCTTCCATGCATTATTAGGCAGAAACAAGATGGCGAGTGTGGAATAATTTCGAAATTCTAACTCATCTCTAATTGTGGGGCATAATATCTGGTGTCTGCATATTACTAGAGAGAGAGAGAGATGTCTTCCATTCATTCTGTTGATGGATAAATCGAAAATTGCATATGCTGGCATTTATTTGGTTATTTGCAGCTAAAGCCTTTACAAGATCAAAGTTCCTTGTTGCTCCATTCAGTAACAAAGAAGAACAAATCAAATAAAAACAATACAGAGAAGATAGCAGCTTACTTGGGAGATCCCATGGGTCATATTTGTAGATGTCCAGCTGCCTGATGAGCTCAATGGAAAGGGGTTTCTGCTGAATCTTTCGCTTGAGATAAAAACCTACCAGCTCTTCATCTGTCGGATGAAACCGGAAACCAGGCAGAAGTACTTCCTCTGATTTGTCCATATCACTTCTCTCATCCATGACTAACAAGGGTGAAACCTGATACAGGTTACACTGCTCTTGTATTACCTATATGGATGTAGTGTATGGTTTTAGGGTCCAAGTTGCTGAGGTGAAGACAAACTCACGAAGCTGTCTCTCTAATACAATGCAAGGACTTATCAACTATGCACAGTCTACTATTTATATCCCTTGTTTGTGGTTTTGTGCTTGTGCAAAGATGGCAAAACTCTTACTGACAGTTATCTAATATGGTACAGGAATTTATCAACCCAGAAAAAAAAACAGAGATGCTTGATGGACCTAAATATATGGGAAAGAACAAATAGAAGACGAAGGTATCATGTGTAACTTGAGGATATGAGGTAGGAAACTAGTACTTATATAACTACTGTGTAAGATTAACTATTTTTCTGTTAGATTTCTAGGCTCCTATTATATGCCTTGTATTCCGGGTCATAAATGATAGTCGGCAAGAAATTACAGCTGCTTAAACATGACTAGATGAGGCCCACAACTCTGAAGTCCCCCTTCCAATAAGATAATATTTTATTCAGTCTCCTTTTGAATCTATTGGATTTATTTAATCAAGGATTAGTATCTCAATGAAGACAAGCCTGGCAACATAAATGGGGATTATTTGTCCCTTTCGCACCTAAATTATGATCTAGGACACCCTAAACAACCCCTAAAAAATATTCATAAACCGTAGTAGCATCATTTCTTTTATATATTTGTCAGTTTCATAGAAATCAGGTATGGTCTGAACAGTTTCTTTAGTACTCCCTCTGTTCATAAATATAAGATGCTCTAACTTTTTAGTGAATGGATGTATATAGACATGTTTTAGTGTTTGTTCACTCATTTCAGTCCGTATGTAGTCCATATTGAAATATCCAAAACATCTTATATTTGTGGACGGAGCCGGAGGGAGTACGCTTTGGAAGCTAAACACTTTCAAATACATCAACACCACAATCCAGGATTTATTCTTGCTAGATTAATTTTCTTGAAGAATACCAATACATATTCTTCCATTCTCTGGTTTAGAAAAAAATCCCTTGTATATAGAAAAGATATCTTTTCTGACTACACATCATTTTCAGCACATATACGCTACTACGCTTCTGGTTGCATTCGAGATTTACTTTGCATAAAAAAATCCTTTTCTTTTACGGAATCCTTTCTCACCGCTGTCCAATTTGTTCTCACTAGGATGATCCATTTTGCACGTACTGTGCAACGGTTAGCTTATTTCTACTGTTAACATCATTGAAGGAAATTTGGATGAAAGTTGATGTGACAACAGCTGTACACGTACCTATGAATTTGTGATTGCTACTTTTTGTTCTTAACCTGTGCAATAGCTTAACTGAAAAGGCAGGGTAACTGTTAAAAAAACTGCATTGTGTATTTCAGGAAACCTTCATGCCCAGTTGATGTCATTAAAAATTAATCCTCGTCATCTCTTGACAATGATAGCCTTAGCAGTATAATTGCCTTCAGTTTTCTACCAAGAATCGTATAACTCAATGCAAACTGTTGTTGCATATATCAACTTTTATTTCACAATCAGTCATTGTCGTAGAATCAATCTCAGCTTGCTTGAGTCCTTTATCGTATGTTCTGGTCCATCACCAATTGTATACAGTTCATTGCTCATTATTTTATAAGATCCTATTTTTAAGTATCACAGAATTGTGAACATCATTTAGCATAGTTAAATATGATGACTTGGTCATACATGATCTTGTACAGCCTCTCTTTCTGTCAAAGGTATCCCGATTTTTTTTCCCATGCTACTTTCTGTATCATCTTTCCTGTGCTGAATCAGGTGACAGAATAACCATGCCAACGGTTTAAAGACAAGATTTTGGCCATGTTACAACTTACAAATAACTAGTACCAAAAAGGTCTCGGAAATATCCCATGCCTCCCCCATTCCAGGCAGGATATTATCACCCAATCAATTCCATGTTTTTGAAAACAAAACATGATCGCGTTCGCAACTCTTGTCTTCTACCATGATCCATAATGGGAGATGGTTTGGGTGAACTCTTCAAACACATACCATCTCCATATCCTTGTCGCATCCTTGCTTTGTAGTTCTTGGAGCACCAGAACGTTCTTGCCAAATGTGCATTATCTTTGTTTATTGCCTAACTTGCGGGTTGGATTTTGCCTTTTCCAACTTTTGTGAACTTGCTAAAAATAGAGCACACACCAACAAATGCATGTTTAGTACTCTGCAATCTACATTATGGTACCATATCTTCCAACGTGTGCTAGATTTTGTATTGAGGGTTGTATCCTCTGCTTGTTTGATAAGAAAAGGAGTCCCAACTTTTGAGTCTTTGGGAATATCGAGCCAAATGCATGTCAAACTATAGTTCTGGAAATTTGTAGCCAAAGCGTGGCATCGGAAAGCTTACAGATGTTCCATCTCATATATCTTAGGAGCATATAAAAACAATCTCTTATATCTTAGGAGCATATAAAAACACTTACTGTGAAATGCGACGAAATTTGACCGTTTCATCTTAACAACTCTGCCCTGGATTGCATTCACATTTGCAAAGTAGTTAAATACGAGTCATTAGTGTTGAAGTGTATATGTGTATTGCGCAGCTCTTTGCATCGGCTTAGACTTTTCTTTGCGTTGGTTAATGCATACATCTTAACATGGTATCAAGGCCCGGGGAAAATATCAGGTGCTCCTGGAGCACCTAAGCCGTGTGAGCTCGGCCGTTGGATCTCAGATCCAAGAGCTCCTGTGAGATGACAGATATTTTTACAAAAAAAAAATCCTTCAGGAGTCTGCAAATTGTGCGCAAGTACAACAGCTACAGCAGCTCCTTGAATGCCGTTGGATCTGAGATCCGACGGTCCAAGATTCAGTATCAGGGGAGCACCTAAGCTCCTGTATCACAGGATACTTTCCCGCAAGGCCTAGTCTCTGAGTCTATTTATGTGTTGACTTTCTGCGTCACACGTGAAAGAGGGTGTTAAAGTGTATATGTGGATTGACTAGCCCTTTTCATCAGTTCGAACTTTTGATTGCGTTGGCTAGTGCATGAAGCTTAACAATTAGAGCTGACATTAATCATGTACTCCCTCCATCCTAAAATACTAAAATTTAATACTAAGTTAGTACTAACATTACTAAGGCAGCGACACTTATTTTAGACAGAGGGAGTAATTTTTAGGAAGGAAATGAAAAATCAACTTCAGTTTTTTATGCATTCCTTTTCCTACAACCCTTTTGAGCAAATATGTGGTGCCAACAAAACATGTCCTGCAAATCTACTACTATCTTAGAAGGAGCATTTTTCATGCATCCTCATCATTTGTTTGTCCATGCACACTACATAAGTTACATTGCACGGCCTCCATTTTTTTTGACTGAAACGGACTGGCCCAGAAAGCAACATCTGACCTCCAGATAGTATAATGAAGCTGTTAACATCATTCTCTTTACTTGAAAGAAGTTACTAGATAGGACAAGCCAGAGCATGTCAATCATGTAGCATAGAAAGAACAACTTGGTGCATACCTGCAGTTCCCTCCATTCACACAGTACATCCATAAGAAAGTAATAATAGAAAATCCCAGTGAGATAGATTTATTGGTATAAGTTTACTTAATGCACCTAGCATGGTATGAACATCCATTGCCTACTTGCAAGGAAGAACCATTGAGTCAACCTGAAAGCTACGTACAAGTGCAATGCATTTCCTATAGCAATAACCGGATTGAACATTTTCCACCACATAGGTCGGCAGTAGTATGAAAGGAACCATACACAATCATATTTGTTAAGACATCTTATAGACCATACATTGCGTGCCTTACCCAGATAAGATCATACACTAAGTGGCCGAATAAAGGAAAGTTCATTGTTCTTCCAGATCTTTTTGCAGAAGCTACTCAAGGATATGCACAAAGCTGAAATCCAGTCGGTTATAAAGCCTTCAAGATGCCCCCAATAGCTCCTTGATATCATACCCTTGCAACTGAAGCAATAAAAGATCATAATGTCAGTTACATAGGAAGAAGGGACCATGAATTGGCTGCCCCCGCTCATGTGCAATATTCTGCATGTTAATCAACCCATAATTTCCTTAGCATTTTGATCCAGCAAATTACTGACACAGATGATAAGATGTACCTGGAGAAAGGTTAGCAGTAGTATAACTCCCGAGTTCCAAAATGCATGTATTGTAATAGGAGCTAGAAGATTGCGAGTTTGAGCATATGTAAACCCTAGTGCAACACCTGCGGACCATTCAGAAAATTTGTATCAATATAATGGTTAAACTGATAATTTGTCCCGACGAAGACACCACTGACAACAAATGCCAGTGACTGTTGTCCTTGGGCTGAATTACACAAGTGTTGCATGTTGTGCCTGTTATTTGTTTCATCGCAACTTGAGCTTTGGTTGTCACATTTCTGTAGCCAGTTTTGGCTTCTTTCTTTAGAAGAGAAGACCACAGTTAGAACCACATAACGGTTACACCAGATGCAACAAACACAGTGTACAGCTGACGCTGAATATTGTTCACATTGGGATAACTACCACCTAATTTGATCCTTAAGACTTGGGACTAACTGGGAACTAACTCAAGTCCTATACCACCTCTTTCCTATTTACCCTGAACTGCTGCCCCACCACCAATTTCCTGCTACCAGATAGACTGATATGGGGACTTAATTATCTGTAACATGAAGCTTCCCTAAAGATGCGCGCACTGGACTCGCTACTGGTGGCAGGGCACCATGCAACTGCTGGTTCGCCCCAATATGGGGAAGTCCACAACAGCAGGTCAGCAGCATCCCATACAGCAACATGGACCGTATGGCAAAGTTTGTCGGCAACTAAGTTTGTTCATGCACCGATGGCAAAAATGGAATTGACCTGGTTTTCTACTTTAGTTCTAAATCTCCTAGAAAATTACCAAGTACAAATAGTTGTGGGAATTGATCAGGTGTCAAATGAGCGAAGGCAAATACAGCAGCGCTGAGAATCACGCAGACTGGAGTAGGAAACCTGTACCAAAAGCAAACTATTCAATACACCAACATGCAAAACTGCAAGCTCTAGAAAAAATAAATACAGCATCAACTTTTACCACTTAGTCAAGGACACCATTAGAAATCCTCGGAACACAGTCTCCTCCAGAATTGGTGCTAGAACTCCAGTAATCCCCACCAAATAGGCAGTGCTACCAATTTTAAAATTTGAAAAAAATTAAGTTCTGCTAGCCTGGTGTATAGACAGCCGGCAACTAAAACACAAAAACTAGTGAGATGCTACCTGAGAGTTGATGAGCCAATTAGTGGTAGTAAAAGGACCAGTGAGTCCTTCTGCAATAACAAAGAGAGAGTCCAGAAATAGATCAGTAGTCATGCAATAGTATCCATTAAATGGGTTAACTGCAATTGTTGTACAACATATAGGTATAAAAAATTCTGAACATCCAAAACTATAAGGCATCTCAGATAAATCAATTGCCAACCGAAAATAAGAGAAGCTATGTTTCCAAATGTTTAACAACATAGCTCTCTGTTCTAGCAAATGTATCTTTTGATTTGACAATCGTTTCGTACTAACTCCAACGTATATGACAGTCTATTTTTTGACAGAGAACATATAGAACAGGCTCAGAGTTATGAACATATTGAGCTAGTCTTGCATGGGTAAAAGTGATTACATAAAGCTAGGCTCAAGTGGGCTTAAGATACATCAAAAGATTGGCCATATGAAAACAAAACAGATTCTTACGAAGAACTTTACATTTGGCATATTCTGAACTGTCCAACAAAATACTTTATTTACCATATTACTTTTCAATGAATAAATCGGGGTGCAAATTAAAGGTGAATGGAGTCAGACCAGTGTAAGTCTGTAAGGTGACAGAATTTTAAGGAGCAACGGTTAATAGATGACGATGCACAAGAAAAGTCTGTCTGTTAAATGCATATCACATAACAGAGCCTGACCTCTCTCTCTGGAGGTGCACCATTCAGATAGCTCATGGCAGCTCCAACTAAAGCAATGGAAATGACTGCACCAAAGAGGCCAATACCAGCCCAGAGAAGCCAGCCATTTTGCAGCTTGAATGGTTCTTTAACATCTGGTAGGTCAAAATTACAGTGTCAACTTACTCCCTAACAGAAAATCATACAAATAATCTTTGTCCTTGACTTAAGTGTTAAAAGCAGCATTCATGAAAAAGAGGAACTCTTAAATTCATTGTTACAAGGAAACTCCAGTTGCAGTAAATAACAGACAACACTTCTGACAGTTGAAAAAAGTAGTCTACAAGAAAAAATGCACCACTCTCTTTGCACAAGATCGAATGAACTAAAAGTAAGCATATTAATAGGATAATGTCCTGACCGTAACGGAAGACATCATCAGGGAATGGTCGGAAGGTATTGGTGATGCTAAATATAACACCAAGCACAACAGCAGTCACGCTACTGCATAAGACAACAAAAATAAACAGAATTGAATATTTTTGAAATGGGCAATATCCATCCTTTAGTATATACACAGTACCAGAAAAAGTATCAAGGAAGAATAGATCCATACAGTTGTCCGAGGAACAGTATTTCTGCCTTCTCATCTATGGTTGCTCCCGCGGCTGAATACCCTACGTATTGCAATATCGACTGCTCAACCAATCCTGTCAGAGCAAAGCTGTCTAAAGAACGCTCAGGATACTTTCTTAGGGTTAACCATGCCTCTAAAACTGCAAATGGACATCACCGACAACCACAACCAGCATGCATATACAAGACACTTCTTTGAAAATAACTATCCGGCGTGCAGGATAAGAGTACCTTACTCCACAGCCCACCATGCTGAGCACAAGAGTTTGCCACTCCCATGGCACATCCCACCGGCGAAGGATGGGCCACTCGCTCGAATCCTGCTTACATCCAAATTACGCAACAAAGTCTGATTGTCAGCAGGGCAACATCAGAAAGACAGGGATATTCAGTCCTACTAGAATTCAGTGATGTTTCCATGGCAAGATAGTATCGTTGCACTTGCACATAGATTGATGTTTCGCCGATACATCGGCCACATTTTCTATTGATGCACTGGACGTTTTCAAGAAGCTAAATTCTGCACCAAGCAACAAGAAGCACTGCTGCTAGGTGCCTCCGTAGGGTAGGGCATCAAGAAATGGATCACCTTATCGGAAGGCGGGGGAGGATTGTTGTAGGATAAGCACGCGAAGTCTCTGCCGCTCCTCGAGCTCCTGCTCCACCGGCCGGTCTCCGGCGGCCGCAGCAACCGCTGCTGAGCTCCTGCTGCTGCCGCTGAAGCTGCTAGGCGGCCAGTTCTTGGGGTGGGGAATGGCCTCCTGTGCTTGGAGAGGAGGAGGGATCTGCATGGGAGCGGCCGGAGGAGGACAAGAGAGGGCGGTGACGCCGACGTGGAGGCCATCGGGAAAGGGGCGCACTTCTTTGCTGTCCTCTGCTCTCTCTGCTGTCTGCTCGCTGGGGAAGAAAGCCTCACGGCCTCGTGGGGATAAGGTGAGGACCTGTTTGTAAATCGGATAAAATGCAAGTGCAAAGCCAGAAAACGTAGACTGGAGACCCTTTCGTTTACTAATCGTATAGCTTGGGGTCCAAATTGCAAAGTGACACACGCCCGTTCTTTTCTCCTACGAGACGCCTCCGCGCTAGTGGCAACGGCGGCGGCGATGGCGACGTCGGCGAGCACGTCCGGCGAGTGGCTGAAGGGCGCCCTGCAGGAACTGAGGGGCCGCACGGGGAGCGCCCTGGAGCTCGACGACGGCCTCATCTCCGGCCTCGTCTCCTTCTGCGAGCTCGCGCCTCCGCCCGACGCGGCCGACTACCTCGCGGTCCGTGCCCCCCGCCACACACCCCTCCGTCACCGGAACGATAGCTTATAGCGCATGATCCATATCGCGTCGCGCTTGGCCTTCTGATTTGACCTTGCTGCGCGTGTGTGCTCGTTTGGCGCGGCGGCCTGATCTGCATCCGGTTTGGGGCTTTCTCAGATTAGGGTTTGTGCGGTTTTTAGTAAATTTGGATGATGTTAGGATCGGTTTCATGTTAGATCAACCTTCAGAGTTTGAAGATAGTTGTTACTAGTAGTTTCGATAGTCTGGTTGCTGCATTGTGCCACCACCAGTTTGCTATTTCGGTTGAGGGTTTTCTGTCGGTTTTAAACTGATGAATGATCAAATAGATTTTTGTGCGGCGAGTGGAGAACATGGTGCTTAAAGAACCATATCATCATGAATTCCATTCTGCATCTTGATGTGCTGTTGTGAGTATGTTTTGGGCATCTTATCAATTCTATTGCTTAATATGCATGTGTGCATGTTCACTGGCAATGTAGAGCTTGAGACGTAGTTACATATTCAAGGGAAACTTAGACTAGTGCATAATTAGCCTGGCCTTGTCTGGCTGATCAGATTGATGCATGTATTGTGGTGTATGGTGAAAATGTTTTGCTTTCTTTTGAGCATGTCACATTGACTATTGGTTTGGCAGTGCATCTGCATATCTTTTGTGGAGCATCTCGAATATAGTTGAAAGGGTGACCTGGACACATTCAGCCCAAATACCAGCATCATCAAACTAATGTGTGCCTTTGACATCCGTGTCACTGTAGTCTTGCATTAAATTTTCTCAATTGGGCGTTGTGCATGGCTTTCTCAAATTGTATGTGTGTCCATTTTATGTTATAAAGGAGCTCTAGTTCCATTTTTTAATTCGTTTGGAGTTGTACTTGTACATGCTCCAGACTGCTTCTTCTAAATGACACCACTATTTATCAGCTTATCATGTTTCATATTATGCACACGCCATGAATGTGGAAACTACTGTTGCTTAGGCGAAGTAAAATGTTGATCGTTCTGTGTGATCAATTCCGCAGAATATTGTTGGAGCAGAAGCTGCGCAGGACCTCATTCAGGAGTACTTGCAGAGGAGGGGCTACACTGATCCCTCAAAAGGAGCTGGAAGCTCGCAGTCTTCTAACCTTCAGCCTTATTTGAAGCCATCTGCTGATGCAGCAACTGCCCAAACAAAGAAACAGACACGTACACAAAAAGATCCAGCATCTTCTTCTAGTCAGAGTTCCAAGAGTCAATCAGATGCTGCTGAGACCCATGTTGCCTCCAAGAGAGGTCCAAAAAAGAAGGGAGGAAAGGTCATCTCTCTTGCTGAGGCAGCAAAGGGTTCTATTGTCTTCAAGCAGGGGAAACCTTGTTCATGCCAAGCACGGCTGCACAATCTTGTTAGCAACTGCTTATCATGTGGAAAAATTGTGTGTGAACAAGAGGGCGAGGGACCATGTAGTTTCTGTGGCTCACTTGTCTTGATGGAAGGTAGTACATATGCGGGTTTAAGTGATGTTGGAGTTCCTCTTTCGGACACAGAAGTTGCAGCTGAAGCTTATGCAAAGAGGCTTGTTGACTATGACAGAAACTCTGCGGCAAGAACGAAAGTTTATGATGACCAAAGTGACTATTTTGAAATGGAAGGAAATAGTTGGCTCTCATCTAAGGTAATCGATGTTTGATTGTTTCTATTTCACTGTTCCATCTCATCCCTTGTGGCTCATACTCATACACATCTACTCATTCCGACTCTTTCCCATTTGTTGATCTTTACTGTGCTTTATTTTAGTGATTAAGTCATACCGAAAACTGTTTAGCTATTAAGCCACCTAGCCATAACGTGAAAATTTATGTTTATATTTTTTATAGGATTTATTTATGCAAATGTATTTTTCTTTTATGCTCAGAATCAGCCCATTTCAGCAATCAACTCTAGAGTCATTTACTCCTAAAAATTATGCATATATCATCTTTTTATGCATATATACATATGATAAAATATGTAATTTGATGAATTAGACAATAATAGGATGTGTGTGTGTGTGACTGTGAGGATATTGAAAAGCCAGTTGTTCTAATTGGATGATATATACAAGAAAATTTGTCGCAGTAATCTATTTCTCCCGCTTCAGGAAAAGACAAACCTAAAGAAGGTGCATGACGAAGCTCAGGATGCAGCAGAAAAAAAAAAGGGGAAAGTGACTGTCACGTTTGATTTGGTGGGCCGTAAGGTAGTAACTCGTTCCTGCAGGCTTGGTTCACAGTTTGGAAGCTTTCAATAAGAAAAGAAACATTTCGATGCCGATATAATTTTGCAAGTATCTTCTGCAGGTAATTTTGAACAACGATGAAACCGCAGAGTCGGAATCTGACCAAGGGATCATGAGACCACTAGAACAGAAGCATCAGGTTCAACGCATACAGCCCAGCCCCTCGATCAGAGAGCAGCCAGTCTTCATTGAAACAGGACCTGTGAAGCCGAGAACCGACAGGGTAAAACAGAGCAAGAAGCTCGGAAAGAATGGCTTGTGCCTAGAGGTAACCGGAAGGGTGCAGCATGATGACAAGGATCCCCAGAGCTTTCTTGGTGGCAAGATGAAGAAGGGTGATCATCTCGCGTACAGTTCCTTCGGTCAAGTTCGTGAAGGTGATGACTATGAGTGCTCCGTTGATTTTGATTGAGCATTAGCTGCCAATTTTGATGCGCTCGAGTACCTTCACATTGTACTTAATTATCCCATTTCATACGGGTTGGATTGTGTTATCTTGGAAAGGCTTGCTTTGCGATCAGATCATTCAACCAAAGTTGTCAGATCGGGTAGGTTTTGAGGGGTCTTGAACCTATTAAGTAGAAGATGGAGCACAGAGCTTAAAAAATGATGACCCTAAATCCAAATATTTTATCAGTAATGTTGACTTGTTCTGGCCAAAGTATGTTCTTGATCAGCGGACTCTGTAGTGCTATCTGTACAATTTTGCACTTTAAAACAGCATTCGGAAAACAGCAATGACGCCATATCTTTCTTGAATTTCACTGGATAATTTACAGGCAAACTCTTGCATTGTGTACCCCTTTTTTTAGAACCACCCATCTGGCATTTTATTCCTTCATAATCCGATCATATATGATTGAACAGGCTCAATTAGAAACTACTTCCTCCGCTTCATAATGTAAGACGTTTTTTAACAAACGGAGGAAGTATAAAGGTGAGCTGCCACACTGGTCTCCCAAGTGTAGACAAATTAAATCCGTGAAAACTTGAAAAATGAACTGATGCTAGCCTAGTCAATGAACGATCTCGTGGTAAATACTTGTACTTTATACTATACCTCATATCAATATAATCAAAAGCAGGACGCAAAGTATTATCTTCTCGAGAGAGTCGAATCTAAGTAAAATCTTGTGTTCATGTTATCATCACTTCAATGTGTCCAGATTAGGATCCATGCCTTGAGATATGTTGGATTTAGCATCGACATTGGTGGTCCATACAGATCATTGTGGTTCGATGCGAGTTAAAACTAACGAACAAGTGATATTTTCTTCAGTTAGATCTGTTCCACATGAATTAATTTCTTTGAGAATTATTGTTCTCGGATCGCTATTTTATTTGGGAAATGATTTTGATCAGCTGGCTGGACGTCCGTTGCTTCCTGTTCTCGACACGTGATATGCACATCTTTCTCATCTTCTCTCTGCAACAACAAACGGTGCAGCGAACAGTGAGTATACAAATACACGAGCAACCGGATATGTCATTGTAATATTTGCAACAAGAGTCTTGTTGCAGAAAATAATAATAAAAAGGTTGTGCAACATGAGTCTTGCTCTAGAAAATTAGAAAAAAAAAGGCTAGAAAAGGTTTTGCAACAAAGGCCATGTTACAGAAATATAGGATTCTGCAACAAAAAACTTGTTGCGGAAAAATAAAAAGGAAAAAAAATATACGGACATCTTCGTCAATGAATCAGACAGCTCGCGAGAAGGTGATGTTTAAAAAAAAATCATCGGCGACACATAGCACACCCCATTTTATTTCGCAGGTTTCTCCAATGCCGATTTTGATCCTTGATGATGGGATCAAGAGAATTTATGTGCCGGCTGCCGCTGAGCATCAAAACGTCTGCACGACTGAGGACCTTGAGGCGGCGTCCGAACCAGAGCAAGACGCGATCCCCTGTCTCGAACAAACCCGTAAAACATGGAATTGCCCTGCTCGGGCAGCGAACATGCAGCTTCCTGGAACCGGTAATAGGAAAAAAATTGGGAGATGATCCTCTGTCTTTTCTTTTCTTTTTAATTCAAGCAGCGACGCTGTCCCGTCGGTTGCTCCTTTGTCCTTGCACAATATACTAAGATCAACTTCAACGCATCCATTCAACCGGATGACGTTTTTGTCCGTATTTTATTCGTTTGGGTCGGCCGTCCGCTTGACGTCCGGTTGGTTTAACATTTGGGTCGACAATGCTTTCAACGCGCGCGACTCATATTTACCGGCATGGTCGGCTGGCCGTCCTTTTTCAACAAATATGCATACATTTTGTATTATTTGACAAAAAAATATATAAATAAAATAGCATAGTTTCATAACCAAATAAAGCATAGTTTTACAAGCCGAATAATAATTAACTTGTCTCAAATACATGTGAAAAAAAGATATATCTATTGGTTGCCAATATGAGCCTACATATGCTCAACCAAATTATTTTGCAGCTGCATGTGAGTTTTTAAACCACGCATTTCATGATAAAATTGGATGAACTGTTCGAACGTTGCCGCTCCTCCATACTTAGGCACAACATTCTCACCCTGAAACTAAAATCCTTGATCGTAGATACGTTCCGGACATTCATCTTCTACGATCATATTGTGCATAATCATACAAGCTGTCATCACCTCCCATAGCTTCTTGGTGCTCCAAGTCCTAGCAGGATACCGAACGATGCCCCATCGAGATTGCAAAACAACAAAGGCACGCTCGACGTCCTTCCTATCACTCTCTTGCTCTTGGGAAAATCGTTTTCTCTTCTCTCCGACAGGGTTGGGACTTGTCTTCACAATAATGGTCCACTGAGGATAGATACCGTCACCCAGGTAGTATCCTTTGTCGTAGTTGTGGCCGTTGATGGCAACATTCATCGGCGGGCTGTTGCCTTTCGCAAGTCTTGCAAACACCAGTGAGCATTGAAGCACGTTGATATCATTGTGTGATCCGGCCATGCCGAAAAAAGAGTGTCAGATCCATACATCTTGTGAGGCCAAGGCCTCAAGTATGACAATACAAGCCCTGACATGGCCCTTATACTGCCCTTGCCAAGCGGAAGGGAAGTTCTTCCACTCCTAGTGCATGCAGTCTATGCTGCCAAGCATCCTTTGGAAGCCAGTGCTGGCATTCATCGCCAACAAGCGGGCTGTATATTCAGGAGTCGGCTCTCTCAAGTACTCAGGGCCAAACACAACAATCACAGCCTTGTAGAACCTATACATGGACTCTAGGCATGTAGACTCGCTCATACGGACGTACTCATCAATGAGATCACCGGGCACTCCGTATGCAAGCATCCGGATGGCTGCAATGCATTCCTGATAAGATGAGAAACCAATCTTTCCAAGGGCATCCTCTTTGCACTCGAAATAGTTATCGTATCCGACCAACCCCTCTCGAATACGGTTAAAAACATGCCTAGCCATACGGAAACTCCGTCGGAATTTCTGATGTTTGAACAATGAGTTGGTAGTGTCAAAGTAGTCCTTCCAAAGAAGGAAATGACTGCTCTCTCAGTTGCGATTCAACATCGGAAGGTGTCCCGGGATTGAGCCACGGAACAACGGCCACTAGCTATTAAGGTGGTGATGGACCAAAACAACAGCCAAAATCTCCTCTTCATCATCGGATGAGGAATCATCGGAGTTGCAAAAGAAATTATGGAAAAAGAACTCATGGCAGAATCCATTTTGTACCTTGGCAAACTGTCAAACAAGTTGCAAGCATCGTCGAAGGAGCTGGCCGATGAAGAGACACGCGCCTCCCTTGGACCAGATAGCTGACGTGCAGACGTCCGACGAGCGGGCCGACGTTAGCCCGAAGGAGATGGCGGGGCGGTGAGACAACTTCCTGCCCGCGACGGAGTCGGGAGGTGGTGGTGTGAAGCTTCGATGCTCCGGTGGCAAGGTGGCGACGTTTGTTGGGGGGGGGGAGGTGGCGAGAGGGTGCTACCAGCTGTTGGCAGGGCATTGACAAATAGGCGATGGCAACGATGCGGCAGAGGCCGTGGATTGTCGTCAATCTAGGGTGGAAGAGGATGGCGAATGTGCCACCGACTCACGGGCCAGGGGAGGTGCCGGCAGGCCCCGCGCGCGTGCGTCTCGTGTCCGCGTCGAGGCAAATTGAGCTCAAAAATGGGTCGACCGACGGACGAAAAGCGGACGCATGTCCGTTTGAGTCGACGCATTGGGCCAACTTTTCTATCCTCCGTGACTCAAACGGACGGGCGCGGCCGAAATGGGTCGGCGCGTTGGAGTTGCTCTAAGGCTGGTCATAGTGAGAATAGTAACATAGTGTATTTTAACAAAAAAAATTCTTATGTCATGTAATTAAGTAATTAATGAGGAGAGAGGTTTTTAGAGTAACCTAAGAACATGGTTAATAATATAGTTGGCTAATGATTATAAGGAACTGCCATGTCATCTGTAGCCATCATTTATGGGCACTTATACAATAATATGGGCTATAAGATTGGCTCTTATATTAGTTATTTTTTAATCTTCTCCATCTCTTTTCCACATTTATTGTATTTTCCTACGAATATGTATATACCTATGCTTTTATATAAGAGCCCACTCTTCTTACTTTTTTACATCTCTCTCATCCACATATGCATTTCTGCAATGTAAGCGGGCTATAAACCCTTGTACTTGCTTTAATATGTTACTATAACATAACATTTTTTGAGAAAAGATGAGTCTACAAACTAATAAAGGAAGTCATCTATGACAATACTACTATGTTATTTTACACTATAAACATAGTAACTTAAACTATTGTCATATGCATAGTATACATTATTCTCCACTATGACCAGCCTAATGAAAGATGAGTGTTAATTTACAATAGTGTTTAATTAACACCTAGATTGTCGGCTGACCTAGCAAACCAAAAAGCCTTGGGGGCTCAAGGGGCTGTTTGGTTTGAGATTAACTTTGCCAAATGTTGCCACACCTAAGGCTAGGCAAGTTTGATCAACTTAGATGGGTGTTTGGTTCAAGCCACACTAGGGTTTCACATCACATATACACATAAAAGTATGGTAAGATTTCCTTAGGCTTGCCAACTTGTGGATCTCATTTTGAAGAACTAACCTTAGGCAAATGTTTCGACATTGTGTGACATTACTAGGTGTAGAACTAGACAACCCCTTATACTTTATGCTAGCAAGACTAAGCATGACAGGCTATATGATTTCATAGGGATAGCGTTCTTTAGCACTGTTATTTTGAAAGACATGATTGTTTGTTGGTATGATTGAGTATTGATGTATTTATATCAAATGATAGACTATTGCCTCGAATCACTTGTATCTTAATATTCATGCCATGATTAGACATTTGTTCAAGATTATGTTAGGTAGCATTCCACATCAAAAATTATATTTTTATCATTTACCTACTCGAGGACCAGCAGGAATTAAGCTTGGGATGTTGATACGTCTCCGTTGTATCTATAATTTTCGATTGTTTCATGCCAATACTCTACAAGTATCATATACTTTTGACAACACTTTATATTATTTTGGGACTAACATATTGATCCTGTGCCCAGTGCCATTTTCTGTTGTTTTTTGCATGTTTTGCAGAAAATCCAACAAAGTCCAAGCATGATAAAATTTTATGGAGAATTATTTTGGAATATATGTAATTTTTGGGAAGAAGAATCAACGCAAGACGGTGCTCGAGGTGGTCCCAAGGAAACTAAGCGTGCCCAGGGGGGTATGGGTGTGCCGTGTTGCCTTGGGACTCCTTTGTAAGTTCGTTGGAGCCCTTCTATCGCCGCAAGAATGACAATTTCCGAAGAAAAATCCCCTCAAAATTTCAGCCCAATCGGAGTTACGAATCTCTATATATTTAAGTAATGATAAAGGGGGCAGAAAACATGAGGTGAAAAGAGAAGAGAAACATAGAGAGATCCAATCTCGAAGGGGATCCTGCCATCCGGGAGTCATGGCGGCCATGGACCAAAGGGGAAACTCTCCTCCCATCTAGGGGGAGGACCAAGTAAAAAGAAGGAGGGTCTCTCTCTCCCCCTCTCTCTCGGCGGCGCCGGAACGCCGCCGGGGCAATCATCGTGTGACAACAATCTACTCCAACAACTCTATCATCTTCATCAACACCTCCCTCACCTTCCCTCATCTATTTTAAGCGGTCCACTCTCCCACAACCCTTTGTGCCCCTACTTGAACATGGTGTTTTATGCCTCATATTATTTTCCAATGCGTGTTACCATCCTGTGATGTTTTAGTAAATTTTTGTTGTCCTGTGGGTGATTAGTGAATTGCTATGATTGGTTTAAATTTCTTGCAATTATGTTGCTATCCTTTGGTTCCCATCATATGAGAGAGCGCATGGATCACACCATAAGGTTAGTTGTATGTTAATAGGACTATGCATTGGAGGGCAAGAGTGACAGAAGCTTCTTCCTAACATAGAAATTGATTCATATGTGATTGAAGGGGGACCAATATATCTTAATGCTATGATTTGGTTTTACCTTAATGAACGTTAGTAGTTGCCTATGATTTCTAATAGTTCCAATCATAAGTGCATAGTATTCCATGTAAGGGATGACATGCTAGCAGTGGCCTCTCTCACATCAAAACTTGCTATCAGTCTAGTGACTTAGCCAATCGCTTAGGGACTATCTCGCAAATCCTACCACCACTTTTCCACACTCGCTATATTTAATTTATTTTTATTTTATTAAAACAACACCTAACTTTTATTTCCACGTTCTTTATTATCTTGCAAAATTATCTTACTACACCTACAAAGTACTTCTACTTTTATTCCTGCAAAATACTTTATTTCTTGTACTAGGTATAGTGAACATTTTTGCGCGTAGAGTTGTATCGTGGTGGATGGAACTTAAGAGAATATTAATTCTACCTTTAGCTCCTCGTTGGGTTTGACACTATTACTTATTGAAAAAGGCTACAAACGACCCCCTATACTTGTGGTTTATCACTCTACTCGTGTCTGATCATGCAATACTTCATCTTGCTATGCATGATATATCTATTCTTTATGCTATCTTCCCATGATCACTCACTTGATTGCTTGGTGATGAGTGCCCCATATACTTCATTCATATCATTTTGAGCGCTCCACCAAGATGTATGTGATGTGGAAGAGTGATCCATGATCCTAATTGATTGTGCATTTGCATTCAAACACAAATTTTAAGCAATGCACAAATTTAGGGGGAGATCTTGCTTATCACATACTTCTCAAAGCGACGATACTACTCATTTATTATATCATATGTCGAAACTTTGATCTCTATGTTTTCATCAAATACCAGAAATGGGGAGATTGAAATTGGAACTAGTCCCCATGTGGTTTTGGTAATTAATAACAACATATACATCATTGAACTAACATATATTCAATTTGGCTCTAGGGAGCACATGCTCCTGCGTGTCAAAAATAAATTTTACAAATGTCATTTTTTTGAAACACTAGATGTGTTCATTATCACACCCAAATGGTACATGTAAATTTGCAGGTGAAAAACTTAAGCTTTTTGACCTGCGCAAAAATAACAAGTCAAACGCCAAATGTTACACTTAATTTTGTTTTTTTAACCGACGAAGCTCCGCTATCCCATATGGCATGAAAATTGGCAAGCATACTTGCCACATTAATATGAAAATCTACAAAAAATGTGAATTTTTTAAAGTTTATTTACTATTTATTTTGAATTTCTGTTCATTAGGGAGCATATGCTCCGTAGAGCCAAAAATCTGCGTCCATTGAACTAATGTATATTCAAAGATAATTTCAGGTAGTTCAATATAGGTGTGGCTAGGACATGTGGACGTGGAGCCCTCAAAATGCTAAGGACTAGGATGGGCAAAAGCTCCAAGACTCATCTTTATGGTTAAGTGATCCAAGATCACATTGAGCCATATGCAAGCCAATACTATAAAAATGGAATGAGGTTTTGTTGATGACTCAATTGCTCAAATGCTCAGAGATTTGCCTCCAAAATCCTCAACCATATTCTCACATTCGAATGTGTCTGCTAATACTTGAGCTTGCGTTGGTTTTCCCTTGAAGAGGAAAGGGTGATGCAGCAAGTACATAAGTATTTCCCTCGGTTGTTGAGAACCAAGGTATCAATCCATTAGGAGGAACAAGCAAGTCACCAATAGATGCACCTACACAAACAATTAAACACTTGCACCCAACGCTATAAAGAGGTTGTCAATCCCTTCACGATTACTTGCAAGGATTAGATTTGATAGAGATAAATGTAAAAGATTGCGGAAAGTAAAAAAGGTAAATAAATTGCAGCAATGTATTTTTTGTATATAGATCTCAAAATATAATATGGAAAATAGACCTAGGGGGCATAGGTTTCACTAGAGGCTTCTCTTCTCAAGGAAACTAACACGGTGGGTGAACAAATTATTGTCGAGCAATTGATAGAAAAACGAATAGTTATGATGATATCCAAGGCAATGATTATGCATATAGGCATCACGTCCATGTCAAGTAGACCTAAACGATTCTACATCTACTACTATTACTCCACACATCGACCGACTCCTGCCTGCATCTAGAGTGTTAAGTTCATGAAGAGCAGAGTAACGCATTAAGTAAGATGACATGATGTAGAGGGATAAAATCAAGCAATATGATGAAAACCCCATCTTTTTACCCTTGATGGCAACAATACAATATGTGCCTCGCTACCCCTACTTTGTCACTGGGTGAGGACACCGCAAGATTGAACCCAAAACTAAGCACTTCTCCCATTGCAAGAATTACCAATCTAGTTGGCCAAACCAAAGCAGTAACCCGAAGAGACTTGCAAATATATGAAATCATGCATATAAGAATTCAAAGAAGAACCAAGTAATATTCATAGATAAGCTGATCATAAACCCACAATTCATCGGATCTCGACAAACACACCACAAAAGAGTATTACATCGGATAGATCCCCATGAAGATCATGAAGAACATGGTATTGAAGCACAAAGAGAGAGAAGAATCCATCTAGCTACTAGATATGGACCCATAGGTCTATGGTGGACTACTCACGCATCATCGGAGGGGCAGTGGAGTTGATGTAGATTCCCTCCGTGATCGAATCCCCATTCGGCAGATTACCGAGAAAGGCTCCAAGATTGGATCTCTCGGGAGCGGAGGCTTCTGGCAGCGGAAAAGTATTATCGTTGCTTTTTTGGTATTGGGGGAATATTTGGGAATTTATAGGCCGACGATTAGGGTTGGAGGACCTGCTGGGGGGCCACAAGCCAGGGGGGTGGCTTGTGACCTCCTGGCAGGTCTCCTGCCTTCCTCTACAAGTCTAGTAGATGTCTTTTGGTCCAAGAAAAATCATCGCAAAGATTTTATTCCGTCTGGACTCTGTTTAATATTCCTTATCTATAATACTCAAAAACAAGGAAAAAACAGAAACTGGCACTAGGCTCTAGGTTAATAGGCCAGTCCCAAAAATAATATAAAATAGCATATTAGTGCATATAAAACATCCAAAATAGATAATATAATAACATTGAACAATCAAAAATTATAGATATGTTGGAGACGTATAAATGTCCAAATTCCATAAGTCTATCTTGGTCCCACCAAAACATTCCATCCGGACCCACCGAGATATCCATGACAGTAGCCACAACATAAATTTAGTAACTCTGTGACACCAAGATGATATTCGGTCCCACTGAAGTGCATGTGCCAATCTTCTATATTCCATCTCTTCCACTTTGGAATCTTTGAGTGAATTGGATCGTAATAACTGAAGTGAGAAACTACTTAGGTCATCAAACTTCGATGGCTTCGAGTGAAACCATTTGGTCACACCCAAACGTCTAACGTTTGAATATTTTACACTACTCGGTGCCTTCGAGATTATTGATCGGCTCCATCGAGTTGACATAAACTGAGTAACGGATAATTTTTTGGTGTTAGCTATATATACCCCTCCTCCACCACCACCTACTCTTAGAGAGAGCAACCATGACGAAGCATACACATTTCATATCCATTTATAAGAGAGAGCCACCTACACTTCTCTTGAGATCAAGGGATTTCACTCCAACCATATGAACCTTGATTTCTAGCCTCCCCAAGTTGCTTTCCACCTAATCCCTCTCTTCTACCAAACCGAATACTGTGAGAGAGGGATCGAGTGTTGAGATTACTATCTTTTGAAGCACAAGAGCAAGGAGTTCATCATCAACACAAGTTCTATTACCTTTTGGAAAGTGGTCTCTCCTAGATTGGTTAGGTATCGCTTGGGAGCCTCCAAATTGTGTGGAGTTGAACTAAGAAGTTTGTAAGGGCAAGGATGTCGCCTACTTTGTGAAGATCTACCTCGAGTGAGGCTAGTCCTTCATGGACGTAAGCCATGATGACATAGATAAGGAGCCCTTCTTGGACTCGTGCAACCGTTACCTTCTATGGGTTGAAGTCTCCATCAACATGGACGTATGATATCACTACCTATCGGAACCACGCCAAAAACACTGTGTCTTCATTGCGTTTGATTTCTACGATCCCTCCTTTACTTTCATATGCAATGTATTTACTTTCCGCTACCCACTATCTAGACTTGCATGTGCAGGGTGTTGCTTGACGTGAGTATATTGCTAAAACTTGCCAACAACTAAAATTGGGAAAAGGTTAAGTTTTATTTGGTCAAGTAGTATAATCACCCCCCTCTAAACCTACTTACGATCGTACAACGGTATAGTCGGATATTCACTGGCCGTGCACCGGGAACGAGAGGAATCCGGTGATAACACGCACGCCGAGGTGGCAAGCTTGTTGGCTTGGCGAAGTCGTCAGGGAATTCCTTTATGACCCGTCGGATGTAGTCATGGATTGGTGCTAATGACTGTTACTGGTTGAACCACACGCACAGGTGAACGATATGTGAAATAGCACCCTTGCTGCAGAGTCCTTGAAACTTAATGTTCATGGATTCAAATTTCCTTTGACAAAGCATCATGGCCGACTGGGCGGAGAGGCCCTGTCGGTCTGGGAATTTTGATGAAGCCTGCATGCCAATCGATGACCATGGCGTTGTGATCCTCAAGCCAGTACGTACCCAAGATGGCATCGTAAGTGCCGAGCGAAAGCACCTCCAGGTCGGTGAAGAATTACCGACCTTGCGAGTAGCAATAGCAGTTGGGTACAAAGACATAGTAGATCATCTCGATGTCGTCTAGGACACGGACACTCCTGGGCTTCAGCAGTGGTTTGACACCGACGAGGGATGCGGCGAGGCGGGCGTCGACAAACGAGTCAGAGCTATCGGAATACACCAGTAGCAGCATTTCGCGACCTTGAATCCAGGTGCGTAATTGGAATGCCTTGGCGGAGACTCCCCCTATAACTGCTGAGATAGATATAGCCATGACTGCATCACCTACATCGCCTGTTGGAGGAACTTGAGTGTCAATGAAGTTGTCGACACCGAACAGGTCAAGCAGTTCCTTGACGATGTGCAGGTGCACTAAAGCGGGGCAAACATGATCGTTCCCCCACCTTTCGCCGCACTTGAAGCAGAGAGAACAGGATCGTTTGTAGTCCCGCAATGTCTTGAGCTTCGATGCGTTGGTCCGTGCGAGATCCATCCCATGATGATCGGTGGGTACCGTGAGCATCGTGTGGTGTATCAGTGGCGTTGGAAGTGGCAGTTGCATGGTTGCACGATGGGCCATGTGAGGTGGTTTTGGCAGAGAACCAAAAGCCCCATCAACCACCTCCTCTTGGAGTAGTGCCAACTCTCATGTTGTATGCATATTAGGGGGTCATTGCACTGGCACCACTACCGTGATGTCGGTCCTCAATCCCACGACAAAACATGTGAGAGAATAGTAAGGATGGATGGACTCAAAGTAGGAATTCAAATGATTGATAAGATATTCAAATTTCTCAATATAATCTGCTACTATATCATTTGTCGAATGCTATAAAATTGTCATATCAACATCTGGTGATGATCGCGACTGAACCTAGTGGACAACAAGGACGTGAACGGGCCCCAATCAAACCCACTCAAACACTTCTGAATGGATTGCAACCAAATTGTTGCTGATTCGGAGAAATTAAGCGCTGCCATAGGAACCAAAAGAGAAAACAAACCCAAACATGATAAAATATTTCTCACATAGTATTTTCTATAGATTGGGGTTCTCGCCCGAAAAGTGCAGAAATGAGGCGGATGGATGTGCTTGACCAAGCCAGTTGAGCATTTGGCTGGCTTGGGAGAAGGGCGAGGATAGAATTGGAGGAGAGGGAGCTTTCAGCTGGCCTTTGTGCAGGAGTGGCGACAACATCACGAGGGACGCCACCGATGGCCCCCGTTGAAAATGGAAATATCCATGGACATCGGGCCCGTGGGAGGTGACTGTCATGCTAACATTGTGAGGCACCAGATCTGTGTCGGTCACCGTCGGGTGTGGCTGACACGCCAGTTGCAGCACCGTGACCGCCTCACCCAGATCTGCGATGCAACGCTCGAGATCTGGTTATCACACAAGCAGGTGATACGTCTCTGACGTATCTATAATTTTTGATTGTGTCATGCTATTATATTATCTGTTTTGGATGTTTTATATGCATTAATATGCTATTTTATATTATTTTTGGGACTAACCTATTAATCTAGAGCCTAGTGCCAGTTTCTATTTTTCCTTGTTTTTGAGTATTGCAAATATGGAATATTAAGCGGAGTCCAAACGGAATAAAATCTTCGCGATGATTTTTCTGGAACAAAAGAGATCTACCAGGCTTGGAGTGCAAGGCAAGGAAGCTGCTAGGAGGTCACAAGCCATGGGGGCGCGACCACCCCCCTGGTCGCGCCTGGCAGGCTTGTGACTCCCTGGCAGGAGTCCTAGCCCTAATCTTCGTCCTATAAATACCCAAATATTCCCCTAATACCAAAGAGAGGAACACACATACTTTTCCGCCGCCAGAAGCCTCCATTCCCGAGAGATCCAATCTTGGAGCCTTTTTCAGTAATCTGCCGGAGGGGGATTCCATCACGGAGGGCATCTACATCAACTCCATTGCCCCTCCGATGATGCGTGAGTAGTCCACCATAGACCTACGGGTCCATAGCTAGTAGCTAGATTGCTTCTGCTCTCTCTTTGTGCTTCAATACCATGTTACTCATGATCTTCATGGAGATCTATCTGATGTAATACTCTTTTGTGGTGTGTTTATCGAGATCCGATGAATTGTGGGTTTATGTTCAGATTATCCATGAATATTATTTGAGTCTTTTCTGAATTCTTATATGCATGATTTCATATATTTCCAAGTCTCTTCGAGTTATTGGTTTGGTTTGGCCAACTAGATTGGTATTCTTGCAATGGGAGAAGTGCTTAGTTTTGGGTTCAATCTTGTTGTGTCCTCACCCAGTGACAAAGTAGGGGTAGTGAGGCACGTATTGTATTGTTGCCATCAAGGGTAACAAGATGGGGTTTTCATCATATTTCTTGAGTTTATCCCTCTACATCATGTCATCTTACCTAATGCGTTACTCTGTTCTTTATGAACTTAATACTCTAGATGCAGGCAGGAGTCGGTCGATGTGTGGAGTAATAGTAGTAGATGCAGAATCGTTTCGATCTACTTGACATGGATGTGATGCCTATATGCATAATCATTGCCTAGGATATCTTCATAATTATTCGCTTTTCTATCAATTGCTCGACAGTAATTTGTTTACCCACCATGATACTTTCCTTCAAGAGAGAAACCTCTAGTGAAACCTATGCCCCCCGGGTCTAATTTCCATAATATATTTTCAGATCTATAAACCAAAAATACCTTGCTGCAATTTATTTACCTTTTTAGTTTCCGCAATCTTTTACATCTATCTCTATCAGATCGAATCCTTGCAAATAACCGTGAAGGGATTGACAACCCCTTTATAGCGTTGGGTGCAAGAGTTTGATTGTTTGTGTAGGTGCATCCATTGGTGACTTTCTTGTTCCTCCTATTGGATTGATAACTTGGTTCTCAACAACTAAGGGAAATACTTATCTACTTCGCCACATCACCCTTTCCTCTTCAAGGGAAAACCAACGCACGCTTAAGAGGTAGCAAGAAGGATTTCTGGCGCCGTTCTCGGGGAGGATACACATTAAGCCTACCAAGTACCGATCACAAACTCATCTCTTGCATTTACATTATTTGCCATTTGCCTCTCGTTTTCCTCTCCCCCACTTCTAAAGAGATTTTCAGAAAATACCAAAAAGATTTGCCTTTTTATTCGCCCTTCTTTCGTTTGCCTCTTCGTTTGCCTTTTGTTTGCTTCCATGCTATATCGATTCGTTGCCACCATGTCTGAATCTCGGAAGGTTATCATTGAAAATTTTGAGGGTATTACTAGTGCTAATCCTAAGAAAATTTTTGGATCTTGCTGTCTAGATCATGAATCTAAACCTCCTCCTAATTATGAAGTTAAAACTTTTCAGGTGGCAGACGGTGATATTATTGGGAAGAGTGTTATTCAACAATTCTTTGATTGTACTGGAGTAATGCCTGTGAACAAGAAATCTATTCTTCTTAGCACAAATTTTTATGATGATGCCATTGCCATGCTTGTTAAAAAATTGGAAAGGAAATTTGTGCACCTTCATCCCGCTTTGCAAGAGGTGTTTTATGAACTTACCAAAATTAATCATCCTCAGGCCAAAAAGATTGCCACGATCATCCTTATGCATGAATTTTATTTTATCATACAAGAAGCTAGGGAAATTTTTGCGTTCTATAAAAAGGATATCGAGCACCCTCCGATTAAAGAAATCCTACACAATAAAGAAACCTTGCATGGCTTTGAGTCTGGGGTTTATCAATCTTACCATGATAATCTTAGAAGAATAGTTCCCTATTCTGAAATTACCCAAACCGTTTACCTTGAAACCTATGATGAATTTGGTTGGATCACTAGGGGCATTTATGTAGGATTCAATGATGATTTGTTAGAAGAAAAAGTTGATGAACCCGTTAAAAATAAGAACGTATTATATATGATGATATCTATGGTGATGATCCAGGTGATGAGAACTTATTGCATACCAATGATGACAACACCTAGATCTTTTGTGTTTTGCCTAGCTAGGGGCGTTAAACAATAGCGCTTGTTGGGAGGCAACCAATTTTAATTTTATGTTCTGTTTTTGATTATGCCTTTGAGTGTCTCCCATATTATTACTTCTGTAGTAATTGTGTTTTGGTGTTTTAATTAGTGTTTGATCCAAGGAAGACCTTAGGGATGGTCTATGGTGGTTGTTGATTTGATCTTACTAAAAAACAGAAACTTTTGCACCCAGTCCAGGAATTTTATAAATTTTTCAGAGCGTGAATGAGTCTGAAATTTTTACACAAGATTGATATACAAATTTCTCAGGTTTTCCTAATTTTTCAGAAATTTTTGAGTTACGTAAGTATACGAAGTTTTCAGATTGCTACAGACTTGTCACGCCCAAGATGCGATCCTATCCTCATTTTTGCACGAGGGCCTCGACAGGGATAGAAGCGCATCTCGTCGTGTTGCAAGAATGGATATCATTTCAAGTACATGTACAAAAGAGATGAGTATATGGAATTGTCTTACACTCGCCACAAGCTACATCAATATCACATCAATACAACAACATATCCAAACATCATACAGAAGAGCAGGGTTTGACTACGGACGAAAACAAACGACAAAATGACATCCATCCTTGCTATCCCAGGCTGCTGCCTGGAAACCATCCTAGATCAATGAAGAAGAAGAAGAACTCCAAATCAAACAAGCATCACTCTCACATTCAATCATCACATTACCTGTACCTGCAACTGTTGTTGTAGTAATCTGTGAGCCACAGGGACTCAACAATCTCATTTCCAAGGGTATCAAGACTATTAAAGCTTAATGGGTGAGGTATGGTTAAGTGGTGAGGCTGCGGCAAGCGACTAAGCATTTATTTGAGTGGCTAAATTATGAATATAGAAAGTAAAGTATGGTGGTCTACGCATAACGGACGTGAACTAGTAATGATCGTCAACTGATCCTGAACACCTACTTACGTCAAACATAACCCCACCATGTTCTCTCTCGGATAAGGACTCACGAGAAGAGACAACGGTTACTCACACGGTTGGTGTATTTTATTAGAGTTTACTTCAAGTTTTCTATGATCGGGTGTTAAACAAAATATCCAACTTTGCCACATAACCGTGGGCATGACTTTCCGAAAGATTTAACCCTACAGGGGTGCTCCAACTCATCCATCACAAATTATCCACATGCCACGGGAATAACCTCGACCACGGATCTCGTGATCATCCTAGGCAATTCCAAAGGAAATCCGACACCTCGAGATAGCCCGAAGAAGATCAGAGTTCCTCACGCAAGACGTTCGAGAAAGGTAAAACAAATCCAGCAAGGCCGCCCGGTGTGTTGACGAACCCGATAGGAGCCACATATCTCGATCTCAGGACATGACTAGATGAGCGCAGCGTACTGTGGCCTGATAGAAATCACCCGAGTTGCCCTGGGTTGGCCCCGCACATGACTCTAGTTTGGACCAACACTCATGAGGAGCACTGGCCCGAGGGTTGATTAAATTATCCGCGAATGCCGGCGGGTCCCTATGCAATTTTATTAGTTATTAGGAAAATGTAGTACCAATGTTGGGCCTTGCCAGACAAGCTTTATCCTAAAACAAAAATCAAGGGGGTCCCATAACAACCCCGAGCATGTTAGGAGCGCTCAATTATGGAACATAACACCGGTTCACAAGTAACTAGGGCGGCAAGAGTGGAAAAAACTCCGAGCAAAAGGCCAAGCCTTCCACCCTTTACCAAGTGTATAAGTGCATTATATTAAATAGCAATAATATTGTGATAACAAAAGAATGTCCATGTTGACACATGGAAGCAATTGCACTTGCATCTAGAAACACTATAAGAAGGGCTAAGCAAGCGGTAACATAGCCACACAAAGGTTTGCTGGGAGGTGGAGGTTAGAGGTTTATCATGGCAATGTTGGGAGGCTTGACAAACAAGTGGTAGGTAGCGAGACATAACGATAAAAGCGGACAAACTAGCATAGCAATGATAGTAGTGGTATCCAGGGAAATGTGTCATCTTGCCTGAGATCCCGCTTGGAAGAAGAACGAGTCCATGAAGAAGACGGGCCAACATAGTCGAATGAATCCTCACACTCCGAACGCTTTCAGAACTCTACTGAGAAGGAACAATATGGAAACAACAATCAACATGCGATACACCACAACATATGCATGACATGATGCACAAACCGATATGATGCATGTCCGGTTTAAATATGCAAGGCATGGCATGACATGACAAGAACAACAAACAACTACTACATATTAAGTGAAGTTCAATATGCAACGAGTTGCATATTGACGAAACTCCACGTTCGAATTATTTAGTTCACTCTCGTTAGGTACTCATCAATATTAAATGTTTTTAACATGGGTGGTCATGGCATAAGGAGAAGATGGAATTAAGCAACTTTAAATGGAGAGGGACAACATACATATAACAAAATAATAACTCTCCATATTATGAGAAAAGTGGTTAATGTTGTTTTATCATGGAAAAAGGTGAAGCATGAACAACTATATCATCTAGGCATTTTAAATGGGGCCGGAAGCAACATATAGCATTTCCGAAACATCCCCATAAGCATAATATGAATTTGGTACAGATCTTCACTAACCATATTTTAGAGTTGTTAACCAGCAAAATAAATGTCACCATGAAATTCTACACATTTTTCTAGCCAAGTTACATATGTGGAACATTTTTATCGGAGCTACAGTTTTGTAGTTATGAAATAAATCATTTTCACATGGCAATTACACAATCAATGCAAACAGCAAGGTTAAACATTTTTATCACATGTGAGAGTTGGAAATTATTAATCTACACGAAATTCTAGACATTTTTCATGTGTAAAGTTTTCTCATCCGATGCACGGTTGTGAAGTTATTATATGCATGATGCTTGGGGGGTTTTCTGCAATTCTGTTAATCATTGGATAATGGTTAAATTCTCAGCGCAGGAAAAAATAACACATGGGCCAAATCTGAAACTGGGCTAATAGTGCAGATGGGCGCGATATAACTAAACAGCGCACTAGGTGGGGCTTAGCGGGGTGGCTCACCATTGTGGCCATGGGCCGACTTGATGCAGATAGCTGGGCTGCGGGGCGCGCTGGTGGGCCGAGGCAACCGAATCATGGGCAGAGGGGATCGACCGGCGCCATTCCTTCGTCTCACTCGAGCCACGGCGAGGGGCAAGGCCATGGAGGTGGCGGTCTGGTGGTTTCCGCGCGAGGGCGGGCCTCTAGCAACGCAGATCCGGTCGGGGATGCCATGGAGGGGCTGGATCTGGCGAGGAACGCGACAGGCGGCGGCTCGGAGGCAAGGGCTCCGTGACCTTCATGGCTGCAACTCCCGTGGGGAGAACATGGGGAGAGAGAGAGCTGCGATGAGAGAGAGAGAGAGGAAGGGAAGGGAGAAGGAGAGGGGCGACGAGGGGCTAGGTTAGCAGTTTTTGCACCGATTCGAGTCGTACGATCGAGATCGGACGGCTCCGGTTGCGGGAATAGGATAGGCTGGGCTAGGTGGGATGTGTAGAGGGGGTTGGGCCAAGAATATAGGGGAGAATTGTGGCCCGTGACATAAGGTTTTAAACACCGAAAACGTCCGACAAATAATCAATGACCGCACTGCTACGGTTGACCGTTCGGGTATCAAACGACCTCTGATTGCGGCGAAATTTGGCAGGCGGTCTACCTATAATATAAAAAGACCGCACGCCAAGTTTCGACCCAATCGAAGAATATTTTTTTGCGCGCTTTAAAAAAAGGTTTTTTAAACGATGCCGCGGGCGCGTGCGTGTGTGGTTGGTCTCGAAACGGGCAACGACAAGAATGGAGAGAACCGACGACTACGAACGGATGCAAGTTTTCGAAAACAAGTGACGATGCTATGCAGATGATGTGAATGATGCTATGATGAAATGCAACAACTAAATGAAACACAAGACGAGAACGGAATAAAAGGGGAATCTTCTGGAGCGTCGGTCCCGGGCTGTTACAACTCTCCTCCACTACACGAGGATCTCGTCCCGAGATCTAAGAATGAGAAGGGGAAGAGAAAGAGCAAGAGGTAAACTTAGTTGCTTCTTCGACAAATGAGTGAAACCAATGAAACATGAAGGTTGCAAAGAGATGAAGAATGACATGATAAACAAGCAAGACTTGAAAAGAAATTTTGGCACCACTTCGACCGGAAAGAGAGACAAAACTTGATATGACGGAAAGAAATTGAAAGAGAGACACCAAACTTCGGTTGGATTAGAATCAAAACTTCATAAGATGGAAGTATCATGAAAATATTTCACAGCAATCCGGCTAATGGACAAGCAAGGGAAGAACATGATCTTAATCAAAACAAGATGATGGTTTGAAGAGAGCAACATCACAACGCCTCTGAAAGAAAAGAATAGAAATTAGATCATTGGAAGGAAAAGAACAAAGAAGAAAATTACACTTCTACCAACATTGAACTTGAAAAGCATCGGTTGAATGGAGTTGATGGAGAATCCACAACGGAAAGAATCTACTTGTTGTGGACTTATGAAACACATCTCAAAATTATGAGTTGACAACCAGCTACAGACTGTTCTATTTTTGACAGATTCTGTTTTCTTTGTGTTGTGTACCTATTTTGATGTATGTATGGGTTGTATTGGGGGGTATGAACCATGGATAAGTTATAATACAGTAGGTATTACACCAACATAAATAAAAAATGAGTTCACAACAGTACCTAAAGTGGTGATTTATTTTCTTACAGTAACGAATCTCACGAGTTTTCTGTTGAGTTTTGTGTTGTGAAGTTTTCAAGTTTTGGGTAAAGATTTGATGGACTATGGAATAAGGAGTGGCAAGAGCCTAAGCTTGGGGATGCCCAAGGCACCCCAAGTCATATTAAAGGATTCCAAATAGCCTAAGCTTGGGGATGCCCCGTAAGGCATCCCCTCTTTAATCTTCAATCCATCAGTAAATTTACTTGAGGCTATATTTTTATTCACCACATGATATGTGTTTTGCTTGGAGCGTCTTGTATGATATGAGTCTTTGATTTTTAGTTTGCCACAACCATCCTTGCTGCAAACATATTTTGAGAGAGACACACATGAATCGTGAATTTATTAGAATACTCTATGTGCTTCACTTATATCTTTTGAGATAGGCAATTTTGCTCTAGTGCTTCACTTATATATTTTTAGAGCACGGTGGTGTTTGATTTTATAGAAATAATTGAACTCTCGTACCTCACTTATATTATTTTTAGAGTCTTTAAACATGATGGTAATTGGTTTAGGTTATGAATTTAGTCCTAATATAATAGGCATCCAAGAGGGATATAATAAAAACTTCCATATTAAGTGCATCGAGTATTATGAGAAGTTTGATTCCTTGAATAAAGATTTGAGATATAAAGATGGTAATGTTAAGATTCATGTTAGGAAGTAATTGTGAATTGGTAAAAATACTTCTATAACGTTTTGTGATTCCCGTAGTATGCACGTATGGTGAACCGTTATGTAAGGAAGTCAGAGCATGATTTGTTTATAGATTGTCGACCTTTGTGTGAGGGTCGGGAATGCGTGATGGTTTACTCCTACCAACCTCTCCCCTAGGGGCATGCGTCTAATGCTTTTCTTCGATGACTAATAGACTTCTGCAATAAGTATGTGAGTTCTTTATGACTAATGTGAGTCCATGGATTATACACACTCTCACCCTTCCACCTTTGCTAGCCTCTCTAATACCGCGCAAATTTTGCCGGTATGATAAAACCACCTTCCTCAAAACAGACACCATACCTACCAATTATGGCATTTCCGTAGCCATTCCGAGATATATTGCCATGCAACTTCCACCGTTCCGTTTATTATGACACACACCATCATTTTCATATTGCTTTGCATGATCGTAAGATAGCTAGCATGACGTTTCCATGGCTTGTCCATTTTGGATGTCACTTGCTATGCTAGATCATTGCACATCCCGGTACACCACTGGAGGCATTCATATAGAGTCATAATTTGTTCTAGTTATCGAGTTGTAATTCTTGAGTTGTAAGTAAATAAAAGTGTGATGATCATCATTATTAGAGCATTGTCCCATGTGAGGAAAGGATGATGGAAGCTATGATTCCCTCACAAGTGGGGATGAGACTCTGGACTTTATAAAAATAAAAGAGACGAGCGAAGCCCAAATAAAAAGAGAGACCTTAGATGCCCACCAAAATAATAAAAAAATGAGAGAAATAGAAAAGGGACAATGCTACTATCTTTTTTCCAAACTTGTGCTCCAAAGTAGTACCATGATATTCATGATAGAGAGTCTCCTATCTTGTCACTTTCATATACTAGTGGGAATTTTTCATTATATAACTTGGCCTGTATATACCAATGATGGGCTTCCTCAAATTTCCCTAGGTCTTCATGAGCAAGCATGTTGGATGCACACCCACTTAGTTTCCTTTTGAGCTTTCATACACTTATAGCTCTAGTGCGTCCGTTGCATGGCAATCCCTACTCACTCAAATTCATATCTATTAATGGGCATATCCATAGCCAGTTGATATGCCTAGTTGATGTGAGACTATCTTCTCCCTTCACAACCTCCACCATATTCTATTCCACCTATAGTGCTATATCCATGGCTCACTCTCATGTATTGCGTGAGAGTTGAAAAAGTTTGAGAAAATAAAGGTGTGAAACAATTGCTTGACTTGTCATCGGGGTTGTGCATGATATAAATACTTTGTGTGGGTAAGATGGAGCACAGACAGACTATATGATATTGTAGGGATAACTTTATTTTACCATTATATTTTGAAGAGATACAATTGCTTTGCTAGTATGCTTGAAATATTATAGTTTTTATGTCAACATTAAGCTTTTGTTTTGAGTCTTATGGGTCTGAACATTCATGCCACAATAAAGAATATTACAAGTATGAATATGTTAGGTAGCATTCCACATCAAAAAATTTATTTTTATCATTTACCTACTCGAGGACGAGCAGGAATTAATCTTGGGGATGCTGATACGTCTCCAACGTATCTATAATTTTTGATTGTGTCATGTTATGAAAGCACATTTGCTCCCTTGGTAGTTTTGGTAATTAATAACAACATATATGTCATTAAACTAATGTTTCCACTAAGCATGTTTCAGGAAAAGTTCAATGATGGGTTGGCAAAAGGATTGTGGAATACCCCAAGATGCAAGGAATAGATTGGCAAAGCTCCAAGCAAGAGGACTCTACATTTTACCTTTGTGAGAGATCACCTTGAGTCCATAGGAAAGCCAATACTATTAAAAGGGGTAAGGTTTTGTTGGTGAACAAAATGTTCATACGTGCACAAGTGATAGTCACCACATACACCCACAAGCTCTTCCACAAAAGTCTGTCCAAAGCCAAATATCCAAAATCAGTGCAACCAACACTTTCCACTCGGTGCCACCGATTCCAAACCTCAGACAGACTCATCCAAACCCTACTTTTAGGTTCAACCGATTCCACTTCGGTGCCACCGAGTTTGGGTTGCCAACTTCCTGTTACCCAAGTTTACAAAATCGGTCCCACCGAGTTTTGTGAATCGGCGTCACCGAGATTTGCAATCTGACCATTGGTCACCTTATCGGTGCAACCGAGGTTTATGTATCGGTCTCACCAAGATTCAAAAGTTTCTACCTTTGGGGCAACTTGGTACAACCGAGATTTACACATCGGTTCCACCAAGTCTGACTTATTAGGTGTAACGGATGGATTTTTGGAGATGCCTATATATACCCCTCCACCACCACTCACTCGTAAGAAAAGCACTCAGAATAGTTCCCCGCTCATACCTACTGATTTTCTGAGAGAGAGCCACCTACTCATGTGTTGAGATCATGCCATTCAATTCCTACCATATGAATCTTGATCTCTAGCCTCCCAAAGTTGCTTTCGATCCAATCAACCTCTTCCACCAAGCCAAATCTGTGAGAGAGTGATTGTGTGTTGAGGAGTCTATCATCTTGAAGCACAAGAGCAAGGAGTTCATCAAAATTATCGAGCCTATTACCTTTTGGAGGGTGGTGCCTCCTAGATTGGTTAGGTGTCGCTAGGGAGCCTCCTACTTCGTGTTGTGGAGTGAACCAAGAAGTTTGTAAGGACAAGGAGATCGCCTACTTCGTGAAAATCTACCACGAGTTAGGCTAGTCCTCCGTGGGCGTAGGCCGTCATGGTATAGTCAAGGTTGCTTCTTTGTGGAACCCTCCGTGGACTCTCGCAACCATTACCCTCCATGGGTTGAAGACTCCATGAACATGGATGTATGATAGCACCACCTATCGGAACCGCGGGAAAATCATCGTGTCACCAATTGCGTTTGATCTTCCTACCCTCTCTTTACTTACATGCTTGTCTTTACTTCCTGCTGCTATACCCTTAGACATGCATGTGTAGGGTGTACTTGACATACTATGACTGCTAAAATCTGCCTAGAATTAAAATTGGGAAAAGTAGACTTTTATTTGGTCAAGTAGTCTAATCACCCCCTCTCTAGCACTACTTTCGATCCTACAAGTGGTATCAGAGCTTTGGTCTCCATTGCATTGGTCTCACAACCTAGGAGATTATGGCATCTAGTGAGGGAAATTATCACCATAGAGGTCCTTACTTTGATGGCACTAATTTTGCTAGTTGGAAGCACAAAATGAAAATGCATTTGCTTGGTCATAAACCTGCCGTTTGGGCTGTTGTTCATGTTGGAATGCTAGGTGAATTCTTTGCGGAAGGAAGGGGACCGGATTGCAAAATGACTGCGGATGAATTGAAGATGTTGCAACTCAATGCTAAAGCATGTGACATTCTCTTCAACTGCCTATGCCCCGAAGAATTCAACAAAATCAGCCATCTTGAGAATGCAAAAGAGATTTGGGATACTTTGGTTGATATGCATGAAGGTACCAAATCTGTGAGAGAATCCAAGTTGGATGTTTTTCAAAGTCAACTTGACAAGTTCAAGATGAAGGATGGTGAAGGAGTCGCTGAGATATACTCTAGGCTAGCTCTCATCACAAGTGAGATTGCCGGCTTAGGAAGTGAAGAAATGACGGACAAATTCATCATCAAGAAGATACTTCGAGCTTTGGATGATAGATATGACACCGTATACACATTGATCCAAATGATGCCCAACTACAAAGATCTCAAGCCAACAGAAGTGATTGGTAGGATTGTTGCTCATGAGATGACACTCAAAGACAAGGAAGATCTTCACCACAAGTCTAGTGGTGCTTACAAAGGCACAAGTGGTGCTCCCACTACCTAAAGTGACAACCTTGTCACAAATGAAGAGATAAGCCTCATGGTCAAGGAATTCAACAAGTTCTCCAAGAATAGAAGCAAAGATCGAAGCTCCAACTCAAGATATGAAAAGAAGCGTTCGTCAAGTCGTGACCGAAACTGCTACAATTGTGGGAAGCCCGGACACTACTCCAATGAGTGCACGACTCCTTACAAAACGAAAGAAGAGTCACCAAGAAGACGAAGCTCAAGAGACGAGTCACCTCGAAGAGAGAGAAGGAGTAGGGATGGTCATTATGAACGAATACCCTCAAGGAGAAGTAGGGACTCGGAGAAGAAGGACAAGTACACCAAGAGCTACTCAATAAGAAGACATCAAGCTCATGTTGGTGAATGGGTTTCTGGCTCCGAATCCGACAACCACTCCGAGAGAAGCTATCACTCCAACTCCGACTATAGTCAAGAGGAAGGTGTTGTCGGACTTACGCTAGTGACGACCGACTCCTACGACATATTTGATTCACCAAATCAAGGGAGTGGACGTTGCTTCATGGCTAAATGCCCCAAGGTATCACACCCCAAGTATCTTGATTTCAATAGTGATGAAGATGACTTGTTAATTGAAGATGACTTGCTATTTGACAAATCTAGTAATGTTAGTCAAAATGAACTTGCTAGTACTCACTCTAGTCTAGATAAGTCGTGCGATGATGATAAGTTGGAAATAGAAAGACTAACTCAAGAACTAAACACTCTTAAGTTAGCTCACGAGTCTACTCTACGAGATCATAGAGAGCTTGAAAGGACACATGAGAAGCTCCGCTTTGAGAAGCTCAATTTAGAGCAAGAGTGTAACAGCCCGGGACCGACGCTCCAGAAGATTCCAGAAGATTCCCCTTTCTTTCCATTCTTGTCTGTGTTTCATTTGGTTGTTGCATTCATCATCGCATCATTCGCATCATCTGTATAGCATCGTCACCCGTTTTCGAAAACTTGCATCCGTTCGTAGTTGCTGGTTCTCTTCGTTCTTGCCGTTGCCCGTTTCGAGACCAACCACACACGCACGCGCCCGCGACATCGTTAAATAAAACTGTTTTAAAAGGCATGCTAAAAGTATTCTCGGATTGGGTTGAAACTTGGTGTGCGGTCTTGTTATATTGTAGGTAGACCGCCCATCGAATTTCGTCATGTTCCGAGTTCGTTTGATACCCCGTCGGTCAGTCGTAGGAGTGAGGTTATCGGTTTATTATCGGACGTTTGTCGGTGTTTAAAACTTCATGTCTCGGGCCGCACCTCCCTCTCATCTCCCCATAGCCCACTGTACAGCCCACTCGCCCGCCTGCTAGCCCCCTCCACTTTCGGACCGCCCGATCGCGATCGGAGGGTTCGAAAATGATGCGAAACCCCCTTCCCTAGCTCCCAAACTGCTATTTAAACCCTCCCTACCCTGCCTAATTGGGAAACCCTAGACCCCTGCCTCGAAATCCGCGCCCCCAACCGCCCTTCTCCCTCCTCCTCGCGCCAGGCCCGCCAGGCCCGCGCAGGGCCCTGGGAAGCCCATCTGGGCCCGAGGGTTGCCGCCGCCGAGCATCTCCCGTGCCTGCCATGTCGCTCCCGCAGCTCCCGCAGCTCCCCGTGCCGCCCTGCCATTCCCTTCCCTGTTGGCCTCGCCGCTGCCGCGTGGACCTCGCTGGACCTCTCTTCTTCTCCCTTCCTCCATTCTCCTTCCCTGCTCCTCTCTCTCACCCCGAGCCTCTCTCCTGTGCAGGTCGCCGCCGCCGCTCCGTGGCTCGCCGCTGGCCGCGCCTCCAGCCAGATCCGGCGAGGGGAGCACCAGATCTGCTCGTTCCCGCCCCGGATCTGGCCGCTCGACCCTCCGTCGGTGCCGTCCCTCACCGTAGAGCGCCACCGCTGCCTCGCCCTCGTGCGGGAGGTCAAGCGCTCGACCCCGCTCCGTTGACCCCAGCGCGCCCGCTCGCTCGCGCATGGGCCTGCCGCCCCAGCCGCCCCAGCAGTCTCGCCCAGGCCGGCCCATGAGGCCTGGTGAGCCAGCCTTTTCCCCTCCGCGCGTTTTTTTATTTTTGTGTTTAGGCTCTTTCGCAGATTTAAAATGTCTCTAAATAATTAAACGTTAGTCGTATCAAAATATTTTATACATGTAAAATGATTAGAAAAGCATATAGATTATGTAGATGTCAATATCATCCATGTTTAAAATATTTAACATATCATTTTCTGTCATTTTACATATTTGACATGATTTTGCATTGACATATTTCATATTATCGGCATCGCATTTTCATGCATGATAAAATTATGTAATGTGATGTTTGTATTTGATTTGCATAAATAACTTGCTAAAAAGGTTTAGGTCCTAATCCCGCATAATTGTTGTGTCATTTTTGTCAATTTGAAAACCCCATATCATATATGTTTTCGGGGTAGAAAAATCCATGTGATTTATCTGTGCATTTAGTTTTGTCGTTTGAGCATTTTGTGTGCATGTCATTTTTGCTGTGATGCCCTTTTGTTATTTTTGTGGGATTTAATACATGCATGATATGAAATAAGTTTGAACATGAGATATGTCCTTTGATATGTGTCCTAGCCCCTGGACATTTTGCTTGTCATAGAAATGCATGTGTAGGTGTTGTTTTGTTGTTGACAACTTGCTATAAAAATTCTGTTGTTTTGAGGGTCCAAAATATTTCTAAGTCTGGAATCTGTAATATTTTGTTATTGTCTTGCCATGTGTTTTGCTAGTGTTCTAGAACCCTTTTGTGGTAGGCGTAATGGAGTTATTTGTAGTTGATATTGTCCTTTGTATGCTGTTAAGTTTCATGCCATAATATGATTTATAGCATATAGTTATACTGCTATCAATATGTCTTCGTGATTAAAACTGCATTGTCAAAACTGCTATTTTCACCAAGTCTGAAACTGTTTTCAAGTAGCCACCTTGTGAGCTTCCTACCATGTGATCCATACATGTTTTGAACATGATATATGAAGATGAAATGAAGTGTGTATTATATGCTACTGCCCCATGCTTAGTTTGTGCATTTTGGAATCTTGTAGCTTGTTGTTATCATGTGTGCAAAATGCTATCTTGCTGTTTTGGGCAGATTTCAACTAAACTTGTGGTTGTTGTGTTTGGTGAACCGTAGCTCCGTTTTGGACATGTTGTATATGAAACTTAGAATCTCATGTAGTTTCATAATAACTTGCTGCATTTATGATTTGAAATGTTTGTGATTGTGTTTTCCATGCATTTGCATTCATGACATATGCATCTTGTGTTGCTCATATCTTTTAGACCGTAGCTCCGTTTGAGATGTTCCATATATGTAAATCGACTAGGATGATGTATAGAATTGCATGGTATGATTTATTATATTGTTCAAAAAATATAAAATATGATTAGTTCAGATCTGGACCAATTTCGAAATTAACATATGGGGTCATTTCGGAAGTGCTATAAGTTGTTTCCGACCTCATTTAAGTTGCCTAGATAGATAGTTTACTTATGCTTCACCTCTTGCCATGTTTAACAACATTTAGTATTGATGAGTACCTAACGAGAATGAACTAAATAATTCGAATGTGGAGTTTCTTCAATATGCAACTCGTTGCATATTGAGCTTCACTTTAATGTGTAGTAGTTGTTTGATGTGAATTGCCATGTCTGCATATTTAAACTGGACATGCATCATATTTGTTTGCGCATCATGTCATGCATATGTTGTGGTGTATTTTGTGTTGATTGTTGTTTCCGTATTGCTTCTTCTAGATAGAGTTCCGAAAGAGTTCGGAGTGTGAGGATTCGTTCGACTACGTTGGCTCGTCTTCTTCATGGACTCGATCTTCTTCTGAGCGGGATCTCAGGCAAGATGACACATTTCCCTGGATACCATTACTATCATTGCCATGCTAGATGTCTTATTTTCTATCGTTATGTCTCGCTACCTACCACCTGTTTGACAAGCCTCCCAACATTGCCATGAAAAGCCTCTAACCCCTCCACATCCCAGCAAACCTTTGTTTGGCTATGTTACCGCTTGCTCAGCCCTTCTTATAGCGTTTCTAGCTGCAGGTGCAATTGCTTCCATGTGCCGACATGGACATTCTTTTGTTATACCACAATATTGTTGCTATTTAATTTAATACACATATATACTTGGTAGAGGTGGAAGGCTTGGCCTTTTGCTCGGTGTTTTGTTCCACTCTTGCCGCCCTAGTTACTTGTGAACCGGTGTTATGATTCCATAATTGAGGGCTCCTAACATGCTCGGGGTTGTTATGGGAACCCCCTTGATTTTCGTTTTGGGATAAAACTTGTCTGACAAGGCCCAACATTGGTATTACATTTGCCTAACAACTAATAAATTGCATAGGGACCCGCCGGCACCCGCGGATAATTAATCAACAACCCGGGCCAGTGCTCCTCATGAGTGTTGGTCCAAACTAGAGCACTGTGCGGGGCCAACCCGGGGCAACTCGAGAGATTTCTATTAGGCCACCGTACACTAGCTTACCCGCCGTGTCCTGAGAACGAGATACGCGGCTCCTATCGGGATCGCCGACATGTCGTGAGGCCTTGCTGGATTTGTTTTACCTTTGTCGAATGTCTTGAGCGAGGAACTCTGATCTTCTTCGGGCTACCTCGAGGTGTCGGATTTCCTTTGGAATTGCCTAGGAAGATCACGGGATTCGTGGTTGAGGTTATTCCCGCTGCGTGTGGTTAATTTGTGATGGATGAGTTGGAGCACCCCTGCAGGGTTAAATCTTTTCGAGAAGCCGTCCCGCGGTTATGTGGTAAACTTGGATACTTTGTTTAACATCCGGTCATAGCAAACTTGAAGTAAACTCTAATAAAATACACCAACTGTGTGCGTAACCATGACTGTCTCTTTTCGTGAGTCCTTATCCGAAAGGGAACACGGTGGGGTTATGATTGACGTAAGTAGGTGTTCAGGATCAGTTAGTGATCATTGCTAGTTCACGTCCGTTATGCATAGACCACCATACTTTACTTTCTGTACTTGTAAGTTAGCCACTCAAATAAATGCTTAGTCGCTTGCTGCAGCCTCATCACTTAACCATACCTCACCCATTATGCTTTAATAGTCTTGATACCCTTGGAAATGATATTGCTGAGTCCCTGTGGCTCACAGATTACTACAACAACAGTTACAGGTACAGGTAATGCGATGATTTGACGTGAGCGTGATACTTGATTTGATTTGGAGTTATTCTTCTTCTTCTTCTTCGATCTAGGATGGGTTCCAGGCGACAACCTAGGATAGCAAGGGTGGATGTCATTTTATCGTTTGATTCCGTCCGTAGTCGGACCCTGCTCTTCTGTATGATGTTTTTTGTATGATGTTTGAGTATGTTGTTGTATTGATGTGACTCTGATGTAGCTTGTGGCGAGTGTAAGCCAATTACATATACTCATCTCTTCTGTACATGTACTTGTAATGATATCCATTCTTGCGACACGACGAGATGCGCTTCTATCCCTGTCGAGGCCCTCGTGCCAAAATAAGGATAGGACCGCATCTTGGGCATGACAAAGAGCATGAGTTCAATAAAGCTATCAGTGACGATCTTCGAAAGAAGACTTCCTCTTATCTAGCCAAGCGACTTCTCTTGTCTATATTAATGCCACAAGTTAAGTCTAAGCAAGCTAGTAACAAAGGAAAGAAAGGTTCTTCATCTAGTAGCAATAAAAATTATAAATCCAATGATATTGCTTCAAGTATTTCTCTTGATCCCACTAACTCTTCTCTTAGCCAAGTTACACTTGAGCAAGAAAATGAAATTTTGAAAGGGATTATAGAGGAAGGTATCTACAAGAGTCTTGAAGGATGCAAACAATTTGAGGAGATTGTACGCAAGCACGGAGGATACCGGAAGAATCGTGGTGTTGGCTACTTCAACGCTAATCGAGTAGAATGGGAAGAAGGTCAATACCCCAATCCCAAGTTTGTTCCTCAAAAGGAGAAGTATGAAAATACTCTCCCCAAAGGAACAAAAGCTCAAGATGACTTTCCACCACAAGACCCCAAGATCAAGGACAAGAAAAAGCTTCAAGAGGACATTGACTCATATGAAGATGAATCCCGAGCTTTGGTGATGTGGGATACCAAGGCTACTACAATCTCAACTTCTACAAGTGCTACTTCAACACCAAGGATACCCATCAACTTGATGTGGGTCCCCAAGAATAAGAACTCGAGAAGTTCTTGAGGGGTGACTCCGCCAATGAAATCCACTCATATTCATTATTGGCAAGTACTAGTTGCAACCAACATCAACATCATGCTATAGTTCAAGGAGCCACACATTCCCTCAAAAGGTAAGCAAGGGACAAGGTAATCAACAAATCAATTGGCATCATCATATATGCTTTGCACTCCATGTCCATAGATATCCTTGTATTTGTCTCTTGTGTGTTGGGACTAACCCATGTAGGTGAGAAGAGTAATGAAACAACGAGGATGCTCCCAACTCTTGGTGATCTTCATCAACTTTGAGCATCCACCACTACTTCACCTATATGAACTCTTCGTCGACAAAACCCAAGGTTAGTTTATCCCTCCTATGGGGGAATGTCACATCAAGGGGGGGCTTTACTCTAAGACTTGAGTCAAAGCATCTCATAGTATGTGACAACATTAAATGCTTTATGTAAAAGTGGTAACGCCAATTGTGCTTAAACGATGAGTATGACCTATGATCAAGTATTCTTACTTGGCTCCTAAGTCAATATACTCATATATAGATGACTCTGTCATCACCAAAGTGCTTGTTAGATGCTAATCTGTTTGCCATTTTTTCATTTGATATCTTATTGTGTGAGCATGTCGGTCTGCATTTATTTACTCATTCGAGGATATCCAATTGTTGCTATTTGGCTTTTAACTTTTCATTTGCCAATTGGATATACAAGAATTCCTAGGACCACTCCTCTAGCTATCTATGCTTTCTCACCTCATATTCTGTTCATGCTGCATCACAAAATTTGAACAAGTACTTTTTGATCTCTCTGTGTGAGGAGCACTCAGAGTTCCGTATCGACAAAGGACTGACCACCAAAACCTCCCAAGTGCATCTCGGTGGAACCAACTCAAAAATCTTGGTCTAACCGAATGCCTAGGGTTGATCTGGTTTTCCAATCTCGGTACTGCCGATTTCATATTCTCGGTTACACCAAGTTTTCCTGTCAGCTGACCGTTGTGAAACTCGGTGACACAGAAAATATCAAATTGGTGCCACCGACAGTGATGTGTATATATATGCTGTGGACCCCGATGTTTTGAAATTCACTCTTCAAACATCGCGCCTCCAAAACCCTAACTTCCAAAGAAGGACCCCCTGGTCGTCGCCCTTGTCTCCCCGCACTCCTCCGCCGATGGTATCTTCGCCGTCGACGGGAATCTTCATTGTCGTCCATGCCGTAGCGGATCCATCACCGAGTTAGGGTATGGATTCGGCCCCCTCTCGCGCTCCACCTTCTGATTCTTGCACATTAGGGCTTTTTCGTCATCTAGACACTGTTTGAGATCGTTCCATCCACACAAACCTCCATTAGATAGCGAACGTTTGAATTTCTAGGGTTTTGCCTTCCGCGCGATGAAACTCGGTGGAACCAAAGTGAAGAAATCGGTGTCACCGATTTGTAATTTGTGCTGTTGAGAACTTTCTTGGTGAAACCAAGTACTTCTTTTTAGTCTCACCGAAAGGAGTGCCAAGTTTCAGTTATTGAGAGAGTCAGTCTCGGTAGCACAGATCTTTTGCTTCGGCTGTACCGATTTTCATGTGATAGAATGTATAACTTTGGAAATTCTTAGTTCAACTTTCAAAAACTCTGCATTTTGTGATGACTTATTCTTTTCCACTCTTCTCAACTCTACTGACAGGTTCAACATGTCAGGTTCTGAAGATAGCTAGAATCTGCAGGAGCAGAATGTTGAAATGAGTTCAGGCACTAGTCTTGAGTCCAATTCTTCCCCAGATCCACGCACTCCCAGTTCACATGGTTTGCCTAAAGTTGTAACAAGGTCAAGGAAGAGACTCAATTCAGATGAAGAAGATTCTGATTTTGTGCTAGAGGATGTTCTTGCTAAAAAGCAAGAGAAGGCAGCAGAGAAGTCTGCAAATGAGGCTACCTCATCTAGGAGGGTAGTCAGCAAAGTTTATGCACCTTTAGAGACTTTCAAAGCACATGAGAGTGCTAGATCCACTATGTTTGTTGAAATCCCCAAGAAATCTTTGCTTGAGAAGGTAGGAGAAAAGAAGACAACCAGGAAGAGGATCATCCATGTTATTGGCATGCCTACCTCTATGTTTGAGGATCCAGAGGAGGCTGCTGGTGCTGTTGCTGAGGAGGAGGAGGAGGATGAGGAGGAACCTGTTGCCAAGGCCCCTCCCAAGAAGAAGCAAAAGAAGCTTATGGCAGATGCTATGCCTAAGCCTGGTCCCTCCAAGAGCACCAAGGCTGCATCAAAGAAAGTTGTTGCAGGGAAGTCCAAGAGGACTATCAGAGATATACCTGCTTCTGAGAAGAACAAGACATCTACTTTCAGAGAAGCAGATGATGATGATGATGCTATGCCATTTCTGATGAAGCTTAGACCTCACCTTGCTGAACACAATGCCAGCCATCCTAGAGCTGAGGATATGAAGAATAGGAAGGATTCAGGATTGAGGGCATGGAGAGATATTGATCCATATGCCCAGAGAAGAAAGATCGATGTGGACTACAGGTTCTACACCAAGGAACAACAAGATTTCTATGAGATAATCTTGCTTGACAAGAGTCCAGCAGTCGGTGATATGAGATATGTTGACTGGAAGTATATCAAAGCCAATGAGAACTATTTCCCATGTGTGCAAGACAACTTTCACTGCATTGGCCTTGATCAGTTTGTTCGCAAAGAGTTTACTGCTTGGAATGATGAGATGATAATGCAATTCTACTCGACTGCTCATTTTTATGGAGATGGCATGATAGTTTGGATGATTGAAGGAGCAAGATATGAATCTACAGTTGATGAGTGGGATACCATCTTAGGAGTCCTTGAGGTATAGGATGGTGACTTGGATGTCTACTCAAAATCCAAGGAGAGCCACAATGCTATGAAGGATATGTACACTGCTATTCTAGCTGCTAACTTGCAATCTCACAAGTTATGATCCATTTACTTCCTTCAGGCAGGCCTCCCTACCATGAACACTATCTTGAGGCATAAATTGATGCCTAAGTTTGGAGATGAGAAGATGATTCGTGGATACTCCATCAACATGCTTATCCATCTGGACAGTCACACCCGGATTTGAGTGATGGATTTCATAGTTGAGACAGTGAAGAGGGTTGTTGCTGACCAGAAGCGCTCATGCTGCTATGCACCCTATATTCAGATGCTTATCAAATCCAAACTTGAGAAGCATATATTTGCTCTGGATAGACCCCACTTGCCACTTCAGCCAGATTTTGAGGACAACGTTGTGGTGATGGACCCAGACCATCCCACATCAGCTGCAGCTCAGGCAGAGGCAGAGGCAGCTCGAGCCACTAGTGCTCAGGTCCCCAGATCCAGGAACGAGCAGATGGATCTCTTGATCTCCACCATCATGGACATGAAGAAGGACATCAAGACCATTATGGATAGCCAGGAGAGCCTTGTGAACATATTCGAGGATAGAGTGAAAAGTCTTAATGACAAGGTAGATGGGCTGACTAAGACAGTCAATGAGCTTAAGAAGGAGGTTGATGAAGCTCCTATCCATCGCACCTCTTCAGTGTCTGAGTCTTCTGATGATGATGAGGACAGTGCACCTATCAGGATGACTACCCAGTTCACGACTAAGGCTAGGACACCTACAATGCCAGCTCCGAAGACGAGACCTTCATCTTCTGCTCCAGCCATAGTGACTTTAGCTCCATCAGCACCTTCAGTGCCTCTAATGTCTACACCAACTCCGTCTAGGACATCATCAGAAGTCTTTGCCGACGCAGTTCTCTCGACTACTACATCGACTACCGGAGGAGATCAGCCGTAGAAGAACGATTAGCTATACCTCTTCGAGCTTTTTGGTAACTTGTTGCCAAAGGGGGAGAAGTTGTATATAGATCTAGGCTTCGAGTGAGAGAGCGTCTATTTTTTATTTGTTGTTTTACAAAACAATTGGTCTTTTGGTTTGGATGTGAGATACTTTTGTGTGTGTTTGATCATACGCTATAATGTGTGTTGCTAGTATTTCCTATCTTTTGATGTTTATGTGATGATCATTCACATTGCTTGTTGTGTTGTGCTATGTTGTTAACTCTTATTTCTCTCGCACATCACCAAGATGTATGTGACCTGGAAGAAGTGCCCCCATGTACCTAATCGATTGTGCATTTGCATTCAAACGAAAATTTTAAAAAATAATGCACAAATTTAGGGGGAGCTCTTTCTTATCACATACTTCTCAAAGCGACGATTATATTCATTGATTATATCATATGTCGAAGTTTTGATCTATATGTTGTCATCAATTACCAAAAAGGGGGAGACTGAAAGCACATTTGCTCCCTTGGTGGTTTTGGTAATTAATAATAACATATATGTCATTGAACTAATGTTTCCACCAAGCATGTTTCAAGAAAAGTTCAATGATGGGTTGGCAAAAGGATTGTGGAATACCCCAAGATGCAAGGAATAGATTGGCAAAGCTCCAAGGAAGAGGACTCTATATTTTACCTTTGTGAGAAATCACCTTGGGTCCATAGGAAAGCCAATAATATTAGAAGGGGGTAAGGTTTTGTTGGTGAACAAAAGGCTCATACGTGCACAAGTGATAGTCACCACATACACCCACAAGCTCTTCCATAAAGTCTGTCCAAAGCCGAATATCCAAAATCGGTGCAACCAACACTTTCCACTCGGGGCCACCGATTCCAAACCTTCGATGGACTCAACCAAACCCTAGCTTTTTCGGTGCAACTGATTCCACTTTGGTGCCACCGAGTTTGGGTTGCCAACTTCCTGTTATGATTGCCTAGCTCAAAAGATATAAGTGGAACACATAAAGTATTCTAACAAATTCACGATTCAGCGTGTGTCTCTCAAAAGATGTGTGCAGCAAGGATGATTGTGGAAAACTAAAAAGCAAAGACTCGTATCATACAAGACTTTCCAAGCAAAACACATATCATGTGATGAATAAAAATATAACCTCAAGTAAATTTATCGATGGATTGAAGATGAAAGAGGGGATGCCTTCCGGGGCATCCCCAAACTTAGTCCTTTTGGTATCCTTAAATATGACTTGGGGTGCCTTGGGAATCCCCAATCTTAGGCTCTTGCCACTCTTTATTCCAGTCTATCAAATCTTCACCCAAAATTTGAAAACTTCACAACACAAAACTCAACAGAAAACTTATGAGATCCGTTAGTATAAAAAGATAAATCACCACTTTAGTTACTGTTGTGAACTCCTTATTTAGTTGTATTTGTGTAATACCTACTGTATTCTAACTTTTTTATGACTCATACCCCCCGATACGACCCATAGATACATCAAAATAAGCAAACAACACAAAGAAAACACAATCTGTTAAAAACAAAACAGTCTGTAGCAATCTGTAAACTTAGAATACTTATTGAACTCTCAAAATTCTAAAAAATTAGGACAGTCGGGTAAATTTGTATATCAATCTTGTGTAAAAAATTTAGATTAATTCGACGCTCTTAGAAATTTAGAAAATTCCTGAACCGAGCGTAAAAGTTTCTGTTTTTCAGCAAGATCAAATCAACAACTATCATAGATCACCCCAAAGGTTTTACTCGGATCAAACACTAATCAAAACACAAAAGCATAATTAGTATAGAAGTAATAATGTGCCAAACACACCAAAACAGAAGCAAAAAGCAAAAAGCAAAATAAAATTGGGTTGCTCCCAACAAGCGCTATGGTTTAACGCCCCTAGCTTAATATGTTAGTCCCAAAAATAATATAAAATAGCATATTAATGCATATAAAACATCCAAAATAGATAATATAATAGCATGGAACAATCAAAAATTATATATACGTTGGAGACGTATCACAGCCCGTCGTCGGCTCAGGGCGTTCTCCCCCGGCGGCGGTCCTCCGTGGCGTCCATTCCGAGCGGTGCTGGGAGCCTGGCGATGGTTCGGCGCGGCACTGGTCGGCAGGATGGAGCAGCTCTGGGAGCGGGGCGTGCAGGGCGGGATGTGGACGTCGGGTCGTGGCGGGGCTGGACTGGTCGACGGTGCGGAGCGGGGCGGGGCGGCGCTGGGCGGCGCTAGAGTCTTGGTGACGGGGCGGGGCGACCGGGCAACGGTGCAGGCGATGGTAGACGCAGGGCTCTGGGCGGAGACGAGAGAAGGAGACGGACGAGAGGGAAATGAGCAAGGTTGATCTCATCCATTCGTCTGTCGCGGATTCAACGGTGCGGAGCGCGTTTCACACATATGCTTAAGTGGCGACCGTTCTGTAATTAGATTTTTTTTGAGAATTATTAAGAATGCAATAAAAAATTAAGGAGATTTAGGAACGCAGTAACGAAGAAGTCTTTCTTCATCGTGTAGCAAGCCCGGCCTAGGGTAAAAAAGAAAAACCTCCCGATCCGAATGCCATTTTGAAATCTCTCATGAAGTCTGCTGCCGCCGTGCCCTAGAGACAGAGCCGCCGGCCTTACTGCAGATAGTTGTCTTCTCCGATCGTCACCGTTACCGTCCTCCTTGGTAGCGCGACTTCTGCCTCCACCCCGACAGCAATATTGAGCATTGTTTTTTTTTGCGGTACGTGCACCAAGTTCCACGAATTTTGGGTGCACATGCACACCACCACCATCCACACTTACAATGTGCAAAGTTGATTTTCACTAATGGTCATCCAACCTTGTGTTACTGGTGGTTGATTGAACATTTGGACTTTAATTATTTTGCTCTGCTTTAGTACGTGTCGTGAATATGCCGCAAAGTAAGAGAGCTGGTATCAATCCGTATGGAATCCTCGGCTTCCATTCCATGTGACCATTTTTTTTAAATGGAATATATTAGTATCAAGAAGATATCAATTACACCCAGCCTTTGTACCAACAAGATGTCTTAAAACATTCACGATGCACACAGCAAAAAAATAGAAAAAAAAAAGAAAAAAAAGACCGTGTCATAGTGATCGATCATCAGCAGCAGCAGCACTCTAACCACCACCAAAGACAACACCCGGACTAGAAAGAAGGTTCTTCAAAAGCAACGCCTCCAAGAAGAAAACAATGCACAAGCGTTGTCGTTGCCTGATCAAAGATCGTAGGTTTTCACCCTGGAGAAAGACCGCGTTCTCAAAACAATGCCTTTAAAAAGGTCACTGTCAGGCATAACCAAAAAGACCATACCTTGGGTTTTCACCCTAGAAATCACGACTCGGTGCTCAAAGAAGCACTGCCAACGAAAAAGTCCTCCAATGCTGTCGGCCCCACTTGCGGAGTGTACCACTACGAGTCACGTACCACCAGGCTCACAGGAACTCGTGGCCGGTATGGACATGAACATATCCCGCAAACCAAGTCTAGACAACTGCCTATGAAGCAAAGTCTTCAACGCATCCAGGATCCGCCTTCGCCACTTACAGTTCCTCCAATCACGCCATGGCATTCTCCGCATATGTTGATCCCTTGGAAATCTTGATGCAGACATGTCCCAAGGTGTCAACAAAAATAGAGCTTCGCGATACCCCGATGAAGCTAGTTATGCCAATGTTGCGGGTGTACACGACCGGCCCAAATCCACTCAAGGTGTCCAAAGAGCGCCATATACGCCAGTCCTTGTTGTCCTTCGAGGGAGAAGTCTGGAACCCGCCGATGGCTCGATCAAAGAGGACTGATGGCAGGAAGAACAGAGACTTCACGCGAAGACCACTAGGGCCACGAGGTACGCGTCCTCCCCCCACTCCAACCCGTTGTCACACCTTAGGGCCCGTCCACGACTAGAGCCCATCGCTGCCGATAGCCACAATCGTTGGAAGGCAAGTAGTAGCCACCAACCCTTGCTGCCGCAGCCCGCGTCGCCATCGACCAGAACTGGCCGTCGCGCCAAGGCACGCTCCGCCACTATGTAGCCCGTCGCGTCGCAGACACCCGGGCCGCCGTCACCGCCGCAGTCCGGGACGCCGCCAGACCCGAGCGCCACCACGCCGCGGCGCCCAACAGCAACGCCGCACCCACCCATGGAGAGGCCTGCCCGTACATCCACCACACGCACGAGGACGCAAGGCCCCGTCGTCGCTGGTCCGGACGGGCTTTACCCGGCCGTGCCCCATGGCGGCGGCGAGGGAGGAGTAGGGAGGAGGGGAGACCGGCGGCGAGATCTGAGTTGTCCCTCCCCGTCGCCTTGCGGGCGCAATGAGAGAGGGGATTAACAACACAACCTAACAGATGAAGCGTTTTCCCTACCATGTGAGCATGTCAACTAGGGAGACGAAAACTTTGGAAAATGGAATCATATCCGTACTATTGGTCCATACGTGAGTCCCTCTTCCATCGTTCTATTCTTTTTCAAGGATACACCCTGGAAGGTGCATCGGTTTCATAGAAGAAAAGGTCAAGACGGCCGATACAACGCCAAAAGGCAACACAATACAAACACAACGCCACACGGATTGCAAACACAACCCACACCCGCCGAACAACAAGACTCACCTTGCACCACCTCCAGCCATAAATGGCGAGGAAAGGGTACACCGAGCTTCTAGGCCGCGTCACAACCGAAGACCGGGACTCCACGAGACCGATACCAACACCAAGATGGCACAAGCCGACGCACTGCCCACCCATAAGCGCCTAGAGTCGGCGAGTGGACGGCGGAACTGAACCATCGGAAGAGGCGCCGACCAAGAAGCACCGGCGACGATGTACATAGCGCTCCAGAAGCCCACACTCCGAGCGACGTCCAACAACAACTCCAACCGACGTATCGAGGACTCCACGAACCACCTAGGCGATGCCTCCAAAAAGGTAACGATGCAGCTATGTCGACACCACCCGATCCAAAGGCCGGATCTAGGGTTTCCCCCGATGGTCGAGACGGGGAAGAACGAACAGCTCCATGACTACGCCTCCAAAAAGGTGACGGTGCCAGCGGGCGTCACCGTCGTCAGCTACACGCAAGGCTTTCGCCTCGACCCTCTCGTCGACTACAACACCCATCGGACGCAGCAAGGAGCATACTTTGGACACTGCCGACAAGAGGCGAACCGTCGTCGAGGAGCAGAGGTGCCGCTCACCGCCTCACTACCACCATCAAACGGAGACTGGATGGTGAGAATCCATCCTGCCGCTGCCTGGCCGGCCGCTGGCACCACCACGGTGCCCAGCCACCAGCCTGGCTTCACGCGCGATCTGCATCCACGAGCCCACATCCATCGGCCCGTAGAAGCCCATCTAGTCCCGCAGAAGCCCATTTGGGCAGCTCCTGCCGCAGCCACAGGGCACCACCACCGTAAGGCTCCTCCACATCCGTCGTCGGCCGCGCCCGCCGCCGGGGCCTTGCCGCTCCACGCCCGCCGCAGGGGCAGGCCTGCTGTTCCACGCCCGCCACCGGGGCCCTGAAGCTCCATGCTGCCAGCCCACCGCTGAGCCCGCCGCCGCCGCACGCCTCTGCGCGTCCCGCGCGTGACCACGCCACCGCCGAGCTTGAGGCCGGCCGCCGGGCCAGGAATCGACTGCCGTCCGACACCGCCGCCGCCCGCCCGAACCAGCCCCGACTGGCTCACCTTGCGCGCAGGGAAAGAGAAGATCCCGCCGCCGCTGGCACCGCACGGGGCTTTGCCCGGCGGCCTGCGCCGGCGACGGCGGAGGGGGCAGGAGAGGAGGGACGACCCGGCCAGGGAACTGGAGAGGCGAGAGGAGCGGCGCGTCCTAGCTACAGATCTCCGATGGAATTTTTTTGTTATATTTTTTCATCGTTCTATTCTAAGCCACACCAACATCGATCGTCGCCGAAGAACCGAACTCGGTCAGCCGGCCTAAGATCAGAAACCAATGGCGCGTATATATTCGAACTAGCTGGAACTAACTCACCACATCGGGAACACACACCAAGCTCAAAACCGAAACACAACTTTGGTTTTTTTCTTTTTGCGATGCCGCAAAGAATCCTCTTTTCTTGAAGGATCGCAATAACGCCCCGTATGGTGTGAGCAACATCCGTCCACACGTTTATAACACATAAATTGTGTCACGTCATCGCATGCATGCGGAATCTTTTTTGATTTCCAGTTTTTAAAATATTTTATCTCTTAAATGAAAAATCCGATTGAAGATCCGTTTTCACCATTAAATTCATCGCGACGAGATCTTCGAAACTAGATCTCATATCACTATGTTTTGACGACTTTTTTTTAGGTAAAGTTGCCATGTCTATTAAACATGAATTGTCATGATGTTTACACTGAAGTTGCCATGATATGTTTCAGGTATTTTTTCTACCTTCAAAAGTAAATTTTGATGGTCCATGCATTAATAAAAATTGTCATGATCCATGCATTAAATTTGCTGTGGTTAATTACTAAAAATTGCGATGATCAATTAATAAAAATTGCCATAAAAAAGTAGTTGAAAAATATACCGGTAGTTTTAAATCTAGAAGAAAAAATAGATAGAACATGTCATGGCAACTTTAGTGTAAATACTATGGTAACTACAATGTAACATCATGACAACTGTTGCCCAAAACATTTTTTCATCGAAACATATCAACATGAGATCTAGTTTTGAAGATCTTATCGAGACGGATTTAATGGTAAAAACGAATTTTTAATTAGAAGATAAAACATTTTTAAGCTAAAAAATAAAAAAGATTTCCGCCGATGTTTGATTTGATATGGCAAAATGAATAGTAACCAAATTGCAAAGGCCTACACGTATAGGCACGTATGGCGTTAGCTTTTTCCATTATTAAAGAGACTGTGTACATGACTCGACTCGGACTCAGACAAACGAGACAAACACGCACCAAGCTAGAGGAGAGCAAGACATGTCCCTGCCCAACCGGGCTAGCATCTAATCACAGCCGACGCAACATGGAAATTATTCACAAACCAAGCAGGACGAGGTTCCATTTCATAGCGTCGATGAGCAGGTATTGCAGACTTGTGGTGCCGTATCTACGTGTATATACAGAGCTGTCTTAGCCACCGTAATTAAGGCTGAAAGCAGGATTGCGTGGCCAGCGTAACTTCAGTTTCTTGTCGTTCAGCATCTGAAGAACATCAGACATGTCAAGACGTAGTGCCGGATCCTCCTCCACACAGAGCAGTGCTATGTGAATGCATCTTTCTATCTCCTCAATTTGTGATTCTAGACCGTCAACAAGTAACCGTCTATCAATACACTGGTCCAATCTGTCCTGTTGCCATGACTCCCATACCTGCCAAAGAGAAATTCGATTATTATATACAGAAAACCGACCGAAATCTTTGTACATATGTACTGTACGTAGGATCTATACTATACTACTAGTACTACATCAAAGATTTAATGAATAGAAAGTGCTCCTGCCAGCTTTGAAATATATACATATACATAAATATACATATTTATACTACTACTACACCGCCGACCATCTAAGCGAGCGGCTTCTCAGCAGTTGATTATCTTGCACGGAATTAATGCTTACGTACCAAGTTGGTTAGAGGGTTGAAATTTTCATCCTCCTGGCCACAATTCATTCCAGTAATGAGCTCAAGGAGGAGGACTCCATAGCTGTACACGTCACTCTTGACCGAGAAAATTCCTTCACGAACATATTCTGGAGCCTGGAAACCGCTGAATAAGATCAAACAAATAAGATGGGAGCCTTAGTTCTTGTTCGATTCACAAGAAGAAGAAAAACATTAGCTACCTATGTCATGCCATCTTAGTTCTCAGGTCACGTATATACATACCGTGTGCCCATCAAGGAAGCAACCACCCCCTTGTCTGTAGATTCAGGTAGCGTCTCGGAGATACCAAAATTGCCAATCTTGGCAATACTGCTTCGATCTAATAGGATATTGCTCGGCTTTAAATGAAGATGGATGATGCGTAGTCCGCTAAGATCGTGTAGATAAAGTGCACCTCGGGCTATCCCCTTAATAATGTTGAAGCGCTTTGTCCAGGGCAGCTTTCCCCTCCTGTCACCTGAAAAATGAATGGTTACAAATTAACCCGGAGAAAAAGAGAGAGAGAGAAGAGAGAGAGAGAGAGAGAGAGAGAGAGATTGATTTAGTTGGAAGAAACATGCCATTTATGTAGGCGGATAAGCTTTGGTTGTGCATGTATTCATAAACCAGACAATATTGTCCTTCAATAGAGCAATGCCCCAGAAGTTTCACTATATTTGTATGCTGAAGCTGAGCCGCAAAATGCTCCTCATTTTCACATTGTTTTCTGAAAGCACTGAGTTGTTCCGTACTGTATGATTTGACGGCAACTTCGGGTCCTTTGGGCAATTGACCCTGAAACAAAAAGTTCAAGTTTCCGATGAAGATGTAGTATATTGTTGCTGATAGCACCCGACATATATAGATGCTGTAAAATTTTAGACATAATCTTAAAAGAGCGCAAGGGGATGTGGTTTTGGGGTTCCCCCATCGGCGCTTGTTTGGTTAACTCATGGACGTTGTGGAAAGTGTCAATTTTCATGCTCCCATATATAAGCACATGCTATATATAGGTAGTCAAAAGACCATAAAATAGGTTGTTCTCAAAGGAAAAGGTAAAATATAAAACATTCCTAGCAGGCAAGCAAGAAATTATTTTCAAATTAGGCTGTACAAATGAACCGGACAATGATATAGTTTGAAAATCTTAAAAGCAGAATTAGCAAACCAAGCATATGGAGTACCTTGTAGACTGTACAAGAAGCACTTTCACTAATCACGTTTTCATCTGAAAAGTTCTTTGTAGCGACCATCAATCCAGACCGATCAAGCTTTTTGGAGCCTGCCATAGAAACAACACATGCATACATAAATGAGATTAAGTAAACGCGAAACATAAAAGGCTAAGTGACCGGTAAACACTGATAATAATATGCATTTATAACCGACACTGCGATTTCCTGAGAATTATGATGCAGAGGATGTTGTATTCTCCTTAGAAAATATATAGAAGACACGATCTTACATGATGTTATGGGAGAAGTCCCCTCTTCCTCGCGAGAGTTTGCCAAATAGCTCTCCTAAGACGAGTACATGTTAATAGCACAAAACAAATCCAAGACAAAAGCTTATCCTCCTAAAATGAGTAAACAGGGAATGCTTATTTTCTTTGGCTGGTACAATGGATTGTATTTTTTATACGAGTAGAATAAGACATAGCCCAAAGATTGCAACTTGGTTATAGATGGGTTTATTCAGCAACTGGCATATCCAATAGTGTATCAAAATAAATAAAGAAATAGGGTAAAAAGTGAAATTTACACACACAAAAAACGAGGCTGCTACATTCTAATTTCGAGCTATATTTCACAGTATATTGACAGTGCAAGCTACAGACATTATGAGATGGAGAGTACTATATAGCGGTAACAAGATACGAAGTAGGTAAATTAGTGCGTGGTACCTCTTGGGGCAGAGGGCGAACTCCACAGTGAGGATGGTGCGAAATAAGCACGATGTTGCTCTGGAGACTAGCGACAAAGGTTACACGCGCTATCTGATTCGAGATATTCTGGTTTGCCTGGCGCAGCTTTTCGGACAGCCTCGTGGCGTTGGCGTGATGGGATATGGTGCTCTCTTCCTCGCAGTCCATGACGACCTGCAGGGCATGATGGAGGGCCTCGTTGAGTCCCTCCAGTGCGGAGCTCAATGGCTGGCGCTTCGTCGCCTCCGTATTGTCAAGCGACGACAGGTCAGTGTCAAGTGTGCTGACGCGGTTTGCAATGGCGTGGCACTCCTCCTTGTTCTGCTTCACCCTACCCACCGCGCCCTTGATCGCGATCACGAGGCTGACAATCAGACGCACGACGCCCAACGCATCCACCATCCTGTATCCGTGTGGTGTGTTTCTGCATGTAGAGAGTAGAATGAACCCGTCAAATTAGCAAAAACCATAGCTTACGGCCGTGACAAGAAGAGGAGGGGTGGATAGAGCGCGGGTTAAGCCCGTAGGCGAGGCTACGGAGCGGCGCCGGGGGCGGAGACCTCACCAGTTAGCCGAGTTTGGCTTGGAATCCGCTGCAGATGGGGCGTTTGGCTTGGAATTAACCCGCTGCAGATGGGGCGTTTGGCTTGGAATCCTAGCTAGCTAGCTAGTGCTACAGGAAGTCTTCCCAATCTGGATGAGTTTGATTCGCAAAAAGAAAGAAAAAACTGGATGAGTAAATCGTGAGGAGGATTTCAGTCCCCTGCCTCCCTCTAGATCTCTCTCCAGGAAAAAGAAAGAAACAAGAGCCCCTTGACTAAGTGAAAAAAAATCAAGAACGAGAGGAGCTAGTTGCTGACCTCAAGTGCGTTCGTCTGTCTCAACGAGAAAGAACGCCGCGGCCGCTGGGACCTGAATCCGACGTCGAGAGGAGTTGCGGTGGGGAAAAGTTGATATGCGGAATGTGGATTCCATTTGTCATTTGTCCACCAACCACCCGCGCCCTATTGGCCGAGCAAGGACCCAAAATATCCCAGAACCGCCGCAGGCTCACTACGAATGTCGTCGCTTTCATTGCTGTTTTGTGGAACACGTGTTAGAGCATCTCCAGCCGTTCGGTCTTTCGGAGCGTCGAAAAAGAGCGGCCTGGGGGCGAACAGGTGCTAGATTGGCCCATGGGACGATCTAGCTCCCAGTAACGCCCCCATGCGCCCCTCCCCAGTCGCGGCAAATTCAAACCTGACCATTCCCGCTCACAATAAACGCCACAAGTCCGGCGATCATCAGCCCAGTTCGGGCGACAGTTCGGCGATCGGGTGAAAGGTTCGGCGTATAAAAAAAAAGAAATGGCACGTGGGCAACACATCACACGGCGGGGTCGGCCTCTTGCGTCAGCGCAGTCGGCGTGTGTGGGCTTGGCGAAGCTGCTTCTGTGTTGGGCGGCGTCGGCGCGACTTCCGTGCTGCTGGACGTCGTGGAGGCATCATCGCTCGGGCTTGGCGGCGAGGTCGGCATGGGCGTGGGAGTTGGCGGCGCCGTCGACGGCAGCTGGTTCAGGATGAGGCCGCGCTCCGCCAAGTACCACGCCTTGAGCTGCTCGTCGTTGCTCTGGAGCATGTCCACCCCGTCCATTAGGAAAGCTAGGTCGGTGTTCCTCTTCTTCGCGGCGACGTTGGTCCGGAGTAGATCGAGCTTGACGGCGTTGTTTGAAATCAACGCCAACCACCGCCCCTCGGTCTTCTCTTCACGTAGGGCGGCTCAGGCCTGTGCGTCGGCGAGGCAATGCTCAATGGACTCCTGCACCCGCGCGGTTGCCGAGTCAGAGATCCGACGTTTTGCTGGCTCCAGGGCGCGTACTGGCCGTGGCCGCCGGGTGGATTCATCATTCCCCCACGCTCCGCCTGCTCCTCCGCCGCCGCCGCGAGCCGCCGCGCTATCCCGGGCCTTCTTGGTGTTGGCCCTGTTCCGCCGGTCGGTGGTGACAGCCGGCCGACGTTGAACTTCTACCCTCTAGTCGGCGTTGGACAAGCCCGGGGGCTTGGACGGCAGCGCCCTCGGCTTCCTCCGCTTCGGCTGGGCGACGGTGATGGTCGCAGCCGTTGCGGCGCGGGGGACCACGTACTTCTTCGGCGGCATGGCGGTCGGCTGGGAGGGGAGGAGGAGGAGATTGGCGGGAGGAATGGAGAGAATGAGAGGGAAGCTGGGGGAAAGCGGGAAGAAACGGCGGGAAACGGCCCTCCTCTCGCCGATAGAGAGGCCCACACCCCTTTTTGCTTATGCCGGCGTCCCCAGGCGCCCCCAACGCGCCAGGGTCAGCTCGGGTGCGCCGTCTATTACTTCGGCCCAACCCGACGAAAAATGGACTCCTCGGGGCGCGACTGGGCCGATTTTCGCTCGCCGGCGCTAAAAAAATCGCCTGGGGGTGTTGGTGGCGCGGCTGTGAAAGCACATTTGCTCCTTTGGTGGTTTTGGTAATTAGTAACAACATATAAGTCATTGAACTAATGTTTCCACCAAGTATATTTCAGGAAATGTTCAATGATAGGATTGGCAAAAGGAGATTGTGGAGAAACCCCAAGATGCAAGGAAATAGGTTGGCCAAGCTTCAAGCAAGAGGACTCTACATTTTACATTTGTGAGAAATCACTTTGAGTCCATAGGAAAGCCAATACTATTAAAAGGGGGTAAGGTTTTGTTGGTAAACAATATGCTCAAACGTGCACAAGTGATAGTCGCCAAAAACATCCACAAACTTTCCCACCAAAGTTTGTTCTATACCTACCACTCAAAATCAGTGCAACCAACTTTCCCATACCGGTGCCACCGATTCCAGAACCTAGACAGACTCAAGGCAAACCCTAGCCACTTCGGTGCAACCGATTCCATACCGGTGCCACCGAGTTCAGGTTGCCAACTTTTTGTTACGCAAATTCACATTTTCGGTCCCACCAAGAATGTTGGATCAGCGTCACCGAGATTGGAAATCTGACCGTTGGTCACCTTATCGGTGCAACCGAGTTTCCTATATCAGCTTTACCGAGATTCAAAAGTTGCCACCTTTTGGTCACTTCGGTACCACCGAGATTAACACATCGGTATCACCGAGTTGGTCATTTTGTGTGTAACGGTTGGATTTTTGGGGATGCCTATATATATACCCCTTCACCACCACTTACTCGGAAGGGAAGCACTCAGAATTATTCCATACCTATCCTATCAGATTTTCTGAGAGAACCACCTACCCTTGTGTTGAGGTCAAGATCTTCCACTCAAATCATATGGATCTTGATTTCTAGCCTCCCCAAGTAGCTTTCCACCAATCCCATCTCTTCCAACATGTCAAATCTATGAGAGAGTGATTGGGTGCTGAGGAGTCTATCATCTTAAAGCACAAGAGCAAGGAGTTCATCGTCATTACCGAGCCTATTACCTTTCGGAGGATGGTGCCTCCTAGATTGGTTAGGTGTCGCTTGGGAGCCTCCTACTTCATGTTGTGGAGTGAACCAAGAAGTTTGTAAGGGCAAGGAGATCGCCTACTTCGTGAAGATCTACCCATAGTGAGGCTAGTCCTTCGTGGACGGAAGCCGTTATGGAATAGTCAAGGTTGCTACTTCGTGGACCCTTTTGGGTGGAGCCCTCCGTGGACTCTTGCGACCGTTACCCTTTGTGGATTGAAGACTCCATAAACGTGGATGTATGATAGCGCCACCTATCGGAACCATGAGAAAAATCATCGTGTCTACAATTGCGTTTGATTCTCCTACCCTATCCCTTCTATACATGCTTGTCGTTACTTTCTGCTGCTATATACTCTTAGACTTGCATGTGTAGGGTGTACTTGACTTGCCATGAAATGCTAAAACTATCAACCCTAAAATTGATAGGCAAAACTTTTAATTTAGTCAAGTAGTCTAATTACCCCCCCTCTAGACATACTTTCGGTCCTATAAGTGGTATCGGAGCATTGATCTCCATTGGTTAGGTCTCACAACCTAGGAGAAGTATGGCGTCTAGTGAGGGAAGTTATCACCGTAGAGGTCCGTACTTTGATGGCACTAATTTTGCTAGTTGGAAGCACAAAATGAAAATGCATATTCTTGGTCATAACCCTGCCGTTTGGGCTGTTGTTCGTGTTGGCTTGCACGGTGAGTTCTTTGCAGATGGACGGGAACCGGATCGTGAAGCGACCGCGGATGAATTGAAGATGTTGCAACTCAATGCTCAAGCATGCGACATTCTCTTCAACTGCTTATGCCCCGAAGAATTCAACAAAATCAGCCGTCTTGGGAATGCAAAAGATATTTGGGATACTTTGGTTGATATGCACGAAGGAACCGAGTCCGTGAGAGAATCCAAGTTAGATGTTATTCAAGGTCAGCTTGACAAGTTCAAGATGAAGGATGGTGAAGGAGTCGCAAAGATGTACTCTAGGATAGCTCTCATCACCAATGAGATTGCCGGCTTAGGAAGCGAAGAAATGACCGACAAATTCATCATCAAGAAGATACTTAGAGCTTTGGATGAGAGATACGACACCGTGTGCACATTAATCCAAATGATGCCAAACTACAAATATCTCAAGCCTACGGAAGTCATTGGAAGGATTGTTGCTCATGAGATGACACTCAAAGATAAAGAAGAACTTCATCACAAGTCTAGCGGTGCTTACAAAGCCACAAGTGATGCTCCCGCAACTTCAAGCGACATCCTTGTCACCAATGAAGAGATAAGCCTCATGGTAAAGAAATTCAACAAGTTCTACAAGAATAGAGGCAAAGAAAGAAACTCCAACTCAAGATATGAAGAGAAGCGTTCGTCAAGTCGTGACCGCAATTGTTACAATTGTGGAAAGCCCGGACACTACTCAAATGAGTGCACGGCTCCCTACAAAAGAAAAGAAGAGTCACCTCGAAGACGAATCTCAAGAAATGAGTCACCACAAAGAGAGAGAAGGAGTAGAGATGATCGTTATGAACGAAGACACTCAAGGAGAAGTAGAGATTCGAAGAAGACGGACAAGTACACCAAGAGCTACACAAGAAGAAAACATCAAGCTCATGTTGGTGAATGGGTTTCTGGCTCCGACTCCGACAACAACTCTGAGAGAAGCTATCACTCCGACTCCGACCATAGTCAAGATGATGGTGTTGCCGGAATTGCTCTAGTGACTACCAACTCCTACGATCTATTTGATTCACCAAACGGAGGGAGTGGAAGTTGCTTCATGGCTAAAGGCCCCAAGGTATCACACCCCGAGTATCTTGATTTTGATAGTGATGAAGATGATTTGCTTTGTGATGATGACTTGCTTTGTGATAAAACTAGTGATGTTGATCAAAATGAACTTGATAATTCTCATGCTAGTCAAGATGAGTCATTTGATGATGATAAGATGAAAATAGAACAACTAACTAAAGAACTGAATACTCTTAAGTTAGCTCATGAATCTACTCTCGAAGATCATAGAGAGCTTGTGAGAACTCATGAGAAGCTACGCTTCGAGAAGCTCAACTTGGAGCAAGAGCATGAGTTTCTCAAAGCTATCAATGACGATCTTCGAAAGAAGACTTCATCTTATCTAGCCAAACGACTACTCTTGTCTACTTTCATGCCTCCAGTTAAAACTAAGCAATCTAGTAACAAAGGCAAGAAATGTTCTTCAACTAGTAGCAACAATAAAAATGCTAAACCCAATGATGTTGCTTCTAGTAGTTCTATTGATTCCACTAATGATGATTCTCTTAGCCAAGTTACACTTGAGCAAGAAAATGCTTTATTGAAAGGAATTATAGAAAAGGGTATCTACAAGAGTCTTCCCGGATGTAAGCAATTTGAGGAAATTGTACGCAAGCACGGAGGATACCGGAATAATCGTGGTGTTGGCTACTTCAACGCTAATGGAGTTGAGTGGGAAGAAGGTCAATATCCCAAGCCCAAGTTTGTTCCTCAAAAGGAGAAGTATGAAAACACTCTTCCCAAGGGGACAAACACTCAAGATGACCTTCCACCACAAGACCACAAGCTCAAGGGCAAGAACAAGCTTCAAGATGACATTGACTCATATGAAGATGAACCCCTAGCTTTGGTGGAGTGGGTTCCCAAGGCTACTTCAAGCTCAACTAATACAAAGGCTACTTCAACACCAAGGATCCCCATCAACTTGATGTGGGTCCCCAAGAAGAAGAACTAGTGAGTTCTTGAGGGGTGACTCCGCCAATGAAATTCACTCACATTCATTATTGGCAAGAACTTTTTGCACTCAAGATCAACTCAATGCAATAGTTCAGGGAGTCACACATTCCCTCAAAGGTAAGCAAGGGACAAGGTAATCAACTAATCAATGGACATCATAACATATGATTTGCACTCCATGTCCATATATATCCTTGTATTTGTCTCTTGTATGTTGGGACTAACCCATGTAGGTGAGAAGAGTAAGGAAACAACAAGCATGCTCCCAACTCTCGGCGATCTTCATCAACATTGAGCATCCACAACTACCTCACCAACATGAAGTCTTCATCGACAAAAACCCAAGGTTAGTTTATCCCTCTTATGGGGGGATGTCACATTAAGGGGGAGCTTTACTCTAAGACTTGAGTCAAAGCATCTCTTAGTGTGTGACAACATTAAATGTTTTATGTAAAAGTGGTAACCCCACTTGTCGTGGGTTTATCACAGCAGATGTCCGGGTGAACAGACTTGGATTTGAGGCCATTGCTAACGTGATGGACTCAAAGGGGTTGATTGGGACGAAGGACACGGGTTTACCCAGGTTCGGCCCCTCAAGTCGAGGTAATAGCCTACGTCCTGCTTGTTCTTGTATTACTTGTTGTATCGATTACAAGGGAGCTAAAGCTTGACCTAGTTCTCGATAACCTGATCTCTAAGTCACCCCGGGTCTGCCTTTATATAGGAGGTCAGGACCACGGGTCTTTACAATTGTTTAACCGAGTCTCATTATCTATCCGAGCCTTCCTCTATCTTCTTGTCCAAGCTGTCCCCGAGCGGCTTACACGCCCGGGTCTTCTCCGTCCGGGCCACCTTGCGGCCTACACCTTGAGCCGCTTATCTTCCTGGGCCGTAGACTTTACGGCTCACCCTTGGGCCGGCTCACGAGCCATCAATGTGACCCGGAACCTTAATGGCGGGTCATATTGCGGGGTTATATCCCCAACATTAGGCCCCAGGTTGAATTGAGCTTGCTCACTTCATCCCTCTCTCCTGCTCTTCGGCGAGTCGCCCGGTGATGACCCGGCGTGATGTCACGTAGTCCCTGCGAGAGAGATCCGCTGACGTGCCACCGAATCTTTTATTAAATGGTCAGCCCGAGAATCGAGGCGTCCACCTCGGTCAAATGGTTTCCGTCGCCTAGATTTTCGCGCCTGTCTCGTTCTCCCTTTAAATAAGACCTATTGTAGGTGAAACCTTTCCTTCTCCTGCTCGCTCTTCATCTTCTTCCTCTCATTATCGCCTCTGCTCCAGCGCACTCTGCTCCGGCGCCGTTTTCGCATCGTTGTCAACCAGGCCGCTGCATCAACCCGTGTCGTTCTAGTTTTTCTTCCGCGTCCGCCGCTCCATCATCGGTAAGCCCAAGCTCCTCCTTAGATCCATCACCATCGTAGTAGGGTTTGCAGAAGCTCCACCGCCGCCGCTTGGGCTCCGTCCACACCATCGTCGGTGTACTCCCGACGCTGTTGATGCCTTTAACGCGCATCCTTGCCACGCCGCCGCGTACGGGGCGGCCATGCGCAATGCGCGGATCGTCGCGGCTCTGTTTTCTTTCTTCTGCTTCGTCTGTTTCTTCGCTAGGTCAAGATTAAGAACCTTTTTCCTGCTTTTGTAGACCCGTAATTGTAGCGGTAGTTTGCGAAAACTGTTTTCAGGACTTAGCCGATTTTCGCTCCTCTTTTCCTTGTTGAACCGCCAGGTCTATCCGGCTCTCATCAGCCGGACTATGGCATAGTATTTGTAGAGCCCTTAAAATTGTAAGCCATCACAGATATCTACTTGCTCTTAACTCGCCGCATATTTAATTTTGCACAATCTTTAAGCCGCCAGTATGTCTCGCACTTCCAACTCATGCAACTGGGTCGGGTCTTGCATCACAGAGGAATACTTATTGGATTTTGTTCACGCGGGTACCCTTCCTTCCAAAGAGGCCCTTAATTGGCGAGCCCCGGGTGATGAAACGCGGCCCTCTCCCCAAAAAGGAGAGGTAGTAGTTTTCTCTAACCATATCGAGCGAGGATTCGTGCCACCCGGCTCGAAATTCTTCCGTGATGTTCTTCACCTATACAAGCTTCACCCTGAAGACATCATCTTTCTGGCTACGCAGATGCCGAGTCATCCGAAGGATTGGAACAAGACTTTGTTCTACTACAAGGACACCTCTCCTGAGAATGAGCGCCCATTGCCAGGTTATCGTCCCTCCCGGCTCAGGACAGATTCAGAACTTCCGAGCCGACTGTCAGCTTCGAAACGTGCAAGGTATGAGCCGGCTCACGCCAAGATCAAGGCCCTCATGGCCAATGGTTTAACCGGGCTGGATCTGATCTGCTGTTGGATTTCTTGGCAGATTATGCCCTTAAGTCATAGATGCCGTCTCATGTGTGAATACGAAGGCAAGTACGATAGTTCACTATGCTTCAGCCAGTCAACTCTGACGGAGGATGACATCACCACAGTCATCCGGAGCCTTGTCCATGAAGCATTCGGATCATGCAGCGCCATTGGCCTAACACCTTTTAATGCCATCAATCAGGCTCCAGATGTAAGGCGACTCTTCACCACTTTTCTCCTTGTCACTTATGCCTTTCTGACACATTACTGTTTAACCGTTTTAACCTTTCGAGGCCAACTCTGATTTCTGCAATAAGGAGTATGTCCCTCCTTTGAAGAAGCCCAAGAAGAAAATCCTGGCTAAGAAGCCCAAGCAGACCGCCCCACAAGAAGGATGGTTTGACTCGACGCCATCATCTGACTCAGAGGTAAAGCTTGGCTGCTTTCTACCATTTTATTACCTTATTTTACTTACACTTATTTTACTCACAGGATGATGTCGAAACAAGCCGCGCCAACGCCCCTGAGGTAATCTATATTTCTTTCGGCTCAGAATACTTTATCCCCCGGAGGCCGCGGCGGGTTATTGGAAAAGTTCCTCTTTCTCATCTTCTTGCTTATCTGGCTCCCGATTTTCCTTTGAAAAAGCAACAACAGGTTGAGCGTCGCCAGACCCGGAGCGCCAGCCCCACTGAGCTTATGTCCGGCTTGCCAAACTCGCCGGCTCCGAAGAAACGCCCCGCAGAGGTATGTGTTCCTGTTTGATTCATTTCTCTTTATAACCTTGTTGCTATCTCATCTTTCTTAAATTTCATCTCAGAAATTGCCCTCTTCTGGCGACTCTTCGGCGACCGCTCTGCCGCCTCCCAAGATCAACCCGCTGTAAATGTTTTTCCACTATAACATATAGTTCTTTGTAGGGTAGTAATATCCTTTGGATTCTGATCTTTCTATCTTGCAGTGCTCAAGCCAAGCGTCGGAAGACCAACAAGCCCTTCCCCGGCCCTACTGCTCAAGAGCCGGAGCAAGAACGACCGGAGGAGCCACAACCGGATGTAGATCCGCCAATTGCCTTCACTGAGCCGGCTGCTGAAGATATCATCCTGGAGAGCCCTCTAAGAGGTCCTTCAAAACCGCCAAGTCCTGCCAAGACCACTGCAACTCTGGAAGTCGTGATCACCGGTTTTGCTCCTCAGTATCCTCCGGCTCACGTGCTGACCAGACATAAAGAGTTGGCCGAGGCCTCCAAGAAGCTGGACTTCGACTCTTCTTTTGAGAAGATGACGGCCGAAGAACTCCACGCCGGGTATACGAACCGGCTTTCCACCAGCCGAGATCTAGAACTTCGGCTGGTCAACTTGATGAAGATAAAATATGAGGTACTCCTCCTCCTGCTATAACCTTACTTAGCCCCCAAGGGCCGGTTCAATTCTAGCTTAAGAGTTGAACCGGGTCTTTTCTGATCCTGTGTAGAAAATCCAAATCCATTGCCCCCAAGGGCCGACTCAAACTTGATAAAGTTGAGTCGGAGCTTTAATGTAGATAGCCTGAAGAACCACTTGTAGCCCCCAAGGGCCGACTCAAACTTGATAACGTTGAGTCGGAGCTTTTATTATAAGTCAACTTGAAGAGCCATATTGTAGCCCCAAGTTCCGGATTAACTTTGATGAAGATGAACCGGAACTGTATTGATTTCTCGAAGATCAAATATACATTAGCCCCCAAGTGTCAAACATATTGCTTGCAATTTGCTTGAGACTTGTATAACTTTGTCGTTAACCTTCATCATTTGATATGATTTCCATTCTGCCGACTTATTCTGTATTTTGATATGTCACAGGAAGCTTTAAATGAAGCCGGGTCGTAGTTGATGGACCTGAAGACCAACCTGGCCGCTCAACAAGAGGCCCGCAGCATCGCCGATGAAAAGTGCCAGCTTCTCTCTGATGATATGGCCACAATCAAGGCCGATTTTGCTGCTCTTAAGGAGTCAGCTGAATCTGAGAAGACTGCTTTGACCCAACGGGCGGATGACGCCGACGAGCGGCTGATAGCTGTGGCGGATGAACTCCAAGGCTTGAAGCGCCACATAAGCAAGATGTCAGCCGCCCTCTTTGGTAAGCTTCTGACAACTTTGTGTTTCAAATGGCTACATCTTTACTTAGACTGGCGACTCATCTGAATTGTCCGGTTTATACAGGTCCTAGGAGCCGGCAGTTGGCTTCTGATAGCCTGCTGCCGTTGAAGGCCATCTATACCTTAACTGAGCAGTTGTACTGTGGTGCAATCTGCACTATCAAGGCCGTGCAATATAAGGATAAAATTCTGGCGACTCTCAATGGTGTCTTAGAGCTCTTTTCCACCATGCCGAAGCAGATCGCCGAGCTCAAGAAGTCAGCCGCCCGCCAAGGGGCCATTGCGGGCATCATCCGGGCTTTGGCCTTTGCTCCGGGCCTAACGACCGCCGAGATGATGGAGGGCTTCCCTTCAAGAAAAGATGACGGCTCGGAGTTTACTGACGCTGACTACAGCCGATGCATGAAGGAGTCCCGGGTGTTAGCTTCTGTCTTGGCGGAGGAGGTTGATCTGTTAACTTATCAAGCAGCTTATGACCCAGAGCAGAAGAGAGTCCGCGGTCCTCTGTACGAGTGCAAGGATTTGACGCCTGCTCGGAGTAAGGACCTCTTTGCTCCAGATCTTGACCCGTCACCTTATTTCGAAGGCTCTTTTGCGGCTCTAACAAACTGCAATTGGGATTTGGGCCATAGAAGAGCCGGCGCAGGATGACCCATCAGCTAATTAGCTTCTGCTTAAGAACTTGTATCAGCTTAACCCGCCATGTGACGGTTGGAAAACTTGTTCGAAATTTTGATCTCCACTAGGAGTGTAATAGCTAGATGAAACTTGTCTGAAACTTGTCATGATGTTTTTATAAGATGATCCGGTTTTTGGCTGCCATTTGTCTTTGTGTGCTTTGAATCATTTAGACTTGCCTTGTCATCATAGAAGACACCTCCAGCCAAGATTAGGTAAGCTACACCCGGAGGTGGTGACTCCCTTTTTGGTAATTATGGCTAATCTGGTCAGCTAGAGATGGCGTAAAGCCTGGATGATAAGGTATTTTAGAAGATACACCCGGAGGTAATAATATGGTGTAAACGCCGGCGGATAAGCATTAGAAGCTGTACCCGAAGGTAAGAAGCCGCCCTCGCCACGGCTAATTTTCCTTAGCCGGATTTTTATAAGAACAACTAATAGGCGTTAGAAGCTGTACCCGAAGGTAAGAAGCCGCCGTTCACCGCAGCTAATTTACCTTAGATGTTTTTACATGGCCTTATGCCGGCTAATAGGCATTAGAAGCTGTACCCGGAGGTAAGAAGCCGCCGTTCGCGGGTCATGAGATGTTAGCTACCCGTCGGTAAAAAACCTCTCATAACCACGGCTAAACTGGCTAGCCGGAGATGGCATAAAGCCGGCTGATAGGGTGTTAGAAGCGGTACCCGTCGGTAAGAAGCCCCCCTCAGCAATACGGCGTGACCCGCCGGCGGATAGGCATTAGAAGCTGTACCCGGAGGTAAGAAGCCGCCCTCGCCACGACTAATTTACCTTAGTCGGTTTTTTGTGGCAAACATGCCGGCTTAATACGTGTCTACCACCGTTCAGCGATATGACACAAAGCACCGACGGATAGGCGTTAGAAGATGTACCACGATACGACGCCGTGGCTCATTTTCCTGAGCCGGATTTTTGTGGCATAAAGCCTGGCTGATAGGCATCTACTGCCGTTTGTCAATCTCAGCTGATGCATCAACCGGAATACTGTGTAATCTTTTCCCATATGAGGATGCGAGAAATAACAGAGGCTTCTTTATTTATACATCTATGATATGTACAATGATAGTGTACAATGGTGGGTCTCGATACCCTTTAAGTGAAATAGGGCCGGAGATGCGTGATGTTCCATGGCCGACGGGTCTCCTGACCCGCCGTATCTGAGTCGTTTCGAATATCAATGAGATAAGATGACCCGTTGTTGAGATTTCTGCTGACCACAAAGGGTCCTTCCCATGGAGGTGATAGCTTATGCATATTTGTCTGGTCTTGAATCAGCCGGAGCACCAAATCGCCCTCCTGGAATGTCCGGGTCTTGACCCTGCGGCTGTGATAGCGGCGCAGGTCTTGTTGATAAATCGCTGATCGAGCCGCTGCTAACTCTCGTGCCTCTTCCAAAGCATCCAATGCGTCTTGGCGTGCCGTCTCGTTGTCTGTCTCAACGTAAGCCGCCACCCTTGGTGAGTCATGCCGGATGTCACTGGGTAAGACGGCCTCGGCGCCATACACCATAAAGAAGGGCGTGAAACCCGTGGACCTGTTAGGGGTGGTTCTGATGCTCCATAAGACGGAGGGTAATTCTTCGACCCAACACCCAGGCGTTCGCTGCAAAGGAACCATAAGCTGCGGTTTAATCCCTCTTAGAATTTCCTGATTGGCGCGCTCCGCCTGACCATTGGACTGTGGATGTGCCACGGCTGAAATATCAAGCCGGATATGCTCTTCGTCACAGAATTTCTTCATAGCCTCCTTGGATAGATTTGTACCATTGTCAGTAATGATGTTGTGCGGGTAACCAAAATGGTAGATCAGCTTCTTAATAAATAGAACCGCTGTAGCCACATCACATTTGCTGACTGGCTCTGCCTCTACCCACTTGGTAAATTTGTCAACCGCCACCAGGAGGTGCGTTTTCTTGTCCTTGGATCTCTTGAAGGGCCCTACCATGTCCAGCCCCCAGACCACAAACGGCTAAGTGATTGGTATCATCCTCAGTTCTTGAGCCGGAACATGAGCACGCCGGCCAAATTTCTGATAGCCGCCGCACTTGCGGACTAAATCCTCTGCATCCTTGTGAGCCGTTAACCAGAAGAACCCGTGTCGGAAAGCCTTGGCCACCAAAGATTTTGAGCCGGCGTGGTGTCCACAATCACCAGCATGAATTTCATTCAAGATCTGTCGGCCCTCCTCTGGTGAAACACAACGTTGAAACCCCCCTGTTACACTGCATTTATGCAACTCACCATTAACTATCATCATGGACTTAGAGCGCCAGGTGATCTCTCTGGCCAGGTCTTCATCCTCAGGTAACTCGCCCCGGGTCAAATAGGCCAAATAAGGAATGGTCCAATCGGGGATAGCGTGCAGAGCCGCCACCAATTCTGCCTCCGGGTCAGGAACAACCAAATCTTCCTGTGAAGGTATCATGACAGTCGGATGGTCTAAGACGTCCAGAAAGACATTAGGCGGCACTGGCTTACATTGGGAACCTAGCCGTGATAAAGCATCAGCCGCCTCGTTCTTGCGACGATCAATGTGATCTACCTGATATCCTTTGAAGTGACCCGCAATAATATCAACCGCCTGCCTATAAGCCGCCATCCGCGGGTCTTTGGAGTCCCAAGTGCCAGAAACTTGCCGAGCCACTAGATCTGAGTCGCCCAAACACCTGACCCGGCTCAAATTCATCTCCTTGGATAATCTAAGGCCATGAAGCAAAGCCTCGTACTCAACCGCATTGTTAGTACAGGGGAACATCAGACGGAGCACATAACAAAACTTATCACCCTTGGGGGATGTCAGAACAACCCCCGTTCCGGACCCCTCTAACTGCTTGGATCCATCAAAGTGTATAGTCTAGTATGTGTTATCCGGCTTTTCTTCGGGAGCTTGACACTCTGTCCAATCATTTATGAAATCCACCAAAGCTTGGGATTTGATCGCCGTGCGAGGAGCATACTTTAAATTAAGAAGTCCCAGCTCTAACGCCCATTTAGCAATCCTTCCCGTGGCTTCTCTGTTCTGGATAATATCCCCCAATGGAGCAGAACTGACCATAGTTATCTGGTGCCCTAGAAAATAGTGTTTTCACTTGCGGTTGGCCATGAAAACTCCGTATACCAGCTTCTGCCAATGCGGTTATCTTTGCTTAGATTCTGCTAGGACCTCACTGATATAATAAACCGGCCTTTGCACGGGATACTCCTTCCCAGCCTCCTTGCGCTCGACCACAATTGCAATGCTGACTACCCTGTTGTTAGCCGCCACATAAAGGAGCAACGGTTCTTTCTCAGCCGGAGCGGCTAACACTGGCGGCTCAGTCAGCTGTTTCTTAAGCGCCTCAAGTGCTTCACCCGCCGCTTTGCTCCAGACAAACTTGTCTGTCTTCTTCATCATCTGATATAAAGGAATAGCTTTCTCTCCAAGGCGGCTTATGAACTGGCTCAACGCAGCAATCCGCCCTGCCAGGCGCTGAACGTCATTAATGCACACCGGCTCTCCTAGAGAAGTAATGGCCTTGATTTTATCCAGGTTAGCCTCGATGCCACGCTTAGAGACCAAGAAACCCAAAAGCATTCCTGCTGGAACCCCAAAGACACACTTGGTCGGGTTAAGCATCATCTTGTAGACCCATAGGTTGTCAAAGGTTTCCTTTAGGTCCTCCAAAAGAGTCTCCTTCTTTCTGGATTTGACTATGATGTCGTCCACATAAGCATGAACATTACGGCCAATTTGACTGTGAAGGCAGTTCTGTATGCACCGTTGATGAGTCGCCTGGGCACTCTTGAGCCCGAAAGGCATAGAGACATAATAGAACGCCCCAAAGGGTGTAATGAACGCCGTCTTCTCCTGGTCTTTCACTGCCATCTTGATCTGATGAGAACCGAAATAAGCATCCAGGAAGCATAAGCTTTCACATCCTGCTGTAGCATCAATGATGTGATCAATACGTGGGAGGGCAAAGGGATTAGCCGGACAAGCCTTGTTAAGGTCCGTGTAATCCACACACATATGCCATGTGCCATTCTTTTTGAGCACCGGTACTGGGTTAGCCAACCATTCCGGGTGAAAAACTTCAACAATAAAACCTGCAGCCAAGAGCCGGGAAACTTCTTCCCCAATAGCCTTGCGTCTCTCCTCATTGAACCATCGCAGAAACTGTTTGATCGGCTTAAACTTTGGATCCGCATTAAGGTTGTGCTCAGCGAATTCTCTCGGTACACCCAGCATGTCAGAAGGCTTCCATGCAAAGATGTCCCGATTCTCATAGATGAATTCAATGAGCGCGTTTTCCTATTTGGGATCCATATGAGCTCCAATGATGAACTACTTAGATGAGTCGCCCGGATTGAAATCTACTGCCTTGGTATCATCTGCTGAAAACTTGAGGGGTGGCTCAACCTCCGTGGTTGGCTTTTTCAGGGGGGTCATATGCTCCGGATCAACATTCTCCTTATAAAACTTAAGCTCCTCCTGGGCGCAATTGGACTCTGCGTAAGCCGCGTCTCCTTCTTCACACTCAATAGCCGTGTTTCGGTTACCATGAACTGTGATGGTACCTTTTAAGCCGGGCATCTTGAGCTGTAAGTAAACATAACAGGGCCGAGCCATGAACTTAGCATAAGCCAGCCGTCCAAACAAAGCATGATAAGGGCTCTTGATCTTAACCACCTCAAACCATAAGAACTCCACTCTGTAGTTGTATTCATCACCAAAAGCCACTTCCAAAGAAATCCTACCCACCGGATGCGCCGACTTAACCGGCACCACACCATGAAAGACAGTGGACGAAGGTTTTAAGTCCTTGTCGAGCAACTTCATCCGCCGAAAGGTGTCATAATAAAGGATGTTTATGCTGCTGCCGCCATCCATGAGCACCTTGTTCAACATATATCCACCCACTTGGGGGGCTACAACCAAAGCCAGCCGCCCTGGGTCATCAACGCGTGGCGGGTGATCTTCATGGCTCCATGTTATGTCATATTCAGACCACTTTAGATACTGTGGAAGAGCCGGCATAACCGCATTGACCGCCCGTTTTCGCAACTTCTGGTCCCGTCTATTGAGACTAGTCGTGAAGACGTGGTACTGCCTGGAGCTGAGCTGCTTCGGGTTACTCTGAAAACCGGACTGATTCCACTGTTGTTGTTGTTGTTGATTATTATTACCAGAGTGCGGCTGCTGTCCCCCATGATTATCTTGACCCGGATGACCGGATGCTGAACCGCCAGAACCAAATCCGGCTCCTGACCCGCCATGTCCTGGGCCGCCTGGCGGGCCGCCACCGCGGCGGTTAGGTTGTGTGACATACCGCTTGAACTTCTGCATAAAAGAACAACTCTCCCATGTATGATTTGCTGGCCTATCAGGCAAACTGTGATTCGGACAAGGTCTCTTAAGAAACTCTTCCATGTTCGAGGAAAAATTGCCCGAGGGCGGTCCAAACCTCCTGTTGCCCTTGGGATGATTCTGCTGGGCATTTGTGTTGGCCACCTGCTCTAATCCTGCTTCTGGATTCTTGCGCTTACTTTGGCTACCATTGTTCACCACACCCTTGCCTTGGTTTCCCTTCTTGCCTTGACTAGCCTTTTCCTCATCAGAACCCGTATCCTTCGTGCTGTCTGAGTCGGCGTACTTCGTGAGAGCCGTCATGAGCTCTCCCATGTCCTAACACGTACGCTTGAGCCGGACAAGTTTCTGCTTTAGAGGAATAAAGTGGCAGTTCTTCTCTAAGATCAACACCGCTTGAGCCGCCGTGATCTGCTCTGATGAGTGAATAATTGTCGAGACCTACCGTACCCAATGATGAGCCGACTCGCTCTCCTGTTGGACACAGTGATCAAGATCCACAATAGTCATAGGCTGCTTGCACGTCCCTTGAAAGTTTTTAATGAATCGAGCCCTGAGCTCTGCCCATGAATTGATGGTATTAGGTGGTAACCCCTTTAGCCATGTATGAGCCGGGCCTTCAAGCATCATGACAAAATACTTGGCACAAACCGCCTCACTAACATCCAGCATCTCCATGGCTAGTTCATTTGCTTTCCACCCAGGCCTTTGGGGCTAAATCAGCAGTGTAATTTGGGATCTTGCGGGGACCTTTGAAGTCTTTCGGCAACCGCTCGCTCTAGAGAGCCGGCGATAGACACGGCAGCCCTCCCGTCCTGGGGGTTACTCCTGCCCCTACGGAAATGGAAAGCCCGGGCTCTTTGTAAGCCGGCCTAGCGGGCGCCTCTTGCGGGCTTCCCGCATGGTTTATACATGCCTATGTATCCCTTTGCGGTCGGTGACCCGTTGGAATCTCTCTGTGATGGTTGCTGCTGGAACCTGCTGGTGACTCGTAGCGCCGGCTAAAACTACGGCTAGGAAGAGGGGTTGAATGGACGCGGCTCCGGCTATGAGCGTATCTCTCCTGCTGGGCCATGGCCGTCTGCAAGTACCTGATGGCGTTCCGCACATCCTCTGCAAAGGGTGCTTCATACGGGATAGGGATCGTCTCAAGCCGGGTGGCAGCTACTACCATATTCTCGACCGGGTTAGAATAATGACCCGCCGGTGTTGGAAAGCCCCCAGGTGAAGCTTGGTTACGTTGGGCTGGATGAATCGCCGGCCGTTCCGTTGGGCGGCTCTCGGGCGCGCCCACGGCTCGCCCCGCGCCAGGGGTATTAAAGAGGTTCCTCGCTTCATAACGCTCCAGTAGACGGGACTGATGCCTCCTCCAATGTACCGCCGTTGCTGACATTTGCTCCGGCCCTAGACGGAAAGCATCTGTCTTGATACGTTCTGCCTCTTCTTCCATCTGGACCTTCAGCTCAGCCATCCTTTGTCGTTCCTCAGCCATCCGGCCCTTGATCCTTGCAATCTCTAGATTCCGAGCAGCTTGATTATCTGGTGTGACTTCAGTGGCCATGAGAGCCGTGAGTTCATCCATTAGCTCCACAAGAACTTGAGCCAGCGGCGACGGGTTATCACCCGAAGTGGCGGCTCCCGTGGCTGCGTTACTTGTGGCTGGGGCTGATCCTGCCATGAACACCGCCGCATGAACCGGAGGTTTCATAACATCCGACTCAAAGCCATCCGACTCAGGGTATGCATCGTTGTAGCCCCAAAGGCCACCGTTGGGGAGCTGGTACACTGACTCTGTTTCTCCACTTGAAGATTCATCTTCTGAATAAACAAGGGTTTCCTGTGACCCAGATGCTTCTAGATCCATACCTTGAGTGAAGCCTACAAAGACATGCCTCTGACCCAGATTGGCACGGGCAGGCCACACGTTACTTGCAGATTGGAGACGCCGAGCTGGCTCGACGATGTTGGTGCAGACGTCCGGCCCAGGTGTAGATCCATCAGCCTTTCCGATGAAAACGCGGATCCCGCCGAACGAAACCCGAGATCCATACTCCACGGACTCGGCGTCAAGCCCCCAGCCGGCATCGTTGATGTAGAACCGACCGCAACGACTCTTGCTCATTCTTCCGACCACGTATCCCTCGAGCCTTAGGAGAGAGCCCTTTGAGAAGTCAATACCACCAAGCGCAAGCCCCACGGTGGGTGCCAACTATCGTGGGTTTATCACGACAGATGTCCGGGTGAACGGACTTGGATTCGAGGCCATTGCTAACGTGATGGACTCAAAGGGGTTGATTGGGACGAAGGACAGAAGTTTACCCAGGTTCGGCCCCTCAAGTCGAGGTAATAGCCTACGTCCTGCTTGTTCTTGTATTACTTGTTGTATCGGTTACAAGGGAGCTAAAGCTTGACCTAGTTCTAGATAACCTGATCTCTAAGTCGCCCCAGGTCTGCCTTTATATAGGAGGTCAGGACCACGGGTCTTTACAATTGTCTAACCGAGTCTCATTGTCTATCCGAGTCTTCCTCTATCTTCTTGTCCAAGCTGTCCCCGAGCGGCTTACATGCCCGGGTCTTCTCCGTCCGGGCCACCTTGCGACCCACACCTTGAGCCGCTTATCTTCCTGAGCCGTAGACTTTACGTCTCACCCTTGGGCCGGCTCACGAGCCATCAATGTGACCCGGAACCTTAATGGCGGGTCATATTGCGGGGTTATATCCCCAACGCCACTTGAGCTTAAACGATGAGTATGACCTATGATCAAGTACTCTTACTCGGCTCCTAAGTCAAATACTCATATATAGATGACTTCGTCATCGCCCAAGTGCTTGATAGATGCTAGAGTGTTTGTGCATGTTTGTAATGATTTATTTTGACATCTTATTGTGTGAGCATGTTGGTCTGCATTTATTTTCTCATTCGAGGACATCCAATTGTTGCTATTTGGCTTTTGATTTATCTTTTGCCAATTGGATGGACAAGAATGCCTAGGACCACTCTTTAGCTATCTATGCTTTCTCACCTCATATTCCATTCATGCTGCATCACACAATTTGAACAAGTGCTTTTCGATCCCTCTGTGTGTGGAGCACTCGGAGTTCCGTATCGACAAGGACTGGCCATTAAAACCTCCCAAGTGCAACTCGGTGGAACCAATCCCAAAATCTCGGTCTCACCGAATGCCTAGGGTTGATCTAGTTTTCAATCTTGGTACTACCGATTTCATATTCTCGGTTACACCGAGTTTCCCTGTCAGCTGACAGTTGTGGAACTCGGTGACACTGAAAACATAAAATCGGTATCACCGACAGTGAAGGGTATATATGCTGTGGACCCTGACGCTTTGAAATTCAATCTTCAACGTCGCGCCTCAGAACCCTAAGTTTCCGCCTCGATACCCCTGGTTGTCGCCCTTGCCCTCCTGCGCTCCTCCGCCGCTAGGAATCACCGCCGTCGATGAAATCTACACCATCGTCACCGCCGTAGAGGATCCGCGCAAGGCTAGGGTACGGATTCGATCTCTAGTGCGCTCTCCATCTGATTCTTGCACATTAGATACTTGATTATCATCTTTGCACCCTTTGCTCATATATCATCCACTTAAAACTGCAAAATTTTGAGTTAGATGGATTTTCTAGGGTTTTGCCGTCCGCCCGATATATCTCGGTGGAACCGAAACGAAAATATCGGTCTCATCGATATGCTTTTCAGTGAGGGTGAGAACTGACTCGATGGAACCGAGTAGCTCTTTTTGGTCCTACTGAAAAGGCTGCCAAGTTTCTGTTAAAGAGTTAGTCTGTCTCGGTCTCACCGAAAAATTCTTTTCGGCTGCACCGATATGTATTTGATAGATTGCAAAACTTTTGAAAACTCATTGCCCAAATTTCAAAAACCAGCCTCATTTTGTGATAACTCATCTACTTCTGCTCATCTACACTCTATTCATAGGGTCAGTATGTTAGGCTCAGAAGATAGCCAGAATGTGCCAGAGTAGGGAGTTGATATGAGCTCTGGAACAAGCCCAGAAGCCAATTCTTTCTCAGACCCAGGCACCCCCAGCTCTCATGGGTTGCCCAAGGCTGCCACCAGAACTAGGAAGAAGCTGAACTCCGGTGAAGAGGATTCAGACTTTGTCCCTGAAGAGATTCTTGCTAAGAAGCAAGAGAAGGCTGCCAAGAAGTCAGCAACTGAAGCTACTTCCTCTCAAAGAGTTGTCAGCAAGATATATGCTCCTGCTTCTACCTTCAAGGCTCATGAGACTGCCAGAGCAACAATCTCTCTTGAGGTCCCCAAGAGAGGTATGCCTAAGAAGGAAGGGGAGAAAAAGTCCAGGAAGAGGATTATTCATGTGACTGGCAGGCCTACTTCCATGTATGAAGATCTAGAGGAAGCATCTGGTGCTGCTGCTAAGGAAGAGGAGGTTGAGCTAGCTACAAAGGCTCCTCCCAAGAAGAAGGCAAAGAAACTTATGTCTGGTGCTATGCCTAATACCAGCACATCCAAGAAGTCTGCTGAGAAGCCTACGAGGACAACTAGGCAGATTCCAGCTTTTGAGAAGAACAAAGGAACTGCTTCCAAAGTTGGAGATGTGGATGACTTGACAACACTGATGAAGCTCAGACCACACCTTCTAGTACACAATGACAACTAACCACTAGCTGAGAACATGAAGAAGAGGAAGGATTTTTGATTGAGGGCATGGAGAGCTATAGATCCATATGCCCAGAGGAAGAAAACAGTTGTGGACTACATGTTCTATACCAAGGAGCAACAAGACTTCTATGAGACTGTGCTCTTTGACAAGAGTCTAGTTGTCAGTGACATGCGTTACGTTGATTGGAAGTTCATCAAGGAGAATGATGACTACTTTCCAAGTGTCCAGGACAACTTCCACTACATAGGTCTGGATGAGTTCGTTGGCAGAGAATTCACAGCGTGGAACGATGAAATGATCATGCAATTCTACTCCACTGCACACTTCTACGAAGATGGTAGAATTGTGTGGATGACTGAAGGTGCGAGGTACGAATCAACTATTGAGGAATGGGCTGATATCCTAGGAGTTCCTGAAGCACAGGATGGTGACTTGGATGTATACTCAGAATCCAAGGCTAGCCACAATGCTATGGCTAACATGTACAAGGAGATCCTTGCTGCAAATGTGAAGTCTCACAGGCTAGGATCAATCTATTTTCTCAAGGCTGGCCTCCGCATGATGAACACCATTCTGAGGCATACCTTGATGCCCAAGTCAGGAGATGACAAGATGATCCGAGGCCACTCCATCAACATGTTGATCCACCTTGACAGACACACCAGGATCAGAGTCATGGATCTGATTGTTGAGACAATCAAGAGGGTTGCTACTGAGCAGAAGCGCTCCTGCTGTTATGCACCCTACATCCAGATGCTCATCAACTCAAGACTAGAGAAGCACATATTTTCCCTAGATCACCCACATTTTCCCCTACAACCATATCTCGAGGACAATGTTGTGGTGATGGATGCTGATCATCCCACTTCAGCTGCAGCTCAGGAGGAAGTAGAGGCAGTTAGAGCCACTAGTGCTTAGGTCCCTAGATCCAGGAACGAGCAAATGGATCTGTTGATATCATCTGTTCAAGGCATGCAGAAGGACATTAAGGGGATTCTGGACAACCAGAATATTCTTGTCAGGATCTTTGAGACTAATATCAAGACCCTTACTGATAAGGTGGACAGGCTAACTAAGACCATCACAGAGCTTCAGAAGGAAGTTGACTCCGTGCACATCCCTCGGGTCTCTTCTACTTCTGATGATGACGATGAGGATGAATCACCTCTAGGGCCACGCACTCAGTTCACCACTCAGGCCAGATCAGCCACTGTGCCAACTCCATCAGCTCCATTAGCTCCATCAGCTCCATCAGCTCCATCAGCTTCTACACCATCAGTGACCACTCCAGCTCCATCCACAACATCTGCAGAGATCTTCGCTGACGCTGTCATCTCGACTCCTTCATCAACAATTGGAGGAGATATGCCTAAGAACGTTTAGATGTATACCTTTGAACTTTTTGGTAACTTGTTGCCAAAGGGGTATAAGTGTATATAGATCTTTAGGCTTCGAGCGAGAGTGCGATTTGGTTTTAATTGCTTTTCAAAACATTTGGTTCTTTTCGTTTGATGTGAGATACTTTTGTGATCATGTGTGTTATGCTACTATTTTACGTTGTTATGTGTGATGCAACTATTTCCTATCAACTTAATGCTTATGAGATGATCATTCACCTTTGCTTGTGTGTGTTGTGCCATGTTATTCATTCTAAATTATTCTTGCACACCACCAAGTTGTATGTGACATGAAAGAAGTACCCCACATACCTAATCGATTGTGCATTTGCATTCAAACACAAATTCAAAATAATGCACATATTTAGGGGGAGCTCTTGCTTATCACATACCTCTCAAAGCGACGATTGCATTCATTGAATTGATCATATGTCGAAGCTTTGATCTATATGTTGTCATCAATTACCAAAAAGGGGGAGATTGAAAGCACATTTGCTCCCTTGAGATACTTTATTTATTTCCTCTAGGGCATATTTCCAACAATTCTGTGGTTCGTGGGGAGAAGGAGATGAAACTCAGCTATTTTGGGCGCAATCGGAGTCCCCGAGCGTTCTCCTCTCCTCGTTGAGCAGCTGAAGCAGCTGATGGAGCTACACCGGATGGCGGAGCCGGCTATGAAGGATCTCTGTATCCGACTATGGACCAATGAGCCACTGTCGGACAACTACTTCGGCCTGGTGCAAAAGATTAGCGACGCCTCTCCTCGGATCGACGCAGTGAGGCAGTTTTCCTACATAGAGGGGGATCGGATGACCTTCGCGAAGGCCAAGGTGCACTGACCGGGGCTGGATCCGATGAAGATAGCCACCGCCCCGCCACCTGTTGGAAAGGAGCATAGGCGCCCTGAGCTGTACTTCTCCGGAGTTATGGAAGGTACTCCGGCCATAAAATCACAGTGTCCGAGAGAGAATGTCAATAAGTAAAGTGTTGTAATATGTTCGAAGACTTTTGAATGGTATATGGTTATGATATATAATTTATCGTGCTCTTAATGTTTTGCATTCCTTATTAACTCCTGTGTGGCCGTTAAAACTGAAAGTAGTGAGTTGTCGGCTTCAGCCCCCATGTAGATACTACGTGGGGTGTCTTTACCAATGCACCATAACCCTTAGCCGAGCTATTGGAACCCGAAGGTGGTGGAGGGCGGCAGACCAGGCAATCAGACAATAATGATTTATCGCATTCACTTCGCCATAGGGGCGTGAAAAGGACCGCGGGGGGTTGATGACTAGGCCCCAGGGTTCGTGATGTTCGCAATAACCGTGGCCGGAGCCTATATCACATGGTTTGTATGAATACAAAACCTATCATGTGACACGGAGTAACCTCTAATGAGATTTATTTAAGCTCGGATTCACAGACCAGTTCTCGCCCACCATGACAGTTAGTTTTCGGCTTTCTCTACTGAGGTACTTGACCAGGCTAGCCGGAAACACAATCACAGTGGTGCTCCCTTTGCCCTTTTATCCGAACGAGCGAAACATAAAGGGGCAAGCACAGGATCCGAGCAACCCAACTATGGACCCAAGACATAGTTCGGAACCAATGCATATAAAGCAGAATTCCAAGATGCCGAACGCAAAAATCAGTTTGTGCTTAGTGCAATTTTCTTTGGTTCGAGACCCCAGTCTATTAGCCGGCTGCATCGTGAATAATACCGGAACATGTTCGGAAGAAGAGGGAGAAAATAGAGGATGTGTCCAAAAGAGATAGCAAAAAGATCATACATAACGGATCTGTGTTTTGCTCAACAACTCTTATATTATTTAAAGTGCCGATTCAACTGTTTACAAGTATAAAATATGAAATATAAACCTTACAGGAGGGGTTGTACCAAGGGCCTTTGATAGGTGAACTGATGTCCTCGATGTGCCATGTCGATTGCCTGCTCCTGCGTCTCTCAAAGAGATGTATACCATTATGGGTGTACTGCTCGGCGAGCAGACTTTGGAGAAAAGTCTTGACAAGCCGCTGATGAATGAGCTTGACATTGTAGCAAGTACTTTTATGGTACCTGTAGTGTGTCCGAAGACATAGTAATGGTGATAGTTCGGTCTAGCAGAACACTTACCCTTTGATAAATTTTTTCCCACCGCTGCCCATGGAATTTTGAGAGCGAAGTTGTGCCTCCTTGGCACGTACTTTGCCGGTTCTAGGGCCATGCGATGGGGGGGGGCTAATCCCTATTTATGGGGAGAAGAAGGTTTTGGGGTTCTAGGTTGAAACCGAGCTTGCTTCCCAGCCTTTTGTGCCTTTATGACCGATATCGGTGTTTGCCGGTCATCAATGTAATGGAATTCCGCCGCCAGGGCCAACACATGCTCCTCAGTTCGTAGGGAGCGCTCTGTGTTGCCGTTGACAGTAATGACCCCCTTGGGGCCAGTCATCTTGATCTTGAGGTATGCGTAGTGTGGGACGACGTTAAAGCAAGCAAACGCTGTATGGCCGAGGAGGGCGTGATAGCCGCTGTGGAAAGGTACGATGTCGAAGATCAAGTCCTTGCTTCGAAAGTTATTGGACGAACCGAACACTACTTCCAGGCTTACAGAGCCCATGAACCGGGCTTCGACGATGGGGATCACTCCTTTAAAGGTCATGTTGCTGGGCTTGATCCTTGACGGATCTATGCCCATCTTTTTCATCATATCTGAATAGATCAGATTAAGGCTACTTCCTCCGTCCATTCGGACCTTATTGAGGTGATACCCGTCTATGATGGGGTCAAGTATGAGGGCGGCCGAACCCCCATGACGGATACTGGTCGGGTGGTCACGACGATCGAAAGTGATCGGGTATGCCGACCATGGGTTATATTTTGGAGCTATAGGCTCTACGGCGTAGACGTCTCGAAGGGCACGCTTCCTCTCCTTATTTGGTATATGAGTGGCATATATCATGTTTAGTGTCTTCACCTCTTGGGGGAATTTCTTCTGTCCGCCACCGTTCGTACCGCGGGGTTCATCCTCGTCCTTGTTGTGTGGGCTCTTACCTTGGTCTTCAGATGCGAGCTTGCCGGCCTGTTTGAATACCCAACAGTTACGGTTGGTATGGTTGGAGGGCTTCTCTTGAGTGTCGTGGATGTGGCAGGGCCTCTTCTAGATCTTGTCTAGTGGGGTGGGTCCGTCGTGTTTACCTTTAGGAGGCTTCTTTTGCTGCCCAGGTTGGGAATTGCGGAAGCCGACATTAACAGCCGTGTCATCGGCATCACTATTATTGTGCCGACGCTTGTTTTTGTTGCGCTTTGGTTTTCCTTTTGCGTCCTGAACTTCGAAGGTTTTGGGTCTTTGGGGTTGTGCCTACGTCCTTCTAGCCAGTTATCTTCACCCATGCAAAATGTAGCGACCCGACCTGGAAAGGTCAAGCCTCTGTGTGTTCTGTGCCATCCCTGGATCAGTATGCTGGCACACACAGTACATAAATGTATATATCAAAGTGCAATCTCATGTAATTAACGTAAAACTGATATATACCTTATAATCTCGGCGGAAACAGTCAACGAGAGTGGAGTCCCAATAAACACCAACGGCAGGTTGAGTGTAGACCGTAACCCTGAGTCATACTCTTACTCGCCGAAGAAGAGTATCTGCAACATGAGACGTTGCAGCCATGTAGGTCAGCATTTTGAATATGCCGGCAAGTCACAAAATAGGGGGCGAACAATAATCATCTATACTATATGCATATAGGGCAGGTGGGGCTATAAGTTCAAGTTTTGCGTAAAGCAAATTTTTCCTACAACAAGAGAGGGGCAAAACAGAAGTTTTTACTACAATGTTGGTTGATTAATGAGATGGTTCCACCAACCAATTCTCATACCCAAGTTAACAATAATACCCTCATCATTATAATTCTTTGTGTTGAGAATTCCAGATAGTTTTAGTTCCTCTGGCTCAAGTTGTCCATGACCGTGGACATGACTAATCGATTAGGTTTGTGTACTCTATAGAGTTTTGCACACGTTCCCCACAAGATTTGATCGCCTCCATTGGATTCCTCGCACTTCAGGGTGTTTGAGGAACGGATGATCAAAACATGGTCTTCTAAGGGGTTCCTCTGAGACTCTGTCGTTGCCCATCCTTTCCTACCGTTCTTCTACATCTCGTAGCACCGCCTGTCCAGGGTCACCACAATATTCAACCAAGCCAGAGCCCATAATGGCTTGTGGCTGTGCAGGTAAGCCTTGGGTATTGAAGCATCCAGCCATCTCTTTGTTCCTGGGTGGACCTTTCCGCGTGAATACTAGCACTTCTCTAGCAACACCTAGGCTAACCACTGGCTTCTCCAGGGTGCCGTTCAACCATCATCCACCCAGAGGTATGTTGAAAACTTGGAGTCTTGAAGTATTGATCATCATGTAGGTCTTTTAATTATTATCTCACAACTCTCATGAATCACACAACCAACCCCGTCTACTAATAGCATAGCAAAATTAAGTCAACGTTTCCCGGGGCCAAAGTGTCATAGGTTTGAGGAGTGCCTACCACATGATATTACATCAAGTAACCAAATTTCCAAATTACCTACTTTGCATGCAAAATGGGGAGATGGTAGAACTAATGCAATAAAAACATGGGTAAACATGATCTAAGTGACTTGCCTGGTAAGGTTAATGAAGATAGAATCGCTCTCAGAAATAACTTGATAGACTATTCGTCACTCTCCGAGGGAAATCTATATAATCAAACATTTCATTCATATAAGCAATTATACTAGCAATCAATTCTACAATCAAAAGTAACACAAAACCAAAAGCAACAAGGTTGTGATGAAGGAAATACTTAAGACAAAACTCAAAACAACAAAACTTAATCAACACAACCAAGGGTTGGTTTTTTCTCTACAAATGATCCTATTTTCAAAGTTAACAAAACAAAAACAAAGCAAATATAACAAAAGTATTTTAGTAAATATTTTACTTAGCAAAAAGAATTACTTTTGAAGAACAACTAAAAATTATGAAAACAACACTCTAAACAACATAGGTTTTTGCCTAATAAACTTAACAACAAGAAAACAAAAATATAATATTAAAATAACAGAAACAAGATATGTAACAACTAAATTAACATAAAGTATATTTTATAATTTTTTTTATTTAAAGGTATTTTCCAATAGCAAATCAAACTAGCAAATGGAAATCAATTACAAGTTACAATTAACTAGAATTGATTTTCATGCAATCAACTAATAAAATAATATTTGTTTCAAGGGCTACTGTTATCTAACAGAAAACTTTATAAAATCTATCAACTAATATAAAAGAAAATAAATTAAAACAATTTAAAACAAAATAAATATAAATAATCCTAAAAAGAACTAAAATATAATTTGTTTTGCATGAAACCCTAATTGAAACTATTCTAAAAATTCTCAAATTATACCTACTGTTAACTAAAGTCACTAGTGATAAGTAGCAAAAAGAATCAACTAAAAATATATTTTTAAACTCAAGATATTCAGAAAATAAGATTTAAATCAAATCTGTTTGAATTCAATTTTAAATTATTGAAATATGGTCAAACTTTATGTCTACAGAAACTAGAACAAATTTGTGACATGATGCAAAAAGAATCAAATTAAAATAATTAAAAAACATAAAAAATATGAATAAAACAAAAACAGAACTAAATCTGTAAAAGAAACTAAAATAGAAAAAAGAAAAAATTACTCTAACGGACAGGGGGTGACGTGGCAGTCTCTGATTGGCTGGAGGGTGTGCGTGTTCTAGCGATTCGAGCGGACGGCCGACTCCTAACAGAAAAAACGGTTCGGCTAAATGACTAAACAGAAAACCGGTCAGTTTATTTAATCTAAACCGAAGAGGTACGCGGGATCTAATCCTAACTGCAGGTTCTAGATCGGACGGGTGAGGAGGGCTTCGGAGACTTACAGAGGAGGAGGGGAGCTCCAGCGATGCTCCGGCGATGTCCGAGGCGGCGAGGTCGGCGGGGACGGTGCTTCGGTGGTCCTTCGGTGACGGTGTCAGCACCAGGTGATGCGGACGAGCACGGCGACTTCGTTGGTAGCGTCAGCGGGGCTCAGGGGCGACGATGGCGATGATGGTGAGCTCAGAGGCGGCGGCGGCGCTCGGGTGTCGACGAGGAGAGGGGCTCCGGTGGGTGCGGGTCTCGGACGAGTGGATGGGGAGGTGTGCAGGCGAGCGAGGCAGAGTGGTTGGTGGGCTCGCACGACGATGAGGGGGTCAAGGTGGTGCGGTATGATGGCAATGGTGCCGCGACTCGGTCGAACTCCGGCAAGCGTGGGGCATCGTTCTGGCAAGGGAGGATCAGGGTTTCGGGGGGGAACGGGCTGAGAAGGGGCAAGAGCTTATATAGGGGCCTCGAGGGGCTCGGGGAAAGGAAGGGAAGGGAGATCCGTTCGGGATTGATCTCGCCGGCGTTGGAAAGGAAGGAGGGAGGAGAAAAGGAAGGTGGTGACCGGCGGCGGTTTCAGTCGGGTGGTGGGCCCGGGTGTCAGCGAGAGGGAGGGAAAGGAAAGAGGAGCGGGCGGCCGATCCGGAGGGATTCGGATCCGGCTAATAAAGACGTGGGCCGATTTCTTTCCTAACGGGCCACGGTGGGTTTCCTATTTTAAAATATTTTCCTTTTATAAAATAACAGAGAAGGAAACTAACTTTTGGGCAATTAAAACATTTCCAAAAAATAATGTTTTATATACCAAAATGATCAGGGAAATAAATGCAATAAGATGAACATTTTTCCACGGCCAAAATAAATACTCTAAAAAAATTATTTTGAAAAAATGCCTAAAATGGCTTTTAACCCCTTTTGCAAATAATTTTTCAAATAACCCCCTTGGTTTTATGGTTCAAATACTTCACAAAAATAACCCTGGTGTGGAGTGTCATGTTACTCCTCTCAAAATCTTGTCAAGGGTATTTGAATTCTTTCAAAATTTAGAATGGAACCAAATATGAAATGAATTCCAAAAACAATAATTCAGAGATTTTCAAATCCACTTTTCAAATTTCTTTTTATGAAGAAGTCATGTTATCTTCTCTCACTAATTTGAAATGGAATTGAATTTGAAATCAAACACAAAGGGGAAAGTCATTTTATTCCCTCTCATTCAAAAGTTTTCAAAAAGTTTCAAATTTCACTCAATTCAATCACTCAAGCAAACAAACACTCATTCTAATATTTATCATAACATTCCAAAATTTGGGATGCTACACAGAAGCAGGTCATGAGTGATGTGAGGGTGGATATTGTCTTTGGTTTGTCGTGGCCGAGCTGACGAGCCATCCATTCATCCTGAATATTGTGCCTGAAAGAGGCTATTGCTTCGGCGTCCGGACAGTCCACGATCTGGTTCTTCTTTGTCAAGAAACGATTATAGAATAGCCACGCGGACTCTCCTGGCTTCTGGATGACGTTACTTAGGTCGAAGGAGTCCGGCGACCGAACATAAGTGCCCTGGAAGTTAGATTGGCATGCCTCCTCTAGGTCCTCCCAGCACCCAATGGAATTTTTGGGGAGGCTATTTAACTAGTGCCGAGATGGCCCCTTAAGCTTCATGGGTAGGTACTTGATAGCATGGAGGTCATCTCCTTGTGCCATGTGGATGTGGAGGAGGGAAATCCTCGATCCATATGGTTGGGTCAGTTGTCCCGTCGTATTGTTCTATGTTTACGGGTTTGAATCCCTCCGGGAACTGGTGCTGCATTACCTCATCCGTGAAGCACAATGGATGGGCAGTGCCTCTAACCCGAGCTATTTTGCGCTGGTGATAGGTGTCTGATCTAATCCGGTTTCGTTCCCGATCTCTGTTGTTGCGGTCGAGCCAAGGCATGTACCCTTCCTGTCTATCGGGTGAGTATCCTCTGGATCCGTAAATGGATCTCGTATGACTTGCTCTATCGTCCAGGTCGTGCCGCAGGTCGAACCTGTCGTCGGGCTCTAGTGGCTCCTTTTTCCATCTACGGGGTATTGTCGGCCTATAGCCGGTGTTGTCAGTCGTCCTGTCTCGTCCTCGAGGAGGGCGTTCTGGCTTGTTGTATGGGGTATGTTTGGGAGACGATGTATTAGTGAGCTCGTCATCAAATTGTGGCAGCAGCCTTCTGCGCGGATAGCTCTTGGGTTGGTCCGATAGACCGGTACCGTATCCTTCCTCAGCTGAGAGGACTCTCGTCCATTGTTCGTTGAGGTCATCTTGCTCGGCTTTAAGCTTCCGTTCTTTTGCTTTTAGGCTGCGGGTCGTGGATATGAGCCGTTGCCTGAACCGTTCCTGATCTTTGGAATTATCAGGGATGGCGAAGTCATCGGCCACTGCATTGTCCTCCCCCTTGACAGAGCGGAGGTAGTCGTCGTCCTCGGGACAATCTAGATCATCGGGGTTGCGCCAGTCTTCCGGCCTCTCCTGACCCTCTAACGGGTGTTCGGAGATTTCGGGATCGTCGAGATCTTCCGGGGTGTCACCATCCCCAGTGCCATTGGTAGCTTTTCTTCCCTTCTTTCCTTTTGACCATTTATGCGGCTTTCGGCGTCTTGATGGCGCTTCATCTGATTTGTCATCATTGTTTTTCGGAGTGTCCACCATGTAGATGTCGTTTGTGAAGGTGGCAGTCCATCGCCCGGTGTTAACTGGGGTGAGGGCGCGATCCTCCTCATCCATGTAATCTTCTTCCTCGGAAGCATAGTACAACATGTTAGTTAAATCCTCAATAGTGGATACCAAGTGGGTGGCGGGTGGGACGAAAAATTCGTCCTGACCCGCTTGAAGCCCGATCTGGGAACAGATCGGGTTTGGATCGTCGATAATCTTCATCGACGAGATGTGATCTAGAGCCTCGTTGAGTATCGAGAGCTCGATCGGGCCGGCCTGCCCGGAGCTTCCGGAGTGAACCTCCGATGCGTACGTGCAGGGAGAGTATTCGACAAGAACAGATATCCAGACTTCTGGTACTATGACCGGGTTCGGACTGACAGTCGGGCCCTCGCCAGGATAGATCCCATAGGTAGGGCCGGAAGATGGATCTAAGGTTAAAGACTTGGAGTCCTCGGGTGCGGCTGGCAAGACTGTGAGCCCGGTTAGCGACAGGTCGCCTCGAGAGTCCACAAAGAACTCTAGGTTCCCGAATCTGATCTCTTGATCGGGGGCGAAACTCCCAACGAGGCCTGGCTGGTCAGTCGGGTCGACGTGCAACACAATGTTGCCGAAAGCGAAGATCTGTCCGGGGACGAAAATGCCCGTATTGCAGACATCTTCGTTGATGACAAGGTGAGCCATCGATTCCTTTGACGATCACAATGGAACTCTCAATGAAAGGACCAATGTTGGTGTCAAAACCGACAGATCTCAGGTAGGGGGTCCCGAGCTGTGAGACTAGGATCGATGGTAACAAGAGATGAAGGGGACAAGGTTTTACCCAGGTTCGGGCCTCCTATGGAGGTAATACCCTACGTCCTGCTTGATTATATTGATGGTTGGGAGATTACAGAGTAGATCTACCACGAGATCGTATGACTAAAACCCTAGATGAGTTCTGTTGTCTACAACCTAAAACCCTTCGGCTTATATAGACGTCGAGGGTACCTAGGGGTTACACATGGTCGGTTACACGTCGAAGGGATAACACATGCCTATTACTACTTTGAACTTGGAGAATAAGCCACGATCCTCGAGGCTTCCATCCCGGAGTCGGGGTCTTTGATCCATCTAGTGTCCGGCGAACGACCCATATAGTTCGGCCCATAAGAAATAGGTCGACCTCCCGAGGACCCCTTTATCCAGGACTCCCTCAGTGTTCCCCATGATACATATATTTTATAGGAATTATTACTTTTGTGCCCCCACTTAGCGATGTTTTCCTCACTGGTGCCCAATGGCCTTGGTTTTCCTCACTTTTGCCCCACTTTGCTCCACCAGCTGCCCAAGGGTGCCGAACGGCTGTTCCCGTTGGGTCAAGGTCATTGACCACAGCTGAGTTCTGACGAGTGGGACCTTCTGGTTTCATTTGTGTGGGACCTCACGTGGTTTCCCTCTCTGCTGGCCTGGATAAGAATGTCGGAAAAGTACACGGGCTAGAAAGATTTCTGGTGGAAGTATAACCGTTGGAATTTTAGGAGTATAGAATTAGGGATGGCACGAGTAAATTTACACCCATAACATGTTAGTTTAGTCCCACCTCGCTAATTTACAGTGATTTCGATCGGCTTATTAACCCGAAAGTGAAAAATGGTTTAACACCCCTCACCGGGATGCCATCTTGAACGATTTACAATTTCATCAAGATGGCATTCCAGTGATGGGAGTTTTTTTAATTATCATGATCAACTTGTCTATTAGATGATTAAGATGGTTAAATCATGATCAACATTTAATTTAACGATTAAATCATGGTGATTTCGTTAGTTTCACTAGTTTTATGATAAGCATGAATACCAGTAAATGAACAACAATAATTTCACGATTTAAAATACGTGGTTTCTTCGTCCGAATAAATCATGTGACGATTTAGACGTGGCTATTTCGTTTGTTTCATATGTTTATTGATAAACATGAAGATAATTTATTTTTTGATTGAAATACATGGTTAATCTGCATTAGAACGATTAGAACGTGGCTATTCCGTCAGTTTCTAAGTAACCTAATTATACGTGGCTATTTCCTAATTAGAATGATGATTACTTTAATCTAGACGTGGTTATTCCATCAGTTGTAACTCAGCATTGATTTGTTGACTGAAATACGGAGTGCATGTTTAGTTTTCATGCCATAGAAATAGATTTGTCGATCAATAGTTGCAGGAGATTCTTCGCTGGCGGTTACAAAGCATACATATAGATTTTGCACTAGATTTGCATAGAATAGATATAGATTTAGTTCTACTACTTACAACACAACTACTACTATTAATAATACTACTACTAGTGCTACTAGTGCCTCCTCTGCCTCTTCGATGGCAGTTCATCATCATCATCGTCGCCATCGTCAGGATCGTTGTCGTCTTCATCCTCATCCTTCTCTTCATCCTCATCCTCATTCTCCCACTAGTAGGAAAAGGCCTGTTAGTGGCGTGACATTTTCGACTTTTGTGGCGAGTATCTCCCACGTCATTGCTATCACGTGGGTGGTAACTGGTACTAGTGACGTGTATTTGTCCACGACATTGAGAAAATTGTAACAATGTTGTGGGCACACATGACAATGCTAATCGAGAAATCAGTGACGTTGTAGGTGTGTGCCATGCCACTAACCAGCTCGATTTTTTTTAAATAGGACGTAACAACAACAATATCATTAATATACCACACAATTATTGATTTTCACAGCAACAGAAATATGGTTCACATAACAGCAACAGAAATATGTTTCACATAATAGCAACAATAATATCTCTTATGTTATACTAGCTAAGATATAGGTAGACTTAAACTAGAATTTACTAGCTAGGGCTCTCGAATGTAATCGTTGTAGAGAACATGCAAGAACTTAGTAGGTGTGGCAACAAAGCTCATCCATAGCCTCTGTCCTTGGTCACCTTGAAGTCCTTCTGCTTCTACCATTGCCCTCCAACTAGGGCCCTCGAACCATGATCTAGTAGCTTCATTTCTCATAGGAATGTGGTAGACCCGGCCATTTTGCATGGTTAGCTCGACCACACATGTGGTCTCCTCATCGATGTCAATGATGAGATGTTGTAGCACTTCATGCCTTGCCAAGCATGGGATGCACTGCGGAAAATCATAAGAAAACATAGTTAGACATTTGTAGTTGAAGGGAACTTACAAAGAACAGACCACAAGTTGAATATAGATACATACCATCCTAGATAGAAAGTCCTCCGGAAGCTCTAGGAAGAAAGTCCTCGAGTTGCCTAATGTCTAGTACACGTTACTACTCTTGTAGACTATGTTGGGCCTCCAAGCGCAGAGGTTTGTAGGGTGACATCAAATTTCCCTCAAGTGAGTAACCCAAGGTTTATCGAACTCAGAGAGGTATAGGTTGAATATATCCCTCTCAAGCAACCCTGCAATTAAGATACAAGAAGCCTCGTGTGTCCCCAATAAACCTAATACAATTGTCAGTTGTATAGTTGCACTAGTTCGGTGAAGAGATGATAAAATATGGGTGATATGGATGGTAAAACAATGTTTTGTAAATTTGTAATAAAAATGGCTCCAAGCAAACAAGTAGTAAAATTGAAAGTAAACGGCGTTGCAATGGTTGAAAACAAGGCCTAGGGATCATACTTTCACTAGTGGAAACTCTCAACAACATTAATATAATAAAACATATGAAACTTCCTCTAACAACATGCATGAAAGACATAACCCGGAAAATGTTCCTAGTAGATCAAGTAGGATGAGCATCGCGTAGGGCTACAAAAGCACACCTTAAAGTTCACGTTCCCGTCAATAGATACCCCAACCCTGTCACTGTGAGCATCCAAAGATAGTACTAATAAACACAACCTATCTCTTGAATAGTCCCTTTCTAATACATACACAACACCCGCACTGTCAACGTGGCACTATGAAGATTATACTAAGTACAAGCATCAAGAAATCTCATGATTCCAATTCAATCCAACAAAGTAAGAAACAAGTTCATGATAAGTATCCCTCTAATCCATGGTCCGTAGAGTCACACATGGCATCCGCACTGTCACCGTGGCCCCGTGGCACAAAGGTGACTCCGGAGAATTATACTAGATAAAATCAATTTGGAAACATCGTATCCATTACAAAATGAAGGGGAAACAACATAGATTCTACTATAATAACATAGCTCACGATCACAACAAGGATCACATCATGAGAGATAGAGATAACCACATAGCTATTAGCACAAGCCCTCAGCCCCGCGGAGGAGTACTCACACATTATCATGGTGAGGAAGGGAGAGTTGTTGATGGAGAGGTGCAGCCCAGATGAGATGGAGGCGGCAGCTGCCACGGCGCCGGTGGCAGGTGGTGGCCCCTTGGCCCCCCTTATTCCTTGGCCTTGGTGCTGCAATGGAGGAGCCTCTCCACCCTTGGTGGCTGCCAAGGGAGAGGCACAATTCGTGGCTTTTGGTGGCTCACCCGAAATTAGGGGTTTCCTCTCCTTATATGTGCCTTTGTGATGATCTTTGGTCCTCCAATGGATGGACCCTTGATCCAATGGCTCTTGGGCACCTCTAGAACCTTCCTAGGGCCTCCTCACAGCCCCGATGAGGCCCCGAAGTCGTGGCTTGGCCGAATCCATCAAATATGGAAGAGTTGGACTCAATCACGTCACCGATTCTCGTAATCCCGTAATCAGATATTTTCCTCTAGTAAAATGGGTCTAGAGATCGCGTCTGAACTCCTTTTTGGACGAATTTTAAGTCTAGAAGCATTAGTATAAAATTGACCACACTTTTCATTTGTTAAATTTTTCCATTTGACGTCATCTTCGGGGGTCAAACTGACGATCTCCAAAAACTGTTGGGAGATAGATTTCAGGAAAGTCAGAGTCTTTCTCCAACAAGGCTCCTTTTGTGTTTTTTTGTCAATTTCTAAGTAATTCTTACACATCAAAGTGTAAAAAAAGAACTAGTGCAATTTTGCAACTATTAATAGGTTAGTACAAATAAATCATAAAACTATATTAAAAACATAGGACAATTGTTAGAAAACAAGCATGGAGCATCAAAAATTATAGATATGTTTGCAACGTATCAGCATCCCCAAGCTTAACTCCTGCTTGTCCTCGAGTAGGTAAGTGATTACAAAATAATTTTTGAGGTGACATGAAGCCAACACAATCTTGATCAACATTATTTTAAAGCATTGCAAGCTGAGATCAAAGTACTCTAAACATAGGCATGATAGATATAATTCTAACAATGTAAACTTAGCAACTATGTTGCAACATGAAAAGCAACCCAAATAAAAGATCATGAATAATAATGCATTGAAATTGATACATTTGTTTCGAGAATAGAGAAAACATAGCAAAGTGCTATTCAGCTTGCCCTTCATGGAATAGCAAAACATAAATGCTAGGACACCTTCAAAGTTCAAATGGTGACTAGATATAAATAATTTGAGAACAAGCAATACCAAAATCATGAATCAATCAATAATAAATTTTGGGAATATGCACATTATACTCACAATGACAACTATGCTCTCTTAATTGGTGCATAAAGTTAGAAGATGAAGACTCAACATAAAAGTAAAACAAAGGCCCTTCGCAAGGGGAAGCCGGGATTACTCATGTGCTAGAGCTTTTTATTTGAAGAAAATAGAGGTATTTAAAATATATTTTTTAGAGAGCTGTATGTCTATGTCAACGAATGACATCAAATGATTTATCATCCTTTCATGTTAAATGGCTTCAAGAGCGGCTCCCATAGAGAGAACAATAGAGATCCTCTTCTCCTTTTGTTCCACAAGCTAAGTTCATGGTTTCTCAAGTCCATAGTGTGAGGAGATTTATTCGATTATTTGTTGTAGCTTATCTTTTGTGGGCTGGGCACCTGTTTGCCTACTCTTTTTTCAATATTAGGGACTAGCACATTATGCATGCTAGTCAAGGTGTGAAGCCAAATGAACATGAGAAAACAATAAAGCATTCAATACTTCCTCATGAGCTAAAACAGGAGCACAAAACATGTTTAATAATTTTGAATGTTTTAAAGGTAGCACACAAGAAATTTACTTTGGAGTGGTGGTGAAATACCACATATAGGTAGGTATGGTGGACACATTTTGCAAAATTCGGTTTTTGGGAGTTGGATGCACGAGTAGAGCTCATACTCAGTACAGGTGAAGGCTAGAGAGCAATAATGGCCATAATCATGCATAGCAACAAAACATTATTGATAAAAGCATAAAGTGATATTACAAGTCAAAAACTAAATGATCATAAAGGTTAGAGGTGACTGGTTTGTAGTCATAACATGGTGTGAGCATGTGCCAAGTCAACCCAAATAAAGCATCAAAGGAGAATACCACAATACTATGCTTCGGTATGATAAAAACAACACATGATTTCTTTCAATGGAACATTAAGTACTCTCAGCTATTTGAGACTAGTCATGATACACCAATAACTACTAAGCACATGATTATAATAACATCTAACATGACATGCCAAAGTCTAAGCCACAGTCTAAACAAGCTTCCTATTGCACCACTATAAGCATGAAATATTTTACTCTTCTCCAACACCAATAAACATATTTGAAACAACTCTCATAGAAAATATTCATAAAAGACCAGAGAGCTAATAATATGAAACTAAAGCAAACTGATGCGTCCATTTTTAGTGTTATTTTACTCAATAAGTTTTTAATAAGTAGATAGGGATTTTGGCATTTTACTGTGCAAAAAGCACCATTTATGTCTGTGTACACAAATTGTGGAAATCAAGGAGAGATATTTCATACAAGGCATAAAGGAGTAGAATAAGGAGGAGATATGATGAGACACAAATTTGTAGAAGCTGAAGGAAAGGAAGGATTCCACTTAACGAGCAATAGTACGTTGAATTATCACCGTACTAGCCACCGTACTAACATAACCATGTGTGAGCGAAACAACAGAAATAATTTAACGAGCCACGGTACAGTCGCTCCTAACCGTACCAGTGACCATACCCGATGGAGTGTTCGGCACAGAGGGCAAAGTGGAGATTGCAAGCGAACCACAATAAGGCGGTATCGCTTAATGACCTCGGTACGATGACAAGCGACCGTACGGTCACCGTAGCAGGGTGCACTAAGCACTATATTAACCAGCAACCGTGGAGAAAACCAGAGGACTCCCAGAGGACGCCCAGAGAGCCCCAAAAAGAGACACCAGACCACGAAAATCCACCAAACCCTAGCCTCCAGAAGGTGTCCAGAGGGGGAATTCACAGAAGGGAATCCATATCCATCAACTCCATCACCGTGAAGGCCGTCGCATCGATCTCCATCATCAACACCCCATTCTCATCTGGAGGATATCATCTCCATCCCATCATACTATAAATCTATAACTCTTAGTTGTGGATTCACACGTGTACTCATATATACACTCGTTTTCCATTCATACTACCATCGCTATGATGTTTACTGCCTTCATGTGTGAGTAGTTCCCTTAGTTCTTGGGGAGATGGGAAAACCCTAGTACTACTATGAATTGAGATAAAGATGCAATGTTTTCTATTGACTAGTTTGTGATAATAGTCCTCATGATATTGTGTGAAGTCAACAGCACCAATATTGCGCCCTTGTGCTATGATGAGATTGTTTGTGTTAGTTTGCGGTAGACTGACGAGTGGGTACGACAGGACAGAAAGTCACCCGTCCGGTTTGCTAATCTCTAACATGGGGTTTACGGAGAACTCAAAGTACCTATACCATTTCCACGGGGAGACCCTTAATCAGTAGTGCCGATAGGCGCATCGCCGATCATCTGGGCTACGTGGTGGTTATGAGTAGAGTGTAATCGGAGGCATTCGAGGCACCCTAATTTATGGAGCTCTACCCTCACAAAGTATTCATATGTAAACATATAGCATGCCTAAGCAATTCAGAAATATGCTAGCGGTAGAACCACTCTTCCCAAGAATGCCTTTATCCCTATTGCAGTTCAAATCACCAATCCACCGGTTTGCTCACTCATTGTTTATTTTATTGTTTAGTTTATTTACTATTTTAGTCACAATTACTTGCAACCACTCAACACACTATTTTCACCACCTGTTTTAGTTCAGTAGACAGTTCTTTAAGCACCCTAGAAAGTAAGTGATCAAAGCTATTGCTAAGAGACCATTTCCAAAGCTCCACCGTGGATTCGATACTCTTATTTCGAAACTAGCTATAACAACCCTATGCACTTGCAGGCATCAAGCTATTTTCTGGCGCCATTGCCGGGGAGCTCTGTGCTTTTGGTCTTCTATTTTTAGTACTTGTTTATTTTCTTTGTGTTGAATTTGTCTACAGGATTGAACCAGCCATAATGGAGGAAGAATGTCTTCCTTCCATCTGACTCGCCAATCTGAAGTATTCATGAGAACCACCGCAAGATGCTTTTAAGAAGGTATATTTTGGTACCAAAGAAGGGTATGAAATTAACCCTCCAATGCTTGGTTTGTTACATAGCAGACAATATAAAGGTGATGGTACTGAAGACCCACACAACCATATTGAATTCATTTAAAATATATGCGGAACCTTTAAACTTAATGCATTTACTGAAGATGAAGTGACACTTAAAATATTTAGTCAAACCTTAGTTGACAAAGCTTTATCATGGTATAAGTCACACTCACCAGGAAGATTTGATAGTTGGAAAGAATTGTCCTCTGCTTTTTTGTTTCATTTTTATCCAGAAAGGAAATCCGATGGGGCAAGATGAATGATGACCAACTTCAAGAATAGACCAGGAGAAAGTCTATTAAATGGTTATGTAAGGTTTCGTAAACTACTTGATTATTGTCCTCATCATGAGTTACCTTCATGGATAGTTTTACATGTCTTTTATGGATGGCTAAGTAGTGAGAATAGAGAAACTCTAGACCATGTATCTAGGGGAGTTTTTATGAAATATACAATTGATCAAGCATGGGAACTTCTTAATGATATGCGCCTGAATAAAGAAGCTTGGTCAGAAGACCTTGGTAATAAAGGTGGAACTGAAGTAGAATATGATTGTATTCAAGATTTTATTGATGCTGGCAAACTTGATAGATTAAGTGAAACTTTGCATATGGATGCTGACATCATTTTGTAGTTCATAAAGAGATATTGCCAGTTCTTATAGCTTCCTAAAAAGGACTGGATTAAGTACACTCCTCGAAAGGAGGTGGCTACGATCCAAGTTCCAGAAAAGGAAGAGCAAGTATTTGAAGAAAAATAAACTCCTTACGAACCACCATTACCATTACTAGAAGCTAAAAGGATTCATGAAGAAAGATATGAAGCCAAGTTATGTGCAGGACTCTTGGAAGAAGAAGAAACACCTCCCAAGACCTATCATGATAAAAAAGAACAGCAAAATCAAGAACTTGCTGAAGGAACCATTAAGTTGAATGAAGAAGCTACTAAGGTGGTAACTAGTAAAACCGAAGGACGAAGCTTTGGGAGACCTGTACTTCCATGCTCTTTCGGAGGAACATCTTATTATGGTTTATGTGATTTAGGATCTTCCATTAATGTTATTCCTTATGAACTTTATCTAGAGATAAAAAATGAAATTTGTGCACCTGACATTGAGCTAGTAGACATGTCTATTAAGCTAGCTGATAGATCACTAGACGAACCTATTGGAGTTGTCAATGATGCTCAGATAAGAGTAGGACCTCATACTTATTTAATTGATCTTGTTATTCTAAATGTACCTGTTGATCCTTTTTGTCCTATTGTTTTTGGCAGATTTTTCCTACGTATTCTTAAAGCTTATATCGATTGTAGAAAAGAAACTATCACTCTAAGGTTTGGTGAAGATGAAGTGCTTTTTCATTTTTCAAAATTTAAGAACCAACCTTATTATAAAGAACTAAATGATGAAGAAGGAAAAACTATAGCAAAACTTGCAGCTATATATTATGGCACACCTTATGAAGAAGATGAGGACTATGAGGACTACAAAGACACAGATGACGAGGAAGAACCTATGATATATGAAGAAGAAGATGATCCTGAAGAAGCTGAGGAAGAACCTCAAGTAGCTGAAGAAGAGAAGAATGAAGAACTACCAGAACTAGATATTAAGCAATTACCCGAGGAACTAAGATATGAATTTTTAGATGAATCTAAGAAGCTACCAGTTATTATTAGCTCTAAACTTTCACATAAAGAAGAAGAAAGCTGAATGATAATTTTAAGAAAACATCGAGGAGCATTTGGATACTCTGGTATTTTACAAATAGCAGTTCATCCTAAAGAGCAAGAGAAAACAACTTTCACCTATCCTTTTGGTACTTATGCTTATCGAAGAATGCCTTTTGGTTTATGCAATGCTCCAGCTACTTTTCAAAGATGCATGACTGCAATATTTGTTGATTTTATTGAAGATATAATGGAGGTGTTCATGGATGATTTTTTTATCTATGGTAAAACCTTTAAAAATGGTCTTTTCAATCTTGACAAAGTTTTGCAGCGGTGTGAAGACATAAACTTAGTGTTAAACTGGGAGAAATGCCACTTTATGGTAACTGATGGCATAGTACTTGGGCATAAGGTATCAGGAAAAGGAACAGAGGTAGATAAAGCTAAAATCAATGCTATAGAAAAATTACCTTACCCCGTTAATGTGAAAGGTATAAGAAGTTTCCTAGGACATGCTGGATTTTATAGAAGATTCATAAAAGACTTTTCGAAGTTTTCCAAACCACTAACGAATTTATTGCAGAAAGGAGTAAAGTTTGACTTTAATGCGGATTGCATTTTGGCCTTCAACTATATAAAGAATGCTCTTCTAAAGGCACCTATAATAAAACCTCCTATTTGGGATAAACCGTTTGAATTAATTTGTAGTGCTAACAAATTTTCTGTTGGTGCAATTTTAGGATAGTATGATGATGATAGGTTAAATATCATTCACTATGCAAGTCGTACTCTTAATGATGCCCAACAAAATTATCCCATGCCTGAGTTAGAACTATTTGCTATAGTCTTTGCTTGTGATAAATTTTGTTCGTACTTGAGTGATGTTAAGGTTAAAGTTTATAGTGATCATCAAGCACTAAAGGAATTGATACTAGCAAAAGAGGTTAAGCCTAGGCTTATTCGTTGGCTTTTGTAATTGAAAGAATTTTAGTTGCAGATTGTTGAAAGAGGACACACCAAGGAAGAAGAAGAAAAGGGACTTTCAGTCTTAATAGTGGAAAAAGCTGACATCTTCGTGCCCAATGGAACTATCATGCCCAATGTTGTTCCATGGACAAAGGCATATAATGCTAAAGGCACCAACAAGTTAACCATCAAGCTAAGTAAGTCTTCTAAGAATAGGGTGAGTGAACTAAAAAGAGGTATTCTAAAACACCATCTTAATTTCACTTAGTTGGTACTATTTTCCTGCTCATTTTTATCTGTTATTTTTCTTTAATTTTCGTTGATTTGATTTCCTTGTATTTTTCTGGTTCGAGGAAATTTTTCAATGACCAGTATGGTCACTGGTACGGTGAACTCACCATACCACGATGTTCGCTAAGTCCTCTCTAATGTTTTTGGTTTTCCCTATGAACCATGGTACGGTGACTAATACGGTCATTATTCACCGTACCATTGATCGTTAAGTTTTCCGGAAAAAGTTGCATCACGGAAATTTTATTTTTTTCATTTTGTATATAAACGGAGAGAGAGAGTTGTTAAGTCGGTAGCCGATGCGGTACGGTAACCGGTACGGTCAATACCGACCGTACGGATGGTCGTTTCACCGCCCGACTTGCCAGATATCGTTTATCTGTTTCCAAATTTGTTTCGATTGTTTTCTTGCCCGACTCTTTGACCTAATTCGTGGTTTCCAAGGACCTGACCCCCCATATATACCTGCCAAAGGTTTTTTTATTCATTTACCATTAGGTTGCAACCACGAAGGGGAGAGGGCAGAAAAAGCTATCACAACCATGATCAACCCCGAAGACGTAGAGAATCAGATGGAGAAGCTGAAGAAAGACGGATTGACATTGGAGAGAGACTTGAAGTCAAAAGGCCCTGGCAACATGACTGGGGCACAACTGTTCTTGGAGTTTGTGGACAAGGAACTTGAAGCCAAGATAAAGAGGATGGAAGCAAAGATAAAACGGGTAGAGGTAATCTCACCAGGTTCATCCTACCATAATCAACTACTGCGTATGCACCTTGATCTACTAGATGAGAAGATTCAGAAGGGAATAGAGGCATCACTAGCCATGAGCATGAGGGCCATAACCAAGATGGAGGAGAAAAACAACGAGTATAGGGTGGGATTGAAGAATTGGAGGAGCTACTCCACAAAGCCCTCAATCGTGATACTACGCCCATCTTTGCACCAAAGAACCGCGGTATCTAAATAATCACAAGGATTATTTGATCCCGCATAGCTTATGTATTTACATTATGAGAGATCTAATCAGCCTTGTAACTTTACAGTTTTATTTTTCGTACTAGTTTATTTTCAGTTTATGCTCAATAAAGTGCAATATCCTTGAGTAGCGGAAGATTCGTGTTATATGAATCATAGGTCCAATATTATGAATGAAGCTACTTCAGTTTATGGTAAATTCATTAGATGACATGAATCAGTTTGAGTACTACCCTACATATTACTTTGATATAATTTATTTGGAGGAATTCCACACTTTAATTTGCTAGTTGGAAGAGTGCTAGACTTCTCCCAAGTATAAGAGAACTTGTTTAGAATGATTAAGCTTAAATAAGAAATGTGTGAAATGAATAAACATAATGGAGAGAAAAGAATTATCAAGTAACAAGCATGAAGAATGAGTAATGCCGAGGTAGAAATCTCAAACCACAAAGACTATGATTGCTTCATACTCTGCTTTGGAGTTAATTCTTCGTTTGATCACTTTTATGTCTCTCCATGAAATTTTGTATGCCTTGTTCTATGACACACCACTATACAAAGTGAGAATAAAGTGTCAAGAATAACCAGGCATATTAATGATCGCGAAGAGAAACAAAAGAGACCGTTCGAATTAAATAAAATCAAAGGGGATGAGTGAAGTTTTAAAAATGTCTGAGGCATCCTCCCACACTCGTTCGGTCAAACTAAATATCTCATCCTATCTTGAAAGAATAATCTTCACTTAACAATTAGCAGTTAACACATGTGGAAGCCTTCTAAATATTTTCTAATCTTTATACAGGTAAAGTAGCATTCATGAGAATTCCAAGCTATGTACTATTATTATCAGTTTACGAGAATGACCGCATTCATTTTATCGACTCATGCTTCATAAACACGTTACCTTGTTTACTCGCATAAACTTGCTCGGGACAAGCAAGAGTCTAAGCATGGGGAGGCTCATGCGTCCATTTTTAGTGTTGTTTTACTCAATAAGTTTTTAATAATTAGATAGGAATTTTGGCATTTTACCGTGCAAAAAGCACCATTTATGTGTGTGTACACAGATTGTGGAAATCAAGGAGAGATATTTCATACAAGGCATAAAGGAGCAGAATAAGGAGGAGATATGATGAGATCAGAGCAGTTAAAGCCTTTCCAAGAATTCACAAATTCGCAGAAGCTGAAAGAAAGGAAGGATTCCACTTAACGAGCAATAGTACGGTGAATTATCACCGTACCATCCACCCTATTGACATAACCATTCGTGAGAGAAACAATAGAAATAATTTAACGGAGGCGGTGTTTCCTACCCTAGACGCCACCAGGAGCCAGGCGACTAGGGAGGGGATTCTCTTCCACCAGATCTCAATTGGCCAGGGCGCTGGTCCCTCTCCCTCTGGCTGCTGCTCCAGCGACAAGAGGGAGGGGGGACCCCGTTCCTCCAGTCTGTGTTAGGGTTTGGATTTGTAGGTCGTGGTGTGTTGTTGGGGTGGTGGGAGCAGCGTCCAGACGAATAAATCTGCCTCAACTTCACTCCCATATAGACGGTGTCCTTCATGGCTGCGTATCGGAGTTGATGGCATCGTATGTTTGTTGATCCTTCAGATCGTCGGCATTAGGGTTCATGGATGGTGTCGGTGAGGCGGCGGCAGCGACTCAATCAAGTGTGTCTCTCCTTCTGCTCTGTCCCCATTGTTGTGGTGTTGTCTCCAATGTCATGGTGGAGCAGGGAGGTTTTATCATTCAGGAGTATGAACAGACGGTTGTCTACGCAAGTGACAGTTGGAAGATGGTGCATCTTGTGCTGGTTTTTTGGTCGGTGGATGGAAGCTCTGGTTTCCTCCTCACATTGTTGTCATGTGGGGGTGTCGGATCTGGAGTTCGATGGCGTGTCCGGGGACATGTTGCCCCGGTCTGATTCTTTCAATGGCAATGTTTTTTGCTTCTGGCAAACTATATTGGAGGTCCATAAAGCTGTTGATTAGCGATGGAGCCACGTCGAGCTCGGGTGAAGAGGTGATCTGTCTTCTTTCTTTTTGGTGGCCGCTTTGGTGGTATCGAAGGAGAGGGATAGGCGATGGTATTTTGCATAGGATTTTCTATCCTTTCAGTGTTGTAAGGTTGGTGATTACGTGTCCTATAACTTAATCTTATTCTATAAATGAGAAACGTATTACCATGCAAAACAAAGAAATAATTTAACGAGCCACGATATGGCCGCTCCTAACCGTACCAGTGACCATACCAGATTGAGTGCTCGACATGGAGGGCAAACCGGAGATTGCCAGCGTACCACAGTAAGGCGGTATTGCTTAACGACCTTGGTACGGTGACAAGCGACCGCACCGGTCACCGAACTAGGGTGAGCTGAGCACTATATTAACCGACAACCATGGAGAAAACAAGAGGACGCCTAGAGAGCCCCCAAAATAGACACCAGACCACGAAAATCCACCAAACCTAGCCTCCGGAAGGTTCCGGAGGGGGAATTCTGATGCGTCTCCAACGTATCTATAATTTATGAAGTATTCATGCTGTTATTTTTTCATTCTTGGATGTTTTACAATCATTTTATAGCAACTTTATATCTATTTTTGGACTAACCTATTGACCCAGTGCCCAGTGCCAGTTGCTGTTTTTTGCTTGTTTATTACATCGCAGGAAATCAATATCAAACGGAGTCCAAACACCACAAAACTTTTTGGAGATTTTTTTGGACCAGAAGGAACCCAATGGGCCAGAGCTGCACCCGGGGGTGCCCTGAGGGGCACAACCCACCAGGGCGACAGGGCCCCCTGGCGTGCCCAGGTGGGTTGTGCCCACCTCGGTGGCCTCCCGCACCCCCACTTTGCACTATAAATTCCCAAATATTTTGAAACCCTTGGGAGTAGCCCTAGATTAGAAGTTCCGCCGCTGCAAGGCTTTGTAGCCACCAAAAACCAATCTAGACCCCGTTCCGGCATCCTGCGAGAGGGGGAATCATCTCCAGTGGCCATCTTCATCATCCCGGCGGCCACCACGATGAGGAGGGAGTAGTCCAGCCTCAGGGTTGAGGGTTTGTACGAGTAGCTATGTGTTTAATCTCTCTCTCTCTCTCGTGATCTATATCATGGGCTAAGTAAGCTCTTTTCTGGTGCCGTTGCCGGGGAGGTGAGTGCATGAAGGTATATCTTTAGATCGTGCCATCAAATATTTTAGTTTCTTTTTTTATCACTAGTTTGGTTCATAAAAGAAAATTACATAAAATGGAATTGAGGTTGCATCATATTATTGATCATATTTATAATATCTTTCTTGAAAATGATGGATTGGAAAATTGTGCTCAATTGATAAAAGAAGAATTCAATAAAATGATTGGAATGAATGATGGGCATGATTGCAATGTTGTTAGTATGAATTCTTTGAATATCCATGGTGCTAATGATATGCAAAGCCATAAGCTTGGGGATGCTATGTTTGATGAATATGATATTTTTTGTCCCCCAAGTTTTGATGTGGAATTTTTTTATAATGAAAGCATGCCTCCTATTTATGATGATTATATTGATGAGAGTGGATTTGTAGAGGTCATGACTTTATTTAATGATGAATCCACTATTTTGGAAGAGGTTGCTATTGATTATGACAACAAAGTTCCTATATATGATGATTATGGTGATGACATGTATGATGTAAATAATAATGATAACCATGAAACTTGTCATCATGATTTTAATTTTCAATGACATGATAGTTTTTTTGTTGAGTTTGCTCCCACTACTATTGATGAGAATAAATTTGCTTATGTGGAGAGTAACAGAATCTCTATGCTTATGCATCATGAAAAGAATGCTTTATGTCATAGCTATATTGTTGAATTCATTCATGATGCTTATGAAAATTATTATGATAGAGGAACATATGCTTGTAGGTATTGCAATAATATCAAGCTTCCTCTCTATGTGCTGAAAATCTTGAAGCAATGCTTGTTTTGCCTTCCTATGCTAGTTGATTCTTGCTCCCATAAATTGTTTGCTCAAAAAATCCCTATGCGTTGGAAGTGGGTTAGGCTTAATTGTGCTAGTCATATGATTCATGATGCTCTCTTTATGTTTTAATTCTTTACTTTTATGCGAGCATCATTGAAATCATCATGCCTAGCTTAAAAGGCATAAAAGAAAAGCGCTTGTTGGGAGACAACCCAACACTTTTACCTACTGTTTTTGTTTGTTCACATGATTAATATACTTTAGTAATCATGTTTTATTGCTTTTGTTTCAATAAAGTACCAAGTAAAGCCTTTGGGATCTTGTGGGGTGATAATTGATTTGATCTTGCTGAAAAACAGAAACTTTTGCGCTCACAAAAATAATTCTCATTTTTAACAGAAGAGCTATTTTGAGTTGATTATTTTTAAAAAATATTAATATACAAATTTATCACGTGCTTCTAATTTTTCAGAATTTTTAGAGTAGTATAAGTATGGTTGGAGTACAGATTACTACAGACTTTTCTGTTTTTGATAGATTCTGTTTTGAATGCATAGTTTGCTTGTTTTCTAGTTTCTATGGCTTATATTGCTCAATATAAATTGTGGAAATTATATGATGCATTAGTAATTGTGTGATAAAAATTATGGATCTTGTATTTACAGTACCAAAGTGAAATGGTTTGCTCTTTATCATACTAACCCATCTCACGAAGTTCCGTTAAGTTTTGTGTGATTGAAGTTTTCATGTTTTGGGTGAGATGTTGATATGAGGAGAATTAGGAGTGAGAAGGCCCTAATATTGGGGATGCCGAAGGAAACCCCAAGGTAATATTCAAGGAATATCCAAGCAACTAAGCTTGGGAATTCCCCGGAAGGCATCCCCTCTACCGTCTCCAACATTATCGGTAACCTTACTTGGAGCTATGTTTTCATTCGTCACATGATATGTGTTTTATTTGGAGTGTCAATTTATTTTGTTAGTATTTGTTTGATGTTATTTATAATAATGTTTTTCATCTTTTATTTCAATAAAAATGTCAAGGATAGCCCTCACCATGCTTATTTTGCAAGTATACATGTTGCTATTTCAACACAGAAAGTTTACCGCTGTTGCAAAAATTCCCTAGAAAATTCAGAATGTGATAAAATGTTTAAACTTTTTTAATAATAAGATATGATAAATTTTCTACAGTGTGGTAAATTTTCATAACATTTGGAGTTTAATAATTATTGATACTCTTGCATTCTTTACAGACTGTACTGTTTTGGCAGATTGCTGTTATGTTTGCATTGTTTGCATATGTTTGCTTGTTTAATGATTCTATTTGAGGATAGGAGTATTAAATATACAGAGGCATTTAGTATGAAATGTTTAATAATAATTTTAGTGATTGGCTACAGTAGAGAATTATAAGGTTTTTGCATTGTTTTATACTAACTTATCTCACGAGTTCTTGTTGAGTTTTGTGTGGATGAAGCTTTTGAAATTTAGGAAAACCGTGATATGAGAAGAATTAAGGAGACAAAAAAGCTCAAGCTTGGGGATTCCCAAGGCATCCCAAGATAATATTCAAGAAGTCTCAAGCATCTAAGCTTGGGGATGCCCTGGTAGGCATCCACCTTTCTTCTTCAACAATTATCGGTTAGTATCGGTTGAGCCTAAGTTTTTGCTTCTTCACATGAGTTGTGCTATTTTTAGAATGTCATTTTATTTTTGTTTTACTTGCTTTTTTTTAATAAAATGCTTATATATGAAATTTTTAAATAAAATAGAGTCCTCAAATAGTCGCCAAGGATGCTAAGTAAGTGGCATTCACATCCCGTCAATGAAGCTCTTTTCTTTGGAATTGCTCTTGTGCTTCACTTATATCCTATGAGTAAATTTTTGAATAAATTGAATGTCATGAAGTTGAAATCATATCATTCTTAGTGGTAGCTTAACATTGGGTTTAGAAAGTGTAATATTTTGAGGCTTGACAATCACAATATTGGTCATACAAGCAATTCACGAATAACTAGTATAAGGAAGAGAACTTTCACATGCAGATACACTATCCTAGAAATCTTTTTTGATTGTGAGCCCCCATCAAAATATTATATGACAAAATTGTTGACGTTGGACAAGGAAGACAATGTAATGATTTATTTTTGTTCATATTCACATAAAAGTTATATTGTCATAGATCCTTCAACATGTGGTGCTTGCCCCCTTGCTAGCCAAAAATTTCGGACCAAGTAGAGATACTACTTGTGCATCCAAAAAACCTTAAACCCAAATCTTATTTTCAAGAGTCCACCATATCTACCTAAGGATTGAGCAATATCCTTCAAGTAAGTTGTCATCGATGCAATAAGGCAATAAAAATTGCTTCTAAAACTGTTATATCATTTAGTGTAAGAGAAAATTGAGTGTTGTACGAACTTGTGATGGCAAAGTAATAAAAGCAACGGACTGCATAATAAAGGTTGCTATCATAAGGGGCAATACAATGTGGCGTTATTTTGCACTAAGGGGTTGAGCATACAAACAAATAAGCGCATGGCAACCTTTGCTTCCCTCTGCGAAGGGCCTATCTTTTATTTTTAGTATTTACTTTTATGCAAGGAGTCAAAGTTTTCTCTCTATTCCTTTTTATTTTTGTCCTTTGGCAAGCATCATGTGGTGAGGAAAGATCTAGGCACATATATCCAGTTGAATATGGGTAGCATGAGTTATTATTGTTTACATCACCCTTGAGGTGAATACGTTGGGAGGCAAAACAATAAGCCCCTATCTTTCTATGTGTCCGGTTGAAACATTTTGCTCATGTGTACGCGGTGAGTGTTAGAAATCATAAAAGACTATATGATGGTTGAGTATGTGGAGCTCTTACTTAAACTCTGTTGAATAAGTTGAATTGCAATTGCTTGGTGACCGAGAACATAGGTTGTTGAGTTTCAAGAGAATTCATGGTTTGAACCTTAACATGTGAATTGGTTGCTAGTTTAACATGAGAAGTTTTATAAGAAATGATTTCTATTATGATGCTAGGAAAAGTGATTGAAATTATCATTGATCAAACTTATGCACTTTGCTAGCATTCACACTTCATAAATTATTTCTTTTATCATTTACCTACTCGAGGACGAGTAGGAATTAAGCTTGGGGATGCTGACACGTCTCCAACGTATCTATAATTTATGAGGTATTCATGCTGTTATTTTATCATTATTGGATGTTTTACAATCATTTTATAGCATTATATCATATTTTGGGACTAACCTATTGACCCAGTGCCCAGTGCCAGTTGTTGTTTTTTGCTTGTTTTTTACATCGCAGGAAATCAATATCAAACGGAGTCCAAACACCACAAAACTTTTTGGAGATTTTTTTGGACCAGAAGGAACCCAATGGACCAGAGCTGCACCTGGGGGGTGCCCCGAGGAGGGCACAACCCACCAGGGCGCCAGGGCCCCCTGGCGTGCCCAAGTGGGTTGTGCCCACCTCGGTGGCCTCCCACCCCCCCTCTTTGCACTATAAATTCCCAAATATTTCGAAACCCTTGGGAGTAGCCCTAGATCAGAAGTTCCGCTGCCGCAAGGCTCTGTAGCCACTAAAAACCAATCTAGACCCCGTTCTGGCACCCTGCCAGAGGGGGGAATCATCTCCGGTGGCCATCTTCATTATCCCGGCGGCCACCATGATGAGGAGGGATTAGTCCACCCTCGGGGCTGAGGGTTTGTACCAGTAGCTATGTGTTTAATCTCTCTCTCTCTCTCTCTCGTGATCTTGAGATGTCACGATCTTGATATATCATGGGCTTTGTTAACATAGATGGATCATATGATGTTTCTCCCCTCTATACTCTTCTTGTGATGAATTGAGTTTTCCCTTTGAGATTTCATTGTTATCGGATTGAATACTTTAATGGATTTGAGAACACTTGATATATTTCTTGCAATTGAATACTCGTGGTGACAATGGGGTATCGTATTGATTCACTTGATATGTATTTTGGCATCCAACTTGCGGATTCCCAGGGTGACATTGGGGTAATCTATGCATATGGGTTGATGCATGTTCTTGTCTTTGTTTCTCTGATAGAAATCTTGGGGCACTCCTTGAAGTTCTTTGTGTTGGATTGAGTATTATGAATCTGAAATTATTTGGTGTTGTTTTAGTACAAACTCTTGATTAGATCGATCGGAAAGAATAGCTTCTGTTATTTTAGTACGAACTCTAGGATAGATCGAACGAAAAGAATATCTTTGAGGTGGTTTCGTACCCTACAAACAATTTCTTCTTATGTTCTCCGCTAGATAGGAACTTTGGAGTGATTCTTCGTTGCACGTTGAGGGATGGTTATATGATCCAACTATGTTAGCATTGTTGAGAGATTGCACTAGCAAAAGTACGGACCCTAGGCCTCATTTTCAATCATTGCAGTATCGTTTGCGCTCACTTTTTTTATTTGCTACCTTCCTATTTTTATTTATTTAGATTATAAAAATATATTTCTACCATCCATATTACACTTTGTGAAACTAGTGCACCTATACAATTTGCCATTGTATTGGGTGTGTTGGGGACACAGGATATTTCTTGTATTTGGTTGCAGGGTCGTTTGAGAGAGACCATCTTCATCCTACACCTCTCACGGATTGATAAACCTTAGGTCATCCACTTGAGGGAAAATTGCTACTGTCCTACAAAACTCTGCGCTTGGAGGCCCAACATGTGTCTACAAGAATAAAGTTGCATAGTAGACATCAAATTCGCAAAAGGGAATCTAACTCAATCAACTCCATTACCGTGAAGGCCTCCGCATCGATCTCCATCATCAACACCCCATTCTCATCTGGAGGATATCATCTCCATCCCATCATACTGTAAATATGTAACTCTTAGTTGTGGATTCACACGTGTACTCATCTATACACTCGTTTTCCATTCATACTACCATTTCTATGATGTTTATTGCCTTCATGTGTGAGTAGTTCCCTTACTTGGGGAGATGGGAAAACCCTAGTACTACTATGAATTGAGATAATGATGCAATGTTTTGTATTGACTAGTTTGTGATAGCAGTCCTCATGATATTGTGTGAAGTCGACCGCACCAATATTGTGCCCTTATGCCATGATGATATTGTTTGTGTTAGTTTGGGGTAGACCGACGAGTGGGTACGACAGGACAGAAAGTCACCCCTCTGGTTTGCTAATCTATAACATGGGGTTTTCGGAGAACTCAAAGTACCTATACCATTTCCACGGGGAGACCCTTAATCACTAGCGCCGGTAGGCACATCGCCGATCATTTGGGCTACGTGGTGGTTATGAGTAGAGTGTAATCAGAGGCATTCGAGGCACCCTAATTTATGAGGCTCCGCCCTCACAAAGTATTCATATGTAAACATATAGCACGCCTAATCAGTTTAGAAATATGCTAGCGGTAGAACCACTCTTCCCAAGAACGCCTTTATCCCTATTGCAGTTCCAATCACCAATCCACCCGATTGCTTACTCATTGTTTATTTTATTGTTTAGTTTATCTACTGTTTTAGTCAATTACTTCCAACCACTCAACACACTATTTTCACCACCTATTTTAGTTCAGTAGACAGTTCTTTAAGCACCCTAGAAAGTAAGTGATCAAAGCTATTGCTAAGAGATCATTTCCAAAGCTCCACCGTGGATTCGATACTCTTATTTCGAAACTAGCTATAACAACCCTGCGCACTTTCCGGCATCACAAACCAACAAGCTCTAAACAAAATACGAGTGGAAAACAAGAGCTAAACGCAGTACTAGCAAAAAGTGAACACTCACAAAGTGATAAGAGTGAAAATTAGAGTGTTATAAACCATGAATACGGAGTGTGTCTCTCTCCAAACAAAATATGCTAGGATCCAACCATAAACTACAGCAAACAAAGAAAAACAATACTGAAATAAAAAACAACTTACGCTCCAAGAATAACACATATCATAGGAAGCAATAAAAATATAGTGTCTTGAAAGATGACCTAATATTTTTGTTGATGAAGAAGGGGATGCCTTGGGCATCCCCAAGCTTTGGCGCTTGTACTTCTTGGATATTTCCTTGGGGTGACATGGGCATCCCCAAGCTTGAGCTTTTGTCCATCCTTCATCTTCTCATAACATTCTTCTCTCCCTACACTTGAAAACTTCCTCCATACAAAACTTCTCACAATCTTCATTAGCAACGTTAGTGTAATCAAAATAATAAATCCACTTGCATCAGTTTCAACAAAAGTATAACACCCATTAAAACATTAGCTACTGTCACAACTTCTTTTAAAACTCTCCCCCCAAAAGATCAACAAAGGAAGGAGATTAAGAGACAAATGCATATATTGGCAGAAATCTGTCAAAACAGAACAGCAGGTAAAGATGATTTTTTTCGAAAATCTTCCATTTCTCAAATCAAAAAGTTCAAACCTAATGAAAGTTAGAAAACAACCTGGGGCATGTGCCCAAAAAATTTCAAAGCAATACGACGTTTTGGCTAAGAGAATTATTTTTTTGGTGGCAGCACAGATTCTGTTTCGAGATAGAACTTCCCCAAATCTTACTTCCTCCCTATTAGGGGTCACTCTTGGCACAAAAGCGAAATAAAAAAGGATAATGAAAGGTTGCCACATAGTTAGCAACTTCCAAGACTCAAAGAAACAAAAATAAATTGAAAGCAAATAACACAAAAATAAAGTGGGTTGTCTCCCATAAGCGCTTTTCTTTAACGCCTTTTAGCTAGGCTAAGTGATTTTAAAAGATGCTCACATAAGAAGAAGAATTGAAGCATAATGGTAAAGAGCATTAATAAGAAACTATAAAACACATTTAAATATAACCCACTTCCTATGCAAAATAATATTGTAGATAAACAACTCATTGAGGCAAGGAACTTGATATTTATTACTCTCCAAAATAGTGGGATCATCATTAGATAAAGTCATGGTCTCTCCACACCCACTCTTGACAATATTATCATTATATTGAACACTCTCCAAACTTGTGGGATTAATACTACCCAAAGTCATGGAATCTCCAAACCCACTTTCATTATTGTAATCATCATAAATAGGGTGCATATTATAATCATAATCAATTTTCTCCTCCAAGCTAGGTGAACTAAGAAGTTCATTTTCAGTTATCATATTATCATTATAAGCACTAGGACAATTATAATTGCTAGCAAAATAATTTTCAAACATCACATTATAAATATCAAAGGTATTTTCAAACCCATCATCCTCAAGCTTAAAGGTTTCCATATCATCATTAGAAGGAACATGGGTAGAACTAATAGCATAGCAATGGTTAATATCATCATTTTCACAATTGGTACCAAAAATAGTTTCAAGATTATAAGTAGTATCACCATTGTCCCAATCATGATCATCTAATTGAGTAGTAGGCATAAAATAATCATCTTCAATAGTGCCTACAGACTTAACATCACAATAATAACCAATATAACAATCATCTATATCATCTTCAATATTAATTTCGAATCAGACTCACTAGGAATAACCATGAGAGGAGTAACATGCTTAGGGAAAGGTACCATGTCCTCTCCCTTTTTCCTCTTCTTCTTCTTCTTCTTCTTCTTCTTAGCATCCTTAGGAGAGAGTGGTGGGAAAGTAAGCTTCTCCACGTACTCTAATTTACCATTAGAAACAATAGGAGAAACTTGGGAGATTTTCTCCCTTTCGTTAGTGGCAATAAAAGAAACGTTCTTCCTTTCATAATTTGGTAAAGTTCCATATTTCTAAATTTTTCTATGTAAGGATTTTCATGGCAATTCTCAACACAGTACGAGTAGCATCCTTGCAAAATGTTCTTTATCCCCAAAGTGCTCATGTCTAACCCAAAGGTTTTTCCTAATTATTCCTCACACCCCACAAATAAATAAGTTCATCATAGAGACCAGAGTTGATCATGTCATCACAAAGGGGATTAATGATTCTATCACAAAAGTACATGCATTGGAATTTAAAATGGCCCACTTCATTGCTAAGTTCACAAATAGAAGGATAGTGGTCTTGCACTTTTTCAGCAAATTCATTTAGATCATTTCTCCATATGCTAGTTTTTCATGCTTATGTTGCTTACAATAATTATCTTCTTCAGCCCGAGCACTTTCACAAGGTCTATGCACTCCACAAAAATTAGCATGCTTATATAAACCATTATTTTCAGAAATTGGATCATGTCCATTGCAATCATTATCAACTATTTCATTTTCTTTGCAAATGTCTTTACAAGGTTCATGATACTTGGTCCAATTATCTTTAGGAACATTGATATGGGACTATGGAATATTTTGAACTTTTAGAACATGGTGGTGTTATATTTTATAGAAATTATTGAACTCTCGTTCCTCACTTATATTATTTTGAGAGTTTCTTAAAACAGCATGGTAATTTGTTTAGGTTATGAATTTAGTCCTCATATAATGGGCATCCAAGAGGGATATAATAAAAACTTTCGTATTAAGTGCATTAAAAACTATGAGAAGTTTGATTCCTTGCATATAGTTTTGAGACAATAGAGATGGTAATATGAGAGTCATGCTAGTGAGTAGTTGTGAACTGGAAGAGATACGTGTGTTAAAGCTTGTGATTCCCGTAGCATTCACGTATGGTGAACCATTATATAACAAAGTTTGAGCATGATTTGTTTAATGATTGTCAACCTTTGTGTGAGGGTCGGGAGCGCGTGATGGTTAACTCCTACCAACCTCTCCCATAGGATCATGCGTCTAATGCTTTATTTGATAACTAATAGACTTTTTCAATACGTATGTGAGTTCTTTATGACTAATGTTGAGTCCATGGATTATACGCACTCTCACCCTTCCACCTTTGCTAGCCTCTCTAGTACCGCACAACTTTCACCGGTACACCAAACCCTCCTTCCTCAAAACAGCCACCATATATTCGTCAAAACAGCCACCATACCTACCTATTATGGCATTTCCATAGCCATTCCGAGATATATTGCCATGCAACTTCCACCATGTAGTTTTTCTATGACTTGCATCATCACTTCATATTGCATATAGAGTCATATCTTGTCATAGGAATCGAGTTGTCATTTATTTTTCTTTGAGTTATAAGTAAATAAAAGTGTGATGATTTTTCATTAATAGAGCATTGTCCCATGACAGAAAAGGATGATGGAGTCTAGGACTCCCTCACAAGTTGGGACGAGTATCCGGACTTTCCAAAAAAATAACAGAGGTCAGCGAAGCCCAAACAAAAAAATAGAAGAGGCCAAACAATCCCACCAAAATAAAAAAAAGTGAGAGAAAGAGAGAAGGGACAATTGCTACTACCTTTTCCACACTTTTGCTTCAAAGTAACACCATGATCTTCATAATAGAGAGTCTCCTATTTGTTGCATGGCAATCCCTACTCACTCACATTGATATCTATTGACGGGCATCTCCATAACATGTTGATATGCCTAGTTGAAGGAATTTTTCTGGAACAAAAGGAATCTACGAGACTTGAGAACCAAGGCAGAGGAGCCACCGTGGGGCCACAAGCCCTAGGGGCGCGGCTAGGGGGTAGGCCGCGCTAGGCAGGCTTGTGGGCCCATGGGAGCTCCCCTAACCATAATCTTTGGCCTATAAATTCCCAAATATTCCATCATTATCAGAAAGAGCCACGAAAACACTTTTCCGCCGCCAAAAGCCTCCGTTCCCGAGATATCCAATCTTGGAGCCTTTTCCAGTAATCTGCCGGAGGGGGATTCTATAATGGAGGGCATCTACATGAGCTCCATTTCCCCTCCGATGATGCGTGAGTAGTTCACCACAGACCTACGGGTCCATAGCTAGTAGCTAGATGGCTTATTCTCTCTCTTTTCTTCTCAATACCATGTTCTTCATGATCTTCATGTAGATCTATCTGATGTACTACTCTTTTGCGGTGTGTTTGTCGAGATCCGATGAATTGTGGGTTTATGTTCAGATTATCCATGAATATTATTTGAGTCATTCCTGAATTATTATATGAATGATTTCATATCTTTGCAAGTCTCTTCAATTTATTTGTTTGGTTTGGCCAACTAGATTGGTAATTCTTGCAATAGAAGTGCTTAGTTTTGGGTTCAATGTTGCGGTGTCCTCACCTAGTGTCAAAGTAGGGGTAGCGAGGCACGTATTGTATTGTTGCCATCAAGGGTAAAAAGATGGGGTTTTCATCATATTGCTTGAGTTTATCCCTCTACATCATGTCATCTTACTTAATGCATTACTCTGTTCTTCATGAACTTAATACTCTAGATGTAGACATGAGTCGATCGATGTGTGGAGTAATAGTAGTAGATGCAGAATCATTTCGGTCTACTTGTCACGGACGTGATGCCCATATGCATAATCATTGCCTTGGATATCTTCATAATTATTCACTTTTCTATCAATTGCTCGACAGTAATTTGTTCACCCACCGTAATACTTGCCATCATGAGAGAAGCCATCTAGTGAAACCTATGGCCCCCGGGTCTATTTTCCATATTATACTTTCAGATATAAAACCAAAACACCAAAAATTCTTGCTGCCCTATTTTTACTTTCCGTTCAAGTATCCTATTATATTTATCTCTATTAGATCTCATCCTTGCAAGTAACCGTGAAGGGATTGACAACCCCTTTATAGTGTTGGGTGCAAGAGTTTGATTCTTTGTGCAGGTACATCTATTGGTGACTCGCTTGTATCTCCTACTGGATTGATACCTTTGGTTCTCAAAAACTAAGGGAAAGACTTATCTACTTTTCTGCATCAAACCGTTCCTCTTCACGGGAAACCAACGCATGCTCGAGAAGTAGCAACTACTCACAAAACATGTTCATGTTCATAATTAGAGGAGTATTAATTATCATAAAGGATCTGAACATATGATCTTCCACCAAGTAAACCAACTAGCATCAACTACAAGGAGTAATGAACACTACTAGCAACCCACAAGTACCAATCTGAGGTTTGAGACAAAGATTGGATACAAGAGATGAACTAGGGTTTGGAAATGAGATTGTGCTGGTGAAGATGTTGATGAAGATTGACCCCCTCTCGATGAGTGGATCGTTTGTGCTGACGATGGCTTCGATTTCCCCCTCCGGGAGGGAAGTTTCCTCGGCAAAACAGCTGTGCCGAAGCTCTTGATTGGGTATGTCCAAGTTCTGCCTCGAGACGGCGGCGCTTCATCCCGAAAGCTCTCTCTTGATTTTTTTTCCAGGTCAAAACACAACATATATGACAAGATGGGCGTCGGGAGCCAGCCAGGTGGACCACAAGCCTGCTAGGCACGGCCAGGGGGTGGCCGTGCCTAAAAGGCTTGTCACCTCTTGGTGGCCCCCATCTAGTATCTGTTTTGCCCAGTATTTTTTATATATTCAAAATAATTCTCCATAAATTTTTAGGACTTTTGGAGTTGTGCAGAATAGGTATCTCAGATTTGCTCCTTTCCCAGTCCAGAATTCTAGCTGCCGGCATTCTCCCTCTTCATGTAAACCTTGTATAATAAGAGAGAAAAGGCATAAGGATTATACCATAACGTGTAATGACAACCCATAATGCAATAAATATCAATATAATAGCATGATGCAAAATGGGTGTATGAGCTGGTGACGCCGAAGTCCTCGGAGCAAGTTGATGAAGAGATGACAAATCCCCTGGTCCAGCCGAGGTGATGGAGCAGATCGGTAAGGTGACACTAGAGCCCCATGCCATCCGACATGTCAAAGCAGGTCGGCATGGTAGACATCAGCTTGAGAAGGTAATGACGTGGCGATGCCGACGCAGGTCAGAATTTGTGACGAGGTCGATGCGGGCTTGATGAAGCAACGGAGCACCCGACCCATACAACCCGCGGATGACGAGGATTGCTTGATGATTATTCGGCCCTCGCAATGCCGAAATCTTGGTCGGATGACCGAGATGATGAGAAAATTACCTTCAAAAGGATGCCCGACAACCCAGTCATGAAAAAGATGAACTCGGGTCGGATTTGTTTTCACGCAGAAAATAGATTCAAAATTTGTTGTACTAATCAGATGTTTCCCGGAGTTTGGACGGTCGGATCAATCTGAAATTCTGGGGGGTCATCGGTATAGGAATTCCACAGCCGATGAACTGTGGGATTTTCCAATAGACATCCGAGCTAGACGCTGGACACCTCGCCCTAAACTCGACCAGATTCTCATCCAAATTCGACAAGGCTTCCATAGATTGTAGATCGCCAAAGATTCCTCCACCAGAACATGACGAAATTTTGCAGGGTTGTTCTAGACTCAATTCAGCACAATTCCACCTAAGAAATCATCAAAACGACACTCGAGGAGGCGGGGACGACAAACACGAATCAACTGTCCAGAAAAACTGCATGATCGCGTGAGGGCAATGTTGACATTGAGCCCCCGAGCACCATGGATGATTCTTCCATGATCTTGGTTGAGAGTGACGTTGATGTTCATGAAGACACCCGTCCGATGTACATGATCTGACGTGGAGTGCAGTCCTCGGCATAGCCGAGGTGACCAGTCAAGCCGGCAACGAAGATGCCGAGGTACCCAGCATGCTCTCAATTAAAGCACCAATGTTGGTGCCAATTCCGACATACCTCATAGTAGGGGTCCTAAGCTAGGCGTCTTGGAGCGATGGTAACCTGGACACATGATTTTACCCAGGTTCGGGCTTTCTCAAGGACATAGTACACTACGTCCTGCTTTTGATTGTATTGATATGGGGATAGTACATAGTACAAGTATCTACCACGAGATTGTAGTAATAAATATGAGATGTAATATAATGATCTATTGACTAGCCTAACCTCGGTTTATATATGCACCGTAGGCCTAGGGTTTAGAGGAGTCCTTGTCTTGTGCGCCAAGTCTTGTGGAATCTCCCTTGTATGTGTCATGGGCTGCCTGAAGTGGCCCATCAGCGAATCATCATGGGGGTCATCGGCCCGACCCACTGGTCAGGAGACGACGTGGTGAGTACCCCCTAGTCCAGGACACCGTCAGTTGCTACCCTCGCCATGCGAGCGGTTGCCACATCGCCCGAACGCCCACGAACACCACACCTACACCCTCTTTTCTCCACGTCGCGACAGTTCTTTGCAGTCTGCCCGCGTTCCATTACCCCCCTCTTTCTTCCTCTCTCTCTCTCTCTCGCATTGCGCTTCGGCGGCATCGCAGAGGCGATTTTATAGTGATTCCTCAGTGAGACGGCGACAGCGCTCGCAAAGTCGTCGTCCAGGCGGCTGCGCTCGTGTAGGCGTCGTAGTGTCGCCGGAGGCTGCAGGGGAGGAGGTAATGTGCTTGAAATCGTCTCCACTCCCCCTCAATCTCTGTTTTTGCGTCTCAAATCGACAGCGATTCCATGGTGATATCCATTTCTATTTGGGGGGGGGGGGATTCTTCGTGGAGTCACCGGTGGGTGGTAGGGGCGGCTCGTAGATCGCTGCACTGGAGCGTTTGGTTGGTTCATTTAGTCGCCCTCGCGGATTCATGCTCTGCTTTGAATCGCAGAGTTCATTCCATAAGATATGGGTTGCCAAGCAATGGTTGGCACTATCCCTCGTTTTGTGAAACCAGAGCAGTGATGCAGTGAATCAGTGTGTTCCCATCCTTTGGTCGTCTAATTTTGATGAGTGAAGGTATAGAACATAGAGTGAACCCTAGATTTGTTTTATGTAGATTATAGTTTCTTTTGATTTTGAGATAGGTTTTGATTACAGTGTTTGTATGTGCTGATCATAATTAGTTGCCTATGTTGTATACCCAAACAGTGCAACTACATATGTTGATTGTGCTTGAAGTTGTCGTGCCCTTCATACATTTAGATGGCAACTCCAATGTTCCCCACAAACACTAGTTGCCCTGTCTCTGTGTGTACTGGTGGCAAGTCAAATTTTGTTCCAAGTTAAATTAGTTGCCATGGTGTCTGTCGGCATATGACAACTTGATATTTGAGCGTGTTTGTTTACATTGTTGCCATTCTGTTTTCCTAACAGATGGCAACTCAATAGCTGATTTCAGTACATTAGCTGCCATGGTGTTTGTCAGGACATGGCAAATAATAACAGATGCCCACCTTTTTGGTTGCCATTCTGTTTTTTGTAACATATGACAACTATATAGTTCATTTTCATTTTAAACTAGTTGATGCGGTGTTCGTCCACACATGGCAACTGGTATTTGAACATTGCCATCACTATATTTTTGTCGTTCTGTTTTCCTACTAGAATGGTAACTAAATGTTTGTCTGTGTGTGTACTGGTGGCAAGTCAATCTTTGTCCCAAGTTAAATTAGTTGCCATGGTGTCTGTCGGCATATGACAACATGATATTCGAGCGTGTCTGTTAACTTTGTTGCCATTCTATTTCCCTAATAGATGGCAACTCAATATCTGGTTACAATACATTTGTTGCCATGGTTTTTTTTCAGTATATGGCAAATAATAACAGATACCCACCTTTGTGGTTGCCATTCTGTTTTTGTAACATATGGCAACTATGTAGTTCATTTTTGCAAATGTTCATACTTAAGCCTTGTTTGTCATCTTTTGAACCATGGCAATTTTCACTGCGAGGATGAAAATTATCAATTGCCGGACTTTTTGTTGGTGCCCACGGCAAATGTACCATGTTTTATGAGTACCCACTATTGTGTATTTGCCATCTATTACAGCATAATGGTTCGCATCCGTTAGGATGACGATGACGATGACTTTGTGGATCCACCCCCACGAAACGTTGTGGTTGGTGCCAATAAACCTGCGAAGGAGGTTGGTTTTCTTTGCTTTTTTTATGTGTGTGCAAGAGATTTTTGTTTTTTAGTTGTTTATGAATTTGTTCCTGATTCCAAAAGCCAGAAAAAACCACGTAACAGGGCATCGCAAGAAGAGTTAACTGTGTTGACCAGATGATTTAGCCCAGAATAGAAGGTAGCAGCCGGCGAAATGGGGATGTAGTGTATGATGGATGTGCGATGCACGAATCCCGTGAACAACGTTTTTGACTGGCTTAGGGAGTTGTATGACCCTGAGTCCAGGGAATTCATTATCCCGGGCCGTGGGAGAATACCACTGGACGAGGAGTCGGTTTTCTGCACATTGGGTGTTCCACGGGGCCCGATTAAAGTTCCGTACAAGGTGGACAATGACATCGAGCTGGAGCTGTTCCCCCGCTTGTTCCTCGGTCAAGGAGCCATGCCAAACAAGACTGCACTTGCACCTTCACTGAGGCAAATGAATTCCTATGGAGAGACTTTCAATATGAAGTTGCTGATGTACTTGGTATCTTCTGTTTTTGCGCCTACAACGTCGCTACGACCAAGCAATATATGCTTTCCTATCTTGGTAAATCACATTATTTGTCTTTTTTCATTGTTGTCATTAGCTTTTTTGTTGTCATGCACAAGCATGTTTTGTCCTTTTCTTTGAAGTTCTTTTTCTGATAGTGTACGTGCACACGTCTCTATTTTGAAATTTACACAGAAGAAGTTGGAAGAAGTGAAAGATATGAATTGGTGCAAGTTTATTGCCGATTTCTTCCATGAAGCTTTTGCTAGCAACATGTACCAGAAGGGTTGTTAGTTGCATGTGATGGTGATACTTTTTTATCCCACATGTTTTTATTAGGTTTTATTATGATTAGCATTGTTAGTGTGCTGTGATGGTTCAATTCACTGTGGCATCTTTAATAGCTTTTTATGCGGTTGTTGTAGTTGCATCACTAGGCAACTGTATTTTTCATACACGGCAACTCTATTAGTAGCACATGGCAACTATAGTTTATAGTACATGGCAATCTTAGTCAGAAGCACATGGCAACTACAGTTGACCTTGCATGGCAACTCCATTTAGTAGACATGGAAACTGTAATTCACACTACATGGCAACTCTAAATATTAGTTCACGACAACGGTAACTAACTCCAGTTTAGATCTTGCCTTCACGGAATGTGGCAACTCATTTGATTGAATGTTTGTTTTGCCAAATAATTGCATCTCCAACCCCTCTAGGCATGAATATTTATCATCTAAGTTTTCACCGTCTTGTTATATGTGTTTTGCAGCTTATGTATGTCGACAGACTTGATATTTCGAACATCAATTTTCCTGAAGAGATTGGAGGTCTGCCTCCTCCACATAAGTTTGTTGTTTGTGCCTGGTCCTATGAAGTTGTGAAGGCTGTGCTTGCTGTAGACCGGATTTCTGGTTCAAAGTTTGGGAATCTCCAGGTTAGTTTTCTCTTTTTTTGAAAAAAATGGGATAAGGAGGGGGGGTACTTTTCAATACAGTGATGGAAATTGTAGTTGTTTCTAAATGGCAAATGTAGTTGATGGCATAACATGGCAACTACTCCCTCCATCCCAAAATAAGTGTCGATGATCTAGTACAAAATTTGTACTAGTGTAGTACAAAATCCATGACACTTATTTTTGGACGGAGGGAGTACTTTTTAGTGTGGATGGCAAATAGTTCCCTTCCTGGATGGCAAATCATATTTTGATCATGTGTGATATGCATTTTTTATACTTTCGTGATCTATAGACTACCGTGTCTTTGGTGGGCCTCATAATTTCAGCAAATGGGTGGACGTCCATGCAGCTCCGTCGTGCACCACTCAGGTAGTCTAAGAGGATGTTGTGTACTTATGCCTTCCCTTGTTATCAACACTTTTTCGTGATTTTCTCTTTTGTGACGGTTTTGTTTATGTTTTTTTGTCTTGGTGTGACCACGCTAGCACTCTTGTCGAGAACCTGGTTGGTCCTTTTGCGTCTGGCATGACCAATTTGCTAGGGCAGCTTGTGGTGGGATGGACAACATTGCATGGTCGTGACGGCAAAGCAGCTGCCAGGCAGTTTACTTCTTTTGTTGAAGAACACGAGTCGACCTACTGGTTGTGGTGGACGTTATGATTATAACAGTTCTCAGGAACCCCCTGGCACGCAAGTCACTGATTTTGATGTTGATGGCATGGAGAATGTGCATAGTAGTTCTCAAGAGATTGTTGTTGCCAATACTGACTTGGATGGAGAGGATCACATGAGAAATGTTGACGATGATACTGATCACGTCGTTGCTCCCGATATTTGGGATGGAGTTCCCCATGGGAAGGCTCCACTGTTTGTGCCACCACCTGCTGGAGGAGATGCCTCGATCGTAGTTTAATAAAGAAGGTGATTTACCTACAAAGAGGGGGAGGGCGCCAGAGGACGAAGCTCAGCCTCATGCTGCCAAGAGGCTTCGAACTGGCCCCGTTGCTGCCAGATGGAGGCTTGCTCCTTTTTGTCATTTTGCCATGTTTTTTGTTTGTAGTATGGAGTTTTTCAACTTGTTTTCTTTTGTAGGGCATCATTATTTCTCCTGTTTTCACCAATATTTTTTTGGTGGCCAGTGAGGCGACAGCCGGTGTTCGGTCGAAGAAAAAGAAAGCTCATGGCACACCCTCACGTGCTTCTGCTCGGCTGAAAGAAACCAGTCACTTCGAGGCTGGCATCACTTCGACACATACGTCTCCGCGTGTCGCTCCTGTTATGCTTGAGGACTTGAGGAATCAACCCAGGAGGTATGTTTACCATAGATGGCAAATCATGCTTGACTGTCATGGCAAATTATGATAGTTGCCCATGGCAAAAAAATCATCCAACATGGCAAATTATCCTAGATGCTCATGGCAATTTTTAGTCCATCAGAGATGACAAGTTTAGTTTGATGCACATGGCAAATCTAGTCCATTTGACATGGCAAATTTAGATCCATTATCATGGCAAATTCAGTCCATTCTCGATGGCAAATTAAGTTTGATAATATTTTGCAACTTTTTTTCCACCTGACTGATTCCGAAATTATGTTCATCACAAATGGCAACCAATATTCTTTTTCATTTGACATTCTGTATGCTGCCTACCATACATGGAAAGTGGTATTTAGTTTTGTACATTTTTTCCATTATATGTTGTCTGATCATCATTTTTTCATTGTAGGAACATGAAAAAGACTACAAAACGTGCTCCCAAGACGCAGATGAAAGATCCACTCGAACACATCCACTCCAAGCTGGCGAAGTCTGCTCATGACGCACAAGATGTTGTTCCTCCTGTTGCCAAATCTGTTTGTGTGCCGCCCACTAATGTCATCAGTTCTGATGCAGCTAAATCTCTATCCCCACCTGCTATAGGTGTTGACAACATAATTTATAGGTGATGGCAACAGTAGGGCTGGTAGCAATGAGTCAGTATCTGCCAAGACTGCTGAGGTTGTGTCCACCCTTCTTTCCATGAGGGACGCTGCTGTTGACATTCCTCATAGCCGTTCAAATAGTGTCGAGGTGGAATGTCGTTGTTTTCTCACGATAGATGCCATGGGTAGGCTTATCGTATGTGGTTGGGGCCAGAGGACGCTGACGGGCTCTGGGTGCGGGATTAGGTACAAGCGACGATGACACACGATGTACCCAGGTTTAGGGCCCTTCGTGGGAGGTAATACCCTTAGTCCTGCTTGGTCTAGTTTGATGGATGGGTGTGTTTACACGGTTGCTCCTGGAGCTGAGTCTAGAGGAGCAAGAGGGAGCAGCCGGCTCGCCTTCCTCCGCTATCAAGTGTGAGAAAGAGGGAAATGTCCCGTGGGTGTGTGCGTGATAATAGTCTGTCCCCGTTGCATGGGGAGCTCAGGGTTTTTTATAGGCCAATCCCCTAGCTTACAATATTCCTAAGGTACAAAGGTGGGGAGACCCGGCTGGCAGCCTCTCCATCTGCCGAAGGGGTCCTGCCCTTCGAGCCGTCTCGTCGTTTGTAGGGTCCATCGGCTGTGCGGTCCCGTCTCCTGCTGGGGCCCGCTAGCCGACTCTGCGATTGGCCCTCGCCCACCTGCCGCGACACGGGTTGCCCGGGAGGTGTCGTCTAGTGCCAGCTGGCTGAAGTCTTTGGTACGACCGGCTACACTATAGCCACATTGGGGCAGGTAATCGAGTGGGCCAGGGCGTGCTGACATTGTTTCCTCGCCCGGTCGCGCTTGCCAAGGTCAGCGGCCTGGACGGCCGGACTGTAGCCATGCGCATCCGTGCGTCAGTGGCCACTGTGGCTACAATGTCACCTGTCGTGGCGGTCACGTCGTGTCATCGTACCCATGCGCAGAGGGATGGGATGTTGCATGTCCGCCCCACGATCAACGGAGGAGGCGGCCTGGAGGCAGCCGGCCGCGCCCAGCCGGCCAGGGGTCAAGCCGGCTCCTCAGGCCAGCCGTCCGTGGGCCAGCCGGTGATCGCCCCAGCCGGTTGCGCCCCAGCCGGTCGCATAATTTTTCTTCGAAGCGGGAGGGAAACCCCGTTGCTTTGGCCTACCCAAGGGTAATAACTCCGTCAGTAGTACCCAAAGCCGGCGGGGGGCCGCATCCGGCAGACGGAGGGGAGCCGGCGGCATCCCCCTAGCGGTGCCCGTCTCCGGTGTGAAGCCGAAAGGCCAGTCGGGTCGGCAGTTGGACCCGATGCCTCGGGTTCCGGCGCGTCACCCCGGGACCCGAGACGGCCCGCCATGCGCCATGCGGCGGGTAATGATGTCGCGGGCCCCGCGCATGCGGGTAGACGGGACATCGCCCTGGGCCTAGCCAGCTAGGCCTCGGGCGTAGCCCAGTAAGCCTCGGGGCACAGGCCAGGATCCTCTGTGCCCCGAAGCGGCCGTTACGGCCCGAGCCGCCCACTCGTGCGCGGAGTTTTCGGGGGAGTGGGCGCAGTTAATCCCCACGTCCCCCGATCGTGGCCTCCCCATTTAAAAGGGGAGGAAGGGCGGGGGCCGGAGATACCCGCACCCTCTTTGCCTCCTTGCTTCCTTTCTCTTTGCCTTCCTCGCCCCCTCGCGCAACGCCGCTCCCGAGCTCGCAAGCACGCCCATACGCCACCCTTGCATTGCAATGGCTGATGGGCGTGGAGGAAGCTGGGCCAGATCTGTCATCACCGAGGAGGCCATCATGGACCTCCGCCGCGCACACATGCTGCCGTCGATGGAGCGTGTGATCGCTCGCGTGTCGGGCGACAAGGTGGTCCCGGCGCCGCAGCCAGGGGAGCACGTCGTCTTCCTCTGGCACTTCTCCCGTGGTTTCGGTCTCCTAGTGAGCCAGTTCTTCCGGTTGCTCATGGACACCTTCGACCTTCAGCCGCACCACCTCGGCCCCAACGCGATCCTCTACCTCGTCGGCTTCGTGATGCTGTGCGAGGGGTACCTGGGAGTCCTCCCCTTTCTTGACTTCTTCAACACCCTCTTCTACCTCAAGGCGCTGAAGAGCAGTGCCTGCGGGGGCATGGCGGTGTGCTGCCGCAGCACCACGCACTTCCCGCCCTTCTCTCTCATTGATTCGGTCAAGGGGTGGTACCGGACGTTCTTCTACGTGAAGAACGCCGACCCAAACCATGACTACATCCTGCTGTCGGCGTTCGTCAACGTGCAGTCCTCTGGGGCGAACTGGCCGGGAGCCGCCCCGCGCGGAGTGGCTCTGGCGGTGCTCGGCCGGCTCGCACAACTGAAGAGTGTTGAGGGATTGGTCGCCTCCGATCTGGTGGCGGCCTTCATCTCGTGCCGGGTGCTGCCTCTCTAGATGAGGTCGCACCGGATCTGTGACATGTCCGTCTGCTGGGACCCCTGCCGGCTCATGACCGTCGACCTGACACCAGCTCAGGTGGCAATGCGGGTGAACGCCATCACGACGTTCAAGCTGGCGCCGGCGTCGTGGACGTTCGGCGTGGAGCCGTACGACCGCATCAACCACCCCTGGTATGTTTTCGTCGAGGCGACTTCTTTTTATTTGATTCTTTCTAGCCGGCAGCTGGCAACGGACCTTCCTTCGTCGTGCTGACCGCGGCTGCTAGTGCGACAGAACACGCCAGATGGCCCGTACCCCCAAATCTTCGAGGCGGAGCGTGACCACTCCGACTCCGAAACGAGCGGGGAGGCTCGCCTGAAGAGGGAGTGGACTCCTCAGGAGGGGTCGAGGAGCCGGCAGACCCGTGAGCCGACGGGCCCAGTGGAGCCGAAGGGTCCGGCGCAGGCGGGGAGCCCAGCGGAGCCGGTGAGTTCCCTATTGGTCCCACGATTAGGGACTGGACAGATGACAGTGATGATTATGACGACGATGTGATGATCCTGAACGCGCCTCCCCCTCAGTTCAGTAAGGTCGGCATGGGCGAAGCGAGGAGCGTCCAGCTCAAGCCCCAGCGGCCGGAGCTGCCAGCCGGGCGAAGAGGCCGACTCAGGAGGAGCCGGTGGCCCCGCCGCCCGTTCATAAGCGGGTGAAGGTGGCCGCATGGAATCCGCTGACACGCGCCAAGCGGGCCTTTCCCGTCATCACCGGGTAAGTTTTTTCTTTTTCTTGCGTGTGTTCCTTCTGAGTCGCGAGCCGGTGGGTGTCTGACCCTTATACACCACAAGGACCCCTTCGAGCTCCACGAAGGGGAGTTGGCGGTGGATCCGACGGACGCCGCCAACCGGCTGGCCCACGAGCACGCGGCCACCCAGTGGGAGGTGAAGAGGAGGCTCGCGGAGCTGCGAGCCTCAAAGTCTAGAACGAGAGGCGGAGCCTCGCACTCTGGGACTTCGTGCGGCGGGAGGTGGAAGAGGTCCGCGGACCCCGCGTGGGCATCAGACTCAGCGGCGGAATCAACCCGTTTGTCGAGGCCCCCGTCGAACGAGCCGCGAGGGGCGGCTATGGAGCCGCCTGCGCCCCCGTCCGTGAAGGAGGCGGCCCGAGCGAGGGCTGCAGCCATGGAGCCTGCCCCCGAGGCGACCCGACTAGAGGTGCCGGTCATGACTCCAATCGTGGACGAGCCTCCCCGGGTCAACATGCCGGAGGCTCCGGCAGCCCCAAAGGCGGCGTCAGAGGCAGCGCTAGAGGCAGTCGTTGCGTCGGATCAGCGGAAGGAGGAGGCGGTGCTGGCGCCGAGCGATGGGCCAATGGGGACCGACTCTTGGGCCCTTTCCTTCATCAATCCCCCCCGGGCGGCCGGCACCATGGCGAGAACCGGGGCGGGTGGCGGCGGCGGCCGGGGCCGGAGGTCCATGCAGGACGTGCTCCTGGACTGGGAGGCGCTAGCCCGCGTCTCGACCATGCCGGCTCCCCCGGCAGGCGGCCCGGTCCCCATACTTGGGGAGTTGGGAGCGTCCTGGACCGGTGCCGCCAGGAGCTGGCTCGGTTCATAGAGGCGGTCGACACCACCCTACGGAACGCGGAGGTAAGAGTTGTCGTCCTTATCAAACTTTTCAGTGGGGGCGCGCAAGTGCACCCACTGGGTGTAGCCCCCGAGATGCGGGTCAGCTGACCGGCTGATGGGCAGCCGGGCTGCATCTCCTTGAGCGTCTTTTGACTCTGGCTTCATGTGACAGGAGGGGAACTCCCAACGATAGAATTTATTCGAGGATGCGATGTAACGGCTCGGGACCGTCGCTCCAGAAGATTCCCCTTTTATTTCCATTCTCGTATGTGTTTCGTCTGGTTGTGGCATTCATCATTGCATCATTCGCATCATCTGCATAACATCGGCATTTTGTCAACATGAGTTTTTAAACTTGCATCCGTTCATAGTTGCCGGTTCTCTCCGTTCTTGCCGTTGCCCATTTCGAGACCAACAACACACGCACGCGCCCGCGGCATCTTTAAGAAAACCGTTTTTAAAGCGCACGAAAAATATTCTTGGATTGGGTTGAAACCTGGCGTGCGGCCTTATTATAGCGTAGGTGGACCGCCTGCCAAATTTCGTCGCGTTCCGAGTTCGTTTGATACCCTTCGGTCAGTCGTAGCAGTGCGGTCATCGATTTATTCGTCGGACGTTTTTCAATGTTTTAAAACCTCGTGCCACGGGCCGCAAACATCCCTCTCATCTCCCCTAGCCCATCTACACAGCCACTAGCCTCTCCCGCGACCGGAGCCGCCCGATCGAGATCCGACGGTTGAAATCGGTGCAAAAATCCAAACCCTAGCCCCCCATTGCTATATATAGATGCCCTAGCCGTCCAAATCGGGAAAACCCTAGGCTTCCCTCGGGTTCCGCGCCCCCCAATCAGCCGTCGCCAGCCTCAGCGCCCTATCTCCCTCCTCCAGCCACTAGGGCCTGCCAGGCCCATCCGACGCCCATCAGGGCCCGAAACAGCCGCCGCCTTGAGCCCAAGCGCCTCCCGCTCGCTCCCGAGCTTCCACTCCCCGCCAGCCACAGCCCCGCCGCCGAGCCGTGCCGCTGCCTGCCTTGCTTGAGCCGCCGCGTGCCGGTAGCGTCCCGTGTCACCGCTCACGGAGCCCAGCCCGCATCCCCGACCTCGCCTTGCATCCATGGCCACCGCCGCTCGGGCTCGCAGCCACCACTCGCCGGAGGATATCGCCGCCGCGCAGATCCGGCCAGGGTTCGCCGGATCCGGCCGCCCCCGGTCTGTTCCGGCCTTCCCTGCCTTCATCACCCGCCGGATCCTGCCCTGTGTTCCGCCGCTGGCAGCGAGTTCCCTCTATGCCTGGACGGAGGAGGACGACTCCCGCTCGCCCCTGTTGCTAGTGCGTGGGCCACCCCGCGCCTAGTGGGTCGCGCCTCGCCCGCTCGCCAGCTCCGAGCCGCCCCTCCAACTGGGCCAGGCCCATGGGTGAGCTCCCTCGCCTCCCCGCTAAGCCCCGCCCTGGGTGTTGTTTATCTATGTTGCGCTTGCCTCTGTATAGCCCGGTTACTACAGATTCCGCCCCTTACCCTTTTTTTCTACTAACGAATTTGTCAATTAACCCATGTATATTAAAATTGCAGAAAACCCCCTAAACTCATGCTTTCAATAACTTTTCATCCGTGCACCATATGTAAAGACTTTATAAATGAAACTTGACTAGAATTTCGTGTAGATTCACAATAACCAACTCTCACATGTGATAAAAATGATTTACTTGATGTTTCCATTGTTTTTGCATTAATGCCATGTTAAAATGATTTATTTCATAACTACTAAACCGTAGCTCCGATAAAAATGTTTCACATATGTAACTTGACTAGAAAAATGTGTAGAATCTCACGGTGACATTTATTTCGCTGTTTAACAACACTAAAACATGATTAGTACAGATCTGGAACGACATCATAATATGCATATGGGGTTGTTTCGGAAATGATATATATTGCTTCCGGCCTCATTTAAAATGCCTAGATGATATAGTTGTTATTGCTTCACCTCTTGCCATGATAAACAACATTAACCACTTTCTCATAATATGGAGAATATTTTTTTGTTATATGTATGTTGTTCCACTCCATTTGAAATTGTTTAATTCCATCCCCGCCTTATGCCATGACCACCCATGTTAAAAACATTTAATATTGATGAGTACCTAACGAGAGTGAACTAAACAATTCGAACGTGGAGTTTCTTCAATATGCAACTCATTGCATATTGAGCTTCACTTCAATGTGTAGTAGTTGTTTGATGTGAATTGTCATGCCTTGCATAATTAAACCGGACATGCATCATATTTGTTTGTGCATCATGTCATGCATATGTTGTGGTGCATCTTGAGTTGATTGTTTGTTTCGGATTGCTTCTTCTCGATAGAGTTCCAAAAGCGTTCGAAGTGTGAGGATTCGTTCGACTACGTTGGCCCATCTTCTTCATGGACTCGATCTTCTTCCGAGCAGGATCTCAGGCAAGATGACACATTTCCCTGGATACCATTTCTATCATTGTCATGCCAGATGTCTCGTTTTCTATCGCTATGTCATGCTACCTACCACTTGTTTGTCAAGCCTCCCAACGTTGCCATGAAAAGCCTCTAACCCTTCCACATCCCAGCAAACCATTGTTTGGCTATGTTATCGCTTGCTCAGCCCTTCTTACAGCGTTTCTAGCTGCAGGTGCAATTGCTTCCAGGTGACAACATGGACATTCTTTTGTTATCACTATATTATTGCTATTTAATTTAATGCACTTATATACTTGGTAAAGGGTGGAAGGCTTGACCTTTTGCTTGGTGTTTTGTTCCACTCTTGCCACCCTAGTTACTTGTGAACCGGTGTTATGTTCCATAATTGAGCGCTCCTAACATGCTCGGGGTTGTTATGGGGACCCCCTTGATTTTTGTGTTAGGATAAAACTTGTCTGGCAAGGCCCAACGTTGGTACTACATTTGCTTAACAACAACTAAAATTTGCATAGGGCATGATCACCCCGTTGATTAATCAACAACCCGGGCCGGTGCTCCTCATGAGTGTTGGTCCAACCAAGAGAAGCTTATTAACGCTACCCGGGGCAACTCGGTGTTTGGCGTGGTAACCATCGCTCATCCGGTTGTGCCCTGAGAACAAGATACGCGGCTCCAATCGGGACTGTCGGCACGTCAAGCGGCCTTGCTGGATTTGTTTTACCTTTCTCGAACGTCTTGCGTGAGGAACTCTGATCTTCTTCGGGCTATCTCGAGGTGTCGTAATTCCTTTGTAATTGCCTAGGATGATCACGAGATCTGTGGTCGAGGTTATTCCCGCGGCGTGTGGTTAATTTATGATGGATGAGTTGGAGCACCCCTGCAGGGTTAAATCTTTCGGAAACCCGTGCCCACGGTTATGTGGCAAACTTGGATATTTTGTTTAATACCCGGTCATAGCAAACTTGAAGTAAACCCAAATAAAATACACCAACTGTGTGCGTTACCGTGACTGTCTCTTCTCGTGAGTCCTTATCCGAGAGAGAACATGGTGGGGTTATGATTGACGTAAGTAGGTGTTCAGGATCAGTTAGTGATCATTACTAGTTCACGTCCGTTATGCGTAGACCACCATAGTTTATTTTCTGTATTCGTAAGATAGCCACTCAAATAAATGCTTAGTCGCTTGCTGCAGCCTCACCACTTAACCATACCTCACCTATCAAGCTTTATTAGTCTTGATACCCTTGGAAATGAGATTGTTGAGTCCCTGTGGCTCACAGATTACTACAACAATAGTTGCAAGTACAGGTAATGCGATGATTGAACGTGAGCGCAATCTTTGTTTTGATTTTGAGTTCTGCTTCTTCTTCATCAATCTAGGATGGGTTCCAGGCGGCAGCCTAGGATAGCAAGGATGGATGTCATTTTGTCGTTTGTTTTCGTTTGTAGTCAGACCCTGCTCTTCTGTATGATGTTTGAGTATGTTGTTGAATTGATGTGATCTTGATGTAGCTTGTGGCGAGTGTAAGCCAATTGCATGTACTCATCTATTCTATACATGTACTTGTAATGATATCCATTCTTGCAACACGATGATATGCGCTTCTATCCCTGTCGAGGCCCTCATGCCGAAATAAGGATAGGGCCGCATCTTGGGCGTGACAAGTTGCTATTAGAGCCTGTACCGACCTAGGAGCCCCCTTGATTGATCGAACTTGGCCGAGTCGAGTCTAGAGAAAAACTGTTTTGAGTCTAGTTATATCGGAGAGTAGGTTTATTTTTACTCCTCTTCTATGCTCTGGTCAGGTATTCGACTTAGGAATTTTGGTTCTACTCTTCGTCTCGCTCAAAACAAATTTTGGATCATGCGGGTATTTTGGAAACTGTATGATGTCGATGTGACGGAGTTCTATCTAGGTCCTCCTCCCTGACTTGATTTCTTCCGGGGAGTTGAGCTCAAGGGAATTCTTGGCACATCGATACCATTCAGCTTCGTTAGTATCTCAGGACGGAGGGTGTTCGGAATTGCTTCAATACTTGTCGTGGTGATATAAGGTCGGAGTCACCCTGTACTGGGGAGATGTTCGGGGTACCACCATGGTTAGTATCGTTGTGCTTTCGAGGATCTGAGTTAGATGGACTTGCGGAAGCCTCTGGTTATGTGTTGAAGGATGGATATAGTTGGGGTGTAGGATTGTCAGTTGTGTGAGATATTTCCTCCTTGTATCCCCAACACCGGATTGCATAACCAAGAATGTTTTCGGAAGTTCTTAGGTGGGAATTCAAGTAGGTACCTAGGATTATCTTTCCAACAAGTGCATAGTGGGTATGTATTTGTTCTGGCTTGTTTCGTAAGCCTCATCCTTTGTTTTGTTTTTGAAGATGGTAATTCGAGTTGCTTCGATGTCAGGTGCTGATTTCATATCTTTCTAAGTGTTCTCATATGTTTGTGGGATTGCTAATTCTTTTGCTCAACTGGAGTTATCATATCAATTCTTTTCCTACCGGTGTGCTTCTCTTCAAGATAATTCTATCATCTCCAGAGTTATCTCATCTGTTCCAAGTTTTTTGTTTTGTTTTTCCCACCCTCCCGCCCCTTTTCTTCAATGATTAAATTTTCATCCAACTGTCTTTTCTATTCATGTAATGCTTCCGCTAGCTTCTCTTCTATCTTGTTTCCGGTGATTCTTTGTGAATATTCTCAGGAGTTTCAATTGCAAGGTCTATCATCATTTTCTTTGTTCTTGTTGTTATTCTTCTCTGGTGGATTCAATTCAAGCTTCGGTGCTCATCTTATCCTTTCTCATTCGTTCAGTGGTTTCCATGTGGGAATTTCTTTTCCAAGCCTCTCTTGTTTATTCATCCCTCTCTATTCTATCCGGAGTGTTGAAGATATCTCAGAAGACATTCATTTTCATTCTTATCCTCTTAAATTATTTCAAGGGTCTCATATCATGAAGTTCTTAATTTGTACCGGTGCAATCTCTCTTTTAATCAATTGTTTCAACGGTGGTTTCTTTTGAGTGGGCACATAACCCACAGGTTTTTCCCTAGGATCTTACCTGGCTCTTCTAATCTTTCCGGAGATGTTCTCAAGTTCTTTTGATATGATGTAAGAATGATTTTCATCAGTCATATTCCTCTTCCAAGATCGCTTCTAAATCATTTTCATTGTTGGCTCAACCTTTTCTTTATTCATTATTCCGGAGTATCTCAGTAATTCATGGTATTGTTTCTCGTCATCATTCTCAGCATTGAAGACCGTAGGAGAGTTTCTCTTAATCTTGGTCCATTCTCTTGAAGATTTGTCATATCCTCTTGTTGCTTTCCTCTCAAATTGTTTTCATCATGAGTTTTCCTCCCATATCTATCCGATGCATTTCATAATTGTTTTCATTCTCGATCCTCCCGAAGGCCATCATTTCAGAAGATTTCTTCGTTCTCAGCCTTCAACTTCGTTCTCAAATTCTTCTCAATTGTTGTCCCTTTGTTCGTATCTCAATTATCCCGGTGCCTTGTTGAAGTTTTCTATTAGGTGGATCATGCTCTCTTCATTCTCATGTTATATCATTCATTTGTATTATCCTCTTTTGTTTCTGATTCTTTCCGGTGTTCTCATGCAAGACTTCCGTCAAGTTTGTGTTGTATCTCTCTTTCCTTTCGTTTTCAAAAGAATAAGCGGTGTGCGAAATCCGTTGCTAGTCATCAATTTAACTTGATGAAGGATAAGCATATCGTAATTCTCATTCTGGTTTCATCATGGTGATCTAAATCCTTCTTCCGGAGTTGTTTATGATATCAAATTCCTTATCCCAAGTGGTCATCTTTCTTTTTCGGAGTTCCTATTTTTTCTCAAGTATCTTGTCACTAAGCTTCATCTAATTCATAGCAAGGCCTCATTCTTGTTCTTTTTGCATCCTTCAATTCTTTCTATCATCCTTTTGTTTTAGAGTTCTTCCGGAGGTTCTTCATGGTGGTTCATCAAGATTTCTTTCATTTTCAAGTGTTCTTCAAGATTCTTGTTGGAGGTGCTCAAGTGTTCTTTATCTTGGATTTCTAAGTCTAATTCCTTCTCCATTGTCTTTTGAGATGGTGTTATTAAATTCTTGGTTATGAGGAATCTCGAAGGTAAATTGTCAATAATAAGATAACTAAACCCATCTTGTTTTATCGGAGTTATCTTGGGTTGGATTTCACCTAAAGCATTTCCTAAGGATTGTTGCTAACATGGTGTCATAAATGATCCAAGTTTTCTCCTCCACCTCTTGGTGAAAGAAGCTTTGCATATCTTGTTGCTCTCAATCAATCAATTGTTTCTGTTGTGGCAGGTTGTCACCTTATAATTTTGAGATGTTTTCCATAAGCCCATAACAAGCTATTCTTTTCATTGTTGATTCTTCATCAACTCCATTCAACCTATGCTTTTCAAATCCATTTGTGTTGGAAGTTGTCATGTTCTTCTCCGTCCTCTTCTGTACAAAGATCTAGATTCTATTCTTTTCTTCCGGAGGCCTTGTGATGTTGCTCTCTTCAATATATCATCTAGTTTGATTAAGATCATGTTCTTCCCTTGCTGTCCATTAACCGGAGTGCTGTGATATCTTTTCATGATCCTTCTGTCTTATGAAGCTTTGATTCCAATCCAACCGAAGTTTGGTGTCTCTTTTTCAATTTATTTCCTTCATATCAATTTTGTCCATCTATCCTACCGAAGTGCTGCCGAAATTTCTTGTGAATTCTTGCTTGTTCCTTGTGTCATTCTTCATCTCATTCCAACCTTCATGTTTTCATTGGTTCACTCATTTGTCAAAGAAGCAACTAAGTTTACCACTTGCTCTTTCTCTTCCCCTTCTCATTCTAGATCCTCGTGTAGTGGAGGAGAGTTGTAACAGCCCGGGACCGGCGCTCCAGAAGATTCCCCTTTTATTTCCATTCTCGTATGTGTTTCGTCTGGTTGTCACATTCATCATTGCATCATTCACATCATCTGCATAGCATCGGCATTTTGTCAACATAAGTTTTCAAACTTGCATCCGTTCATAGTTGCCGGTTCTCTCCGTTCTTGCCGTTGCCCATTTTGAGACCAACCACACACACACGCGCCCACGGCATCGTTTAAAAAACCGTTATTAAAGCACGCGAAAAATATTCTTGGATTGGGTCGAAACCTGGCATGCGGTCTCATTGTAGTGTAGGTGGACCACCTGCCAAATATCATCGCGTGTCGAGTTCGTTTGATACCCGTCGATCAGTCGTAGCAGTGCGGTCATCGGTTTATTCGTCGGACGTTTTTCGATGTTTTAAAACCTCATGCCATGGGCTGCAAACCTCGCTCTAATCTCCCCCTATCCCATCTACACAGCCACTAGCCTCTCCCGTGACCGGAGCCGCCCGATCGAGATCCGACGGTCAAAATCGGTGCAAAAATCCAAACCCTAGCCCCCCATTGCTATATATAGATGCCCTAGCCGTCCAAATCAGGAAAACCCTAGGCTTCCCTCGGGTTCCGCGCCCCCCCAATCAGCCACCGCCAGCCTCAGCGCCCTGTCTCCCTTCTCCTGCTTCTAGGGCCCACCAGGCCCATCCAAAGCCCATCTGGGACCGAAACCGCCGCCGCCGGCTTGAGCCCGAGCGCCTCCCGCTCACTCCCGAGCTTCCACTCCCCGCCAGCCTTAGCCCCGCCGCCGAGCCGCGCTGCTGCCTGCCATGCTTGAGCAGCCACGTGCTTATAGCGTCCCGTGCCGCCGCTCATGGATCCCAGCCTGCATCCCTGACCTCGCCTTGCAGCCATGGCCGCCACCGCTCGAGCTCGCAGCCGCCCCTCGCTGGAGGAGCTCGCCGCCGCCCAGATCCGGCCGCCCCCGGTACGTTCCGGCCTTCCCCGCCTTCATCGCCCGCCGGAGCTTGCCCCCGTGTTCCGCCGCCGGTAGAGAGTTCCCTCTGCGGCAGGGCAAAGGTGGACTACTCCCGCTCGCCCCTGTCACCCGTGCATGGGCCGCCCCGTGCCTGGTGGGCCGCGCCTCGCCCACTGGCCAGCTCCGAGCCTCCCCTCCAATTGGGCCAGGCCCATGGGTAAGCTCCCTCGTCTCCCCGCTAGGCCCTACCCTGGGCGCTGTTTAACTATGTTGCGCTTGCCTCTGTATAGCCCGGTTACTACAGATTCCGCCCGTTACCCCCTTTTTTCTGCTAACGAATTTGTCAATTAACCCATGTATATTAAAATTGCAGAAAAACCCCTAAACTCATGCTGTCAATAACTTTTCATCCGTGCACCATATGTAAAAACTTTATAAATGAAACTTGACTAGAATTTCGTGTAGATTCACAATAGCCAACTCTCACATGTGATAAAAATGATTTACTTGCTGTTTCCATTGTTTTTGCATTAATGCCATGTTAAAATGATTTATTTCATAACTACTAAACCGTAGTTCTGATAAAAAAGTTTCACATATGTAACTTGACTAGAAAAATGTGTAGAATTTCATGGTGACAATTATTTCGCTGTTTAACAAACATGTTTAGTACAGATCTGGACCAAAATCATAATATGCATATGGGGTTGTTTCGGAAATGATATATATTGCTTCTGGCCTTATTTAAAATGCCTAGATGATATAGTTGTTATTGCTTCACCTCTTGCCATGATAAACAACATTAACCAATTTCTCATAATATGGAGAGTATTATTTTGTTATATGTATGTTGTTCCACTCCATTTAAACTTGTTTAATTCCATCTCCGCCTTATGCCATGACCACCCATGTTAAAAACATTTAATATTGATGAATACCTAACGAGAGTGAACTAAATAATTCGAACGTGGAGTTTCGTCAATATGCAACTCGTTGCATATCGAGCTTCACTTTAATGTGTAGTAGTTGTTTGATGTGAATTGTCATGCCTTGCATAATTAAACCGGACATGCATCATATTTGTTTGTGCATCATGTCATGCATATGTTGTGGTGTATCTTGTGTTGATTGTTTGTTTTGGATTGCTTGTTCTCGATATAGTTTCGAAAGCGTTCGGACTGTGAGGATTCGTTCGACTATGTTGGCCCATCTTCTTCATGGACTCGATCTTCTTCCTAGCGGGATCTCAGGCAAGATGACACATTTCCCTGGATACCGTTACTATCATTGTCATGCTAGATGTCTCGTTTTCTATCGTTGTGTCATGCTACCAACCACTTGTTTGTCAAGCCTCCCAACATTACCATGAAAAGCCTCTAACCCTTCCACATCCCAGCAAACCATTGTTTGACTATGTTACCGCTTGCTCAGCCCTTCTTATAGCGTTTCTAGCTGCAGGTGCAATTGCTTCCATGTGACAACATGGACATTCTTTTGTTATCACTATATTATTGCTATTTAATTTAATGCACTTATACACTTGGTAAAGGATGGAAGGCTTGGTCTTTTGCTCGGTGTTTTGTTCCACTCTTGCCGCCCTAGTTACTTGTGAACCGGTGTTATGTTCCATAATTGAGCGCTCCTAACATGCTCGGGGTTGTTATGGGGACCCCCTTGATTTTCATGTTAGGATAAAACTTGTCTGGCAAGGCCCAACATTGGTACTACATTTGCTTAACAACAACTAAAATTTTCATAGGGCATGATAACCCCATGGATTAATCAACAACCCGGGCCAGTGCTCCTCATGAGTGTTGGTCCAACCCAGAGTAGCTTATTAACGCTACCTAGGGAAACTCGATGTTTGGCATGGTAACCATCGCTCATCCGGTTGTGCCCTGAGAACGAGATACGCGGCTCCAATCGAGATTGTCGGCACGTCGAGCGGCCTTCCTGGATTTGTTTTACCTTTCTCGAACGTCTTGTGTGAGGAACTTTGATCTTCTTCGGGCTATCTCGAGGTGTCGGAATTCCTTTGGAATTGCCTAGGATGATCACGAGATCCGTGGTCGAGGTTATTCCCGCGGCGTGTGGTTAATTTATGATGGATGAGTTGGAGCACCCCTGCAGGGTTAAATCTTTCGGAAACCCATGCCCACGGTTATGTGGAAAACTTGGATATTTTGTTTAACACCCGGTCATAACAAACTTGAATTAAACCCAAATAAAATACACCAACTATGTGCGTTACCGTGACTGTCTCTTCTCGTGAGTCCTTATCCGAGAGAGAACACGGTGGGGTTATGATCGACGTAAGTAGGTGTTTAGGATCAGTTAGTGATCATTACTAGTTCACGTTCATTATGCGTAGACCACCATACTTTATTTTCTGTATTCGTAAATTAGCCACTCAAATAAATGCTTAGTCGCTTGCTGCAGCCTCACCACTTAACCATACCTCACCTATTAAGCTTTAATAGTCTTGATACCCTTGGAAATGAGATTGCTGAGTCCCTGTGGCTCACAGATTACTACAACAACAGTTGCAGGTACAGGTAACGCGATGATTGAGCGTGAGCGCGATGTTTGTTTTGATTTGGAGTTCTGCTTCTTCTTCATCAATCTAGGATGGTTTCCATTCGGCAGCCTGGGACAGCAAGGATGGATGTCATTTTGTCGTTTGTTTTCGTCCGTAGTCAGACCCTACTCTTCTGTATGATGTTTGTGTATGTTGTTGAATTGATGTGATCTTGATGTAGCTTGTGGCAAGTGTAAGCCAATTCCATATACTCATCTCTTCTGTACATGTACTTGTAATGATATCCATTCTTGTAACACAACAAGATGCGCTTCTATCCCTGTCGAGGCCCTCGTGCCGAAATAAGGATAGGACTGCATCTTGGGCTTGACAGGCGGTCTCCATTCATGACCACGGTAAGTACGGATTCTACCGGCTGGAGGAGGAGCTGGCGCGGGTGCAAGGTACATTAAGTCTTGCGGGAGGGGCACGTAGCCCCGAGGAGCCGGGCCGGCTGCCTGACAGCCGGAGCGAGCGTAGAAGGACCGACTGATGCCTGCTTTTCCTTGGAAATGAGCTGACCGCCCTCCGAGCGGAGAAGACCGAGGCTGTCTCCGAGCGGGCCCGGTTGGCGCAAAGCATCCAGGCGGTCACTCAGGAGAAGGACCGGCTGGCCACGCTGCTGGTGGACGGGGAGGCGGCCTAGGACCGCCTCAAGGCCGACATGGCCCAGGAGGTGGCGGCCAAGGAGAAGGCCATCAAGGAGGCACCGCCACCCTCCAAGGTGAGGTGACCTGCCTTGAGAGGACACTCGAGGAGCTTAAGGGTTCCCTCGCCGAGGCGGAGGCAGCATTGGCATCGGAGAAGGACTCGTCGCTCCACTTTGCCATTGAGGTGGACGACTCCACTGAACGTAAGTGTCCGATTTTCCTTTTTTCAGCCGGTTGCCCTTTTTCCTTGCTGGTTCTTGTTTCTGATTCGCCTTTCTTTCCTTCTTCCCTTTCTCCTTTAGGGCACTTCCCGGAAACTCAGTGTCGCGCTGACCATGCCGTCGAGGAGCACTGGGAGTGTCTTTGGGAGCACATGTGCTCCGTCGAGGAGGACACCACGTGGGATGTGGCAGAGCTTGGGCTCGCCATTGAAAACCGGCTGATCCACCTCGAGCAGAGCGTGGAGTGGCAGATGACGGCCGACAAGGAGATCATCGCCGCCTTGTGGCCGGGCCGCGGAGGAGCTCCGGAGAACCGTGTGGCCTTGTGGCTGGAGCACACCGTGGCCTGGCTCGAGGTCTGTAAGGCATCGGCGGCGCGAGCCGGAGCGTAGATGGCGCTCCGGTTCGTAAATTCGTGGTACCGTGACATGGACTTGGACTGGTTGGCTACCATGCGGGACAAGCCGGCCGAGGAGCGGGCGGCCCATGAGCTGGTCCTTGTCCGCCGTGCCAACGAGCCCGCGTCGTACATCGACCCGAATGAGCTCCTGCTGGCCCTTGGCGAGGACGGCGAGCCGACGGCCGAGACTCCTTCGGCATCCCCCAAGGTCCGGAGGACGAGGAGGTTGCCGACGAGTGTACCGACTCCAGTGGCGAGACGGTTGGGACTGCGGAGGCTGCCTCAAAGGCCAAGGAAGCCGACATGAAGGCCGCAGCCACCTCCGGGATGGGAGTCGAGCCACCCAGCGATGCGCCGGCTAGAGGCGCGCCAGCTGGCGACGCGCCGGTGGCCTAAGCCCCTGGGCGTCTTATCTTTTTTCTCTCTCCTGCATGTTAGGCTTTAAGTCCACCCATTGGGGGTGTAATGTAATGAACTGTGATGGTTGTGGGCCTATTTTGTCTTAAAATTTGTATTGTGAATATTTGATGTGTTTGCCTTGTTGTGCGTGCTTGCTTGTCCTTACCCCTTTTTGCCCTTTTGGTTTTGTCTGTTCTGTCCCTTTTCCCCTTTGGTTTCATCCCCGCCAGCCCGCCAGCCGGGAGTCGGTCTATAGCTGGGGCAGGGCGTCCGCCTCGAGGGAGCCGGTTCTAAACTTAGGAACCGCGAGAGCTTTTTAGGGTAAGTAAAGTGGCAGAGGTGAGGTGGTGATCCGGCTGGGCCTAGCCGACATCTCCTTTGCGATCAATCTTTCGTGTGTGCTAACATTTGCTGCCCCGAGGCCCCGTCAGCCGGACAGCCGGGAGCCGGATCTGTAGCTAGGAGGGGTGGGAGGTGTTGGAAATATGTCCTAGAGGCAATAAATAAAGTGTTTATTATTGTATTTCCTTGTTCATGATAATCGTTTATTATCCATGCTATAATTGTATTCATTGGAAACATGAATACATGTGTGGGTACATAGACAAACACAATGTCCCTAGTATGCCTCTAGTGAACTAGCTCATTGATCGAAAGATGGTTAAGGTTTCGTAGCCATGGACATGAGATGTCATTTGATAACGGGATCACATCATTAGGAGAATGATGTGATGGACAAGACCCAAACTACAAATGTAGCTTATGATCGTGTCAGTTTATTGCTACTGTTTTCTGCATGTCAAGTATATGTTCCTATGACCATGAGATCATGCAACTCATAGATATCGGAGGAGTACCTTGTGTGTATCAAACGTCGCAACGTAACTGGGTGACTATAAAGGTTCTCTACAGGTGTCTCCGAGGGTGTCTGTTGAGTTGGCATGGATCAAGACTGGGATTTGTTACTCCGTGTGACAGAGAGGTATCTTAGGGCCCACTCGGTAATACAACATCACAATAAGCCTTGCAAGCAATGTGACTAAGTTTTAGTTACAGGATCTTGTATTACGGAACGAGTAAAGAGACTTGCCAGTAACGAGGTTGAACTAGGTATGGAGATACCGATGATCGAATCTCGGGCAAGTAACATACCGAAGAACAAAGGGAACATCATACGAGATTAACTGAATCCTTGACATAGAGGTTCGACCGATAAAGATATTCGTAGAATATGTAGGAACCAATGTGGACATCTAGTTCCCGCCATTGGTTATTGACCGTAGAGGTGTCTCGGTCATGTCTACATAGTTCTCGAACCCGCAGGGTCTGCACACTTAAGGTTTGGTGACGTTTCGGTAGTGTAGAGTTGTGTATGGTGGTGACCAAAGTTTGTTCAGAGTCCCGGATGAGATCCCGGATGTCACGAGGTGCTCCGGAATGGTCCGGAGGTAAAGATTCATATATAGGAAGTCCCGTTTTGGTCGCCGGAAAAGTTTCGGGCTCATCGGTAGTGTACCGGGAGTGCCGGGAGTGTACCGAGAGGCCTCGGGGAGGGGTATTTCGACCCAAGAGGCTTCATGGGCTATGGGAGAGTGAATATCAGCCCTTAGTGGGCTGGTGGAAACTCCCACACAAGGCCCATGTGGCTGGAGGAAAAAAACCAATAGGAAAAGGTGGAAAAAAGGCAAAAAGGAGCAATCCTAGTCCTACTAGGATTGGAGGGGGAGCCCTCCTCTCCTAGTAGGTTCGGCTGAACCAGCTAGGTTTGGTGGCCAAGCTGCCTCCTCTCCTCCTCTCCTCCTATATATACTGGTGGTATTGAGGGTTTTTGCACTAGAATTTCAGCCACGTGCTACCCGTTCCTCCACTGCATAGTTTCTCCTCTAGATCGGTTTTCTGCAGTGCTTAGGCGAAGCCCTGCCGGAATTGCTCCACCACCATCGCTGGAGCGCCGTTAGGCTGCCGGAGAACTCTTCTTCCTCTCCACTCCCTCTTGCTGGATCAATACGGTGGAGATCGTCATCAAGCTATACGTGTGTTGAACGCGGAGGTGTCGTCTGTTCGGTGCTAGATCGGAAGGATCGTGATCAAGTTTGTGGGACGGATCATGATCAAGTTCGTGGGACGGATCGTGATCGGATCGCGGGACGGATCGTGATTGGATCACGAGACGCACGGCGATTTGGATCGCAAAGACGTTTGACTACACCAATCGCATTTCTTAACGCTTCCCGCTTAGCGATCTACAAGGGTATGTAGATCCACTCTCCCTCTCGTAGATGCTCATCACCATGGATAGATCTGCCTGTGCGTAGGAAATTTTTTGTTTCCCATGCAACGTTCCCCAACAATGGGATCATGAGCTAGATCTATGTGTGGATGAGATCTCGAGTAGAACACAAAAGGTTTGTGGGCGTTGATGCTTAGATTGCTTCCTCCCTTGGTCGGATTTTTGTTCAGCGGTATTGTGAGATGAAGCGGCCCGGACCAACATTACTCGTACGCTTACGAGAGACCGGTTCCCTCGATGCAACTTGTTGCCTAGATGGCTTGCGAGTGGCAGTTTCTCTCACTTTAGTAGGATCGGATTCAACAAAGGCGGTCCTTGAGAAGGTTGAAAAGAAAATTATGTATCACCGTTGTGGTTTATGCATAGGTGAGAATCGTTCTTGCTAGAAACCCGTAGCAGCCACGTAAAGCATTCAACAACAATTAGAGGACGTCTAACTTGTTTTTGCAGGGTATGTTGTGATGTGATATGGCCAATTACATGATGTGATATATGTGATGTATGAGATGATCATGTGATGTATAGAATTTCACGACTTGCATGTCGATGAGTACAGTAACTGACAGGAGCCATAGGGTTGTCTTTAATTATTGTATGACCTGTGTGTCAATCATTAAGCGCTATGTAATGCTTTACTTTATTGCTAAACAGTAGCAATAGTAGTAGAACCATGCAGGACGTGACAACCTCTATGGCGACACATTGATGGAGATCAAGATGATGGAGATCATGGTGTCATGCCGGTGACGATGGAGATCATGCCGGTGCTTTCAAAGATGGAGATCTAAAGCACAAGTTCATGGCCATATCATGTCACTTATGAATTGCATGTGATGTTAATCCCTTTATGCACCTTGTTTTGCTTAGTACGACGGTAGCATTATAAGGTGATCCCTCACTAAAATTTCAAGATAAAATAGTGTTCTCCCCGAGTGTGCACCGTTGCGAAAGTTCGTCGTGTTGAGACACCACGTGATGATCGGGTGTGATAGACTCTACGTTCACATACAACGGGTGCAAGCCAGTGTTGCACACGCAGAACACTCGGGTTACACTTGACGAGCCTAGCATGTACAGACATGGCCTCGGAACACAAGAGACCGAAAGGTCGAACATGAGTCATATAGTAGATATGATCAACATAATGATGTTCACCATTGAAGCCACCTCAACTCACGTGATGATCGAACTTGAGTTGGTGGATTTGGATCATGTGACACTCAGATGACATGAGGGATGTCAATTTGAGTGGGAGCTTTAGTAATTTGATTAACTAAACTCATTACCTTGAACAATAGTCTAAGTAAACTTTGCATATTTATGTTGTAGATCAATGGCTCGCGTAGTAGCACCCCTGAATTTTAATGCGTTCCTAGAGAAAGCTAAACTGAAAGTGATGGAAGTAACTTTGGTGACTGGGCCCGTAATCTGAGGATTATCCTCACGGCTTCCCAGAAATCATATGTCCTTGATGCACCGCTTGGTGACCAACCAGAAGACATGACCTCCGAAGACGTTAAGAACGCTTGGGAGGCACGTACTTGAGATTACTCAATAGTTCAGTGTGCAATATTGTATGGCTTGGAACCGGGACTTCAAAGACGTTTTGAACGTCATGGAGCATATGACATGTTCCAGGAGTTGAAGTTTTCTTTCAGAAGAACGCCCGGATCGAGAGGTATGAAACCTCCGATAAATTCTATGCTTGCAAGATGGAGGAGAACGGGTCTATCAGTGAACATATACTCAGAATGTCTGGGTATTCAACTCGTCTAGCGGAGTTGGGAATTTCCCTTCCGCCAGAGGCAATCACTGATAGAGTTCTTCAATCACTGCCACCTAGTTACAAGAGATTTGTGATGAACTATAACATGCACGGGATGAACAAGTCACTCGCCGAGCTGTTTGCGATGCTAAAAGTCGCTGAGTCTGAAATCCAGAAAAAACATCAAGTGTTGATGGTCAATAAAACCACTAGTTTCAATAAAAATGGCAAAGTCAAGGGCAAGGGCAAGAAGGGTAAAACCAAGAAGGATGGCAAAGCAGTTTCTACTCCTGTAAAGAAGCCCAAGCATGGACCCAAGCTAGAAACTGAGTGCTTTCATTGCAAGGGAACTGGTCACTAGAAGCGGAACTGCCCCAAGTACCTGGCTGACAAGAAGGCGGCCAACGACAAACAAGGTATATATGATATACATGTTATTGATGTGTACCTTACTAGCTCTCGTAGTAGTGCCTGGGTATTTGATACCGGTTCGGTTGCTCACATTTGCATCTCAAAGCAGGACCTACGGAATAAACGAAGGCTGGCAAAGGACGAAGTGACGATGCGCGTGGGAAATGGTTCCAAGGTTGATGTGATCGCCGTCGGCACGCTCTCTCTTCGATTACCATCGGGATTAATGATGAACCTGAATAATTGTTATTTAGTGCCTACGTTAAGCATGAACATTATATCTGGATCTTGTTTATTGCGAGACGGTTACTCATTTAAATTAGAGAATAAAGGTTGTTCTATTTATATGAGTAATATCTTTTATGTTCATGCACCCAATGTTAGGGGTTTATTCATATTGAATCTTGATAGTGATGACACACATGTTCATAACATTGATGCCAAAAGATGTAGAGTTGATAATGATAGTACCACTTTCTTGTGGCACTGCCGTTTAGGTCATATTGGTGTAAAACGCATGAGGAAGCTCCATGCCGATGGACTTTTGGAGTCACTTGATTTTGAATCACTTGACACATGTGAACCATGCCTCATGGGCAAGATGACTAAAACACCGTTCTCTGGAACAATGGAGCGGGCGAGTGACTTATTGGAAATCATACATACTGATGTGTGCGGTCCAATGAATGTTACAGCGCGTGGTGGATATCGTTATTTTCTCACCTTCACTGATGACTTAAGTAGATATGGGTATATTTACTTAATGAAACACAAGTCTGAAACGTTTGAAAAGTTCAAGCAATTTTAGAGTGAAGTTGAGAATCATCGTAACAAGAAGATTAAGTTCCTGTGATTTGATCGAGGAGGTGAATATCTGAGTTATGAGTTTGGCAGTCACTTAAGACAGTGTGGAATTGTTTCGTAGTTGACACCGCCCGGAACACCACAGCGTAATGGTGTGTCCGAACGTCGTAATCAAACCTTATTAGATATGGTGCGTTCTATGACGTCTCTTGCTGATTTGCCACTATCGTTTTGGGGTTATGCATTAGAGACAGCTGCATTCACTTTAAATAGGGCACCATCAAAATCCATTGAGACGACGCCACATGAACTGTGGTTTGGCAAGAAGCCAAAGTTATCGTTTCTTAATGTTTGGGGATGTGATGCTTATGTCAAAAAGCTTCAGTCTGAAAAGCTGGAACCCAAAGCGGAAAATGCATCTTCATAGGATACCCGAAAGAGACAGTTGGGTATACCTTCTATCTCAGATCCGAAAGCAAAGTGTTAGTCGCTAAGAACGGAACATTTATTGAGAAAGAGTTTCTCTCGAAAGAATTGAGTGGGAGGAAAATAGAGCTTGATGAGGTTATTGAACCTTTACTTCAACCAGAAAGTAGCGCAGCACAGAAAGATGTTTCTGTGGAACCTACGATGGTAGAAGAGGAAGTTAATGATGATGATCATGAAGCTTCGGATCAAGCTGCTATTGAACCTCATAGGTCAACAAGGCCGTGTACTACCCCTGAGTGGTACGGCAACCCTGTCTTGGAGGTTATGTTGTTGGCCAACAATGAACCTACGAGCTATGGACTTTGGAAGTATTTCCTGAAGGGCAAAAGGCCATTCAAAACAAATGGATCTTTAAGAAGAAGACAGACGTGGACGGTAACATCACCGTCTATAAAGCTCGACTTGTGGCAAAGGGTTTTTCACAAGTTCAAGGAGTTGACTACGATAAGACTTTCTCACCCGTAGCGATGCTTAAGTCTGTCAAAATCATGTTAGCAATAGCTGCTTATTTCGACTATGAAATTTGGCAGATGGATGTCAAAACAGCGTTCCTCAACGTTTTCCTTGAGGAAGAGTTGTATATGATGCAACCCGAAGGATTTGTCGATCCAGAGAATGCTGACAAAGTTTGCAAACTCCAGCGATCCATTTATGGACTGGTGCAAGCATCTCGGAGTTGGAATAAGCGCTTTGATGAGGTGATCAAAGCGTTTGAGTTTATACAAGTATACGGAGAAGCTTGTATTTACAAGAAAGTGAGTGGGAGCTCTATAGCGTTTCTAGTATTATATGTGGATGACATATTGCTGATTGGAAACAATATAGAAATGCTGGAAAGCGTGAAGGAATATTTGAACAAGAGTTTTTCAATGAAGGACCTAGGAGAAGCTGATTTCATATTAGGCATTAAGATCTAGATCGAGACGCTTAATAGCACTTTCACGGAGCACATACCTTGATAAAGTTTTGAAGAAGTTCAAAATGGAACAGTCCAAGAAGGGGTTCTTGCCTATGTTACAAGGTGTAAAGTTGAGTAAGACTCAATGCCCAGTAACTGCAGAAGATAGAGAAAAGATGAGTGTCATCCCCTATGCTTCAGCCATAGGCTCTATCATGTATGCAATGCTGTGCACAAGACCCGATGTCAGCCTTGCCATAAGTATGGCCAGAAGGTTTCAAAGTGATCCTGGAATGGAGCACTGGCAAGCGATCAAGAATATCCGTAAGTACCTGAAAAGGACTAAGGAAATGTTTCTCGTTTATGGAGGTGAAGAAGAGCTCGTCGTAAAGGGTTACGTCGATGCAAGCTTTGACACTGATCCGGACGACTCTAAGTCGCAAACCGGATACATATTTATTCTTAACGGGGGAGCGGTAAGCTGGTGCAGTTCCAAGCAAAGCGTGGTAGCTGATTCTACGTGCGAAGAGGAATACGTTGCAGCCTCGGAGGCGGCCAAGGAAGGTGTCTGGATGAAGCAGTTCATGACAGATCTTGGAGTAGTGCCTAGTGCACTGAATCCAATGAACCTGTTCTGTGACAACACTGGTGCCATTGCTCTGGCCAAGGAACCAAGGTTTCACAAGAGGACCAAACACATAAAGCGACGCTTCAACTCCATCCGCGATTACATCATGGAGAAAGACATAAATATTTGAAAAGTGCACACGGATCTGAATGTTCCAGACCCGTTGACTAAACCTGTTCCAAGGGCTAAACATGATCAACACCAGAACTGCATGGGTGTTCGATTCATTACAATGTAAATCACATAGTGATGTGAACTAGATTATTGACTCTAGTGCAAGTGGGAGACTGTTCGAAATATGAACTAGAGGTAATAAATAAAGTGTTTATTATTGTATTTCCTTGTTCATGATAATCGTTTATTATCCATGCTATAATTGTATTAATTGGAAACATGAATACATGTGTGGGTACATAGACAAACACATTGTCCCTAGTATGCCTCTAGTGAACTAGCTCATTGATCGAAAGATGGTTAAGGTTTCCTAGCCATGGACATGATATGTCATTTGATAACGGGATCACATCATTAGGAGAATGATGTGATGGACAAGACCCAAACTACAAACATAGCTTATGATCGTGTCAGTTTATTGCTACTGTTTTCTGCATGTCAAGTATATGTTCCTATGACCATGAGATCATGCAACTCAAAGATATCGAAGGAGTACCTTATGTGTATCAAACGTCGCAATGTAACTGGGTGACTATAAAGGTGCTCTATAGGTGTCTCCGAGGGTGTCTGTTGAGTTGGCATGGATCAAGACTGGGATTTGTTACTCCGGGTGGCGGAGAGGTATCTCAGGGTCCACTCGGTAATACAACATCACAATAAGCCTTGCAAGCAATGTGACTAAGTGTTAGTTACGGGATCTTGTATTACGGAACGAATAAAGAGACTTGCCAGTAACGAGGTTGAACTAGGTATGGAGATACCGACGATCGAATCTCGGGTAAGTAACATACCGAAGAACAAAGGGAACATCATACGGGATTAACTGAATCCTTGACATAGAGGTTCGACTGATAAAGATATTCGTAGAATATGTAGGAACCAATGTGGACATCCAGGTCCCACCATTGGTTATTGACCGTAGAGGTGTCTCGGTCATGTCTACATAGTTCTCGAACCCGCAGGGTCTGCACACTTAAGGTTTGGTGATGTTTCGGTAGTGTAGAGTTGTGTATGGTGGTGACCGAAGTTTGTTCGGAGTCCCAGATGAGATCCCGGACATCACGAGGAGCTCTGGAATGGTCCGGAGGTAAATATTCATATATAGGAAGTCCCGTTTTGGTCGCCAGAAAAGTTTCGGGCTCATCGGTAGTGTACCGGGAGTGCCGGTAGTGTACCGGGAGGCCTCCGGGAGGGGTATTTCGACCCAAGAGGCTTCATGGGCTGTGGGAGAGTGAATATAAGCCCTTAGTGGGCTGGTGGAAGCTCCCACATAAGGCCCATGTGGCTGGAGGAAAAACCCAATAGGAAAAGGTGAAAAAAAAGGCAAAAAGGAGCAATCCTAGTCCTACTAGGATTGGAGGGGGAGTCCTCCTCTCCTAGTAGGTTTGGACGAACCAGCTAGGCTTGGTGGCCAAGCTGCCTCCTCTCCTCCTCTCCTCCTATATATACTGGTGGTATTAAGGGTTTTTGCACTAGAATTTCAGCCACGTGCTACCCGTTCCTCCAGTGCATAGTTTCTCCTCTAGATCGGTTTTCTACAGTGCTTAGGCGAAGCCCTGCCGGAATTGCTCCACCACCATCGCCGGAGCGCCGTTAGGATGCAGGAGAAATCTTCTTCCTCTCCACTCCCTCTTGCTGGGTCAAGACGGTGGAGATCGTCATCGAGTTGTACGTGTGCTGAACGCGGAGGTGCCGTCCGTTCGGTGCTAGATCGGAAGGATCGTGATCAAGTTCGTGGGACGGATCGTGATCAAGTTCGTGGGACGGATCATGATCGGATCGCGGGATGGATCGTGATTGGATCGCGGGACGCACGGCGATTTGGATCGCAAAGACGTTCGACTACACCAACCGCGTTTCTTAACGCTTCCCGCTTAGCGATCTACAAGGGTATGTAGATCCACTCTCCCTCTCGTAGATGCTCATCACCATGGATAGATCTGCGTGTGTGTAGGAAATTTTTTGTTTCTCATGCAACATTCCCCAATAGGAGGGCTTGCTCGGCTCACACTACTCGGTCAATTTTTGGGAGAGGCAACCTAGGACCAGCCGGTGAGCCCCCGGGCCCGGGAGCCGGGTCGGGGAGCCGGTGAGTGAGGAGACCTTCGAGGGAAATGAAAAGGGAGTGCCCCAAGAGCCGGCCTGGGTCACCCATTGCATTCATAAGCCCAAAAGGGAAGGGATGCATACATACACTGGTCTTTTTAGCAATAAAACGTACGGAGGAGTGCCGCGTTCCATGGGCGCTCGGTCTCCTCGCCGGAGGCGTCTCTTTTGCGCTTCTGCGGCTTCTGGCCATCTATTAGGTAGTACGCATTGTTGTGCAATGCCTTGCTGACGATGAATGGGCCCTCCCATGGGGAGGATAGCTTGTGTTGTCCGGTTGTCTGTTGGATCCGCCTAAGCATCAGGTCCCCTTCACGAAAGGAGATTGGCCGGATCCGCTTGTTGTGGTAGTGCCGGAGCTTCTGCTAGTAGATTGCCGTCTGGCTCAAGGCCAGCTTGCGGGCTTCTTCGAGTAAATCGACGATGTCTTCTCTTGCCTCCTTTGCATCCTTCTCCGTGTATAGGGCGACCCGAGGCGAGTCGAACTCGATGTCGGTGGGGATGATCGCCTCGGACCCATACACAAGTAAGAAGGGCGTGTAGCCGGTTGATTGGTTGGGGTGGTCCTGAGACTCCAAAGGACAGCCGGCAGCTCGTCGACCCAGCAGTCGGCTGACCTGTAACATCCCAAAATTCTATTTTGGAATGTTATGTTATAGCTATGAATCTATCATTGTCATTACTTGATTGTATGTGTTAGTTGAAATGCCTCTTCTGAATTCCAGAAAGTCCTTTCTACTTTTCACTAAGTTGCTTTCACCTATTTGAAATTTTGGTTAAAAGTTCAAATAAGAGAGGAGGAACATGACACTCCACACCAGGACTAATTGGTGGTTTATTTGAACAATAATAACCAGGGGTTATTTTGAAAATATTTGCAAAAAGGGTTTAAAAACAATTAGGCAATTTCTGAAAATATTATTTTTTTCAGAGTGTTCAAATGACAGAATAGAAATGTTCATTAAATAGCATTTATTATTCTGTTAATTTTGATATATAATACCCCTATATTTAGAGACGATTTGAATGCTTTAAAATCTTTTGAATGTCTCTGGAAAATTATTAAAAAGAAACGGTAACCGTTTCCGGTATTAAACGGGCCGGCCCACGGCAGTTATTCGCGCTTTTACTACCGACCGGCCGACCGCGCGTAATGGACACGTCCCCTTTCGCTGACACCGGGCCCCACCTCGTTCGCTCGTAATGACCGAACGGTCATCTCCTTACCCCCCCCCCCCGCGCGCCGGACCCGACGCCGGCCATTTCCTCCCCTCGCCGGATCTCTCTCCTCTCTTAACTCCCTCTCGCTCCCCGCACTCCTATATAAGCCGGCCACTCCCCGCATCCATTTTTCCCCGAGCCCCCTCTCTCTCTCGCCGAGACGCTGCCGCAATTGCTCGCCGGAGCTCCCACCCTCACCGGACCTCCCATCGACCGTAGCCACCACTTCTGACCACCGTTCGCCCCACCGTTGCCACCAGTCGACTCCGGAGGCCCGTCGCCGTCGCCCGGACCACTTCCCCGTCTTCCCCGACCACCGGAACGCCTCGCCGTCGTCCTCGCCGCCTTCGGATCCACCGGAGAACCCCCGACGCCGGCGACTTTACCCCGTGAGCATTCCCCTCCCTCCGATCCAAAACCAACGGCTAAGATTAGATCGGATTTAATCCGAACCGTTATCCTCTTCCGACCGGTCGCCCGCTCGAAATCATCTAACACACGCACTAGCCAACCAATAGGATTGCGCCACGTAGCCCCCTGACCGTCGCAAATCTTTTTTTCCTTTTCTGTTATTGTTTTAATTAACAGAATGATTTCAAAATTTGTTTTAACTATATCTTTTAATATATTTAGTGTTTTGAGTTAATTCTTTTTGCAATAGCTCACATTTTTCATGTAGTTTCACCCTGTACTTTTAAATTTCAAATTTGAACTATAAAATTTGAATTGAATCAAATGTGCTTAAAATCTTCAAATCTGTATAACTAGAGTTTGAAAATAGATTTTGACATGAATCTTTTTGCTATTGTTTGGTATTAGTTAGGACTACCTTCATGCTTAGTTTGAAGATATTTAGGATATATTTGATTAATGTTTTAACCAAAAACAGAATCTGCCTAGTATTACAATATAGTTTTATATACTTAATTTTAATTAGTTTGATTTAGAATTTGGTTTTATTTGTTTATTAGGTTCTGTTAGTAAACATTTAGTGTTTTCACTCACTATTAATAAAAATATAAATTTGCTTAGTTTAATTTTATTTAACATAGGAATCACAACTTATTTTCAAATAGGTTTATTTTGATTAAAACAACTAACTAGTAATAGTTTTGTTTTCAAACAAACTTTTGTATATTTTAATTCTGTTTTCTAAGACAGATTTAATTGTAAATTATTTCCTGTTAAGAACATGTTTTACAAATAAATAATAAGTTTAGTTTTTCATTCTTTTGTTAATATAACTATAGTTGATTCATATAGTGTTTATCACAAACTTGTATAAACTTTACTAAACTTTTCCCAACAAACTTAAATTGATTATATTCTGTTTATTAATAAAATATTCTATTGTTTCCTTGCTGACAACAATTGTTTTGTTATTACAAATGGTTTCATTATGTCAGTAGTGTTTTCATTCCTCACCTTTTTAAAACAAAACTTTGTGTGTTTTCTTACTTGAGATTTGTGCATTGTTTTGTCTTGATTGTTTACTAGTTCTTGGTTGATGTTTGTGAGTTACAATATTCTGTTGTATGCTTATTGAGTGCTTGTTTGCTTCGTTAGATTATCCGGAGTGCGAAGCTTGTTAATTAGAGTCACTCACATACGAAGATCATCAATCAGGCAAGTCACTTTGACCATGTTTACCCATGTTTTATATGCATTAGTTCTACCATCTCCCCAATTGCATGCAAGATAGGTTAGTTGGAAACTTGGTTACATTGTAGTAGTATCATGTGGTAGGTACCCCCCCCCCCCCAACCTCTTGACACATTGGCCCCGGGAAACGTTGTTTTACCTTTTGCTATGCTATTAGTAGACGGGGTTGGTTGTGTGATTCATGAGAGTTGAGAGAGTTAATAATTTCAAGACCTACATAATGATCAAGATTTAAGACTCCGAGTTTTCAACATACCTCTGGGTGGATGATGGTTGAACGGCACCCTGGAGAAACCAGTGGATTTGCCTAGGTGATGCTGGAGATGGCCAGTATTCACGCGGAAAGGTCCACCCAGGCACAAAGAGATGGATGGGTGCTTCAAGACCCAAGGCTTACCTGCACAGCCACAAGTCATTATGGGCTCTGGCTTGGTTGGAAATCGTGGTGACCCTGGACAGGCAGTGCTACGAGAGGTAGAAGAACGGTAGGAAAGGATGGGCACCGACAGAGTCGCAGGGAAACCCTTTGGAAGACCATGTTTTGGTCATCCGTTTCTCAAACACCCTGAAGTGCGAGAAATCAAACGGAGGCGACCAAATCTTGTGGGGAACGTGTGCAAAACTCTGCAGAGTATTCCAAACCTAATCGATTAGCCGTGTCCACGGTCATGGACGACTTGAGCCAAAGGAATTGAAACTTCCGGAACTCTCAACACAATTCATATGATGATGTGGGTATTTAATAATTTTGGGTATGAGAATTGGTTGGTGGAACCATCTCATTAATCAACCAACTTAGTAATATTTTGCTTAGCCCCTCCCTTGATGTAGGAAAAAACTTGGCTTTACGCAAAAACTTACCAGCCCACTTGCCATATATGCATATAGACTAGATGATTATCTTTTCACCCCTCTCTTGTGACTTTGCCGGCATATTCCATATGCTGACCTACATGGCTGCAACGTATCATGTTGCAGAGTACTTTTCTGACCAGGAGTGAGGACGCGTTCTATGCTCAGTGAGATGCCCTTGGAGTCAGATGGACTCATCTACCTTCGACGCTTCCGCAAGATTTAGATATTCTCATGAGTTGGCTTTTAGCCACTTTATTGTAATTTTTATTGTAATAAAGGACTCGACATGAGATTTCGATTAATATAATGCTGTGTGATTTCCCTTTGATATATACATGGATGTACCGTGTGTGTACCAGCATGATCTTGGGATGGTACGGAAACACCGGAGACTTGACCTTCAGGTTGGGTCGCTACAGAAATGGTATCAGAGCACACGCTGACCGTAGGACGTAACCTCTAGGATTGGAAAGCCTTAGGATTGTTTCTCTTTGTCTTTAAATATCTTATACTCTCATCTATTCGTTTCTGACTCCTCTCCGATTATTTCAAAATTTATAGATGGCCACCTTCATCCCAGTGTTGATCACGGAGTTTTGCCAGCCTGACGCAACGATGCCCTTTGGTAAGGAGCTGATGAGGATCGTCAAGGACGTAAGGATTGCTTTGCCGAGCATCACCGGTATTCCTATCATGTCATTTCCCCAAGATGGACGCTACAAGATCGAGGTGCACATCCCAGGGAAGACCTTTGGGAATCGGAAGGAACCCATCGACCTCAAGTTCGTGGCACCCAGTTGGATACTTGGGAGAGACATGGCCATTCATCGTGCCCTTGGACGTATTCAGGAGGAATACAGAGGTGGAACCTTTTCACCAGGACTCAGCGTGGTTTGTCGTAGAGATGCCAATGGAAACATCATAACTCCTCCCACTGCAGACACCACTATTTCCTATATCCAGACCCTGGAGACTCACATCAGAACTCTGGAGCTTCGAGTTCGTGCTGATACGAAGACAATCAAGAATCTGATGAACCGCGAGCTGGACCTTGAAGCTGATCTGCGAGAGGCCAACTATGAACACGAGCATGAAGTGAAGGACTTCCTAGAGAGGATTGATGAGCAGAATGCACGCATCGCAACTCTGGAGGAGCAGCTAGACATGGGGGAAAACCTTCACCCCGAAGGAGACATGGCACCCTTCATCAGCGACGATGAAGACTATGAGGAAAGCACCACCGGAGGACCTACGACTATGCACTTCTGAGGAAAAACATTAGTTATGCCCTCCATGTATCTTTTATTTTCGTTGTTAAAGCGTAGGTCGATGCTTAGTTGTTTGAGATTTGTATTCCCGATGTTTGACGTTGATTGAATAAATGAATGAGTGTTTGGTGTGATATGTTTGTTGCATTGCATATGGGTAGTGAATTTCTTCTAGACCCTTGTTCTATTCTAAATTCTCATCCCTCTGAAAACAGCAAGATGCCTCCACGACGTGAGACCGACTTCACTTTCCTGCCGTAACTCACACAACTTCTTCAGCAGCAGAATGCACTGATGCAGTTATTGATTCAGAATCAGACCAACAATCAGAACAACCACAACCACCATCCACCCCAGACTGACAATCTCACCCGTTTTCTGAGGTTGAACCCTCCAACTTTCTCCAGCAGTACTGAGCCCATTGTGGCAGATGACTGGCTCCGTAAGGTGGAGAGAGAACTTGTCACCGCTGGATGCACTGACGCTGAGAAAGTGCGATTTGCCGCACATCAACTGGAAGGACCAGCAGCATCATGGTGGGAGAATTACACAACCACTTATCCTATTGCAGATGTGACTTGGGAGCAGTTCAAGCTTGCTTTCCGCACCGCTCATGTCTCAGCTGGAGCCATGAGTCTAAAGAAGCGCGAGTTTCGCAACTTGCGCCAGGGTAATCACTCTGTTGCCCAATATGTGGAAGAGTTCAGCATGTTGGCCCGTTATGCCCCAGGAGATGTGGCCGATGATGCGGCCAAGCAAGAAAAGTTTCTGGAAGGACTCAACGACGAGTTGAGCATACAGCTGGTAGTGGCTACTTTCAACAACTACCAAGAGCTGGTGGACAAGGCCCTTATTCTGGAGGGTAAACAACAGCAGATTGAGAACCACAAGCGGAAGTACACTCAGGGGAAGTTCAGCTCTGGAGCTCATCAGAAGCTTCGCTACTCCCCGTACTCAGGGAATACCGGATCAGGGACCGGTAAGTTTGGAAAGCACACTCATGCTGTGCACAACCATGGAAGCCACAACCATGGAGGAAATGGGAATGCCCGTCTCAACCATGGCAATTTCAAGACTGACAATGGGAATGGGAACAACAACCAGCACCGTCACGCTCCTGCTCAGAAGGATCTGAGTCACATTACCTGTTTCAAGTGTCAGAAGACAGGGCACTATGCTAATGAGTGTCCCCAGAGCAAGCAAGGCAATGGAAACGGCAACAACAACGGCAACTCCGCAGCCAAGAAGCCAAACTCTTTTCCTCGTGCCCAGGTGAACCATCTCGACATGGAAGAAGTCTATGATCAACCCGAGACGGGGGTTGGTATGTTTTTATTGCATTCACGTCCAGTTATAGTACTTTTTGATTCCGGTGCAACTCATTCATTCATATCAAGGGTAGTTGTGGATAAGTATGGCTTGCCCACCAAAACCCTTAGTTAGCCCATTAAGGTCAGTTCCCCAGGAGGTATGATGATGGCAGGGATAGGATGCCATACCTTGAAACTCAATATAGGAAATCATGTTTTCCCACCGACCTCATCGTCTTAGAGTCACAAGGACTGGATGTAATCCTAGGCATGGATTGGATGACCAAGTATGGAGGAAATCTTGATTGCCCTAGCAAGTCTGTTTCACTCACCACCCCGGAGAACAAGAGGATTAAGTATGTATCCCGACGCACCCAGATGAGTGCACGGTTAAATGCCCTCACGGGAGTTGTTCAGGAGGAAGTACCTGTGGTAAAAGATTATCTGGATGTATTTCCGGAAGAATTACCAGGAATGCCACCAGATAGGGAAATTGAGTTCTTAATAGAGCTACAGCCAGGGACAGCTCCAATTTCCAAGAGACCCTATCGGATGCCCGCAAATGATCTGTTGGAAATCAAGAAGCAGATTAAGGAGTTATTGGACAAAGGTTATATTCGCCCAAGTTCATCACCTTGGGGAGCCCCAGTACTTTTGGTGGAGAAGAAGGATAAATCTTTGAGAATGGTAGTTGACTATCGTGCCTTGAACGAGGTGACTATCAAGAACAAGTATCCTCTACCGATGATTAATGATTTGTTTGATCAGCTCGTAGGAGCCAAAGTATTCTCCAAGATCGATCTTCGATCAGGGTATCACCAGTTGAAAATTCGTGAACAGGATATACCCAAAACAGCTTTCACCACGAGGTATGGCTTGTATGAGTATACGGTCATGTCTTTTGGATTGACTAATGCTCCTGCCTACTTCATGAATTTGATGAACAAAGTATTCATGGAATACCTAGACAAGTTTGTTGTGGTGTTCATCGATGACATTCTGATATTCTCCAAGAACAAGGAAGAACATAAGGAACATTTGCGTTTAGTTCTGGAGAAGCTGAGAGAGCATCAACTATATGCCAAGTTCAGCAAATGTGAATTTTGGCTGACGGAAGTCGGATTCCTTGGACATGTTATTTCCGGAGATGGAATAGCAGTGGACCCTGCTAAGGTTGAAGCCGTCACCGAGTGGAAGTCCCCTACCTCAGTTAAGGAGATCCGCAGTTTCCTCGGACTTGCCGGATATTACCGGAGATTCATTGAGAATTTCTCAAAGATTGCCAAGCCCATGACAGAGTTGTTGAAGAAAGAATCCAAGTATGTTTGGACTGTGGAATGTGAAGCCAGTTTCCAGGAGTTGAAGAAACGTTCGGTCACAGCCCCAGTGTTGATTTTGCCCAATATTCGGAAGGACTTCCAAGTTTACTGTGATGCTTCACGTCAAGGACTTGGAGGAGTACTTATGCAGGATGGAAAAGTTGTAGCCTATGCATCCAGACAACTACGACCTCATGAGTTGAATTATGCCACCCATGATTTGGAACTAGCAGCCATAGTGCACGCACTCAAGACCTGGAGACATTTCCTTATCGGAAATAGTTGTGATGTTTACACCGACCATAAGAGCCTGAAATATATTTTCACGCAGAAAGAGTTGAACCTCAGACAGAGGAGATGGTTAGAGTTAATCAAGGACTATGACATGAGATTACATTACCATCCAGGTAAGGCTAATGTTGTAGCCGATGCCTTGAGTCGGAAAACTTATGTGAACACACTCACAGCGGGAGGATTACCCCAAGAGTTAGCCGATGATCTCAGAGAGCTCAAGCTAGAGATAGTTCCAAGAGGATATGTTGGTACACTAGAGATCTAGTCCACCTTGACCAAAAGAATTCGTGAAGCCCAGAAATCGGACAAGGAGATAGCTGAGATAAAGCAGAGAATGGAAGATGGTAAAGCTAAAGGTTTTCGTGAGGATGAACACGGAACTTTGTGGTTTGAGAACCGAATCTATGTGCCCAATGGCCCAGAGCTCAGGAAGTTGATACTTCAGGAAGCCCACGATTCACCTTACTCGATACACTCAGGCAATACCAAGATGTATCTCGATTTAAAGGAAAGTTATTGGTGGACAGGTATGAAGAAAGATATTGCGGAACATGTTGCAATATGTGATGTTTGTCAGCGAGTAAAGGCAAAACATCAGAAACCAGCAGGGTTACTACAACCTTTGCCGATACCCGAGTGGAAATGGGAAAAACTTGGTATGGACTTCATCACAGGATTACCCAGGACCCGTTCAGGTTATGATTCCATCTGGGTAGTGGTTGATCGCTTGACCAAGGTGGCTCACTTCATTCCGGTAAAGACCACCTATACCAGTGCTAAGCTAGCCAAGATATATATGACCAGGATCGTATGTCTGCATGGAGTTCCGAGGAGTATCGTGTCAGATAGAGGAACACAATTTACCTCAAAGTTTTGGCATCAGTTACATGAAACTTTGGGTACAAGGCTAGAGTTCAGTACAGCCTTTCATCCGCAGACAGATGGACACACTGAGAGAGTCAACCAGATTCTGGAAGACATGTTGAGAGCTTGTGCGCTAGATTATGGATCTAGTTGGGATGACAACTTACCTTACGCAGAATTTTCGTACAACAACAGTTATCAGACCAGTCTGAAGATGGCCCCTTTCGAAGCTTTATACGGAAGGAGGTGCAGAACACCACTGACGTGGGATGGTGTTGGAGACCGACAACTTTTTGGTCTCGGCCTTATCCGAGATTCTGAAGAGAAAGTCAAGTTGATTCGTGACAGACTCAAGATAGCTCAATCTCGATAGAAGAGTTATGCTGACAACAAGCGCAAGGAAGTGACGTATGAAGTGGGAGACCGAGCTTATCTTCGTGTGTCCCCGCTTCGTGGAATCAAGAGGTTTGGTGTTAAAGGAAAATTAGCACCTAGATTCATAGGCCCCTACAAAATTCTTGAACGTAGAGGCGAAGTTGCATACAAACTGGAATTGCCGGAAGGATTATCCGAAGTTCATGATGTGTTCCACGTGTCCCAGCTGAAGAAATGCCATGCTGAGATGGTTGATATCCCTTTGAGAGACACCGTGCCCCTACAGGCCATACAACTTGAAAGTGATCTGACCTACGAGGAGAAGCCTGTCAGAATCCTTGAGACTAACAACAGGGTTACCCGCAGCAAGATCATCAAGTTCTGCAAAGTTCTGTGGAGTCACCACACCGAGGAAGAAGCCACCTGGGAACGCGAAGAAGATCTTCGTAGAGACCATCCGCACCTATTTTCTAGCCAACCCGAATCTCGAGGGCGAGATTCATCTTAAGGTGGGTAGGTTTGTAACATCCCAAAATTCTATTTTGGAATGTTATGTTATAGCTATGCATCTATCATCATCATTACTTGATTGTATGTGTTAGTTGAAATGCCTCTTCTGAATTCCAGAAAGTCCTTTCTACTTTTCACTAAGTTGCTTTCACCTATTTGAAATTTTGGTTAAAAGTTCAAATAAGAGAGGAGGAACATGACACTCCACACCAGGGACTAATTGGTGGTTTATTTGAACAAAAATAACCAGGGGTTATTTTGAAAATATTTGCAAAAAGGGTTTAAAAACAATTAGGCAATTTCTGAAAATATTATTTTTTTCAGAGTGTTCAAATGACAGAATAGAAATGTTCATTAAATAGCATTTATTATTCTGTTAATTTTGGTATATAATACCCCTATATTTAGAGACGATTTGAATGCTTTAAAAGCTTTTGAATGTCTCTGGAAAATTATTAAAAAGAAACGGTAACCGTTTCCGGTATTAAACGGGCCGGCCCACGGCAGTTATTCGCGCTTTTACTACCGACCGGCCGACCGCGCGTAACGGACACGTCCCCTTTCGCTGACACCGGGCCCCACCTCGTTCGCTCGTAATGACCGAACGGTCATCTCCTTCCCCCCCCCCCCCCCCCCGCGCGCACCGGACCCGACGCCGGCCATTTCCTCCCCTCGCCGGATCTCTCTCCTCTCTTAACTCCCTCTCGCTCCCCGCACTCCTATATAAGCCGGCCACTCCCCGCATCCATTTTCCCCCGAGCCCCCTCTCTCTCTCGCCGAGACGCTGCCGCAATTGCTCGCCGGAGCTCCCACCCTCACCGGACCTCCCATCGACCGTAGCCACCACTTCTGACCACCGTTCGCCCCACCGTTGCCACCAGTCGACTCCGGAGGCCCGTCGCCGTCGCCCGAACCACTTCCCCGTCTTCCCCGACCACCGGAACGCCTCGCCGTCGTCCTCGCCGCCTTCGGATCCACCGGAGAACCCCCGACGCCGGCGACTTTACCCCGTGAGCATTCCCCTCCCTCCGATCCAAAACCAACGGCTAAGATTAGATCGGATTTAATCTGAACCGTTATCCTCTTCCGACCGGTCGCCCGCTCGAAATCATCTAACACACGCGCTAGCCAACCAATAGGATTGCGCCACGTAGCCCCCTGACCGTCGCAAATCTTTTTTTCCTTTTCTGTTATTGTTTTAATTAACAGAATGATTTCAAAATTTGTTTTAACTATATCTTTTAATATATTTAGTGTTTTGAGTTAATTCTTTTTGCAATAGCTCACATTTTTCATGTAGTTTCACCCTGTACTTTTAAATTTCAAATTTGAACTATAAAATTTGAATTGAATCAAATTTGCTTAAAATCTTCAAATCTGTATAACTAGAGTTTGAAAATAGATTTTGACATGAATCTTTTTGCTACTGTTTGGTATTAGTTAGGACTACCTTCATGCTTAGTTTGAAGATATTTAGGATATATTTGATTAATGTTTTAACCAAAAACAGAATCTGCCTAGTATTACAATATAGTTTTATATACTTAATTTTAATTAGTTTGATTTAGAATTTGGTTTTATTTGTTTATTAGGTTCTGTTAGTAAACATTTAGTGTTTTCACTCACTATTAATAAAAATATAAATTTTCTTAGTTTAATTTTATTTAACATAGGAATCACAACTTATTTTCAAATAGGTTTATTTTGATTAAAACAACTAACTAGTAATAGTTTTGTTTTCAAACAAAGTTTTGTATATTTTAATTCTGTTTTCTAAGACAGATTTAATTGTAAATTATTTCCTGTTAAGAACATGTTTTACAAATAAATAATAAGTTTAGTTTTTCATTCTTTTGTTAATATAACTATAGTTGATTCATATAGTGTTTATCACAAACTTGTATAAACTTTACTAAACTTTTCCCAACAAACTTAAATTGATTATATTCTGTTTATTAATAAAATATTGTATTGTTTCCTTGCTGACAACAATTGTTTTGTTATTACAAATGGTTTCATTATGTCAGTAGTGTTTTCATTCCTCACCTTTTTAAAACAAAACTTTGTGTGTTTTCTTACTTGAGATTTGTGCATTGTTTTGTCTTGATTGTTTACTAGTTCTTGGTTGATGTTTGTGAGTTACAATATTCTGTTGTATGCTTATTGAGTGCTTGTTTGCTTCGTTAGATTATCCGGAGTGCGAAGCTTGTTACTTAGAGTCACTCACGTACGAAGATCATCAATCAGGCAAGTCACTTTGACCATGTTTACCCATGTTTTATATGCATTAGTTCTACCATCTCCCCAATTGCATGCAAGATAGGTTAGTTGGAAACTTGGTTACATTGTAGTAGTATCATGTGGTAGGTACCCCCCCTCAACCTCTTGACACATTGGCCCCGGGAAACGTTGTTTTACCTTTTGCTATGCTATTAGTAGACGGGGTTGGTTGTGTGATTCATGAGAGTTGAGAGAGTTAATAATTTCAAGACCTACATAATGATCAAGATTTAAGACTCCGAGTTTTCAACATACCTCTGGGTGGATGATGGTTGAACGGCACCCTGGAGAAACCAGTGGATTTGCCTAGGTGATGCTGGAGATGGCCAGTATTCACGCGGAAAGGTCCACCCAGGCACAAAGAGATGGATGGGTGCTTCAAGACCCAAGGCTTACCTGCACAGCCACAAGTCATTATGGGCTCTGGCTTGGTTGGAAATCGTGGTGACCCTGGACAGGCGGTGCTACGAGAGGTAGAAGAATGGTAGGAAAGGATGGGCACCGACAGAGTCGCAGGGAAACCCTTTGGAAGACCATGTTTTGGTCATCCGTTTCTCAAACACCCTGAAGTGCGAGAAATCAAACGGAGGCGACCAAACTTGTGGGGAACGTGTGCAAAACTCTGCAGAGTATTCCAAACCTAATCGATTAGCCGTGTCCACGGTCATGGACGACTTGAGCCAAAGGAATTGAAACTTCCGGAACTCTCAACACAATTCATATGATGATGTGGGTATTTAATAATTTTGGGTATGAGAATTGGTTGGTGGAACCATCTCATTAATCAACCAACTTAGTAATATTTTGCTTAGCCCCTCCCTTGATGTAGGAAAAAACTTGGCTTTACGCAAAAACTTACCACCCCACTTGCCATATATGCATATAGACTAGATGATTATCTTTTCACCCCTCTCTTGTGACTTTGCCGGCATATTCCATATGCTGACCTACATGGCTGCAACGTATCATGTTGCAGAGTACTTTTCTGACCAGGAGTGAGGACGCGTTCTATGCTCAGTGAGATGCCCTTGGAGTCAGATGGACTCATCTACCTTCGACGCTTCCGCAAGATTTAGATATTCTCATGAGTTGGCTTTTAGCCACTTTATTGTAATTTTTATTGTAATAAAGGACTCGACATGAGATTTCGATTAATATATTGCTGTGTGATTTCCCTTTGATATATACATGGATGTACCGTGTGTGTACCAGCATGATCTTGGGATGGTACGGAAACACCGGAGACTTGACCTTCAGGTCAGGTCGCTACATGACCTTACCAGCAATGTCACGAGACAGGGCTTGATGCCGGACAGGATGAGGACATTTGCCCTCTCGACCTGGCCGTTTGACTATGGATGAGAGACGGAGGCCAGGTCGAGCCGGATTCCTTTCTTGGAGCAGAAATGCACGAGCGTGCCCTTGGCGAAGTTCGTGCCATTATCGGTGATGATGCTATGGGGGACTCCGTAGCGAACGATGATGTCATCAATGAACCGGACGGCCGTGGGGCCGTCCAGCTTCTTGATTGGTCGTGCTTCGGTCCACTTGGTGAATTTGTCGACAGCCACTAGCCAATGTGTCATGCGGCCTCGTGTGGTCTTGAAGGGTCCCACCATGTCTAGCCCCAGACGGCGAAGGGCCACGAGTGGGGGATCGTCTGGAGGGCCGATGCCGGTAGGTGGCTCTGCATGCTGAAGCGCTCGCAGCCCTCGCACTGATCGACGAATTTCTTGGCCGCCTCGAGAGCAGTGGGCCAGTAGAAGCCATGGCGGAAGGCCTTGGCTACCAGGGTCCTGGAGGCGGCATGGTGCACGCACTCGCCCTGGTGGATATCGAGGGGGATCTCTAGACCCTTTTCCGACTTGACGCACCGTTGGAAGACGCGGGTGGTGCTGCGATGGACGAGCTCGTTGTTGATGATGTTGTATGCTGAGGCCCGGCGCTAGATTTGCCTCACCATGCCCTCGTCTAGGGGGAGTTCGCCGTGTAGGAGGAATGCCAAGATAGGCTGGGCCCACGAGGGAGCCGAGACGGGGGCCGGTTTGGGAGCCCTCGGGCCTGGATGATCAGTCCCTGGGACCGGCTCGCCAACCCTCGAGGCCGGCTTGTCGATTATCATCATGATGACCGTGTCGTTGGAGCCGGCGGCCTCGGACGCAGCCGGCAAGGTGGCCAAGCTTGAGGGAGCTGGTGGCGAAGATGCCGAAGAGGCAGCCGGAGCCGCCGATGGGCCGGCGGCGTCTGCCGGCACAAAGATGGATTCCAATTCTGGGGATGGCTTGATGAATGGCTTGAGCAGCCGCTCGAGAGAGACGCTGGCTAGGATGGCCTACCGGGTGGAGCCGAGCTTTGCCAGCACGTCGGTCGCCTCGTTGTCCGCCCGTAGGACATGATGGAACTCACATCCCTCGAAGGAGCCGGTGAGATATTGTATGAGGAAGCGGTAGCTGGCCATGTTGGCTTCCCAGGCGTCCCATTCGCCAGAGACCTGCTTCACCACGCGGTCGGAGTCGTCGAAGCATAGGTCGCGCCTTATGCCGATCTCCTTGGCGAGCCGGAGGCCATGGACGATGGCCTCGTACTCGGCCACGTTGTTGGAGGCGGCGAAGTGGCTCTGGAGGGCGTACTTGAGCTGGTCACCTTTCGGGGAGGAGAGGACTATGCCGAAACCCAGGACGGTCCTCATTTTGGAGCCGTCGAAATGCATGCGCCAATGTGTGGAGTCTGGGGGAGGCGGCACGAACTCGGTTTCCGCCCAATCGACGAGGAAGTCGGCCAACGCCTGTGACTTGATGGCGGTGCGAGGTTCGTACCGGATCTCGTGATCAGCGAGGGCGATGACCCATTTGGCGATCCGACCAGTGGAGTCCCGACCACTCATGTTCTTGCCGAGCGGTTCCATGCTCACCACAGTGATGGTATGCTCCTGGAAGTACTGCTTGACCTTCTTTGTAGCGAAGTATATGCCGTAGCACATCTTCTGGTAGTGGGGGTAGTTCTGCTTAGACGTGGAGAGGACCTCTCTGAGGTAATAGACGGGGCGCTGGACTGGCAGGGGCTTGCCCTCCTCCGAGCGCTCAACCACCAAGATGACGCTGATGACGCAAGTGGTCACTGCGATGTAGGCGAGCAAGGGTTCCTTCTCAGCTAGCGCGGATAGGATGGGCATGCGGGTGAGAGCCTTCTTGAGGCCATGGAAGGCCTCGTCCACCTCGTCGGGCCAATCGAACATGCTCGGCTTCTTGGTGTGACCCGGTTCGACCAGAGCCATCTTGCGAAGGAGCCCATAGAGTGGCAAGGCTTTCTCCCCCAACCGGCTGATGAACCGGCTGAGCGAGATGAGGCAGACAGTGAACTTCTGGATGTCGTGGAGCCGGGTCGGCTTGGGCATGCGCTCGATTGCACTAATATTCTCTGGGTTAGCTTCGATGCCACGGGCGGACACGAAGAAACCAAGGACCTAGCCGGCGGGGACGCCGAAGACGCATTTCTCCGGATTAAGCTTGATCTTGTATTCGCACAGATTCACGACGGTCTCTCAGAGGTCGTCGCGGAGGCTAAAGTGCTTCTTGGTTTTGACGATGATGTCGTCGATGTAGACGTGGGTGTTCCTGCCTATCTGAGGCAGGAGGCACTTCTACATGCATCGTTGGAAGGTTGCGCCTGTGTTCTTCATGCCGAAGGACATGGTGATGTAGCAGTAGGCCCCGAAGGGCGTGATGAAGGAGGTTTTGAGCCGGTCTTCTGGATCCAGCTTGGTCTGGTGGTAGCCAGAGTAGGCATCCAGGAAGGACAGCAAGTCACAGCCGGCCGTGGAGTCGATGACTTGATCGATCCGTGGCAGGGTGAATGGGTCCTTGGGGCACACCTTGTTCAAACTGGTGTAGTCGATGCACATGCACCAGGTCTTGTTCTTCTTCAGCACCAGGACTAGGTTGGCTAGCCAGTCCGGGTGGAGAACTTCCATGATGAACCCGGCTGCGAGCAGCCGGGCGATCTCTTCTCCTATGGTACGCCGCTTCTCCTCGGAGAAACAACATAGGGGTTGCTTGACCGGCTTGACGTCCGGCCGGACGTGTAGTTTGTGCTCGGCGAACATCCTTGGAACACCCGGCATGTCCTTGGGGGACCACGCAAAGATGTCCCGATCCTCACGGAGGAAGTCGACGAACTCGCCGTCCTATTTGCTATCGAGGCGGGAGCCGATGGTGACGCACTGAGCGGGGTTGGCCGGGTCGAGCGGGATTTTCTTGGTGTCCTTGGATGGCTGAAAGGAGGCCTCGCTGACGGACTGCGAGGGGGGAGCCGGCACAGCCGGCTGCCTAGCAGCAAGGGCCACAAGTCGGTCGAGCTGCCGCTTCTCCTCGACGATTTCCAAGGCCTCGGCCAACCAGCTGCCGTCTCGAGCGAACTCGATCAACATCTTGTAGTCACCCGTGATGGTGATGATTCCCTTGGGGCCTGGCACCTTGAGCTTGAGGTAGGCGTAATGGGGGACCACCATGAACTTGACAAGGGCCGACCGGCCCAACAACGCGTGGTAGGGACTTGCGAGGTGCACGACCTCGAACAGCATCGGCTCGCGGCGGAATTGGCCGGGTCCACCGAAGAGGACGTCGAGCATGATCTTGCTGACAGGGGAGCAGGACTTCCCAGGCATGATGTCGTGGAAGACCGTCCGGCTCGCTTGTAGGTCTTCTATCTTTAGCCCCAGCTTGCGCCTCGTGTTGAGGTAAAGGATGTCGATGCTGCTGCCACCATCTACCAGCACCCGTGAGAAGCGGCAGGTGCACTTCTCGATGGCGATGGTGGGGTCGAGGATCAAGGCTTAGGTGTTGGGACTCGGCATCACGGCGGGATGATCTGCCCGGCTCCAGGTGACCGGCTTCTCCGACAAGTGCATGAACGAGGGAGTTGCCGGCATGGTGGCATGCACCTCATGACGGAGCCGGTGTTGAGCATGTTTTCTCTTCTCTTCACTGGTCAAGACGACGTAGCGACCGTCCTAGTTGGGGAACTGGTCATGAAGACAACTGTCATTTTGGGCCGGAGCCGGAGCCGGCACCGGGGCGGCAGCTAGGGCCAGGGCCGACGCGCGGGCAGGCAGCGCGAGAGGAGCCGGAAGGCCGTCCCCCCAGGCCAATCGCTGTGAGAAGCTGCACTGTCAGAGCATGTGTGTAGAGGGTTTGGCCCCTGAGTGGTTCTTGCAGGGGAGGTCGAGCATCTGCTCGAAAGTGAACTTCGGCTGCCAGGCAGCCTTGCCAGTGTGCTGGCGCTGGTTGGAAGACTGATCAGCCGGCTCCTGCTCCTCGATGGTGGCGACCTGCCGACTCCCATAACGGGAATCTGTCTGGTCGTTCTTGCGTTTGTTGTTCTACGACTGCCGGTTGTCGGCAGCTGGCCGGGATGTTGCCGGTGTTGTCGTCGCCCTAGCGGGCGGGGTCGTCTTGACCCGGATGGCTGAATTAGTCATGGCGTATTTGTCTGCCTTGGTCATGAGCTTGAGAGTGTGGCCGACTCGGAGCACAGAAGCTTTTGCTTGAGGGGGTGCCGTCTCGACAACCTTTGATGAAGTACTATATGGCTTGTACGTCGTGCGCCCCCTCGCAAGAGTTGCGGAGCTCGGTCCACCGAGTGAGATAGTCGCGGAGGGACTCGTTCGGCCCCTGAACACACATGGCGAGTTCACGGGGGCGGCCTGGCCGCTTGTAGGTGCCGGTGAAGTTACCGACGAAGGCTTCTTCGAAGTTTGTCCAAGTGTTGATGCTGTCGGGCGCCAGGCTGTTGAGCGAGGTGCGGGCCGAGCCGATCAGCATGAGGAGAGCGCAGCGAATGGCTACGTGCTTGTTCCCCCTTGCGATGCCGACCGCGGTGGTGTAGTCGACCAGCCAGTCCTCGGGCTTGGCAGCCCCATTGTACTTCGGGGTGTCTTTGGGGAGCGTGAAGCCGGTCAGGAACGGCTCGTTGCGGATTCGGGGGCCGAAATAGGCCGGGCCAATCGAGCCCTCCTCTTAGGAGGGCCGACTGCACGAGCTGGTCGATGCGGTTGCGGGCATCGTTCTCGCTGTGGGGGACACGTGGCCCGATCCGGGACGAGAGCTCAGGGCGGAGTGTGCCCGTGGCTGTGCCGGCTGCCGGCTGCCGGCGCCTCATGGTGGCGGCTGCTGCGAGGCAGGTTGTTGGTGCTCCGGCTGTTAACAGTCAGCTGCTCGCTTCCCAGCAGCTGAGAAGGCCGGGTTTTTTTGCTTCGAACCGGTGGCCGGAGACACGAGGGGAGGAGGAGTGCTGAGTCGGCTAATGGCCAGCAGTCCCCGTACCCTCGCGCTCGAGCCGGGGGCCTTCGGAGGCGGCACCGCCCACCGCAAGCAGATGTTGCTGCGTGTCGGGAGCGTCAATGAGCTCCTTGATGTGACGCTCGTGGGTGGCATGTTCTTCGCCCTCCAAGGAGGCCAAATCCTTGTAGGCCACCTTGAGAGCCCTCAGGTTGGCTGCGGGGGTGTCGTAGACGGGCATCTTACCACCCAGGATTTTGGCGACCACACGACCGCGGTCGCGCACAGCCCCACATCGGCTGGGCTTAGTGCCAGCCGGGGTGAGACCATTTGCGGAAGCATATTCCCGCTGGGCAGGCTCCATGCGGCACCGCGTGGCCGCGAGGGCGGTGGCGTCCTCGAATAGGATGTGGAGAACCGCCTCGAGCTAGGCCACGGCTGCGTTGGGGTTTGCCGTCGGGGTGATAGGGGTGCTCAAGCCCCAGAGGGCCACACCGAGCGGGTCAGAGGTGCCAACGTGGGCCGCGGCAGCGTCAGCTCCGGCCCGCGCACGTCCGGAGGAGGTGGAGGAGATGATGGCCATTGCCCCCACGCGATCATGGGAGCCGCTGGACTGGGTCGCAGCAAGTGCATCCACAGCCTTGGGCGGACCGACGCAGACAAGCACCTGGCTGGGGTACTCGTCAGCGGTCGGAGCTTTGGCGAGGCTAAGCCTGCCGAAACACTCGGTGAGCGTGTCGATGTCGAGCGTGAGGTCGATGAAGCTGCCCGCAGGGCATGCCAGAGCAAGCCCCACAAGCTCGCGCTTTCGCCTGGACGTGCGGCGACGGCGGGAATGGCGAGGGGTCCCACCCGGAGCATGAATTCGGCCGGCGCTGCGTACGGCCCCATGGTGGGCGCCAATTGTTGTCGTTTTCTCCCGACAGATGCCATGGGTAGGATTATCGTAGGTGGTTGGGGCCGGAGGACACCGACGGGCTTCGGGTGCGGGATTAGGTACAAGCGGCGATGACACACGATGACACATGGGTTCAGGGACCTCCGTGGGAGGTAATACCCCTAGTCCTGCTTGGTCTAGTTTGATGGATGGGTGTGTTTACAGGGTTGCTCCTGGAGCTGAGTCTAGAGGACAAGAGGGAGCAGCCGGCTTGCCTTCCTCCGCTATCAAGTGTGAGAATGAGGGAAGTGTCCCATGGGTGTGTGCGCGAGAATAGTCCGTCCCCGTTGCATGGGGAGCTTGGGGGGTTTTATAGGCCAACCCCCCGTCTTACAATATTCCTAAGGTACAAAGGTGGGGGGACCAGCCTGGTAGCCTCTATGGCTGACCAGGGGGTCCCGCCCTTCGAGCCGTCTCGTCGTCTGTAGGGTCCACCAGTTGTGCGGTCCCCTCTCCTGTTGGGGCCCGCCAGCCGGCTCTGCGATTGGCCCTCGCCCACCAGCCGCGGCACGGGTTGCCCGGGAGGCGTCGTCTAGTGCTAGCCGCCCAAAGTCTTTGTTACGGCCGGCTGCACTGTAGCCACGCCAAGACAGGTTATCGAGTGGGCGAGGGCCTGTCAGCACTGTTTCCCCGCCCGGTCGCCCTCGCCAAGGTCAGCGGCCTGGACGGCTGGACTGTAGCCATGCGCACCCGTGCGTCAGCGGCCACTGTGGCTACAACGTCGCCCGTCGTAGCGGTCACGTCGTGTCGTTTTACCGGTGCATAGAGGGAAGGGACGTGCATGTCTGCCCTGGGGTCAACGGAGGAGGCGGCCCGGAGGCAGCCGGCCATGCCCAGCCAGCCGGGGGTCGAGCCGGCTCCTCGGCCAGCCGTCCGTGGGCCAGCCGGTGATCGCTACAGCCGGTTGCGCCCCAGCCGGTCGTGGACAACCGGCTGCATACTTTTTCGTCGAAGCGGGGAGGGGAACCCCATTGCTTTGGCCTACCCGGGGGTAATAACCCCGTCATGGAAGTAGTAGAGATGAACAGAGGCAATAAAGATTCATGCATATCTGCAACGGACGGCACACCTGAACCTGTTGTATCTGCTCCGATCATTGTTTTTCTCCTCCCCACTATTGCTGCATCCGCACCGAAGAGACATGTTGATTCGTCAACTGTTGTGCAGGCTGGCCTGCCACCTAGGCGTAGCCCCTGAAGGACAGGTGCATCGTCATCCAGTGCAGCGAAGCTTGACATTAGGAGCGATAATTCTGGTTTTGTGCCTGCTTCCATGCTCTTCCCCCAGTTGATCAAAGCAAAGCAGGTGAAACCGCGACAGTCAAAGATTCTACAATGGTAGTAGCCAAGGAGTCGCCTGATGCTGGTGATGCACGTACACAGCATCCGGTGTCGCACACTGTTGAGAAGGCTCCTGAAATAGATCTGCGTACCTCCAATTTCCTTGTGAATCTCGGTGTCCCGTACATCCCAAACAAGAAGATTGACAAGAATACAGTGAATGTTATATATGATAGCACTTCCCGCCTCACAGCCAGTCCACAGGTTGCTGTAGGAGATGACACGGACATGTTTGTGAAGTTGTCTCCTCTTGAAACTACAAAACAGTTCATTAGCAACGCGGTTCAGCCGCCACAGGAGAGCCACCCCATGGCTTTGATGACCCAAAAGTATAGGGGATCTATCATAGTCCTTTCGATAAGTAAGAGTGTCGAACCCAACGAGGAGCATAAGGAAATGACAAGCGGTTTTCAGTAAGGTATTTTCTGCAAGCACTAAAATTATCGGTAACAGATAATTTTGTGATAAGGTAATTCTTAATGGGTAGCAAGTAATAAATGTAGCAAAGGTGCAGAAAGGCGGCCCAATCCTTTTTGTAGCAAATGACAAGCCTAGACAAACTCTTATATAAAGCAAAGCGCTCCCGCGGACGCATGGGAATTTCTGTCAAGCTCGTTTTCATCATGCTCATTTGATTCGCGTTCGTTACTTTAATAATTTGATATGTGGGTGGACCAGTGCTTGGGTGCTGCCCTTACTTGGAGAAACCTCCCATGGATGATTCACCTCTCTCGCAAGCATCCGCAACTATGTAACAAGAATTAAGATAAATCTAACCATAGCATGAAACATATGGATCCAAATCAGCCCCTTACGAAGCAACACATAAACTAGGGTTTAAGCTTCTGTCACTCTAACAACTCGTCATCTACTTATTATTTCCCAATGCCTTCCCCCAAGCCCAAATAATGGTGAAGTGTCATGTAGTCGACGTTCACATAACACCACTAGAGGAGAGACAACATACATCTCATCAAAATATCGAACGAATACCAAATTCACATGATTACTTATAACAAGACTTATCCTGTGTCCTCATGAACAAACGTAAATACTCACAAAGCATATTCATGTTCATAATCAAAGGAGTATTAATTATTATTAAGCATCTGAACGTATGATCTTCCACTAAGTAAACCAACTAGCATCAACTACAAGGAGTAATCAACACTACTAGCAACCACACGTACAAATCCCAGGTTTTGAGACAAAGATTGGATACAAGAGATGAACTAGGGTTTGGAGAGGAGATGGTGCTGATGAAGATGATGATGGAGATTGACCCCCTCTCGATGAGAAGATCATTGGTGATGACGATGGCTTCAATTTCACCCTTCGGGAGGGAAGTTTCCCCGGTAGAACAGCTCCGCCGAAGCCCTAGATTGGTTCTGCCCAAGTTCTGCCTCGAGATGGCGGCGCTTCGTACCGAAAGCTCTCTCCTTATTTTTTCCAGGTCAAAACCCTTCATATAGCAGAAGATGGGCACCAGAGGGCTGCTAGGGGGCCCACAAGCCACAAGGGCGTAGCTAGGGGGTTAGGTCGCGCCCAGCAGGGTTGTGGCCTCCTAGTGGGTCCCCTTTGGTATTTCTTTTGCCCAATATTTTTTATATATTCCAAAACAATTCTCCGTAAATTTTCAGGACTTTTGGAGTTATGCAGAATATGTCTCTCATATTTGCTCCTTTTCCAGTCCAGAATTCTAGCTGCCGGCATTATCCCTCTTCATGTGAACCTTGTAAAATAAAAAAGAAAATGCATAAGTATTGTACCATAATGTGTAATAACATCCCATAATGTAATAAATATCAATATAAAAGCATGGTCCAAAATGGATGTATCAGGATCCCACACCCCCCAACTTTAGTCTTGGGATTTATCGCAGCCAGAGCGATCAACCAATCGACCCTATGCCGGTTGCTTTCGCTTTTCCTAGAGGAGACGTGGCTATGATGGCGCAACTTAATGTTGATGGACGGAAAGCTATGTCATTTTCCAAGCCCATTGTGCAAGGTAATTTTATCTAACACGTTTTTTCCTTCTTTCAAAATATAATGTGAGTTTTATTTTGTTTCATGGCAATTTGTTTTGTTATTAGATGGCAAACAATGTTTACACGCAATGGTTATTACATTTAGAAATGCCATGGCAGATGCAGTTCATCCAACATGGTAGTTGTACTTTCTAGGTTTCATGGCAATTACTTCTGTTAGAATATGGCAAACCATACTTGGTTGCACATGGAAATTGCTATTGACCATCCATCATAACTGATTTTGTGCCATGGCTTCATTGTTCATTCAACATGTCATTTTTCAGTTGCTTTTTTTGAGGTTAATCTCTCTGACAACATTTTTTTTGGATGGCAACTAATCCTTTCTAGTTTTTTTTTGTGTGTTCACATGTCCATCCTTTTCTGTTTTCCGTAGTTTACATGTTTCTTTTTCTGTGATTTTGTAGGAACACCCGAAGAGATTACTCCCTCAATGGACGAAGCTTTACGTAAGGCTGAACAGGCCGCCCTAAGCAGGAAATCATCTGGCAATCAGGGCCAATCCAGTTCTGGTGCTCGAGAGGATGCAAGGTACGATGATGTTCTCAGGAGTGCAACTCCTGGTTCTGTGAAGCATGCGAGAGTAGTTCACCCACCAGCGCAAGATGAATATGAGCCTACATTTAGGGCTACAAAGGAGCAATGCATTTTCTATGACATTATCAGGCTCTACGGAAACGATAGGTCGAACAGCAAACATATCAAGCAAATTAGGAAGTAATGTCATCCCTGCCCTCACCTGATCATTTTATGCCTTCACGTTCTAGTGTTTTTAGGTTTCCTCTATTTAGTCATGCTTCTTTCGATGTATATCATTTTTCATACAGCTCATGTTTGGACAGAACTAAAGTCATCCAGTGTGATGCTACATATGTTGACGTTTGAGATCCAGCAGATGCCTTGAGGCCCACAAGCAGGTTGTCGCAAAATGTATTTGCATGCGGGATTGACTACATTAACAAGCAAGTTGACATTTCCCCTGACAAGGTGATCTTTGACTACTCTATGACATCAAAGATCTGGAGTGGTGACTGGGACCATCCCATAATCAAGAAATGTTTTGCAAATCATGTCAAGTTCATGCCGACATTGAAAAATTAGGTGAGTATTTTTCACACTCCAGAAGTGCTTATCACCATTTTTTTTGTCATGCATGCATTGGCCTAGAAATTGCCTTGTGTTTTTAAGTTGCCTCTATGATCACTTAAGTGTGCAAATGTATCACTCCATTGTCAATTGAATTTTATTGATTAGTTTGTATGTGATGGCAAATCTAGTTAAGTGCCAATGGCAACTACTAGTACTTTTGGATGGCAACTTCATATAATCATTGATGGCAACTAATTTTATACTGGTGAAATACACTTCATGATTAACTCATCTTTCCATGGAAACTTTTGTAAATCAACGTTGTTGTTATTTTTTGACAATCGAGCAATGGGTGATGGCAATTTGTAATTTTTTAAATAATAATGTGTAGTTTTTCTATAAAAACAGTGGCGGCAACTTTCACATCTTTTGACCACGATTTATTTCGCCTTCTCATAACGCATGGCAACTCATACCATGGCAATTTTGTCTTTTTTTTTTTATTTTTGTTTCGCAGATCATGTTCCTGATGTTCCAAGACCTTGCTCCATAGAACCCGACAGATAAGTGCGGACACTTCTACTCCGTTTGCCTTAACCCGAAGCATCAGCGCATAGAGGTGCTTGATTCTGTTTGCTTAGAATCCGATCCTGGTCTCAAGAGTCATGCTGACTTCATCATCCAAAACCTTAAAGCAACCTGGAATTGCCATTATGGAACCTCAAAGGTCCAGATCAGCCATTTGAAAACTAAATACATCGAGACGGTGAAACAAGGCAACAGGTGAATCTGGTTTCTTCTCCCTCACCCAATGCATGTTTGTTGCACAACTTGTTTGTTTCCTTAATATTAACCAAGGAATTTTTGTTGTTGTTTGTGTCATGAGTTTTGTTATCTTTTTGTTGTAGGCGTGACTGTTGCTAATACATGCTCGAGTACCTTGCAAAGTGGAAAGGACGCAAGGTTCCCGTCATCACCGATGCAAGCGTGGCAGAGCTCAGGAAAATCTTCACTTGGGAATGGGTGACGAACTAGGAGTTCAACCAGTGACTCGATGCGCAGAAATTCACTGAAGATTCCGTCAAAGCTACCAATAAAAAGTATCGTTAATCACGTGGTGGTCGATGCCCCATGCGTACCTTACATTGTTTTGGTGGATGAATGTAAGGTACATACTGTCTCTCGAAAACACTTGTGGTGTGCTACGTTTTGTGTTTATCCATAGAACCACACTTTCTTAGTGATGGCTTGCATGCCTTTATCTTTGATGTCATGTAAATATATGTGTGTGACCAAATCTGCTAGCTAGTGTGCGAAAGACTACTGTGTTGTGCTAATATAGTGTCTGTTTTTCCTTTTTGCTTGTCTTTATTTATGCAATTTGAGTTTTTTTTATGATTTCAAGTTTCCATACCCCCTTCTAGGGTTGTTTATACGTGTTTGTTTTTGGACGTGTCGTTTTTTGTTGAAATGTTTTGTAAATTATTTGTGTTAGAACATGCAATGGGTGTCGAGGTTACTTCTTCGAGAAGATCAAGAAGCTTAGCATGCCCAAATTCTGTGAAATATAAAGATGTTTTCCATTTCACATGGCAACTCCCACCAACTTGCTCATGGCAAATTTAGGCGTGCAGTCATGGCAATTTCTTCCCTATGCATTTCGTACCACTCAATGTGCATAAAGTTTCTAAAATCCTTGTTCTGTTCTTTTTCCAAGGACATCCGATTTTTTCCTTCATGCATGGCAACTGATGTGGCCATCACATGGCAAATGCATTGTTAACTACATGGCTACTATTTTACCAACCGATATTACATTTTAAGTATTGTAGCTGTAACATGGCAACTAAAGTAGTTCAATGATGGCAAATATTTTTAACACAAATATGTTTTGACTTCATAACAGCAATCCCAATATGCATGTATCTCAATACTTAGATGGAAACTCGCTAACACTTTCAGTGCATAACAACAAAAAGTTTGGTGTTGTATCAGTCACACATTCATCAAAATATGACTTAGCCACAAATCAAGCACACGACACATTCATCATACTTATTGCCAGCCCCTTTCTTTGCTTTTTTGAGTTTTGCTTGAATATCTAACCCTGATTTGTATCTGATATCCTTTGGCAGACCTTTTCTGACCGAGCGTGGCGAGTTCCTCACCTGTGTCTGCGTGTTCGAAGCGCCATACCCTACTTCCGAGTTTTCTGATGATGGGCCAGTGGATGTTGGAGCAGTAGAAGTACGTGGGAACCTGTGTAAGGCCTCCTCGGCCATCCCTTTGTTGATGTCAAGGTTGGAAAAAATGGTAAGCTTAAGCGAGGCGGTTGGCCTTTGCCCAATGCCTAGGCGATGCTTAAGCGTCCTAGGCGCAACCTAGGCGGTAATATAGTTTCTACTATTAGGGTGTATATGTGGTTATTATATGTGTGTTCTCTTAATTTAGTGCATATATATACGTTAACTACTAGCTACAACCATTGGAATATAGCTTGTTTGGCATATTAGTAGAATATGGCATGATTTCTCTCTTGTGTAGAAAATTTCTTGCTTGCCCTGCCTAGACTTTGGCTTATACCCTAGGCGAGGCGATTAGCCATCGCCTAGAGCCTAGGCGTGCCTTTTCCAATAGAGGTTGATGTCATCAAGCTCTCGTTTCAAGGATTTTCTGTTTTTTCAGTGGCTCTGGACTTTTCATCTGTTTTGCATGCGTCGTCTATTAGTTCAGCGTAGTTGCGGGTCAGTATGATGTGCCTCACGGACTCCATTCTTGCTTCTGGCCTTTATTCATGCACTGCCATTACTGCATTTGATGTGTGTGGCCCTAGCACCTCATCAGCATCCCAAGTCCATCCTCGTCGTATGAGATTGTTTGGCATCTTTTGCACGCTGAGCATGTCCATAACCCTGAGAATGTGACAACAGATGATCCTGTCCCTCTTGTACTTGCAGCACTCGCACTAGTACTCTCCTAGATCTGTGTTTGTTGTCACAGAGTAGTTCCTCCCCTTCTCTAGATCCGCCAGTTCTGAATCGTACATTTCCCTTATGGTACACACCCTGTACGTCCATCCGTCAACCTGATAGGCCGTGTATGATGATGCCCTTTTCAGCTCTTCCTGGAACCTACAATCTAAAAATTATTTTTCTTCTTAGAGGAGTTACTGAATTCTTATTCCAGTTTACACATGGCAACTATATCACATCTATCATGGCAATTATAGTCTGCACTACATGGCAATTACTGTTGTACCACAATGGTAACTTTATCGTCATTCATCTTTTCCAAAAAAAATGAAATGTGTTTTGTATGCTCACCATCGTGGCAAATAAAGTTTACCACATATGGCAACTATATCAAATTGATCAGAGTAGACAACTTTTTATAAGCCACATGGCAGTTATGGATGTTTTCCACATGTTAGTTGCATTTCTTTTGACATGGCAAGCATTGTTCTCCCAACATGGCTCTTCTATTATACATGGCAACTACAGTAGATATCAAATGGCAAATGTAGCTAGACGTGCATGGCAACTCTCTTTTTCTCAATGGCAACTGCAGTAGTACTAGGATGGCAAATCAAATTGCATGGCAACTATATTAGGTTCATTGTTCACAATGGCATCATGTTTCTATTTTTCTGATGGCAAACAATATGAATTTGAATAAATAATAGTAAATTGCCATACTTGTCATCTAGTTTCCAGAATCATGCATGCACTTACTTGAAGAATATCTTGTTGGTGTATATTTTGCTCATTTGCTTCTCCATTGGTTTGTATGTTAGCAAATTAGGCTGCTTGAGTGATGTGTTTGCTTCCTACTGCAGTTCTGCTCCTAGGATTTTCTGCTACATTGTCGTGTACTTCTTGGCAAATTGTAGCAACGAGTTGCCTGGGCTAAAGTAGCATTTCAAAACAACATTGAAACCTTCGCTATGTTGGGTAGTCTGCAGGAATGGGAAGAAACACTGCATGAAGCAGGCTCAGGCCTAGTATTTGCGCTTCTCCCACAGATTCTGTAGAGTTTCGTTGTCATGTACTTGATATTTCTCAATCATTGCTAACCAACTTCGCTCGAACTCCTCCACTGTCAAGATGTAATTCACACACAACTCGAACTCTTTATGTAGCTCTAGATTTTCAGCCATAAAAGGTCCTAGAGTCTCCTCTGCCTTTTTTATTATTTGCTACCTGCAATGCCTGTGTACTGCTAGGGGGAAGACATCACCGATGCCTCCACACATACTAAAGTCCATGTTGGTTATTATGTTCATTGGAGCAAGCCCATCCATGCACTCCAAAAATGTCTTGAAAAATCAGGTGTATCCATCGATATCCTCGTTCCGTACAAGGCTGCAACCGAACTGCAACGACTGGTTGTGATTGTTTATGCCTATGAATGGAGCACATGGCATCTTGTACTTGTTTATGAGATAGGTCGCGTCGAAAGAAATGCAGTCACGGATATCCTTGTAGGCTTGCTGCGCCACACCATCAACCCAGTACATGTTTTTCACGCGGTCCTCATCATCCAGCCTTATTCTGTAGAAGGAATCTAGATCCTCCTTCTCTTTATCTTTGGAGTAGGTAATTGTGTCTTCAACGTCAGCCAATTTGCTCTCTATGCGATATTTTGCCTTCAGGTTTATCACATCCGCGGGTATGAAAGGCAAGCTACTCATCTTCCCATCTTTGTTGTGTATGCGGCGAGTATCTGCACCATTCTTCTGGTGTTCATGTTACAATCGTGCAATAGTTTTATAAACTATCTCTCCAGCGGGCTGAATTCCCGGTGGGCGGTCAGAAACTTTACCAAATCAAACTTTTGAACCATGTCGTGTTTATGGCTATCGACAAACTCCTTGACCACCCAGACAGTTCCTTCCACAGAAACCTCATTTTGGCAGGGCGGCCCGTCTTGAGAATGATGCCTCTCTTGCATTCCGGGATGACTGTCCTGTCACATTTAGGCTTCTTATTCTTCCATGCCTTGTGGTACCTCAGCTTGCCTCTGTTGTACTCTCCAATGGTTTCTAGTCCCCATATATATTCCATGTTGACAGCGAAGCCATTGAACTTTGCATACCTTTGATAGTGTTTCTTGGCATCTTCAAATGAATTGAATTTCTGTCCAACATACGGTGGTAGAGTTAGCAAGAATTTTGAATGCCCTTCTTCTTCTTTGTTGTTTTCATCATCAATTTCTACAATCACTTCTGCATGTGTTGCTGTTTCATCTGTTTCTATGTTTCTTGTACGTGTGCCCATGTGCGTGTTGGTCGTTGTTGCCGGAACGATGGCTATTTCGAACACTGATTCTGCATTTGCTGCACTAGGCTGGTTCACCGGATCTTGTAGCGACCCTCCTGGGTAATCTGAGTTGTACGTAGCACAAGAATTTTTGTTGTTTGTGGCTGAAGTTGAACCTCCTGTATGGCAATTGTAGCTATTAGTTCATCATGGCAAATGTAGTTATGCTTGCATGGCAACTGCAAGTAAGCAGATATGGCAACTACACATTTATCAGTAATGTAAACTGCAGTTGCCACATAATGGAGTAGCACTGCAAATATGATGGCAACTGCAGTTATCACAACAAGGCAACTGTAATTATGCATACATGGAAACTTCTTATTGTTGGGGAACGATGCATGGGAAACAAAAAATTTCCTATGCACACGCAAGATCTATCAATGGTGATGAGCATCTACGAGAGGGAGAGTGGATCTACGTACCCTTGTAGATCGCTAAGCGGGAAGCGTTAAGAAACACGGTTGGTGTAGTCAAACGTCTTCGCGATCCAAATTGCCGAGCGTCCTACGATCCCATCATGATCCGTCCCGCGATCTCCTCATGATCCGTCCCGCGATCTCATCACGATCCATCCCGCGAATCAATAATGAATTGTCCTTCCGACCTAGCGCCGAATGGATGGCACCTCCGCGTTCAGCACACGTACATCTCGATGACGATCTCCACCTTATTGATCCAGCAAGAGGGAGCGGAGAGGTAGATGAGTTCTCCAGCACAACAGCGTGGTGGTGGTGGTGGAACTATTCCAGCAGGGCTTTGCCTAAGCACCGCTGAAACTAGACTAGAAGAGAAAACGATCTACAGGAAGAAGAGGGCAGCACATGGCAATTAGGGTTAGCTTTCCCCTCTAAATCCTCTAGTATATATAGGAGGGAGGGAGGGGAGGAGGCAGCCTCAAACCCTCAAGATTTGGCCAAAATTGGAGGTGGAGGAGTCCTACTCCAATCCTAGTAGGATTAGGACTCCTTCCTTATTTAGACTTTTTGCCTTTTTCCACCTTTTTCTCCTTGGACTTTTCTTCCCAGCCGCATGGGCCCTTTGTGGGACTTCAACCAGCCCACTAAGGGCTGGTATTTATCCTCCCACAGCCCATGTAGCCTCTTGGGTCGAAATATGTCACGCCCAAGATGCGCACCTATCCATTTAAGGCACGAGGGCCTCGCAAGGGATAGATGTGCATCTTGCCATTAGCAAGAATAGTATCATCAAAACATACAATACTGAAGGAGAAGAGTATACAAGTTGGCTTACACTCGCCACATGCTAACTTACAATGTCACCCAAATCATAACATCAAGTTGAACACAGGGTCCGACTATGGACGAAATCAAATGATAAAAGAAGTTGCAAATGATACTATCAAGCTATCCCAAAGATCACGACCAGGTCCTCTACTCATCCGGATACGTCACGTACATCCTGCCTCTTTCCTCGTCATACTCCCACTGGAGCTGGGTAAGATCATCCTGCACGAACTCATCTAAACCTGTACCTGGAGTGTTGCAGTAAACTGTGAGCCACAAAGGACTCAACTATCATGTGCCCGGGTACCAAGACTATTTAAGCTTTAGGATGGAAGGGGTGATTTTAGATTGCAGCAGCACTAAGCATATATGATGGCTATCTTACGCAACATGAAATAAATATGAGTGGCCTACGAAGAACGATCGAATCTAGTATAATCTTTATGAGATCCTGAACACTTACTTACGTCAATCATAACCCCACTGTGTTCTCTCTTGGATCCTGTTCACGAGCAGAGACGATCACGGTTACTCACACAGTTGGTGTATTTTAAGTAGAGTTTACTTCAAGTTTTCTATAACCGGGTGTTAAACAAATATCCAAGTTGCCACATAACCGCGGGCATGACTTTCTGAAAGATTTGACCCTGCAGGGGTGCTCCAACTAATCCATTACAAAATTAACCACACTCCGTGGGAATGCCTCAACCGGGGATCTCACGATCATCATAGGTAATTCCAAAGGAATTCCAACACCTCGAGTATCCCGAAGAAAGTCAGACTCCACACGCAAGACACTCGATAAAGGTAAAACGAATCCAACAAGACCTCCCGACGTGTCGACGAACCCGATAAGAGCCGCGTATCTCATTCTCAGGACACGGCGGATGAGCGATGGTTACCACGCCAATCACCGAGTTGCCCCGGGCGGCGTTAATAAGCTGCTCTGGGTTGGACCAATACTCATGCGGAGCACTGGCCCGGGGGTTGATTAAATTATCCACGGGTTTGCGAGACCCTATGCAGTTTCATTAACTTGTTAAGCAAATGTAGTATCAATATTGGGTCTTGCCAAGCAAGTTTTAATCTCAACCTAATGAACAAGGGGGTCCCCATAACAACCCCGAGCATGTTAGGAGCGCAAAGTATGGAAAACATAACACCGGTAACAAGGAACTAATGGCGGTAATAGCGGAACAAATCACTTAACAAAAGGCGAAGCCTTCCACCAATACCAGATATATATGTGCATTAAATTAAATAAGAGAATTTATGGTGATAACCAATCCATGTTATCACATGGTACAACCTGCACCTGCAACTAAGAATGTTATAAGAGGGGCCGAGCAGCGGTAACTTAGCCAATCAAAGGTTTGCTAGGATGTGGAGGTTAGAGGCTGTCATGGCAACATGGGGGCTGATATAAAGTGGTAGGTAGCGCAATTGTAACGATAAGAGCGAGAAACTAGCAAGCAAAGATAGTATTGGGATCCGGGTACGATCATCTTGCCTGTTGGTTCTTCAGTGAAACAAGTAGCGGGGTCCTCGTAGTGGTACTCTCCTGGGTCCTCGTACTCGGTATCAACACTCGCGTCTACCCAAAAGAGACAGAAACAATAAACATCCAACCAAGGTGCAATGCACAATCAAAATGATGCATGACCATTTATGAAGAGTTCTAACATGGCAATCCAAAACTAGTCATGTGTCACGTGCAAAGTTGTTATTAATGAATCTGGAAAGAACCTCATGTTAAGTTATTTATACATGCATGAACATGGCAAATATGGATGCAACATGCAAAATCGATAGAAATGCATATAAAGATCGCAAGAAACGGAGTTACGGTTCTCACGATACGCTCATGACAAGGTACGAAGGCAAAACACAAGACCACCAATACCTGGGATAAATCTTGGCATTCCAAGGTAGCCAATGGATAGGTGATGGAAAATCAATCACAATAGACTCAAGAATCAATCAAATCCATGGAGTATAGCTCCCACAAGTCACAAAACAAAATAACACCCAATCTGCCACAAAATAACAACATAGCAACTTCTACAGCTCACACCTGGAGCTACAGGAAGCCTACAGCCACAACCAAGACATGGACAGAATGTACTCAACACACACAACAATTCATCCAATTACACCACCAGCAAAGGAACCACACATAAATAATCAAGAAACAACCAAGATGGTATGATGAAACAGTTTTCTGGGACTTAGTGAAAATTCCAGTTTTCTAGAATCTGGGTTAATAAAGTAGCAAGTTGGCAGCACTGGTTAAATATGCTAGAGAGCTCCTATTGGCATGAAAATTAACAGGATGGTAGATGACAATATCTAATACAAATAACTAACACTGAGCATGGTCAAATATACAACACATTACAAGATACCATCCTCTCAACATGGCAAAACATAACAGCAGACTCCAGACTTTAGCCATTTTTCAAGCAGGTTGGCAGAAGCAGAAAGTAGCTTACTAAACAGCATGGTTCCCACTTATCTAGGGACTTAACATAAATAACAAAAATACTGGGACATTCCAACAACTTTAACTAACAAACTCATGCTGGCAAGAACTTAAAAGCATGCATAGATTAATTCATATTAAAAAGACAAGGACATCACAGCATAAAAAATGAAGTTTTGTCAAGTTGCCCCAAAGTCAAATCTGATTTCACAGGTGCATACCTGGGTTGATTTTACCCCAAATGCATTACTCATACCCATATGCTTGCATGGAACAAGTAGGAGAAAACCTAGGTTGAAATAGACCTCCCTAGGGCATGGGTGACTTATGTCACTTATGAAACTAGATGAAAATGCCTTAAAATGAGATGTGCTCCATAGATTCATGTTGCAAGTGGTTAATTATCGTATTATGGACATGATAACATGGCATAGCATCAATAGGCAAGGGGAAAACTAGCTAGAGATAAACTAAACACATATGCTCATAAAGAGACCTACACATGGAACTACTCATGCATACACATACATCCCACATGCATAGATATATATATAAGGCACACACCACCTACACCTATGCAAACATCACTAACATATGTGTATGTGCAGAGCACATACACACACACCACAACACAAGTCACACATGTGTATATGCCTTGGCATATGCACACACCACCACCTATGTGCATGCTTAGCATGCCCACACACTACACTACACCACACACACACTCCCACAAGTGTGTGTATGAATAACATACACACACACAAGCACTTACAAACCACCACACTCACACAAGGGTGTGTATGTAAAACATACACACACACCTGCACTACACACCACTACACCACCATACACAAGCAAGATATGCTTGTGTGTATGCAAAACATACACACACACACTCACACAAGTCTGTGGAAATCTCTCAGACTCCACTTAGCACACACACTCACTAGGACACACACACACAAAACATGCACACATGTGCATATACACCATCAGGTGCATACACACACAATCATATACATGTGCCATTGCACTACCATACAAATTCAAGCAAGAGAAAAAGAAAAACAAAAGGAAGAAAAAAGAAACCACAAAAAAGGGAGGGTTCAGGGGTCGAACCCCTGACCTCCTAGTCACCTCCCGCACGCGCTACCACTGCGCTACACACACGGCTGCTAACATAGGAGAGGTACCAGCATTCTAATACACACACGCACGCTATCTAACTGACGAAACTGAAGAAAAGCAGAGCAACGGCGACCGGGGATCTCCGGCGAGCACACGGTGGCTACAGGGCAACTTTGGCGAAGGCAAGGTGCGGCGGCGACTACGGGGAGCATGGGGGATCCATTCCCCGGTTCGTCTCTCGACGAGGGGGAAGGAGACGAGCGGTGGGTGCTCGATTTGCACTCGGCGGCGACAGCTTATGGCGACGAGCTTCTACGAGCTATGGCAAGGAGAGGGGGGACAACGACGACCGGCTGCTCACCGAGGGCTCGAACGACGCAAGACGAGCTCGACGGAGGGGAAGAAGGGGAAGAAGACGCTCGGAGACGCGGCGGCGACGGAGAGGAGAAGACCGGATCCATTGCGGCGGCGAGGAGGAAGAAGAGGGCCTCGTGGGACCTCCTAGCGCCGGGAATGGGACGGCGGGACCAGCCCCAAGCTCCACGCCATCACCTCCAAGGGCGCCGCCCACCGGAGATGCAGCGACGACGAACCTGAACTCTCTGAACCTCACAGGTGCTTACCTGGTAGGGGAGAAGCAGAGAGGAGGGAGAGAGATGGAGAGGAAGAAAGAGGGCTGCGGCGGTGGAGGGAGAGAGAGGAACCCTAGGCGAGGAGGGGGCACGCACGCCGAGGGGCTTTATAGCCTCAGGCTGACGGCGACGGTCGACGGAAAAGGCGACGGCGGAGCTCTGCCTCTCTCACTGAACTGACGGAGGGGGAAAACGGGAGCAGGTAGACGTCCTGTTCACCTGGGCTGGCCAGAGGCGCTCGCCTGGGCCAGGGAACGCCCAGTGCCCTGCACAGCTCCCTCGCTCTAAAATAAAAGGGGGGTTTTGAATATTTTTAAACAGCAAGTCCCAAGAAAAACCACATAGAACCAAAAGGTTTTTTTTAAATAAATATACTTTGCAGACGAAATAATGTGCTCTATTTGATAAAAACAACAGGTTGAATTATTGCACAAATTATTTTAATAATTAATAAAAGGGCAGTCCCTGTTTAAATGGAATTCAAAACCCAAACAACTCCAAATGATAAAAACACCAAGCTCAAAATTCATAAGATTAGTGGGGCCACCTTTTGGACATTTTTAAATAATTAAAATAGCAAGTTAATTCTGCTCATATTATTAAAAGGAAGAGAGGGGAAGAGATGGTAGTTTTGAAAGATAGAAGAGAGGGGGAGGAAGAGGGTTGCACACATGGATCCACCCACATACAAGCACCCACACACACCAGACACTCATGACCAACACATCATACAAGGCACAAGGAGGCAAGCAAGCATGCAAGATGGATGCTATGATGAATGGAATGATGCATGAATGCCAAAACACATGATGACAAGGTGCAACACATACATTACTCTCATGACACAAGGTTCATACATGGGGTTACATGTCAATTAAGGTAGGGACATCACTTGGGATGTCACAACTCTCCCACACTACAAGAGGATCTCGACCCGAGATCTAGGAACGAAAGAAGTCTGGAAATTCGGAACGGAGAAGGTCCTCGCGTTCCCAAGTAGCTTCTTTGTCGGAATGATGAGACCACTTCACCTTGAGGAACTTGATAGACTTGTTGCGAGTCTTACGCTTAGTTTCTTCAAGAATAGCAACTGGGTGCTCACAATAAGAAAGATCTTCTTGAAGATCGATGTCTTGGAGGTCAATGGTCCGCTCAGGAGTCTTGAAACATTTCCGGAGCTAAGAAACATGGAAGACATCGTGCACATTTGCAAAATTTGGAGGAAGCTCTAGTTGATATGCAAGACCACCTCTCTTGCTAACAACTTTGAAAGGACCAACAAAACGAGGAGCTAGCTTCCCTTTTATTCCAAACCGCTGAGTGCCCTTCATGGGAGAGACTCTGAGATAGACTAGATCACCCAGTTGGGAAGAAACATCCCGATGTTTGTTATCGTAATAACTCTTCTGTCGGGACTGAGCTGCTTTGAGGTTCTCACGAATGACATGGCACATTTCTTCTGCTTTAGTGATCATGTCATTGCCCAATATCTGAAACTCACCGGTTTCAGACAAGTTAAGCGGGGTACGACACTTTTTGCCTTAGAGAATCTCGAAAGGGGCCTTGCCTGGGCTTGCTTGAAAGCTATTGTTGTATGAGAATTCAGCATATGGAAGGCAGTCTTCCCACTTCATGCCGAACGAAATCACACAGACTCTGAGCATATCTTCAAGGATCTGATTGACTCCCTCAACTTGACCACTTGTCTGTGGATGGAACGCCGTGCTGAAACGGATCTTGGTACCCATAGAAGTCTGGAAGGACTCCCAAAACTTGGAAATAAAGAGACTTCCACGGTCAGAAGAGATGAGTTGAGGAATACCATGCAAAGACACTATCCTTGACGTATACAACTCTGCAAGCTGAGCTGCCGAGATAGATTCTTTGACTGGCAGGAAATGAGCAACTTTTGACAGCTTGCCGATAACCACAAAGATGGCATCGTTGCCTCTCTTGGACTTGGGAAACCCCGTTACGAAATCCATCTCCACATGATCGAATTTCCACTCTGGGATAGGAAAAGGCTGCAGAAGACCTGCTGGACGTTGATGTTCCGCCTTCACTCTGCGTCAAACATCACACTCGTTCATGAACTGAGCAATTTCACGTTTCATGCGAGTCCACCAGAAGGTTTGCTTGAGATCCTAATACACCTTTGAACTGCCTGGATGAATGGATAGCAGAGAATTATGTGCTTCATCCATGATAACCTTTCTGAGATCACCTTTTGGAACCACAAGACGGTCCTCAAAGAACAAGGTATCTTTGTCATCAATACAAAAGCACTTATACTTCAGAATGCTCTTGGCCACACCCTACTTCACTTTCTTCACCATAGCGTCAAGAAGCTGCACTTGGCGAACCCGATCTTCCAGAGTCGGAGAGACTTGAAGATTGGCAAGAATCCTTGTTGAATCATCTGAAGGTTGAGCTTGCGGAAGGCTTCACAAAGCTTAGGTTGAAGTGGCTTCAGAATGAGACTATTGCAGTACGCCTTACGGCTGAGCGCGTCTGCAATAACATTTTCTTTCCCCGGAGTATACTCAATGCTTGGATTGAAGTCTTCAAGCATTTCCACCCAAAGAGATTGCCGAAGATTGAGATTGGGTTGAGTGAAAATGTACTTCAAGCTCTTGTGATCGGTGTACACCTCAACTGGTCTACACAACAACAAATGCCTCCAAGTCATTAGAGCATGCACAAATGCCACCAACTCAAGATCATGAGTGGGGTAGTTCTTCTCGGCAGGCTTCAACTAACGCGAGGTATAAGCAACAATCTTCTTGTCTTGCATGAGAACACCACCAAGACCTTGGAGAGAAGCATCACAGAAAACTTGGAAAGGCTTGGACTGCTCAGGAGGAACAAGAACTGGAGCTGAAGTCAGTCTCTGCTTGAGTGTATTGAACGCCACATCACACTTAGGAGACCAAACATACTTGACGCTCTTCTGGAGGAGATTGGACAGATGCTTAGCAATTTGAGAGAAGTTCTCCACGAATCTTCTACAATAACTAGCAAGCCCGAGGAAGCTCCGAAGGTGCTTCACATTCTGAGGAGGTTCCCACTTCAAGATTTCCTCAACTTTCTCAGGGTGCACTTTAATTCCCTCGGCAGAGATGACATGCCCGAGGTACACCACTTCATGGATCCAAAACTCACACTTAGAAAACTTGTCATAGAACCGATGTTCCCTTAACTTGTCAAGCACAAGGCGAAGATGCTCTGCATGATCTTCTTCTGTCTCCAAGAACACAAGGATATCATCTAAATAGACCAAGACGAACTCATTCTTGAAAGGAGAGAAAATTAAATTCATCATTCTTGAGAAGGTTGGAGGAGCATTAGCAAGACTAAAAGACATGACGGTGTAATCATAAGAGCCAAAACTCGTCCTGAAAGCGGTCTTGGGAATGTCCTCTTCGCGAATGCGAATCTGATGATAACCCATGCGAAGATCCAACTTGGAGAAAACCTTGGCACCTTTCAGTTGTGCAAACAACTCATTGATGTTAGGGACTGGATACTTGTTTCTGATTGTTTTCTTGTTCAATGGCCGGTAGTCCACACAAAGACGATATGTGCCATCTTTCTTCTTGACAAACAAAACACCACAACCCCATGGAGAAGAACTTGGTCTGATCAGACCCAGACGTTCTTGCTCATCTAGCTGCTTCTTCAACTCTTTCAGCTCCTCGGGGCCAAGTTTATACGGGCGCTTGCAGACCGGTTCAGTTCCAGGCTCGAGATCAATCACGAACTCGACTGGCCGGTGCGGAGGCATTCCTGGCAATTCTTCTGGAAAGACATCTTCATACTCACAAACCACCGGAATTTGAGAAATCGCCGAGATTTCACCCTTCTCATTAAGAGCAAAGAGACGGATCGTGTCATCGCAAGCCACGAAAATAATCACGTCTTCTGAAGGATGAGTCAGCTTGACTTCTTTTGCTTTGCAATCAATATGAGCCTTATTCATAGCAAAGAAGTCCATGCCCAAAATGAGATCAATATCAGAATTCCTGAGAACAATTGGAGAAGCCAAAAAAGTATAATTCCCCATCTTGATGGAAGCATCTGGAACGATCATATGCGAACTCATGCGCATCCCCGGAGAAACCACACGAAACGAACTAGCTAAATGCTCCACAGAAAACTCATGCATAGCGACAAAAGGCTTGGATATGAATGAATGCGATGCACCAGAATCAAATAAGACTTTTGCAGGAAAATCATTAACTAAGATATTACCCATAATCACATCATTGGACTGCTCTGCTTCAGCTGCATTCACCATATTCACTCTGACTGACTTGGGATTATGCTTCACCATCGCATTGCCTGGAGGCTTGACAGGAGGAGGAGGCCGAAGACGCCGCTGGTTGCACTTGTTTGCATAGTGGCCCTTCTGACCACACTTGTGACAAGTCACCTAAGAAAGCGAATGAGCATTGCCTGGAGGAGGAACAAGAACAGCCTTCGACGCCTGGTTCTTCTGCTGGAAACCTGGGTTGGGTGGGTGGGAAGAACCACAACCACTGAACTGCTTCTGCTGCTGAGGAGGACGAAACGGAAGAGGATTTGGCGCCCAATACTTCTGCTGCTTTGGGACCATCTGAGAGCCGGAATAAGAAGAATATGAATCCCTTGAACGCTTCTTAGTGTTCTCCAACTTGAGCTGAGTTGCTTCAATCTTCAAAGCCATGTTATAGAACTGATCAAACTCACGAGGCTCTTGAAGAACTAGTCCTGGCATAAACTCATCCTTGAGACCACCTCTAAACTGATAGATCATAGCTTTATCATCTGGAACATCTTGCTTGGCATAACGAGCTAGATTTTGGAACTCGAGTTGTACTGGTAGACTGACTTACTTCCCTGCTTCAGTTACCTGAACTTCTCACGCATCTCCTCGACAAAGCTTGTCGGAATGTAATGAGCCCTGAAGTCATGACGGAAATCGTCCCAACTAACAACACGATCGCCCCTGGAATCCTTGTACTGTTGCCACCAATCAGTTGCTTGACCCTTTAGCTAGAACGATGCAAACCTGACAAAGTCCTCTGGCCTGACATTGCTGCACTCAAAATGCTTACTCATATCACGAAGCCAATCATCAGCATCTAGAGGCTGCTCACAACAGGTGAAAGTCTTGGGCTGGTTGGCAAAGAACTGATTGAGAGTCGCAAACAGCAGTTGATTCTGAAAATTGCCTTGAAAACCTTGCTGACCCTACTCCCTTTCTTGCAACAACCTAAGCAACATCTGGGTGTTTTCATTGGTCGCGGCCATCACAGCTTGCCAAGCTTCTGGAGGAGGAGGCAGAGGAGGCGGTGGCAGGGGTGGCGGTGGAACATTAGTCTGCTCCTCACCACGACCCGGATTGCTGCGAGTTGGTGGAGCCATCCTGAAGATGGACAAAACGCATCAGCACCTCATTGATAAGATAAACATAAGCTGAATCAAATGCTTGAAAGAAATTGAACAACTAACAACATAGCCTTCCTATTGAAAAATTAGTAAGAATGCTTCTTCGGTTATGATAACATCATCAGAAATTAGAAGCCACATGCAATAACATAAAAGTATTGAGCTACGTGCTCGGAACAAATGTACATGCCCATATATATCTGAAGAAGATGATCCCAGATGACTACAAGATTTCCCACCTATGAACTTCTGGAAACTTTCTTGTTTATGCGATTCGGGTTGCGAAATCAGGAACCTGCCCTAGGCAATCAGCTGCGACTGCATCCGCAACCTTCCACACCATAATTCAAGAACATCCGCAAACTCGTCTAACCTCAAATCCTCGAACTCACAACGATACTAAACCATGGTGGTACCCCAGACGCATCCCCAGTACTGGGTGACTCCGACCTTATCTCACCATGATAAGTATTGAAGTAATTCCGAACATTCTCCATCCTGAGATATCAAGGAAGCTGAATGATAATGATGTGCCAACATTCCCTGGAGCTCGACTCCCCGGAAGAAATCAAGTCAGACAGGAGGCACCAAGATAGAACCCTGTCACATCGGCATCATATAGAATCCAAAATACCCGCGTGATCCTAAAAAAATTTGAGCGAGAAGAGGAGTAGAACCAAAATTCCTAAGTCGGAAACCTCACCAGAGCATACAAGAGGAGTAAAAAGAATCCTACTCTCCGATATAACTAGACTCAAAATAGTTTTACTAGACACTACTCGGCCAAGTTCGAACAAGCAAAGGCTCCTATGGTCGTATGGCTCTCAATATCAACTTGTCACGCCCAAGATGCGCGCCTATACATTTAAGGCACGAGGGCCTCGCAAGGGATAGATGCGCATCTTGCCGTTAGCAAGAATAGTATCATCACAACATACAATACTGAATAAGAAGAGTATACAAGTTGGCTTACACTCGCCACATGCTAACTTACAATGTCACCCAAATCATAACATCAAGTTGAACACAGGGTCCGACTACGGACGAAATCAAACGATAAAAGAAGTTGCAAATGATACTATCAAGCTATCCCAAAGATCACGACCACGTCCTCTACTCATCCGGATACGTCACGTACATCCTGCCTCTTTCCTCGTCATACTCCCACTGGAGCTGGGTAAGATCATCCTGTAGCGGTAACTTAGCCAATCAAAGGTTTGCTAGGATGTGGAGGTTAGAGGCTGTCATGGAAACATGGGGGCTGATATCAAGTGGTAGGTAGCGCAATTGTAACAATAAGAGCGAGAAACTAGCAAGCAAAGATAGTATTGGGATCCGGGTACGATCATCTTGCATGTTGGTTCTTCAGTGAAACAAGTAGCGGGGTCCTCGTAGTGGTACTCTCCTAGGTCCTCGTACTCAGTATCAACACTCGTGTCTACCCAAGAGAGAAAGAAACAATAAACATCCAACCAAGGTTCAATGCACAATCAAAATGATGCATGCCATTTATGAAGAGTTCTAACAAGGCAATCCAAAACTAGTCATGTTTCACGTGCAAAGTTGTTGTTAATGAATCTGGACAGAACCTCATGTTAAGTTATTTAGAAATGCATGAACATGGAAAATATGGATGCATCATGGAAAATCAATAGAAATGCATATGAAGATCGCAAGAAACGGAGTTACGGTTCTCACGATACGTTCACGACAAGGTACGGAGGCAAAACACAAGACCACCAATACCTGGGATAAATCTTGGCATTACAAGGTAGCCACTGGATAGTTGATGGAAAATCAATCACAATAGACTCAAGAATTAATCAAATCCATGGAGTATAGCTCCCACAAGTCACAAAACAAAATAGCACCCAATCTACCACAAAACAGCAACATAGCAACTTCTACAGCTCACAGCTGGAGCTACAGGAAGCCTACAGCCACAACCAAGACATGGACAGAATCCACTCAACACACACAACAATTCATCCAATTACACCACCAGCAAAGTAACCACACATAAATAAGCAAGAAGCAACCAAGATGGCATGATGAAACAGTTTTCTGGGACTTGGTGAAAATTCCAGATTTCTGGAATCTGGGTTAACAAACTAGCAAGTTGGCAGCACTGGTTAAATATGCTACAGAGCTCCTATTGGCATGAACATTAACAGGATGGTAGATGATAATATCTAATACAAATAACTAACACTGATCATGGTCAAATATACAACACATTACAAGATACCATCCTCTCAACATAGCAAAACAATAACAGCAGACTCTCCAGACTTAGCCATTTTTCAAGCAGGTTGGCAGGAACAGAAAGTAGCTTACTAAACAGAATGGTTCCCACTTATCTAGGGACTTAACATAAATAACAAAAATACTGGGACATTCCCAACAACTTTAACTAACAAACTCATGTTGGCAAGAACATAAAATCATGCATAGATTAATTCATATTAAAAAGACAAAAGGGCATCACAGCATAAAAATGCAGTTTTGTCAAGTTGCCCCAAAGTCAAATCTGATTTCACAGGTGCATACCTGGGTTGATTATACCCCAAATGCATTACTCATACCCATATGCTTGCATGGAACAAGTAGGAGAAAACCTAGGTTGAAAATAGACCTCCCTAGGGCATGGGTGACTTATGTCACTTATGAAACTAGATGAAAATGCCTTAAAATGACAAGTGCTCCATAGATACATGTTGGAAGTGGTTAATTATAGTATTATGGACATGATAACATGGCATAGCATCAATAGGCAAGGGGAAAACTAGCTAGAGATAAACTAAACACATATGCTCATAAAGAGACCTACACATGGAACTACTCATGCATACACATACATCCCACATGCATAGATATATATAAGGCACACACCACCTACACCTATGCAAACATCACTAACATATGTGTATGTGCAAAGCACATACACACACACCACAACACAAGTCATACATGTGTATATGCCTTGGCATATGCACACACCACCACCTATGTGCATGCTTAGCATGCCCACACACTACACTACATCACACACACACTCCCACAAGTGTGTGTATGAATAACATACACACACACACAAGCACTTACAAACCACCACACTCACACAAGGGTGTGTATGTAAAACATACATACACACACATGCACTACACACCACTACACCACCATACACATGCAAGATATGCTTGTGTGTATGCAAAACATACACACACACTCACACAAGTCTGTGCAAAGCTCTCACACTCCACTTAGCACACACACTCACTAGGACACACACACACACAAAACATGCACACATGTGCATATACACCATCAGGTGCATACACACACAATCATATACATGTGCCATTGCACTACCATACAAATTCAAGCAAGAGAAAAAGAAAAAGAAAAGGAAGAAAAAAGAAACCACAAAAAAAGGGAGGGTTCAGGGGTCGAACCCCTGACCTCCTAGTCACCTCCCGCACGCGCTACCACTGTGCTACACACACGGCTGCTAATAGAGGAGAGGTACCAACGTTCTAATACACACACACGCTATCTAACTGACGAAACTGAAGAAAGGCAGAGCAACAGCGACCGTGGATCTCCGGCGAGCACACGGTGGCTACAGGGCAACTTTGGCGAAGGCAAGGTGCGGCGGCGACTGCGGGGAGCATGGGGGATCCATTCCCCGGTTCGTCTCGCGATGAGGGGGACGGAGACGAGCGGCGGGTGCTCGATTTGCACTCGACGGCGACAGCTTACGTCGACGAGCTTCTACGAGCTACGGCGAGGAGAGGGGGGACAACGGCGACCGGCTGATCACCGAGGGCTCGAACGATGCAAGATGAGCTCGACGGAGGGGAAGAAGGGGAAGAAGACGCTCGGGGACGCGGCGGAGACGAAGACGATAAGACCGGTTCCACTGCAGCGGCGAGAAGGAAGAAGAGGGCCTCCTACGACCTCCTAGCGCCGGGAATGGAACGGCAGGACCAGCCCCAAGCTCCACGCCATCACCTCCAAGGGCGCCACCCACCGGAGACGCAGCGACGACGGCCGGCGACGACAAACCTGAACTCTCTGAACCTCACAGGAGCTTACCTGGCAGGGGAGAAGCAGAGAGGAGGGAGATAGATGGAGGGGAAGAAAGAGGGTTGTGGCGGCGGAGGGAGAGAGACAAACCCTAGGCGAGGAGGGGGCACGCATGTCGAGGGGCTTTATAGCCTCACGATGACGGCAACGGTCGACGGAAAAGGCGACGGTAGAGCTCTTCCTCTCTCACTGAACTGACGGAGGGGGAAAACGGGAGTACGTAGACGTCCTGTTCACCAGGGCTGGCCAGAGGCGCTCGCCTGGGCCAGGGAAGGCCCAGTGCCCTGCACAGCTCCCTCGCTCTAAAATAAAAGGGGGGTTTTGAATATTTTTAAACAGCAAGTCTCAAGAAAAACCACAGAGAACCAGCAGGTTTTTTTTAAATAAATATACTTTGCAGAGGAAATAATGTGCTCTATTTGATAAAAATAACAGGTTGAATTATTGCACAAGTTATTTTAATAATTAATAAAAGGAAAGCCCCTGCTTAAATGGAATTCAAAACCCAAACAACTCCAAATGACAAAAACACCAAGCTCAAAATTCATAAGATTAGTGGGGCCACCTTTTGGACATTTTTAAATAATTAAAACAGCAAGTTAATTCTGCTCATATTATTAGAAGGAAGAGAGGGGAAGAGAGGGTAGTTTTGAAAGATAGAAGAGAGGGGCAGGAAGAGGGTTGCACACATGGATCCACCCACATACAAGCACCCACACACATCAGACACTCATGACCAACACATCATACAAGGCACAAGGAGGCAAGCAAGCATGCAAGATGGATGCTATGATGAATGGAATGGTGCATGAATGCCACAACACATGATGACAAGGTGCAACACATACATTACTCTCATGACACAAGGTTCATACATGGGGTTACATGACAATTAAGGTAGGTACATCGCTTGGGATGTCACAAAATACCCCTCCCGATGGTCCCCCGGTACCCTCCCGGCACTCCCAGTACACTACCGATGAGCCCGAAACTTTTCCGATGACCAAAATTGGACTTCCTATATATCAATCTTTACCTATGGACCATTCCGGATCTCCTCATGACCTCCGGGATCTCATCTGGGACTCCGAACAACCTTTGGTCACCACCATACATAACTCTATACTACCGAAACGTCACCGAACCTTAAGTGTGCAGACCCTGCGGGTTCGAGAACTATGTAGACATGACCGAGACACCTCTACGGTCAATAACCAATAGCGGGACCTGGATGCCCATATTGGTTCCTACATATTCTACGAAGATCTTTATCGATTGAACCTCTATGTCAAGGATTCAGTTAATCCCGCTATTCCCTTTGTTCTTCGGTATGTTACTTGCCCGAGATTCTATCGTCGGTATCTCTATACCTAGTTCAATCTCATTACCGGCAAGTCTCTTTACTCGTTCTGTAATACAAGATCCCGTGGATAACACTTAGTCACATTGCTTGCAAGGCTTATTGTGATGTTGTATTACCGAGTGGGCCCTAAGATACCTCTCCGTCACACGGAGTAACAAATCCCAGTCTTGATCCATGCCAACCCAATAGATACCCTGGGAGATACCTGTAGAGCACCTTTATAGTCACCCAGTTATGTTGCGACGTTTGATACACACAAGGCACTCCTCCGGTGTCAGTGATTTGCATGATCTCATGGTCATAGGAACATATACTTGACATGCAGAAAACTGTAGCAATAAACTAACACGATCATATGCTACATTTATAGTTTGGATCTTGTCCATCACATCATTCTCCTAATGATGTGATCTCGTTATCAAATGACATCTCATGTCCATGGCTAGGAAACCTTAACCATCTTTGATCAGCGAGCTAGTCTATTAGAGGCATACTAGGGACATAGTGTTGTCTATGCATCCACACATGTATCTGAGTTTCCGATCAATACAATTCTAGCATGGATAATAAAAAATTATCAAAAACAAGGAAATATGATAATAACTAATTTATTATTGCCTCTAGGGCGTATTTCCAACACTTATAACCAGTGATGGCAACTGAAACATGATCAATGATGGAAACTACAGTTGCCACATGATGGCAAGGGCTGTGAAACATGATGGCAAATGTAGTTACCACAACATGGCAAATGTAGGTACCACATCATGGCAACTGACTTTGCCATAGCTTGGCAACTGTTAGACCATCACCACATGGCAATTCATTTTGAATACACAAGTTATTTTTGTCCCTTGACCATTCATGGAAGTTGTTGTTGCCTTGGGATGAAAAATGCATTCATTAACCATTTACTTTCTCCATTTTTGCCGTCGTTCGCCTTATGTCCGAGTAATCGCACTTTTGCATCGCCGGGCAAGCCGCCGCAGCTCCGCGTCGTCGCCTCCACGCGTTGGCCCGCCAGTTCCGCTGCGCCTGGAACACACCGATGAGTTTGCCAGGTGCATCGCCCGCCTGCCCAAGCCACCACCTACTGAACCGCTTGAGCAAGTCTTGTGTCTATTCTACTCGTATATGTTAGTGGTGGACTAGTGGTTGAGCGACACCCGGTGAGGAGTTGCGCCGTTTTGTAAGCTCATTGGGATTGCAGTTACAACTATTCTGACGGGCCTAGGTAGCTTCCCCAGCGACGACCCGCTATCTCCGCGCGTGCTTGGGATACGTGGTCCAAGATGGCCCCCAGCTGAGATTGGCAAGAGCAACCAGCCATAGTTCGAAGACACTGCTATCATGGACACTTTCGTCTTCATTACAGTTTAGTCTGACTTTGTTTCTTCCACAATCGGCTCTATCACCGATTTTGAGTCTGATCGATTTCCATGGACGGCTTGGGTTTGCGTTGTTTTCAAGATTATAGCTGCTATTGCCGGATTAATCCGTTAGTAAGACTTTCGATAAGTACCCAACCACCACAACTCAATGGCAAATCAACTTATGGTGGAGAGATCATACACCAGTCAAAGCTATAGCTATTGTACTGTACATGGAGGTAAGGGCATCACCGTGTGCGGTGCTACTATAGATTATGGCAAAGCTTCCAGTACTATGGTGCGTACCCCAAGGTATGATCGTAGAAAAAGGGTACTGATCCTACAACGAGGCCTTGTGGTCTTTGGGCCTGACACTATGCAATATTGGGGAGTTCCGCCAAGTTCTGGTCCACATACACAAGGTCTGAGGAGAATTTTCACATTGCATGGGAAAAGAAGGATTTTAGTTATACTACTCCATGAGATGCATCATGATCACGTACAACCTCAAAACATATCAAGACATATCGGCAAGTCAAGCCAAAAGTGTTGGTACTAACATGAAAATCAAGGCTATATTTTGTGCCTGACTATGTCCAACATTGTCATGCACCAGCGTACGACCGCGTTCATCCGATAAAAACCCCAGGTGATATTCATCCAATCTATTTTTTTCAGTACATATTATTTGTCCGGGGACAATTACTTTGCCATGTTTTTATGCAGGACAGTTATTCAACTGGCATTATGCTGTGGAGATGGAGCGCACACCAGCATCTTTCTGTACAGGTATTCGCCTGCGGCGCGTCACACAACGGATGCACATGAACCGCTATCCTCACAGTCCAGACTACATCAACACATCGGGGAAGAGCTTGCTTGTTCATCCGTCCAACGGATGTGCGTGAGCCGCCCAATGGACGCGGCAAGACGCCGTACCTGCGGTATGGTTTTCACCAATAAAACGCCATGGCCGACTCGCCATCCGCGCTGGCTTACAACGCCATGGCCGTCTCTCACGGCCGCACCGGCTGACACCGCCACGACCGTCTCTCACGATCACGCCACCTTACAACACTGTGGGTGACTCGCCAACCGCCCGACTCACAACGTCGTGACTGTCTCTCGCGACCGCACTGGCTTATAATGCCGCAGCCGTCTCTCACAGACGAACCAGCTTACAACGCCGTGGTTGACTTCTACGTCTACATCAACATATTGGTGCAGTGCTCGCATGTACGAGCCGCCCAACGGACGCGTGCAAGATGCTGCCCATAGTCTGATGTACATCATAATATCGGTGCAGTGTTCGTCTATACGAGCCGCCTAAACGGACAGGCGCACAAGTCGCCGCCACTGCAGTTTGGCTAACTTCAACAACCAACCAGGACGAACCGTTGACCGGATTATTGAAACAATTCATACGGGATCGTCTATAACCCGCCATGGTCAAACTCAACCTTCAGTGGAGACTCTCAAGACGCCTCTTCGAGTCAACTTAAGACTCGGGGGGCTACAGATATGGCTCCACACATTTGGTCATTTTTCAACGATAACCCTGGGTCATTGCAAGCAAGTTAACCAAATCCCAGGGGCTACCACATTATTGGCGGAAGATTAAAAGTTGCCCAAAAGGATGAGCTGCCATGATGCACCGTTCAAACATTGGTGCCCTGAGTTATTGGATCATCATAAAGTCACTTGGAGTTTCTATCGTTTCTTCAATATGGCGGCTTACAAGATGGCGGCTTACAAGATGGTGCACTAGTTGATATCATCGACAAGGTCGTTTGGGGCTTTCAACCCACCGGGTTAAGCTTCAACCCTCTCGATCAGGCTCTTCAGCCACCGTAAGGCGGGTTATATACCCAAAAGTTGACTCCGTCAACAAAGGTCACTTGAGGGTTTCTAACCCGCCAGGGTTCAGCTTACACACCCTTTTGATCGGCTCTTCAGCCACTGTAAGGTGGGTTGTATACCCAAAGGTTGACTCCGTCAACAAGGTCATTTGGGGGCTTCCAACCCACCGGGTTTAGCTTACACACCCTCTTGATCGGCTCTTCAGCCACCGCAAGTTTGAGTTAAACCTGCCTGTATGCTGCTATTGCTCCACTATGTTACCCGCCGAACTCTTGCCAGTTAATCTCGATTAGAGACCCTGAGTTGTTCAAACATATTTGGTAGTCACTCTCACTAGAGACCCTATACTAGTCAAGGTTAAACCGACGGCTCTTGTCATGTGAGGCCGGCTTACGGAAAGCGAGGACAAACTCACCCATCTGTTGCCGACTCTCTGCTATGTGGCCCGTTCGTACTCTTAAACAGTTACTCTTTTAAAGACCCTGCACTGTTTAAGATTCAAACGACGGATTTGTGTCATGTGAGAGGTAGATTATGGGCCCTAAGGGTACTCATGCCCTACTGCATCTCTTTCTGGTTCGTTGTGCTCTTCAATCTTGCTTGGAAACCGAGTATTGTTATGAGTTCAAGCAGCGAGTCCACCCAGAAGAACCAGTGTCCGTGTCTCTTTGTGGTTCGTTGCGCTCTTCAATCTCGCTTGGAAACCGAGTAGTGTTATGAGTTCAAGCAGCGAGTCCATCCAGAAGAACCAGTGGATGTGTCTCTTTCTAGTTTGTTGCGCTCCTATCAGTTAATCTCGTCTAGAGACCATGAGCTTCCCAAAGGAGTTGACGGCCACTCTTGTTAGAGATCCTACACTGGTATGATTTCAAGCATCAAGTCCACTCAAAAGAACCATCATATGAGTTTTTGAAAATAAAAGGAAGGAAAAGCAAGAACATCATACATTGCATCATACATCATACATTGCATCATATTCACATGTCATGCCGGCTTATCAAGCTGAGTCAGAGCAAGATTATGAAAGAAGGAGCAAGGCTATGAAAGATCTTAACATCTCTGGGTTGTGCTTTTTCAAGCCGCCCTTACAGAAATATAGAACATATTCTGTCTTGTTTATTTTTGCAGGTCTTGTCTATTAGGATGAGTCGTCGTTAGATTGGAAAGTTGATTATTCTTGAAGAGCCGCCCTATCAGATATAATGTCGTGTCATCTAATTAACCGGCTCTCAAATTTCTTCAATTGTGCTCTGTGGTAATCTACAACACTCATGGATTTATCATATATACATTTTCCGGGTTTCACCGCAACCATGAGCGGGAATTTCATGTCAAAGACAAAGGAATTATTCCAGGATATTCATTCCGGGTTATATTACAACCACGTCCAAGGAATCTTTTCAAATCAGATCAATATCAGTTCAAGAGAACTTCTGAGGTGCATTATGATGGGTTATTCTCACATAGTCCCAAGTCGCCGCAGGTGTGCGACCCGGCACTTGGGGGCTACACTATTCAGATCAAAATTGCTAAAGTTTGCAAGTCGCCACAAGTGTGCGGCCTGGTCCTTAGGGGCTGCATTATTCAAGTCCAGTTTATATCAAGTCCCATGTCGCTACAAGCATGCACCATAGCACTTGGGGGCTAATGCAAGGCGGTTTTCAAATCACTACCTGGTCAACAGATCCTATTGTCTCAAGGAGATGAGCCGGCCTTTCTATATTTTTCTAAGTCCCAGCCCAGTAATTCTTACTAACCCGGCACTTGTGGGCTATAGTATTCAGTTGTTCAAACAGATTATGAGGTTCAGATTGAAGACCTGGCGCATCACATTCTGATGAGCCGGCCCTTGGGGCTACACCTGCTGAAGTTTCATAAGGAATAAGACAGTTATAAGTCCCAGGTTGCTGCAGGCAAGACAACTCGGTACTTGGGGGCTACACAGTCCAATATATTATTGTAAAGTACCAAGTCATCATGGATAATCTTGGAGCTTGGGGGCTACAGGTAATATGGACATATCAAAAGCTTTGAGTAGAATTTTCAAGATGTTAATTATGGAGTTCAGTTGTTAGACCCGGCATCACCAACATTCATAACCTAGCGTTATCAAAAGATCATAACCCGCCAGAATTTATATAAGTCGCCCTGCTTCACAACAACGGAAGTCCGGATCTATGTCATGAGGATTTCTTATTTTCAAGATTTTCATTAAGCCAAAGTATTGGAAGCCGACTCAATGGCATATGGATATTCTATTCCTAATATTTTTCAAAGGACACTAACAAGCAAGACGATTTTCAAGACAACTCATTCATATGCAGAAAAAACCCGAATTTCTGAGGAGCTACTTCATAAGTCGGCCAAAGGAGCAAGTCGGCCACTTAGCATATTTACTATTCCTATTTCAAGAGGTTACCATGAATAAATTCAAGCTAACCTGGGGGCTAATGTCGGGGATATACCCCACGGTATGACCCGGCCTGGCGACTCACAGGAGACCTGGTCAAGACTTGGCATTTTATTGGGGACCCAGCAGGCGGGTTGTAGGATGACCAGGCCCAAGACCCAACGTGCAAGCCGGCGCCAGGGGCTCAGAAAGAGAAGGCCCAAAGGAGAGAGGATTCCCTTACAAGAGAAACAAGATCCGGATTAGGATTCAAGAGAGACTAGTCCTAATCCTACTCCTAGTAGGACTCTATTTGCAAACCTACCCTCTCCACTTATATAAGGAGGGGTAGAGCACCCCTAGAGGGACAAATTCACAAGTCCACAAGTTTAGACAAAAACAAGAGATTAGAGATAGAAAGATTATAGGCTCTCGAGATTAGAGCTAGCAAGACAGCACCCTTGTAATCGAGAGATCTCCATCAATACAATACAAGAAGAACGTCGGCTTTTACCTCATCTAGAGAGGCTGAACCTGGGTAAAACTCGCGTCTCTCAATTCCGACCAACCCCTTCAAGCCGCCACATAGTTGCATTTCCGCCCCGAACCTAAGTCCGTTCACCCGGACATCTGCCGTGACAAAACCACGACAACCTCCGAAGCCAACTCCGAAGAAAAGAGGTATTCTATTTCTAAGTCCTAAAGATATGCAAGAGGCAAAGAAATATATGAAAGAAAAGGTATTAAAGCTGAAGATGTTAAGAATCTACCACCTACTAAAGAAATACATGGTCTTGATAACCCGACACACGTAGTACAGGTAAATTCTCTTCGTAGATTTGATGAAAGTGATATTCCTTATAATAAGTCTGCTAGCCAATGCTTGGATGAATTTGATAATTTCGTTGTTAAGCAAGAAAATTTTAATACTTATGTTAGTAGAAATTGAAACATAATTCTTTCATGCTTGATCGCTTAGGTGCTTATATGAGTAGAACTATCGATGATCTTAAACTGATTAGTAAACATGCTTCCTGGGTAACTACTCAAGTAGAACAAGTGCTTAAAGCACAGAATGATTTGCTTAATGAGATGAATAGTAAGAACAATGATCATTCTATTAAACTTGTGACTAGAGGTGGTAGAATGACCCAGGAACCTTTGTATCCTGAGGGCATCCTAAGAGAATTGAGCAAGATTCTAAAAGGGGCAATATTGATGCACCTAGTCGTTCCAATAATAGGAGGAATAAGTATGATGATAGAACTTTGCATACTGCTAGTGAACCTGTTATAGATACACCTGAAAACCCAAATGATATTTCTGTTTCTGATGTTGAGACACAATCTGGTGATGAACCTGAGCCTAGTGATAATATTAATGATGATGTTCATGTTGATGCTCAACCTAGTAATGACAATGATGTGGAGATTGAACCTGCTGTTGATCTTGATAACCCACATCCTAAGAATAAATATATGATAAAATAGATTTTATTGCTAGGAAGCATGGTAAAGAAAGAGAACAATGGGTTCAGAAACCCATGCCTTTCCCTCCTAAACCATCCAAGAAAAAGGATGAAGAGGATTATGAGCACTTTGTTGAAATGCTTAGACCTGTGTTTTTGCGTATGCGCTTGACTGATATTCTGAAAATGTCTCCTTATGCTAAGTATATGAAAGATATTGTGACTAATAAAAGGAAGATACCAGATGCTGAAATTTCCACCATGCTTGCTAATTATACTTTTAAGTGTGGAGTACCAAAGAAATTAGGAGATCGAGAAATACCAACTATACCATGCTCTATTAAGGGGAATTATGTTAAAACTGCTTTATGTGATTTGGGAGTTGGTGTTAGTGTTATGCCTTTCTCTATATATCGTAGACTTGATTTGAATAAGTTGACACCTACTGAAATCTCTTTGCAAATGGCTGATAAATCAACTGCTCTGCCTATCGGTATTTCTGAGGATGTACCTATCATAGTTGCAAATGCTACTATCTTAACGGACTTTGTTATTCTTGATATTCCCGAGGACGATAGTATGTCGATCATCCTTGGTAGACCCTTTTTGAATACTACAGGGGCTGTTATCAATTGCAACAAGGGCAATGTCACTTTTCATATTAATGGTAATGAGCATACGGTACACTTTCCGAAGAAACAACCTCAAGTTCACAGTATCAACTCTATTGAAAAAATTCCAACGATTATTATTGGAAATTTTGAATTCCCTCTTCCTACTATAAATAAGAAATATGATATACTTATTGTTGGGGATATACATATCCCCATTGAGGTAACTTAGTGTTATTCGAAAATTCTTCGGTTTCATGTTATTCGAAAGAAGTTTGTTAATAAGACTTGATCAACCTTATTGATGGATTCTTTTTGATGAGCATGAGATGGATGAATTTAGAAAGCACAACTCCCTGTACCCAACTTTTATTTTATGTTAGTTAGATTAAATTAAGTAAGAATACCATGTTTTTCCTATTTTCTGAGTTTCTCATGCAATAAAAAAGTGACCGGAAAATAAAAATTCTTCAAATGTCCTGAAAATGGAGTATGATTTTTTCTGGAATATTTAAAAATTTCTGGCACTGAGCACACTGCATGGGGCTGCACCAGTGGGCCACAAGCCCACTAGGAGAGGCCACACCACCTAGCCGCGCCTAGCAGGCTTGTGGGTCCCACGTGGCCCCCCTCCACTTATCCCAGCACCCATCCACTTCATCTTCCTACAGAAAAAATCCCACCATTGCTCAAACCCGTGCTCTTGCTCATTTTATTGCCATTTTCAATATCCTTGTGCAAAGCTTCATTCGTGAAACTGTTTTGGGAGATTGTTCCTCGGTATGTGACTCCTCCAATGGTCCAATTAGTATTTGTTCTAGTGCTTTATATACTGCAAATTTTTGCTGTTGTGGTGACCTTGTTCTTGAGCTTGCATGTCAGATTTGTATGGTCCCAAGTAATTTTGATGCATAATATAGACTCTAGAAACTTGAGGGAGTAGTTGCTATAAGTTTTGTTGTGTTTTCTTCACCTTTATTTTGGGTCACTAAAAATTTCAGAAATGTTGAGGAGATTATTAAGAGGCTCTTCAAGCCGGAGTTCTAAGGAAGATGAAAATGAAATGAGGGAGAAAGTCAAGTATAATCTTCCTTGCATCGCAGAAGTTCGACCATGTGAATGGTCGTGTGACACATCTTGAGGGCGGCCGGAATTTATGAAGATTTCTATTATTTGGACGAGAATGTCGGCATCACCGACTTCCTCACCGATAAGTGTGACCAGTACCTCTTACTCACGAGTACCTTTGTGCAAAAATTTCACTTTCATTGTAGGGAAGACCCTCCTATAGTAGAATTTCACTTATATGATGTACCTAAGAAAATGAACCTTTATGATTTTTTCAAAGTTTGCAAAATACCCTATGAGGGCAGCATAAGGGAACCACGTCCTCGAGACATGGAAGATTTTATTGTCGCAGTCACTATAGGGTAAGAGAGAGGTGTGTCAAAGCCAAGAGTGGCTAGTTTACATTTTCCTGTGTTACGTTATTATTCATTATTTGCGAGAAGATGTTTAGTTGGTCGCTGGGAGAGTGGCAGTCTTAGTGCCCTTGACCTCGCCATTTTGCGCCATGCTTTATTTGCTGATAGAACCTTTAGTCCAGGCACTATGGTGGCCCAACGGTTGAACACCAACCATTCGAAGGGGCCCATATTCAGAGGTATCTATGCATCTCATTTAGCTAAACATTTTGAGATACCCATTAGGCTTCACGAGAAAGATGAGAGGCTGCTACCCACGAAGTCTTTAGATTATGATCGTATGGCAGCCCATGATGTTATTAAGAAAAATGATGATAGGAGGCTGCTTTACAACTTAGTTTTTAGCCAGGGTACTTGTGAAATTATTACTTTGCCTGCTTCTTTTTTGTTTGATATTCGCTCAGGCAAGTACACCATTATGCCGAGAGACATTTACAGATATTGGGGTCTGATGCAACCCCCAGCTCCGGAGCCGGCACCAGCCCTTGATCCGTACCCGGAGCCAGTTTTTCAATGGGACCCATAGGAGTTCGCCAACCAATGGAACTCTGATGGCATTCCTGAGTATCCGAGAGAGAGCTCTTTCCAGCCATGTCCATAGACCAACTTAGGCCAAAAGCCTAAGCTTGGGGGAGTACGTATTTCTCACTGACTTTACATTCATGTTCACACACTCATCTTAGTAGTCAGTGTTCATACTTTTTCATTGTACTATCCATGGTAGTTTATTTTCTTGTTTCACTTTCTTCTTGTGTATTTATTTAACTTTGAGAACAATACAAAAAAAAGAGTTCCAGCTTTATTTTCAGTTGCTTATTTGTAGCATTAAAAAGAAAACCCAAAAAGATTTTTCGTTCTTCTTTTACTTGCTAGGATCTTTCCCGTGTAAATAGTTTTATTGTTCTTGTTTTGATTTTTCTTTCTTTGGGTCATAAGGAGAAGACCACAATGAGAATGCCTAGTGGTTCTCATATGCATTATTGTTTACCTATTAGAGAGCCCATGTTACCTTGTCTTCTCCTTTGAGTTATTGTTAGCAGATTCCATCTTAGTCCAATGCACGCGCACTCTTATTATTATCAACACCGTTCGGTCGTGCAAGTGAAAGGCAATAATGACAATATTTGATGAAAAGATTGAGATGGAGAAAAGCTGGTATGAACTCGACCTATCTTGCTTTTGTAAATATGATTAGCTCATCATTCTGAATCCAATTCATCATGGGTGAAACATATTTGCAATGACAATTAGAAATTATAGTTACTCATGCCATGCTTAATTAGCTAAGAGTGGATAATGGTTTGTTTTGGGTGCCAACATGCATATTAAAATGGTTGTGATGTAGTACGATGGGATGGTATCCTCCTCTGAACGATTCAAGTGGCTCGACTTGGCACATGTTCATGTATGTAGTTGAAACAAAATCAACATAGCCTCCATGATATTTATGTTCATAGTGATTTATATCCTACTCATGATTGCATTCAATGTTGGTTAATATCAAAGCACGTTGATGACTGTGTTGCTCTCTAGTTGGTCGCTCCCCAGTCTTTTGCTAGCCTTCACGTGTACTAAGCGGGAATACTGCTTGTGCATCAAATCTCTCAACCCAAAGTTGTTTCATATGAGTCAACCATATCTACCTATATACAGTATTTACCTGCTATTCCAAGTAAATTTGTATGTGCCAAACTCTAAACCTTCAAATAAACATTCGATTTTGTATGCCCAAATCGCTCATGTGGCGACTGGGGGTTGTCAGTATCTTCCATGCTAGGTGGGTTATTCTCACGATATGTGTTGATTCATTATCATTGATGAGAAAGTGGCTAGTATTCGGGTGCCCAGTTCCATGCTTGAAATAAAAAGTAAAATATAATTAAAAAAAACTCCTCCAGAATTGTGTTTGTATGGACAGTACCCGTGGATTCGGCTCGCCATGGAGTGTGAATGGTTGGTGGAGGGGGAGTAAAAACTTTATCATTCTGTTTGGGAACCTCCTATAATGTATCTAGCATGGAAGATAATGAAAACCTCTTGGTCGTTATGTGAGCAATGAAAACATACCGCTCAAAAATCATTACTTATCTCCGTTTTAAAAACTCGAGCTCTGGCACCTCTACAAATCAATGCTTCCCTCTGCGAACGGCCTTTCCATTTACTTTATTGTTGAGTCATCATCTTCTTATAAAAGGCACCCGTTAGAGAGCACCACCGTCATTTGTATGATTTGCTGTTATTTGATATTGAGTATGAGCATGACTGGATCTCTTTCACCATGAATTACAATGTCTAGTCATTCCTTGTTCTTTAGAGGTGCTCTGCATTTATGTTTTGCGGTCTCAGAAAGGGCTAGCGAGATACCATTTTGTCATATTGTATCATGATTGTTTTGAAAAAGTGTTTCCACCTTAGAGTTGTTATTATTGCATGCTAGTTGATTATGTCATTGATATGAGTAAATGTCAGACCTAAATGTTATTGTGAACGTGGTTAGTCCATGATCTTTGCTGAAAATCTGGACATCAGTTAGACGTATTTACAATAACAAGATTAAACGGAGTTTCTAAATTTTTTCTTTATCACTTTTAGTTTATCAACTGAATTGCTTGAGGACAATCAATGGGTTAAGATTGGGGGATTTGATACGTCTCCATCATATCCACTTTTCCAAACTCTTTTGCCCTTGTTTTGGACTCTAATTTGCATGATTTGAATGGAACTAACCCGGACTGACGCTGTTTTCAGCAGAATTGCCTTGGTGTTATTTTTGTGCAGAAATAAAAGTTCTTGGATCGTCCTGAAAATTTACGGAGAATATTTTTGGATTTAATAAAAAATATTGGCGCAAGAATTAACCTGAGGGGGCCACCTGCAGGCCACAAGCCCGCTAGGCGCGGCCACCCCCCTGGTTGCGCCTAGCAGGCTTGTGGGGCCCTCGTGGCTCATTCGACCTCCTCTCCAGCTCCATATAACCCTATTCATGGACAGAAAAATCAGAGAGAAGAGTTAATCACGTTTCACGATACGAACCCGTCGCCACCTCCTGTTCTTCCTCGGGAGACCAGATTTGGAGTCCGTTTTGGGCTCCGGAGAGGGGAAATCGATGCCATCGTCATACCAACCATCCTTCATCACCAATTCCATGATGCTCTCCGCCGTTCGTGAGTAATCCCATCATAGGCTTGCTGGACGGTGATGGGTTGGATGAGATTTACCATGTAATCGAGTTAGTTTTGTTAGGGTTTGATCCCTAGTATCCACTATGTTGTGAGGTTGATGTTGATATGACTTTGCTATGCTTAATGCTTGTCACTAGGGCCCGAGTGCCATGATTTCAAATGTGAACCTATTATGTTTTCATGAATATATATATGTGTTCTTGATCCTATCTTGCAAGTTGTAGACACCTATTACGAGTTATGATCTACATCCCCCAGGGTGACAATAACTGGGATTCTTTCCGGTGATTACCGTATTTTGAGGAATTCATGTATTCACTAAGTGCTACTCCCTCCATTCCACAATGAAGTGCGCCCACGCTTTCCAAAAACTAAGTTTCACCACAAATTTAATAAACGAGACCGATTGTGATGGGAGTAAAAATTATATCATTGAATTCATATTCGAATGAAGTTTTTGATGGTATAATTTTTCCTCCCGCCATAATCGGTCTCGTTGGTTAAATTTATGGTCAAACTTAAAGCTCGAAAACCAAGGACGCACTATATTATGGAATGGAGGGAGTAATGCTTTGATCCGGTTCTCTATTAAAAGGAGGCCTTAATATCTCTTAGTTTCCATTAGGACCCCACTGCCACGAGAGGGTAGGACAAAATATGTCATGCAAGTTCTTTTCCGTAAGCACGTATGACTATATATGGAATGCATGCCTACATTACATTGATGAATCGGAGCTAGTTCTGTGTCACCCTATGTTATAACTGTTGCATGATGAATGACATCCAACATAATTATCCATCACCGATCCATTGCCTACGAGCTTTCCACATATTGATCCTTGCTAAGTTACTTCTCCGTTGCTACTGTTACAATCACTACAAAACTGCTACTGTTACTTTTGCTACCATTACCATTACTTCAATACTACTTTCCTACTAAATACTTTGCTGTAGATTGTCATGCCCAAGAAGCACGCCTATCCATTTTTAAGACACGAGGGCCTCGCAAGGGATAGAGGCGCATCTTGCCGTTAGCAAGTATAGTATCATCACATCATACAATACGGAAAAGATGAGTATACAAGATTAGCTTACACTCGCCACATGCTAAATTACAATCCACTCAGAGTTCAAATCATCAAGATGAAGACAGGGTCCGACTACGGATGGAATCGAATGATAAAAACAGATGCAAATGACACTATCTCGATATCCCCAAAGATCACGACCATGGTCCTCTACTCATCCGGATAAGTAACGTACATCCTGCCTCTTTCCTCATCATATTCCCACTGGAGCTGGGTAAGGTCATCCTGCACGGACTCATCTGACCCTGTACCTGCAGTGTTGTAGTAAACTGTCAGCCACAGGGACTCAGCAATCATGCGTCCGGGTACCAAGACTATTCAAGCTTAAGGTTGGGATGTGGTAAGTGTTTTAGTTTGCAGCAGCACTAAGCATTTATGGTGGCTAACTTACGTAACATGAAAATAGATATGAGTGGCCTACGATGACGATCGAATCTAGTATGATCTCTATGAGATCCTGAACACTTACTTACGTCAATCATAACCCCACCGTGTTCTCTCTCGGATCATGTTCACGAGCAGAGACAATCACGGTTACTCACACAGTTGGTGTATTTTAAATTAGAGTTTACTTCAAGTTTACGATAACTGGGTATTAAACAAATATCCAAATTGCCACATAACCACGGGCACGGCTTTCCGAAAGATTTAACCCTGCAGGGGTGCTCCAACTAGTCCATCATAAATAACCACACTCCGCGGGAATAGCCTCGACCACGGATCTCGCGGTCATCATAGGTAATTCCAAAGGAATTCCAACACCTCGAGAAAACCCGAAGAAAGTCAGACTCCACACGCAAGACACTCGATAAAGTTAAAACAAATCCAGCAAGACCTCCCGATGTGTCGACAAACCCAATAAGAGCCGCGTATCTCGTTCTCAGGACACGACCGGATGAGCGCAGCGTATAGTGGCCTAATAGAAATCTCCCGAGTTGCCCCGGGTTGACCCCGCACACGACTCTAGTTTGGACCAACACTCATCAGGAGCACTGGCCCGGGGTTGATTAAATTATCCACGGGTTTGCAAGGCCCTATGCAATTTTATTAAGTTGTTAAGAAAATGTAGTACCAATGTTGGGTCTTGCTAGACAAGTTTTAATCTCAACCGAATAAACAAGGGGGTCCCCATAACAACCCCGAGCGTGTTAGGAGCGCAAAATATGGAAACCATAACACCGGCAACAAGAACTATGGCGGTAACAGTGGAACAAAACACCTAGCATAAGGCCAAGCCTTCCACCAATACCAAGATATATATGTGCATTAAATTAAATAGCAGGTAATATGGTGATATACAAATCCATGTTATCACATGGAACAACCTGCACCTGCAACTAAGAATGCTATGAGAGGAGCTAAGCAGCGGTAACTTAGCCAATCAAAGGTTTGCTAGGATGTGAAGGGTTAGATGCTTTCATGGCATTAAGGAGGCTGATATTCAAGTGGTAGGTAGCGCAATTGTAACGATAAGAGTGAGAAACTAGCAAGCTAAAATAGTATCGGGATCCGGGTACGATCATCTTGCATGTTGGTTCTTCAGCGGAACAAGTAGCGGGATCCTCGTAGTGGTACTCTCCAGGGTCCTTGTACTCAGTATCGACACTCGCATCTACCCAAGAGAAACAGCAAATAAATATTCATCCAAGGTGCAATGCACAACCAAGATGATGCATGATTCATTTATGAAGAATTAAACACGGCAATCCAAAACTAGTCAAGTTTCTCATGCAAAGTTTGTTTATTAATGAATCTGGACAGAACCTCATGTTAAGTTCTTTAGACATGCATGAACATGGAAAATATTGATTCATCATGCAAAATCGATAGAAATTCATATAAGGAACGCAAGAAACGGAGTTACGGTTCTCGCGATACGCTCACGACAAGGATGGAAGCAAAACACAAGACCACCAAGCCATGGGCTAATTCTTGGCATTCCAAGGTAGCCACTGGTTAGGTGATGAAAAACCAACCACAATAGACTCAAAAATCAATCAATTCCATGGAGCATAGCTCCCACAAGTCACAAAACAATAAAACTCACAATCTGCCACAAAACAGCAACATAGCAACTCATTCAGCTCACAACTTGAGCTACAGGAATCCTACAGCCACAAACAAGATACTGACAGAAACTACACAACACACACATCAACTTATCCAACTACACAATCAGAAAAGGATGCACACATCAATAAGCATGAAGCTATCAAGTTGACATGATGAAACAGTTTTCTGGGACTTAGTGAAAATAACAGTTCTCTGGAATCTAAGTTAATAAAGTAGCAAGTTGACAACAGTAGTTAAATATGCTAGAGATCACCTATTGGCATGACATTAATAGGATGGTAGTAGACAACATCTACACCAAATAACTAACACTGAGCATGAGCAAATTCACAACATATAACTAGATGTCACCCACTCTTCATGGCATAAAAATAACAACAGACTCTCAGACTTGGTTGTTTTTAGCATGCTGAAACAGAAACATCAAGTAGGCAATTTAGCAGCTTGTTTCCCACTTATATGGGTGATTCTCATGTTAAAAAATACCATGGCATTCTACATACAAAATACTAGCGCTTCCTAGTTGGCACATATCTCAAAGCAAGCATGAATTAAATCATGCAAAAATGACAAAATGGCATCTCAGCTGAAATGACAAATTTATGAATTTGCTCAAAAGTGAAATCTGAGAGCTCCAATGGATTCATTGGCTCTCCTACCCCAAAACCATGGGTCATACTCATATGCTCATGTGAAACAACAAGGCACAAACAAATGGCTAAACTACCTACTACTATTCATGGCATAACTTACTCTAAGTAGGAAATGCACATAATGGACATAAACATATTAGCAATTAGCTAAGAATGGAAAGGAGCTAGAAATTCCAACATAACAAGCATAATCATCAAAAGGGTATGACAAGTGGGAAAACCCACTAGTCCCCACATACACCCTCTCATACACACACTACCACTAATGCACCACCACACATAAGCCACATGCATATAGCAAACCACATACACACACCACTAAATATGGCTTAGCCACACATATCCTCACACATGTGTATATACACTTATGTATATACACCTACACACTCTAGCACACACATACACATAACGACCACACACACACACCACATATACATACACACTAGCACAAGCATATGCGCTCCTCACATGCACATACACACACACTCCTATACACAAAACATACACATGCACATATGATCTCATGCATACACACATACAAGTGCACCACACACCCACATATATGTATGCCCACATGCACATACACACATACACACTATGACATACATACACACATGGCAGGGAAGAAAATAAAAGAAACACATCCTGGAATTTACCTACGCACACATACATGTCAGCAGGTAATAAACAAAAAGAAAACAAAACAAAACAAAACAGAAAAAAAAGGGGAAAGCCTTGGCTCGAGCCCATGACCTCTCGGTCACCTCCCCCGAACCCAACCACTCTGTTATGCTGCCGAATGCTAACAGAGGAGGACCTCTGCACCACTAATACACACACCCACGGCTTAACTGACGAAACTGAAAACAACACGCGACAGTGGCGACAGGGCAACTCCGGCAGCAATTCCGGCGATCCCACGGCAAAACTGGCAATGCCAACGGCCCTTAGTTGCACGGGAACAACCAGGGGATCCATTCCCTTGCTCACCTTGCGGCGAGGAGGAAGGAGGCACGCCCCAAGGCGCGGCCTTGCGGACGGCGGCGACGGTGAACTACGGCGGCTATCGACGAGCTACGAGGGGAGAAGGGGGCAAAGGGGACTGGTTGCTCACCTAGGGAGAAGGTGATGACGAGCCGGTCGAGAAGGAGACGACGGAGGGGAAGAAGACAGCCGGAGTCGAAGCAGAGGAAGAAGACGGCAGAGCAGGAGCTTCCGGCAAGGACGGAGCCGTCGCTACAGAGCCTCTCCAGGGCTCCTAGCGGCGGGGATCACCCCCGAGCTCCTGGACGCCATGAACGAAGCCGGGCTCGACGGAGACGATGAGCTGGTCGCCGGCGAACTACCTGAACCTCACTCTGCTCTCTGAACCATACATGGCAGGGGAAAGAAGAGAGGAGGGAGAGATATGGAGGGGAGGATAGGAGCTGCGACGGCGGTAGGGAGAAGCGGAACCCTAGGCGAGGAGGGGGCACGCACGCCGAGGGGCTTTATACCCTCACGCTGACGGCGACGGCAACGGAAAGGGACGGCGGACGTGGCCTCTCTCTGCCTGAACCTGACGGAGAAGGGGACGGAGGCAGGTGGCCGTCTGTTCACTGCTGGCTGGGCCGCAGGAGAGACATGGCCCACCTGCCTCTCTCTCTCAGAAATAAAATAGGGAGGTTTTATAATTTTTAAAACTCAGCCACACTAAAATAAATCCCCAAAGCATATTAAAAGGTTTTAGAGAAAAACAAAAATACTTTTGTGGAGGAGATAATATGCACTATTTAATAAAAATATCAAGTTGATTTATTGAACAAGTAATTTAATACTTTAATAAATAACAGCCCCTGTTTAATTTAAACACCAAATCATACAAGCCCCTAACACCAAAAGAACCATACTGAAATTAATAATATGCATAGGGTTAGCTCTTGAACATTTTTAAACAATTTAATTTGCAAGTTAATTCTGCTATGAAAATAACATGGGATTAAAAGGCATTATGGTGGGGTTTTAGTAGAAAGACAAGAGAGGGGAAGAGAAGGGGTTTTGCTCACTTGCACCAACCACAAACAAACCACTTCACACTCAAACACATCACAACACATTCATTCAAGGACACATGAAAACCCAACATGGCAAGATGAATGAAATGATGCATGAATGCAAACCACACATGGATGACAAGTTGCAATTCATACATTAAGCTCATGACACAAGTTTCATACAAAGGGGTACATGCCAAATAAGGTAGGGACAGCACTTGGGCTGTCACAACTCTCCCACACTACAAGAGGATCTCGACCCGAGATCTATGAACGGAAGAAATCTGGAAATTCAGAACGGAGAAGGTCCTCGCGTTCCCAAGTATCTTCTTTGTTGGAATGATGAGACCATTTCACCTTGAGGAATTTGATAGACTTGTTGCGAGTCTTACGCTCAGTTTCATCAAGAATTGCAACTGGATGCTCACGATAAGAGAGATCTTCTTGAAGATCGATGCCTTGGAGGTCAATGGTTCACTCAGGAGTCTTGAAACATTTCCGGAGCTAAGAAGCATGGAAGACATCATGCACATTTGCGAAATTTGGAGGAAGCTCTAGTTTATATGCAAGACCACCTCTCTTGCCAACAACTTTGAAAGGACCAACAAAACAAGGAGCCAGCTTCCCTTTAATTCCAAACCGTTGAGTGCCCTTCATGGGAGAGACTCTGAGATAGACTAGATCATCCACTTGGAAGGAAACATCCCGATGTTTGTTATCGTAATAACTCTTCTATCGGGACTGAGCTGCTTTGAGGTTCTCGCGAATGACATGGCACATTTCTTCTGCTTCAGTGATCATGTCATTGCCCAATATCTGATGCTCACCGGTTTCAGACCAGTTGAGAGGGGTATGTCACTTTCTGCCAATAGAGAATCTCGAAAGGGGCCTTGCCTGAGCTAGCTTGAAAGCTATTGTTGTATGAGAACTCAGCATATGGAAGGCACTCTTCCCACTTCATGCCAAACGAAATCACACAGGCTCTGAGCATATCTTCAAGGATCTGATCGACTCTCTCAACTTGACCACTTGTCTGGGGATGGAATGCAGTGCTGAAACGGATCTTGGTACCCATAGCAGTCTGGAAGGACTCCCAAAACTTGGAAGTAAAGAGACTTCCACGGTCAGAACAGATGAGCCGAGGAATACCATGCAAAGACACTATCCTTGACGTATACAACTCTGCAAGCTGAGCTGCCGAGATAGATTCTTTGACTGGTAGGAAATGAGCAACTTTTGACAGCTTGTCGATAACCACAAATATGGCATTGTTGCCTCTCTTGGACTTCGGAAACCCAGTGACGAAATCCATCTCCACATGATCGAATTTCCACTCTGGGATAGGCAAAGGCTGCAGAAGACCTGCTGGTGATGCTCCGCCTTCACTCTGCGACAAACATCACACTTGTTCACTAACTGAGCAACTTCACGCTTCATGCGAGTCCACCAGAAGGTTTGCTTGAGATCCTGATACGTCTTGGAGCTGCCTGGATGAATGGATAGAAGAGAATTATGTGATGCGTCCATGACAACCTTCCTGAGATAACCTTTTGGAACCACAAGACGGTCCTCAAAGAATAAGGTATCTTTGTCATCAACACGAAAGCACTTATACTTCAGAATGCTCTTGGCCACACCTTTCTTCACTTTCTTCACCATAGCATCAAGAAGCTGCGCTTGGCGAACCTGATCTTCCAGAGTCAGAGAGACTTGAAGATTGGCAAGAAATCCTTGCGGAATCATCTGAAGGTTGACCTTGCAGAAGGCCTCACAAAGCTCGGGCTGAAGAGGCCTCAAGATGAGACTATTGCAGTACGCCTTACGGCTGAGCGCGTCTGCAATGACATTTGCTTTCCTAGGAGTATACTCAATGCTTGGATTGAAGTCCTCAAGCATTTACACCCAACAAGACTGCCGAAGATTGAGATTGGGTTGAGTGAAAATGTACTTCAAGCTCTTGTGATCGGTGTACACCTCAACTGGTCTACCCAACAACAAATGCCTCCAAGTCATTAGAGTATGCACAACTGCCGCCAACTCAAGATCATGAGTGGGGTAGTTCTTCTCGGCAGGCTTCAACTAACGCGAGGTATAAGCAATAATCTTCTATCTTGCATGAGAACACCACCAAGACCTTGGAGAGAAGCATCACAGAAAACTTGAAAAGGCTTAGACTGCTCATGAGGAACAAGAACGGGAGCTGAAGTCAGTCTCTGCTTGAGCGTATTGAACGCCACATTAGACACAGGAGACCAAACATACTTGACACTCTTCTGGAGGAGATTGGACAGAGGCTTAGCAATTTGAGAGAAGTTCTCCATGAATCTTCTGCAATAACTGGCAAGCCCGAGGAAACTCCGAAGCTGCTTCACGTTCTGAGGAGGTTCCCACTTCAAGATTGCCTCAACTTTCTCAGGGTGCACTTTAATTCCCTCAGCAGAGATCACATGCCCAAGGTACACCACTTCATTGAGCCAGAACTCACACTTGGAAAACTTGGCATAGAATCGATGCTCTCTTAACTTGTCAAGCACAAGGCGGAGATGCTCTGCATGCTCTTCTTCTGTCTCCGAGAACGCAAGGATATCATCCAGATAGACCAAAACGAACTCATTCTTGAAAGGAGAGAAGATGAAATTCATCATTCTTGAGAAGGTTGGAGGAGCATTAGCAAGACCAAACGACATGACGGTATACTCATACGAGCCAAAACTCATCCTGAAAGCGGTCTTGGGAATGTCTTCTTCGCTAATGCGAATTTGATGATAACCCATGCGAAGATCAAGCTTTGAGAAAACCTTGGCACCTTTCAGTTGTTCAAACAACTCATTGATGTTGGGAAGTGGGTACTTGTTTCTAATTGTCTTCTTGTTCAATGGACGGTAGTCAACACAAAGACGATCCGTACCATCTTTCTTCTTGACAAACAAAACACCACAACCCCATGGAGAAGAACTTGGTCTGATCAGACCCAGACGTTCTTGCTCGTCTAGCTGCTCCTTCAACTCTTTCAGCTCTTCGGGGCCAAGTTTATATGGGCGCTTATAGACCGGTTCAGTTTCGGGCTCGAGATCAATCATGAACTCGACTAGCCGGTGTGGAGGCATTCCTGGCAATTCTTCTGGAAAGACATCTTCATACTCACAAACCACCGAAATTTGAGAAATCGCCGAGATTTCACCCTTCTCATTAAGAGCAAAGAGACGGATTGTGTCATCACGAGCCGCGAAAATAATCACGTCTTCTGAAGGATGAGTCAGCTTGACTTCTTTTGCTTTGCAATCAATATGAGCCTTATTCATAGCTAGGAAGTCCATGCCCAAAATGAGATCAATGTCGGAATTACCGAGAACAATTGGAGAAGCCAGAAAAGAATAATTGCCCATCTTGATAGAAACATTCAGAACAATGCGATTGGAATTCAACATCTTACCGGGCAACACCACAGACAAGGACTTAGGCAAATCTTGATAATCAAACTCATTCTTGACAAACAAACGGCGAGACATGAAACAATGTGATACACCAGAATCAAATAACACTTTGCAAGAATAGAATTAACTGAGAGATTACCCATAATCACATCATTGGACTGCTCTACTTCAGCTGCATTCACCATATTCACTCTTGCGGTCTTGGGATTATGCTTCACCATAGCATTGCCTGGAGGCTTGACAGGAGGAGGAGGCGGAAGACGCCGCTGGTTGCACTTGTTTGCATAGTGACCCTTCTGGCCACACTTGCGATAAGTCACCTCAGAAAGCGAACGAACATTGCCTGGAGGAGGAACAAGAACTCCCCTGGATGCCTGGGGTCTCTGCTGGAATCCTGGGTTGGGTGGGTGGGAAGAACCACGACCACCAAACTGCTTCTGCTGCTGAGGACGACGAAACGGAGGAGGGTTTGGTGCCCAAAACTTCTCCTGCTTTGGAACCATCAGAGAACCATAAGAAGAAGAATATGAATCCCTTGAACGCTTCTTGGAGTTCTCCAACTTGAGTTGAGCTGCTTCAACCTTCAAAGCCAAGTTGTAGAACTGATCAAACTCCCGAGGTTCTTGAAGAACTAGGCCTGGCAGAAGCTCATCCTTGAGACCACCTCTGAACTGATAGATCATAGCCTTGTCATCTGGAACATCTTGCTTAGCATAACGGGCTAGATTCTGGAACTTGACGTTGTACTGGTAGACAGACTTGCTTCCCTACTTCAGGTGCCTGAACTTCTCACGCATCTCCTCGACAAAGCTTGTCGGGATGTAATGAGCCCTGAAGTCACGACGGAAATCGTACCAAGTAACAACACGATCGTCCCTGGAATCCGTGTACTACTGCCACCAATCAGCTGCTTGACCCTTGAGCTGGAATGATGCAAACCTGACAAAGTCCTCTGGCCTGACATTGCTGCACTCAAAATGCTTACTCATATCACGAAGCCAATCATCAGCATCAAGAGGCTACTCACAATAGGTGAAAGACTTGGGCTGGTTGGCAAGGAACTGATTGAGTGTCGCAAATTGAAGCTGATTCTGAAAATTCCCTTGAAAACCTTGCTGACCCTGCTCCCTTTCTTGCAACAACCTGAACAACATCTGAGTGTTTGCATTGGTTGCAGCCATCACAACTTGCCAAGCTTCTAGAGGAGGAGGCGGAGGTGGCGGCGGCGGGGGCGATGGTGGAACATCAGTCTGCTCCTCACCACGACCCGGATTGTTGCGAGTTGGTGGAGCCATCCTGGAGATGGACAAAACACTTCAGCACCTCATTGAAAAGATGAATCAAAAGCTTGAAAGAAATTAAACAAATAACAACACAGCCTTCCCACTGAAAAAATTAATAAGAATTCTTCTTCGGTTTATGATAACATCATTAGAAATTAGAAGCCACTTGCAATAACACAAAAAGTATTGAGCTAAGCGCTTGGAACAAATGTACATGCCCATATACATCTGAAGAAGATGATCCTAAATGACTACAAAATTTCCCACCTATGAACTTCCAAAAAATTTCTGGTTATGCAATCCGGTGTGGGGGATACAAGGAGGAAATATCTCACACAACTAGCAATCCTACACCCCAACTATATCCATCCTTCAACACATAACCAGAGGCTTTCGCAAACTCATCTAATCTCGAATCCTTGAACTCACAACAATACTAAACCATGGTGGTACCCAGACGCCTCCCTAGTACTGGGTGACTCTGACCTTATCTCACCATGATAAGTATTGAAGTAATTTCGAACACTCTCCATCCTGAGATACCAAGGAAGTTGAATGATAACAATGTGCCAACATTCCCTAGAGCTCGACTCCCCAGAAGAAATCAAGTCAGACAGGAGGCACCAAGACAGAACCCTGTCACATCAGCATCATATAGACTCCAAAATACCCGCGTGATCCTAAAAAAAATTTGAGCGAGAAGAGGAGTAGAATCAAAATTCCTAAGTCGAATACCTCACCAGAGCATAGAAGAGGAGTAAAAAGAATCCTACTCTCCGATATAACTAGACTCAAAATAGTTTTACTAGACTCGACTCGGCCAAGTTCGATCAAGAAAAGGCTCCTATGGTCGTATGGCTCTGAATACCAACTTGTCATGCCCAAGATGCGCGCCTATCCATTTTTAAGACACGAGGGCCTCGCAAGGGATAGAGGCGCATCTTGTCGTTAGCAAGTATAGTATCATCACATCATACAATACGGAAAAGATGACTATACAAGATTGGCTTACACTCGCCACATGCTAAATTACAATCCACTCAGAGTTCAAATCATCAAGATGAAGATAGGGTCCGACTATGAACGAAATCAAACGATAAAAACAGATGCAAATGATACTATCTCGCTATCCCAAAGATCACGACCATGGTCCTCTACTCATCCGGATAAGTCACATACATCCTACCTCTTTCCTCATCATATTCCCACTGGAGCTGGGTAAAGTCATCCTGCAAGAACTCATCTGACCCTGTACCTGGAGTGTTGTTGTACACTGTCAGCCACAGGGACTCAGCAATCATGCGTCCGGGTACCGAGACTATTCAAGCTTAAGGTTGGGATGTGGTAAGTGTTTTAGTTTGCAGCAGCACTAAGCATTTATAGTGGCTAACTTACGTAACATCAAAATAGATATGAGTGGCCTACGATGACGATCGAATCTAGTATGATCTCTATGAGATCCTGAACACTTAGTTACGTCAATCATAACCCCACCATGTTCTCTCTCGGATCATGTTCACGAGCAGAGACAATCACGGTTACTCACACAGTTGGTGTATTTTAAATTAGAGTTTACTTCAAGTTTACTATAACCGAGTGTTAAACAAATATCCAAATTGCCACATAACCGCGGGCACGGCTTTCCGAAAGATTTAACCTTGCAGGGGTGCTCCAACTAGTCCATCACAAATAACCACACTCCACGGGAATACCCTCGACCACGGATCTCACAGTCATCATAGGTAATTCCAAAGGAATTCCAACACCTCGAGAAAACCCGAAGAAAATCAGACTCCACATGCAAGACACTCGATAAAGGTAAAACAAATCCAGCAAGACCTCCTGACGTGTCGACGAAGCCGATAAGAGCCGCGTATCTCGTTCTGAGGACACGACCGGATGAGCGCAACGTATAGTGGCCTGATAGAAATCTCCCGAGTTGCCCCAGGTTGACCCCGCACACGACTCTAGTTTGGACCAACACTCATGAGGAGCACTGGCTCGGGGTTGATTAAATTATCCACGGGTTTGCAAGGCCCTATGCAATTTTATTAAGTTGTTAAGCAAATGTAGTACCAATGTTGGGTCTTGCCAGACAAGTTTTAATCTCAACCGAATAAACAAGGGGGGTCCCCATAACAGCCCTGAGCGTGTTAGGAGCGCAAAATATGGAAACCATAACATCGGCAACAAGAACTATGGCGGTAACAGAGGAACAAAACACCTAGCATAAGGCCAAGCCTTCCACCAATACCAAGATATATATGTGCATTAAATTAAATAGCAGGTAATATGGTGATATCCAAATCCATGTTATCACATGGAACAACCTGCACCTGCAACTAAGAATGCTATAAGAGGGGCTGAGCAGCGGTAACTTAGCCAATCAAAGGTTTGCTAGGATGTGAAGGGTTAGAGGCTTTCATGGAATTTAGGAGGCTGATATTCAAGTGGTAGGTAGCGCAATTGTAACGATAAGAGCAAGAAACTAGCAAGCGAAAATAGTATTGGGATCCGGGTACGATCGTCTTGCATGTTGGTTCTTCAGCGGAACAAGTAGCGGGATCCTCGTAGTGGTACTCTCCTAGGTCCTCGTACTCAGTATCAACACTCGTGTCTACCCAAGAGAAACAGCAAATAAATATCCAACCAAGGTGCAATGCACAACCAAGATGATGCATGATTCATTTATGAAGAATTAAACATGGCAATCCAAAACTAGTCAAGTTTCTCATGCAAAATTTGTTTATTAATGAATCTGGACAGAACCTCATGTTAAGTTATTTAGACATGCATGAACATGGAAAATATTGATGCATCATGCAAAATCGATAGAAATGCATATAAGGAACGCAAGAAACGGGGTTACGGTTCTCGCGATATGCTCACGACAAGGTACGGAAGCAAAACACAAGACCACCAAGCCATGGGCTAATTCTTGGCATTCCAAGGTATCCACTGGTTAGGTGATGAAAAACCAACCACAATAGACTCAAAAATCAATCAATTCCATGTAGCATAGCTCCCACAAGTCACAAAACAATAAAACTCACAATCTGCCACAAAACAGCAACATAGCAACTTACTCAGCTCACAACTTGAGCTACAGGAATCCTACATCCACAAACAAGATACTGACAGAAACTACAAAACACACACATCAACTTATCCAACTACACAATCAGCAAAGGAGGCACACATCAATAATAATGAAGCTATCAAGTTGACATGATGAAACAGTTTTCTGGGACTTAGTGAAAATAATAGTTTTCTGGAATCTGAGTTAATAAAGTAGCAAGTTGACAGCAGTAGTTAAATATGCTAGATAGCACCTCTTGGCATGAAAATTAACAGGATGGTAGTACACAACATCTACTCCAAATAACTAACACAACAACATGTAACTAGATGTCACCCACTCTTCATGGCATAAAAATAACAGCAGACTCTTAGACTTGGTAGTTTTTAGCATGCTGAAACAAAAACATCAAGTAGGCAATTTAGCATCTTGTTTTCCACTTATATGGGTGATTCTCATGTTAAGAAAATACCATGGAATTCTAGATACAAAAACTAGCGCTTCCTAGTTGGCACATATCCCAAAGCAAGCATGGATTTAATCATGCAAAAATGACAAAATGGCATCTCAGCTGAAATGACAGATTTATGAATTTGCTCAAAAGTGAAATCTGAGAGCTCCAATTGATTCATTGTCTCTTCCTACCCCAAAACCATGGGTCATACTCATATGCTCATGTGAAACAACAAGGCACAAACAAATAGCTAAACTACCTACTACTGTTCATGGCATAACTTACTCTAAATAGGAAATGCACATAATGGACATAAACATATTGGCAATTAGCTAAGAATGGAAAGGAGCTAGCAATTCCTACATAACAAGCATAATCATCAAAGGGGTATGACAAGTGGGAAAACCCACTAGTCCCCACACACACCCTCTCATACACACACTACCACTAATGCACCACCACACATATGCCACATGCATATACCAAACCACATACACACACCACTAAATATGGCTTAGCCACACATATCCTCACACATGTGTATATACACTTATGTATATACACCTACACACTCTAGCACACACACATACACATAACAACCACACACACACATGTGCATGCACCAACACACACCACATATACATACACACTAGCACAAGCATATGTGCTCCTCACATGCACATACACACACACTCCTATACACAAAACATACACCTGCACATATGCTCTCAAGCATACACACATACAAGTGCACCACACACCCGCATATATGTATGCCCACATGCACATACACACACACACACTATGACATACATACACACATGGCAGGGAAGCAAAATAAAATAAACACATCTTGGAATTTACCTACACACACATACATGTCAGCAGGTAATAAACAAAAAGAAAACAAAACAAAACAAATGAAAAAAAGGGGGAAGCCTAGGCTCGAACCCTTGACCTCTGGGTCACCTCCCCCGAAACCAACCACTCTGCTACGCTGCCGAATGCTAACAGAGGAGGACCTCTGCACCACTAATACACACACCCATGGCTTAACTAACGAAACTGAAAACAACATGCAACAGCGGCGATAGGGCAACATCGGCAGCAATTCCGGCAATCCCACGGCGAAACTGGCAACACCAATGGCCCTCACTTGCGCGGGAACAACCAGGGGATCCATTCCCTTGCTCACCTTGCGGCGAGGAGGAAGGAGGCATGCCCCAATGCGCGGCCTTGCGGACGGCGGTGATGGTGAACTACGGCGGCTACCGATGAGCTACAAGGGGAGAAGGGGGCAAAGGGGACCAGTTGCTCACCTTCGGACAAGGTGACGACGAGTCGGTCGAGAAGGAGACGACGGAGGGTAAGAAGACGGCCGGAGTCGAAGCAGGAGAAGAAGACGGCAGAGCGGGAGCTTCCCGCGATGATAGAGCCATCACTACAGAGCCTCTCCGGGGCTCCTAGCGGCAGGGATCACCCCCGAGCTCCTGGACGCAATGAACGAAGTCGGGCTCGATGGAGACGACGAGCTGGTCGCCGGCGAACTACCTGAACCTCACTCTGCTCTCTGAACCTTACCTGGCAGGGGAAAGAAGAGAGGAGGGAGAGAGATGGAGGGGAGTATAGGAGCTGCGGCGGCGGCTGGGAGAAGCGGAACCCTAGGCGAGGAGGGGGCACGCACGTTGAGGGGCTTTATACCCCCAGGCTGACGGCGCCGGCGACGGAAAGGGACGGCGGACGCGGCCTCTCTCTGCCTGAACCTGACGGAGAAGGGGACGGGGGCAGGTGGCCGTCTGTTCACTACGGGCTGGGCCGCAGGAGAGACATGGCCCACCTGCCTCTCTCTCTCAGAAATAAAACAGGGAGGTTTTATAATTTTTAAAACTCAGCCACACTAAAATAATTCCCGAGAGCATATTAAAAGGCTTTAGAGAAAAACAAAAATACTTTTGTGGAGGAGATAATATGCACTATTTAATAAAAATATCAAGGTTATTTATTGAACAAGTAATTTTAATACTTTAATAAATAACAGTCCCTGTTTAATTTAAACACCAAATCATACAAGCCCCTAACACCAAAAGAACCATATTGAAAATTAATAATATGCATAGGGTTAGCTCTTGAACATTTTTAAACAATTTAATTTGCAAGTTAATTCTGCTATGAAAATAACATGGGATTAAAAGGCATTATGGTGGGGTTTTAGTAGAAAGACAAGATAGGGGAAGAGAAGGGGTTTTGCTCACTTGCACCAACCACAAACAAACCACTTCACACTCAAACACATCATAACACAAGTCACAACACATTCATTCAAGGACACATGAAACCCCAACATGGCAAGATGAATGAAATGATGCATGAATGCAAACCACATATGGATGACAAGTTCCAATTCATACATTAAGCTCATGACACAAGGTTCATACAAAGGGGTACATGCCAAATAAGGTAGGAACAGCACTTGGGCTGTCACACAGATATTAAGTCTTTCAGGTGTGGTTGAATTGACAACTTAGCTGCTAATACTCGAGAATATTCTTTGGCTCCCCTAGTGTCTAATCAATAAATTTGGGTTGAATACTCTACCCTCGAAAACTATTGCGGTCCCCTATACTTGTGGGTTATCAGCAACCCATCCTCTACTTATTACTTCCCAATGCCTTCCCCTAGGCCCAAATAATGGTGAAGTGTTATGTCGTCGACGTTCACATAACACCACTAGAGGAGAGACAACATACATCTCATCAAAATATCAAACGAATACCAAATTCATATGATTACTTATAACAAGACTTATCCCATGTCCTCAGGAGAAAACGTAACTACTCACAAAACATGTTCATGTTCATAATCAGAGGATTATTAATTATCAAAAAGGATCTGAACATATGATCTTCCACCAAGTAAACCAACTAGCATCAACTACAAGGAGTAATCAACACTAATAGCAACCACAGGTACCAATCTGAGGTTTGAGACAAAGATCGGATACAAGAGATGAACTAGGGTTTGGAGAGTAGATGGTGCTGGTGAAGATGTTGATGGAGATTCACCCCCTCTCGATGAGAGGATCGTTGGTGATGATGATGGCTTCGATTTCTCCCTCCGGGAGGGAAGTTTCCCCGGTAGAATAGCCCTGCCGGAGCTCTAGATTGGTTCTATCCAATTTCCGCTTCGAGATGGCGGCACTTCGTCTCGAAATCTTCCTTATGATTTTTTCCATGTCAAAACCCTCCATATAGCAGAAGATGGGCGTCGGGGGCCTGCCAAGTGGGTCATAAGCCTGCTAGGCGCGGCCAGGGGGTGGTCACGCCTGGCAGGCTTGCCACCTCCTGGTGGCCTCCCTCTGATATTTGTTTCGCCCAGTATTTTTTATATATTCCAAAATAATTCTCTGTAAATTTTTAGGACTTTTGGAGTTGTGCAAAGTAGGTATCTCAGATTTTCTCCTTTTCCAGTCCAGAACTCCAGCTGTCGGCATTCTACCTATTCATGTAAACCTTGAAAAATAAGAGAGAAAAGGCATAAGTATTGTACCATAATGTGTAATAACAGCCCATAATGCAATAAATATCAATATAAAAGCATGATGAAAAATGGACGTATCAACTCCCCCAAGCTTAGACCTCACTTGCCCTCAAGTGAAAGCCGAGATCGATAAATATGTCCACGTGTTTAGAGATAGAGGTGTCGATAAAATACAATACGGACATGAGGTCATCATGAACATCTTTAGAACGGTAATACTTATTGTATAATATTTGTTATGACATAGTAACAATTCATCCACAAGATAAAGTATGAACCAAGAACTCTATTGACAACCAACTAACTATGATCTTAGTCATTGAAGCAATTGGCAATTTATCATAACATCGGAAAGAGTCAATATAAGAGCTTTTAAAGCAAACCCACATACCCAATCATCTTTTAGTCTTTCACAATTGCTAACACTCACACGGTACTCATGAGATCAAAGCTTCAATCAGATACAGAGAAAGATAGAGGCTTATAGTTTTGCATCCCAACTATTCACCTCAAGGGTGATGTCAACAATAATAACTCATGATCAACCACATCTGAGTGGATATATGCATATAGATCATTCCCCCAACACATAATGTTTGCCAAGATAGCGGCAAAATGTAGGAAGTGGTGAGGATCACCGTGACTCTTTCATAAAGGTAAGTACTTAAAAGTAAAAGTACCATATAGGCCCTTCACAGAGGGAAGCAGAGGTTGTCATGCGCTTTTTGTTTTGGGATGCACAAACCCTTAGTGCAAAGGAACGTCGCGTTGTATTGCCCTTTGTGATAGCAACCTTTATTATGCAGTCCGTCACTTTTATTTGTTTACTATCACAAGTTCGTACAACACTTATTTCCCTTACAATAAAAGATCACACATATTTAGGAGCAATTTTTATTGCCTTTTGCACTAATGACAACTTACTTGAAGGATCTTATTCAATCCATAGGTAGGTATTGTGGACTCTCAGGGCAAAACTGGGTTGAGGTGTTTGGATGCGCAAGTAGTATCTCTACTTGGTGCGGAAGTTTTGGATAATGTGAGGTGGAAGCAAGCACTACATGTTGGAGGATCTAAAACCATATAACTTCTATCCGGAGGCAAGCAAACATAACTCATTATGTTGTCTTCCTTGTCCAACATCAACTTCTTGGCATGTAATATTTTAATGAGTGGTCACAATCATAAAAGATGTCCAAGATAATATATTTATATGTGAATCTATCTTTCTTTATCACTTCCTTTTCAATTGCACCAATGTCCAATTGCTATGTTTCTTAACTCCCTTGAGATTCCAATCGACATACTTCTTATATGTGAAGTCATCACTCCCCATAAGATCATTATGTATACTCTTTGCTTTTATTCTATTCTTCTTTTATTTATTACTCTCAAGAGCATAGTAAGCTAGCAGAGCCCTCACATCAAAACTACTTTTTATTATATAACTCTTGGACTTTCTTACATAAGGGGAGCAAAAAGCAAAACTCAAAGCTAGATCATACTAAAATTTTATTCTACTAGATCAAAACAAAATCAAAAAGCGAACGAACTAAGAAAAACAAGAAAAAGGAAAAAGTTGTGATGGTGATACGATACCGTGGCGCCTCCCCCAAGCTTGGCACAAGCCAAGGGGAGTGCCCATACCCATGTGCTCAGGTGTCCTTCTTCGTGGGTGATCGTGGTGGAGTTGTTGATGAGGTTGGAAGCTTGTCCTCCGTCTTCCAAGGCATAGGCTCGCCATCATAAAAATATGAACAAGCCTCCGGAATCCTTAAATCTGTAGCCAAACTCATTCTCTTGAATATGTATTCATACTCACAGTTTTGCTTTTGCACATCATAGATCTGGGCTTGGAGATGCTCAATTTTCTCGTAAAGCTTGAAGATGTGCTCCCCGATGTCCTTGGTGTCCAGCTTGTGTTAATGGTAAACTCCGAGATCATCATATGATTAGCATTGAGTCCATGTTCCACCATCCCTTGGCATTTGAAGACTTTATGCTCCATTGCTCCGAGCCTTATTTCCATGTTGTCGGTCTTCTTTGGCCCCTCAACGTCACGGATGTGCAGCACCCCCTCACGCCATCTCAATGGTTTGAGGGTGTTGTAGCACCTCCGCAAGATGAGGGTTGATGACCTTCTCGAAAAACTTGTCCTTCGGAGCACTGGGGGACGCCTTGACGATCTAAATCTGCTGCAGAAACAACTCAAAACGAAAATAGGAGGTATTGTCATGATACGAAAGTGCAAACCATCGGGAGATTATATAATGAATTTTTGCTGACCCGAAGGGGTGTTCCACAAGAAAACGGAGTCCGGAGGGTGCACGGGGTGGTGGCAAGCCCCCTAGGCGCGGCCAGGGGTGGCCGCACCTAGCAGGCTTGTCGCCTCCCCGTGCGTCCTTCGGACTACTTTTGATTTTCCTAATTTTTTAAATATTCCAAAACTGAGTAAAATTGCTACTGGGAAAGTTTTGGAGTCGATTTACTTACTGTACCACATACCTATTCCTTTTCGAAGTCTGAAACATTTCGGTAGGTCTCCCTAATATGCTCTTCCGGAGTTATGGTATTGATAACATGGGTTTCAACATTAATGGGAGTACCTGAGATATAATGTTTGATTCTTTGCCCATTTACCACCTTAGGATTTTTGCCTTCGGTGTTGTTGGTCTTGATGGCACTGAAACAATATACTTCCTCAACAATGTAAGGCCCTTCCCATTTAGAGAGAAGTTTTCCTGCAAAAAATCTTAACCGAGAATTGTATAGCAAGACATGATCACCTACATTGAATTCACGCTTTTCTATCCTTTTATCATGCCATCTCTTAACTTTTTCTTTAAACAACTTGGCATTCGCATAGGCCTGGGTTCTCCATTCATCATGTGAGCTAATATCAAGTAACCTCTTCTCACCAGCAAGTTTGAAATCATAATTGAGCTCTTTTATTGCCCAATAAGCTTTGTGCTCTAGCTCTAGAGGTAAGTTACATGCTTTACCATAAACCATTTTATACGGAGACATACCCATAGGGTTCTTGTAAGCAATTCTATAAGCCCATAATGCATTGTCAAGTTTCTTAGACCAATTCTTCCTAGATCTATTAACCGTCTTTTGCAAGATCAATTTAATTTCTCTATTACTTAATTCTACTTGACCACTAGACTGAGGATGATAAAGAGATGCAATTCTATGATTAACATCATACTTGGCAAGCAATTTACGGAAAGCACCATGAATAAAATGTGAACCACCATCAGTCATTAAATATCCGAGGACTCCAAATCTAGGGAAAATAACTTCTTTAAGCATCTTAATAGAGGTGTTATGATCAGCACTACTAGTTGGAATAGTTTCTACCCACTTAGTAACATAATCAACAACAACCAAAATATGAGTATACCCGTTGGATTTTGGAAAATGTCCCATATAATCAAAACCCCAAACATCAAATGGCTCAATAACAAGAGAGTAATTCATAGGCATTTCCTGACGTCTACTAATATTGCCAATTCTCTGACATTCATCACATGTCAAGACAAACTTACGAGCATCCTTGAAGAGAGTAGGCCAATAAAAACCAGATTGTAATACCTTATGTGCAGTTCTATCTCCAGCGTGGTATCCTCCGTAGGCCTCGGAATGACACTTGTGTAGGATCTGTTCTTGTTCATGCTCAGGTACATAATGTCTAATAACACCATCTACTCCTTCTTTATAAAGGTGTGGGCCATCCCAAAAGTAATGTCTTAAATCATATAAGAACTTTTTCATTTGTTGGTATGTGAAACTAGGCGGTATAAATTTAGCGACAATGTAATTAGCATAATTAGCATACCAAGGAGCATTACGAGAAGCATTTGTGACAACTAATTGTTCATCAGGAAAGCTATCATCAATAGGTAGTGGGTCATCAAGAACATTCTCTAACCTTGACAAGTTATCTGCTACGGGGTTATCAGCACCCTTTCTATCAACAATATGCAAATCAAATTCTTGTAGCAGAAGAACCCACCTGATAAGTCTAGGTTTAGCATCTTTCTTTTCCACAAGATATTTAATAGCAGCATGATTAGTGTGAACAGATACTTTAGAATCAACAACATAGGGTCTAAACTTATCACAAGCGAACACAACTGCTAAAAATTCTTTTTCAGTGGTAGCATAGTTTCTTTGACAATGTCTAGAGTTTTGCTAGAATAATGAATAACATTTAATTTCTTATCAACTCTTTGTCCTAGAACAGCACCAATGGCATAATCACTAGCATCACACATGATTTCAAATGGTAGGTTCCAATCACGTGGTTGAACAACAGGTGCAGAAATCAAGGCATTCTTAAGAATTTCAAAAGCTTCTACACAATCATCATCAAAAACAAATGGAACATCTTTTTGCAAGAGATTAGTGAGCGGCCTATAAATCTTAGAGAAGTCTTTAATAAATCTCCTATAGAAACCAGCATGACCAAGGAAACTTCTTATACCTCTAATATCCGTAGGACACAACATTTTTTCAATAGCATCAACTTTAGCTTTGTCAACTTCAATACCTCTTTCGGAAATTTTATGTCCCAGGACAATGCCTTCATTCACCATAAAGTGGCACTTCTCCCAATTCAAGACAAGATTAGTTTCTTCACATCTCTACAAAACTCGATCAAGGTTGCTCAAACAATCATCAAAAGAAGTTCCATAAACGGAAAAATCATCCATGAAAACCTCAACAATCATTTCACAAAAATCAGAGAATATAGCAGTCATGCATCTTTGAAAGGTAGCAGGTGCATTGCATAAACCAAAATGCATACATCTATAACCAAAGGTACCAAAAGGGCAGGTCAAGGTGGTCTTCTCTTGGTCCTCTTTTGACACAGGTATTTGAGAGAAACCAGAATAACCATCTAGAAAGCATAAATGTGTGTGTTTGGATAGTCTTTCTAGCATTTGATCAATAAAAGGTAGAGGATAATGATCTTTTCTAGTAGCTTTATTCAATTTCCTAAAATCAATTACCATTCTATATCTTGTAACATTTCTCTACGGGATCAATTCATTCTTATCATTAGGAACTACGGTAATCCCTCCTTTCTTAGGGACACAATGAAGGGGAGTAACCCATCTACTATCAGCAATAGTGTAAATGATGCCTGCCTCTAGAAGCTTTAATATTTCATTTCTTACCACTTCCTTCATTTTAGGATTTAACCGTGATTGGTGATCAACAACTGGTTTAACATCGGGCTCCATTTTAATTTTATGCTGACATAGAGTGGGACTAATGCCCTTAAGATCATCAAGAGTATATCCAATAGCAGCATGGTGCTTCCTCGGAGTTTTAAATAATCGTTGTTCTTCATGCTCTGAAAGGTTAGCACTAATAATAACAGGATATATCTTCTTTTCATCTAAATAAGCATATTTCAGAGTATCCGGTAATTGTTTAAGCTCAAACACGGGATCACCCTTGGGTGGAGGAGGATCCCCAACTATTTCAACAGACAAGTTGTGTTTCGGAATAGGATGTTGATCAAAGAAAATCTTATCTATTTCATTCCTTTCATTCATATGCATGTCATTTTCATGGTCCAGCAAATATTGCTCTAAAGGATCAGTAGGAGGCACAGCAATAGAAGCAAGACCAATAATTTCATCCTTACTAGGAAATTCTTTATCATGGGGTTGTCTACGAAATTCAGAGAAATTAAACTCCTGAGACGCATCCCCAAACTTACAGTAACCGTTTCCTTCTCACAATCTATCCTGGCATTAACGGTATTCAATAAGGGTCTACCAAATATAATGGGACAAAAATCATCTTGTGGGGAGCCAAGAGCAAGAAAATCAGTAGGATATTTTATGTTCCCACACAAGACTTCAACATCTCTAATAATCCCAATTGGTGATATAGTATCTCTATTAGCAAGTTTAATTGTATGGTGCAATATCATTCATAATCTCTTTATATAGGAAAAGGGAATTGCACTCACACTAGCACCCATATGACATAAGCCATGATAAAAATGATCTCATATTTTAACAGAAACAACAGGCATGCCAACAATGGGTCTATGTTTATCTTTAGCATCAGGTTTTAGCAATTCTAGCGGCTTCATCACAAAATTGAATAACATGCCCATCAATATTATCAACCAAGAGATATTTAACCATAGCAATACTAGGCTCAACTTTAATTTGTTCGGGGGTGTAGGTGTTCTAGCACAGCTCTTACGAACCAGAGTTGAAGCTTTAGCATGTTCCTTTATTCTAACAGGGAAAGGTGGTCTTTCGATATAAGCAGCGGGAATAACAGGATCGACATTATAAGTAATAGTTTTCTCTTCAACTTTAATAGGTTCAACTACTTTCACTTCAATGGGAGGATGGTATTTAAACAACTTCTCCTTAGGGAGATCAACATGAGTAGCAAAAGATTCACAAAAAGAGGCTACTATCTCACAGTCAAGTCCATATTTAGTGCTAAATTCACGAAAAGCATCGGTGTCTACGAAGGATTTAACACAATCAAACTTAAGGTTCATACTTGACTCCTTACCTTTGTCGAGTTCCCAATCTTCAGATTTGCATTTAATTCTTTCCAATAAATCCCATTTGAATTCAATATCTTTCTTCATATAGGAACCAGCACAAGAAGTAGCAAGCATGGATTGATCATTACAAGAAAGCCGAGCATAAAAATTCTGAATAATAATTTCTCTCGAGAGCTCATGATTGGGGAATGAACATAACATTGACTTAAGCCTCCCCCAAGCTTGAGCAATTCTTTCTCCTTCACAAGGCCAAAAATTATAAATATAATTCCCATCACGATGAACTAGATGCATAGGATTGAACTTCTGATGAAATTCCATTTTAAATCGATTGTAGCTCCATGATCCAATATCATCACATAGCACATACCATGTCAATACCTTCTCCTTCAAAGATAAAGTAAAGACCTTCTTCTTGACGTGATCCTTGGGCAGACCTGCAAGCTTAAATAATCAACAAACTTCATCCTCATAGATTAGATGCAAATCAGGATGTGGTGTTCCATCTCCTGCATAAGGATTAGCCAGCAGTTTCTCTACCATACCCGAAGGAATTTAATAATAAATATTTTCTGTAGGTTCAGTAGGTTGAGGGACAACTCTTTGTGTTTTTGGTCGAGGTGAAGATACCCCGAACAAGCCCCTCAAAGGGTTACTTTCCATAGTAACAAGTGACAGTAAATTTCAGCACACTATATAAATTTTTCCTTACCAGATTCCTCTTACCAAAGGCGATTCACTCCCCGTCAATGGTGCTAGAAAAGATTCTTGATGACCCACAAGTATAGGGGATCTATCGTAGTACTTTCGATAAGTAAGAGTGTCGAACCCAACAAGGAGAAGAAGGAAATGACAAGCGGTTTCCAGTAAGATATTCTCTGCAAGCACTGAAATTATTGGTAACGGATAATTTTGTGATGAGATAATTCGTAATAAGTAACAAGTAACAAGTGTAGAAAAGGTGCAGAAAGGTAGCCCAATCCTTTTTGTAGCAAAGGACAGGCCTGGACAAACTCTTATATAAAGCAAAGCGCTCCCGAGGACACATGGGAATTTCTGTCAAGCTAGTTTTCATCATGCTCATTTGATTCGCGTTCGTTACTTTGATAATTTGATATGTGGGTGGACCGGTGCTTGGGTGCTGCCCTTACTTGTACAAACCTTCCACTTATGATTAACCCATCTAGCAAGCATTTGCAACTACGAAAGAAGAATTAACATAAATCTAACTATATCATGAAACATATGGATCCAAATCAGCCCCTTACGAAGAAACGCATAAACTAGGGTTTAAGATTCTGTCACTGTAGCAACCCATCATCTACTTATTACTTCCCAATTCCTTCCCCTAGGCCCAAATAATGGTGAAGTGTTATGTAATCGACGTTCACATAACACCACTAGAGGAGAGACAACATACATCTCATCAAAATATCGAACGAATACCAAATTCACATGATTACTTATAACAAGTCATAACTACTCGCAAAACATGTTCATGTTCATAATCAGAGGAGTATTAATTATCATAAAGGATCTAAACATATGATCTTCCACCAAGTAAACAAACTAGCATCAACTACAAGGAGTAATCAACACTACTAGCAACCCATAGGTACCAATCTAAGGTTTGAGACAAAGATCGGATACAAGAGATGAACTAGGGTTTGGAGAGGAGATGGTGCTGGCGAAGATGTTGATGGAGATTGACCCCCTCTCGATGAGAGGATCGTTGGTGATGATGATGGCTTCGATTTCCCCCTCCGGGGGGGAGTTTCCCCGACAGAATAGTCCTGCCAGAGCTCTAGATTGGTTCTTCCAAGTTCCGCCTCGAGACGGCGGCGCTTCGTCCTGAAAGCTTCCTTATGAATTTTTTTTTAGGTCAAAAACCTCCATATAACAGAAGATGGGCGTCACGGGGCCTGCCAGGTGGGTCACAAGCCTGCTAGGCGCGACCAGGGGGTGGTCACGCCCGGCAGGCTTGCCACCTCGTGATGGCCCCCTTCTAGTATCTGTTTCACCTAGTATTTTTTATATATTCCAAAATAATTCTCCGTAAATTTTCAGGACTTTTGGAGTTGTGCGGAATAGGTATCTCAGATTTGCTCCTTTTCCAGTCCAGAATTCCAACTGCCGGCATTCTCTCTCTTCATGTAAACCTTGTAAAATAAGAGAGAAAAGGCATAAATATTGTACTGTAATGTGTAATAACATCCCATAATGCAATAAATATCAATATAAAAGCATGATGCAAAATGGATGTATCATAGGCGCATTACAATAAGACGGAGGAGCCACAGGTGTACCACCTCTATGCCATGGCCCATACTGCCTCGTACAAGAAGGCCAAGGCATTCTCTGAGTCTGGCCTCGATAATCCCCAGAACTTCACCAACATATCCTCCCACAACAAGCTCGTGAGGTACAGAGATGTGGGGAAGGCGGTGAATGGGGAGGACTTCAACCCGAGCCAGCATCCTATTGATCCAGAACTGGTGATGATAGCTGGCGAAGGGAGGCCCCATGGCTCAATAGCCATTGGAGATGGACTTATACGGTCTTCGCGCATTGTCCGATAGATCAAGGCGCACCAAACAAGCTCATGTCCTGAGATGTCGCCTCGTCCACGGCCAGTCCAACTCACCATCGAGGTTAGTCATACGGACTCACATAGCTTTCCTCCATTACATTGTGTGTGCAAACAAAGATGACTACAATGCTAACGAGGAGTTGTGTTACATGATGCTCTACATAAAGTGAGAGAGACAACCCAGGCACTTCTAGCGGAACAGGCCTGGCAGGCGGCAAAGGAGAAGAGGGATTTGGAGGAGAGGACGGCTAGGTTGTTGGAGGAGGAGAGGGCATGGAACAATGCATATAACTAGGCCATGTATGAGCTCATCATGGTAAGTTTCTTCTTCATATTAGCCAAATCATGCACTACATGTTCTTTTCATTAATAACCAATATGATTGACTTGTCAAAACTAAATGTGTAGACTTTGTGCGAGAAGACCAGCCAGACCCCTCCGCCGATGCCAGTCATTACCATGGCCGGAACGGTGAGTTTCATTTCAATGTTCATTAGTTACTAGTCTTAACATTTCAGCAGCATCATGCTAATGTAAATGATCTTTGGTACATCATAACTCCCGAGCCGCATCGCGTGATCCTTCTCCAGGGCCAAGTAGTGCTCCAGCTGACATCGGCCCGAGCAACCCCGGTGCTTCACCTCCGTGATGACGAGGATGGTAATCCCTAACATGCCACTTACTTGGCTCATTTTCTCAAACAAATACAAACATAGCACTTAGACAAACTTAGGAAAATGACAAACTTAGCACTTAGACAAATGTCATATTTTACCTAAGTTAGCTCTGTTTCCTCTAAAATGACATAGTAAGATTACTTACCTCCAAAAATACATATTGTACCTAATTTAGCTCTAAAATGACCTATACTTAGCATTGTTTTCTCCACACTCACATAATAATCTTAGTTAACTCAAAAATGGCATAATAGACTTGGTAAGCTCATAGATGCCATAGACTTAGCTTATTTTCTTGCAAAATAACACAATAATCTTAGTTAGGTCAAAAATGTGATAATTACCTAGGTTAGCTCTAAAATGACACAAATAAGCAATAAGAAGAAGAAAAACAAGAGGAGACAGAGAGAGAAGGAAAACGCTTCTTCATCTTCTTCTACTTCTACATCTTCTTATACTTCTTCTAGTATTCTTTTTCTAACTTTATTATTTCCAATTTTGTAGATTCGATTGAGTTCACACAGCTTGTTTTGATGTAGTGCTAGTGTTTACTTTTTGTTTTAATTTTGTATCGATGAACTTACGTGAAACTTTCTACCTATATGTATGAGACTATGTATGTATGGATGAAACTATTGTAATATGGTGAACAATGTGGCATTTGATACTTTTAATTTGGTATAATTGTTGGTTAATCATATCCATATGGCAGGGATATTGTATCTATGAAATATATATACATATCATATATTTGCCTGTGAAATTTGTTGAATATAACAAAAACAGAAAAAAGAGGCAATACAGCCTCTTTGTCGTATGCCTCGGATGGCAAAGCCCTCTTTGCCGACGGCCACAGATGGCAAAGAGGGCACATGGCAGCTAGTTGTTAAACCTGGGAGCACCAGGCCTGGGGCTATTTGGCCTCTTTGCCATCCGGGGCAGATGGCAAATGGCTGGGGGGCAGACGGCAAAGGGTAGACGGCTGGGTCGTCGAGGGCAGACGACAAAGGGCTGGGCGGGGGGCAATGGGCTGGGTGGGTGCCGTCAGGGGGAAGATGGCAAAGGGCTGTGTGGGTCGTCCGGGGCAGACGGCAAAGGGCTGGGGGCGTTAGCCACCTAACGGTGCTACCGTTAGTACTACGTTATCCATAGTCTTTGTCGTCTGCAGGCTGACGGCAAAACAACTTTGTCGTCCACTGTGCCAAGGTAGAGGGCAAAGAACCCCTTTGTCAGGGTTTATTCGGCCCAAAATTTTGCCGTCCATGGTTTTGCCCTTTGTCGTATGCCATGGCAGACGGCAAAGAGCCTGATTCCTGTAGTGATGCATGGAAGAACAATATATATCCAAATGACAATAGCAAAATTTTCATCATATGTAAGTCCAGAATATAGTTTGTGTTGTCTTCTTCCTTCCATCATCAAAGAGGGGTTGTGGATACTTGGCCATGACAATAATTCTTGTGATATAAGTTGATGGCAATCTTGTGGAGTGTAGTTCTTCCAAGATACGAAGGATTATCATGTCGAAGATACGATGGAATAGTCATGTAAGCTCATGCCCTTGCATGCATCCGAGTGAGTCTAGCTCAAGTTTGAAGCATCAATGATGTTCAACTCACTCTTCAAGTGACAAAACACTTTCTCATCAAGTGGCTTAGTAAAGATATCGGCCAATTTATTGTTAGTACAAACATGCTTGAGATTGATATCTCCTTTGTCCACATGATCACGAATGAAATGGTGTCGAACTTGAATATGCTTAGTTTGAGAGTGTTGCACGGGATTATGAGCAATCTTAATTGCACTCTCATTGTCACATAACAATGGTACATGTTTCACATGTATGACATAATCCCTTAAGAGTTTGACTCATCCGTAGCAACTGCGGACAACATGACCCGACGTCAAGGTATTCCGCTTTGGCGATAGATAGAGATACCGAGTTTTGTTTCTTGGATGACCAAGACATAGGGGATCTACCAAGGAATTGGCAAGTACCCGAGGTGGATTTTCTATCAACCTTGTCTCCAGCAAAGTCCGAGTCGGAATAGCCAACAAGATTAAAAGAAGATCCTTTGGGATACCAAATGCCAAAGTTTGGTGTATGTATCAAGTATCTCACAATTCTTTTCACGTCCTTAAGATGGCACTCTTTAGGATCATCTTGATATCTAGCACACATGCACACACTAAGCATGATATCAGGACGGGAGACACATAGATATAGTAATGAACTGATCATTGATTTTTAAACCTTTTGATCAACTGGTTTGTCCTCCTTGGTGAGGTCAACATGCCCACTATTAGGCATAGGAGTTTTCATACCTTTACACTCTTGCATGTTGAACTTCTTGATCAAGTCCTTGGTGTACTTGGTTTGAGAGATGAAAGTTCCTTCTTTCGTTTTCTTGATTTGCAAACCAAGGAAAAAAATTCAGCTCACACATCATGGACATCTCATATTTCTTGGACATCAACCTTCCAAATTTCTCACTTTATTGTGGGTTAGTAGATCCAAAGATAATATCATCCACATAAATTTGGCACACAAATAATTCACCATTAACTCTCTTAGTGAATAAGGTTGCATCAATTTCACCAATTTCAAAACCCTTTTCAAGTAGAAACTTCGATAGACATTTGTACCAAGCTCGTGGGGCTTGCTTAAGTCCATAAAGAGCTTTACGAAGCTTGTAAACATGATTTGGTTTCTTCGGGTTCACAAAACTAGGGGGTTGCTTAACATAGACTTCTTTCTCAATCTCCCCATTTAGAAATGCACTTTTAATGTCCATTTGGTAAAGTGTAATGTCATGGTGATTGGCGTAAGCAAGTAATATACGAATAGCTTCAAGTTTATCAATGGGGGCATAGGTCTCACTGTAGTCCATACCTTCGACTTGCGTGTAGCCTTGATCCACGAGACGTGCCTTGTTGTGTATGACTTGACCGTATTCATCTTGCTTGTTTCGAAACACCCATTTTGTATCAATGGTGTTTTTTCTCGTCTTTGGGCTTCTCCACTAGTGTCCACACTTCGTTCCTCTCGAAGTTGTGTGACTCTTCATGCATAGCATTCACCTAATCCGGGTCATCAAGTGCTTCTCCCACCTACATAGGCTCAATACTAGAGATGAATGAGTAATACTCACAAAAATTATCTAAGCGAGTTTTAGAGCAAGTGATTCTCCCGGTTTGAATGTCATCAAAGATTTGGATGATTCTTGATCACTCTTGCTCGAACTTGAGGTAGCTTTTGCTTGTTGGATGGTGGATGTTCCTCCTCCTCATATTCTTCATTGTTATTGTTGAAGGTATCGTCTCCTTGAGGTGGTAGTGAAGGAGGTTGAGGTGGATCATCATGATGTACTTCTTCCTCCTATTCATATTGTCGTGTACCGCTTGTGAATGCCTCCATGTCGTGTTGAGGTTCACCTTGAAGCAAAGTAGGAGCTTCCACTTGGGTCAATGAAGTACTTTCCTTGATCTCTATGGGACGAGTCTTGTCGATGGACAAGTCTTGAAGGGCTTTTGAAGGTTCCTTATCTCCTACATCATTTGGCATTTGTTAGACTTGTGAACCATTAGATTAATCAAACTTCACATCTGTCGTCTCTTCAACTTTTCGAGTGAAGTTGTGTAGACACGACAAGTGTGAGAGTTTGATTTGTAACCGGGTAGGAAACCTTCATGAGATTTAGGAGAAAAATTGGAACGACGATGCTTATCAAGAATATAACACTTGGAGTCGAATACTCGAAAGTATCCAACTTGGAGCTTGTTACTGGTGAGTAGATCATATGCCGTTTTGCCGAGAAGCTTGTGTAGGTAGAGTCGGTTTGTTGCATCACAAGTTGTTTCCACGGCTTCTGCCCAAAAGTGTCTTGGCTTCTTGTATTTGTCAAGCATTGTCCTGGCCATCTCTATGAGAGTTCTATTCCTCCTCTTGATAACTCCATTTTGTTGAGGCGTGTACATAGACGAGAACTCATGTGAGATACCTTATTTGTAAAGAAAGGTGTCCACATTGGTGTTCTTGAACTCCGATCCATTGTCGCTCTGAACTTTCATGATCTTCACTTCAAATTGATTTTGCGCTTTGCGAGCGAAGTTCTTGAAGATCTTTTGCACTTGCGACTTATCATCAACAAAGAATACCCACGTAAATCTGGAAAAAATCATCAACTATAACTAGACCAAAGGAATGTCCACTGAGGCTCTTGTAAGCATTGGGTCCAAAGAGATCCATATGAACCAACTCCAATGGTCTCCTAGTAGTCATGATGTTCTTTACGGGATTACTTCCGCACACTTGTTTTCCAGCTTGAAAAGCACTACAAAGTCTATCTTTGTCAAAGATAACAGCTTTAACACCAACTATATGATCACCTTTGATGAGCTTGTCTAGATTACGCATACCAACATGTCCTAGACTTTTATGCCAAAGCCAACCTTTAGAAGATTTTGCAATAAGACAAGTACAAGGTTTTGATCTTTTAGTGAAATCAACAATGTATAGATCACCTCTATGAAAACCAGTAAATACCATGCTATGATTGTCTTGCTGAAACACTTGGCAATCTACTTTGGCAAATATACATTAAAACTGAAGTCGGCAAGTCTAGATATGGAAAGAAGATTGTATCCAAGGGATTCAACAAGCATGAAATTTTGAATAGAACTATCATGAGATATGGCCACCTTAGCAAGACCGAGTACCTTACCCTTGGAGTTGTCTCCAACAGTCACATACCTTCGAGGTCCATGGTTTGGTGTGATCTCTTGAAACATGTCTCTATCTCTAGTCATGTGATTGGTGCATCCACTATCGAGAATCCACTATTTTCCTCCGGACATGTAGTCTTTGAAGTTTTCCATGAGACTTAGACTCTGCATAGTCTTCTCACACTCGATGTTTAACAACTCATCTTCATCATAGTAGCCATGTTCCACATTGTCATCATCAATTTGGATATCCTCGTCATAGATACAAGAGACTTTTTAGGGTTGTGATCATGACAATGTTCAAGTTTATGAATGTGAATGGCTTCAACAATCATGTTATTAATGGTAATGGCATCTCCTTTAGCATGCATGAGGTCACGAAGATCAAACAAGCATTTATCAAAGTTGGGATCACTAGGCTTTATCTTATGAAAGGCAATAGCTTTATGAAGAATTTCATCAAGATTACTCAATGAATAATTTGGGTATCGTTTCTCCAAATCATTCCAAAAAGTATAAGCACATTCAAAATTCTTCATTTGGTCAAACACAATTCTTAGAAATCCTCTAATGATAAGATTGACAGTTCTAAGATTATGAAGCGTATCAATTTCTTCTTCGTGTGAAGGATGTAAGGAATCAATGGGAGGTACATAGGGGTTCTTAACATACTTGCTCAAGTGGAATTCGTTGAATAACTCAAGCAACTCATATTTCCATTGACTATAGTACTCCCCATTGAGAATGGGCACTCTACAACTAAGACTCCCCAAACAAGACACATCCATCTTCCTCCAACGATGATGAAACCGAAACTATGGAGACCAAAGCTCTGATACCAATTGTGGGATCACTAGAAGAGGCGTCTAGAGGGGGTGAATAGACTATTTGACAAAATTAAAAACCTAACATTTCCAAAATTAATTGGTTGGTATATTTTAGCAATTCTAACAATGCTAGTGCACCCTACATAGGCTAGTCAACAAGTATGCCAGCGAAAAGTAAAGACAAACATATGTAAGAGAGTTGAGATAGGAAGATCAAACGCAAAGTTGAAACAAAGATTTTTGGCGTGGTTCCAATAGGTGGTGCTATCGTACGTCCATGTTGATGGAGACTTCAACCCATGGAGGGCAGTGGTCGCGAGAGTCCACGAAGGGCTCTACCCACAAAGGGTCTATGGAGAAGCAACCTTGTCTATGCCATCATGGCCTTCGTCCACGCAGGACTAGCCTTACTCGGGGTAGATCTTCACGAAGTAGGCGATCTCCTTGCCCTTACAAACTTCTTGGTTCAACTCCACAACACGAAGTAGGAGGATCCCAATCGACACCTAACCAATCTAGGAGGCACCACCCTCAAAAAGATAATAGATGTGTAAGTATGATGAACTCCTTGTTCTTGTGCTTCAAAAGATAGTCTCCTCAACACTCAATCACTCTCTCGTAGATTTGACATGGGTAGAAGATATTGATTGGATGGAAAGCAACTTGGGGAGGCTAGAAATCAAGATCCATATGATTGGAGTGGAAGATCTTGATATCAACACATGAGTAGGTGGCTCTCTCTTAGAAAATGGATAGGGCAAGTGTTTGTATGTTCTGAGTGCATCTTCTATGAGTGAGAGGTGGTGGAGGGGTATATATAGGCATCTCCAAAAATCCAACCGTTACAACATTATTGCCGAACTCGGTGAAACCGAAGTAAAATATTGGTTGCACCGACTAGTGCAAAATGTGGCAACTTTGGCCTTTTCGGTGAGACCGATATATGAATCTCGCTGGTACCGATATGGGTGTCCTAGGCAGTTACCAAGACTCGGTATCATCAATTCGTAAAACTCGAAAATTCCGACTTTAAGAAACAGGACAACAAAAGGTTGGTCACTGGTTTTGGTTTCACGAATGGAAAACTTGGTCTCACCGAGATGCTAGGGTTTGGCATAGGTTCTGTCTAAGGCAAAACTCGGTGGGCCCGAATGGGAATTGTTGGTGTCAGCGATTTTGGACTTTAGGCTTTGGACAGAGAATATTTGTGGGAGAATGGGTGAGTATTTTTGGTGGCTAATCTCTAAGCACTTGAGCAACCAGATCATCATAATTCCTCATCCCCTTTTAATAGTATTGGCTTTCCTATGGACTCAAAAGTGATTTCTCACAAAATATGTAGTCTTGTGGATTGAAGCTTGGAGCTTGGCCAATCCTATTCCTTCCCTTCTTCTTCTTCTTGGGAATTCTCCTCACAATCCTTAGCCAATCCTCTGTGTGGACTAAACCTGAAATAAAGTAGGTCTAGCAATTAGTCTAAGAGACAATGTATGTTGTCAGGAATTATCAAAAACACCAAGGGAGCATATGTGCTTTCACTTTCTGATTTTTTTTGTTTAAGCATGTCTCTAAAATGAGTGATCCAACTGAGGCTTTGCCTTTATTGAAGCCGTCCGTCTACATCATCTTTGATGGTAATATAAATACATGTATAGTTGATGTGAATTCCAGTCCTTCAGTTTAGAAGGATAAATCTTCCGAAGTCCACAAAGTTGTTGAGACCTTCATGAATGAAATCTTCTCAAGATCTATGGCCAAGCACTGTATGATTTTTACCCTTTGGTTCTTTTTAGTCACCATTTCACTTGCCCATATTTCCAAAATCTTTTCCCAATGGCTGAACAAACTGTATGGTGTAGGTTGCAAAGAACTTGAGAGGCTACACTCCCCACTCTCTATCATGATGATAGATATACATATTGTTCCCAAAAAAACATCATAACTATTAGATCTTCACAACTTACCTAAATAGATCACAACCACAAGATCTTCATAAATATACCCAAACCTATCATGGCCATTACATATTCATGATAATACTCCCTCCGTTCAGAAATACTTGTTCAATAAATGGATGTATCTGGCTGTATTTAGTTCTAGATACATCCACTTTTATCCATTTTTGTGACAAATTATTCTGGACAGAGCGAGTATATACTAAAAGCACAATACAACAAAAATAAACAGAGATCACCTTATATAGGTTCTCAAAAAAAGGCAGAACATCAAGCAATTGATTTGGTTGACCCTTTTATAATCAATTGACCACAATTCACAACTCTATATTCGAATGTACACAAACATATCGTGTCCGTTAGATCTTAGTAACCATCCAAAAGCTGGCATAGATCCACCAAAAATTCGCAAAGAAAGCATAACATCAAATCTTTTTTACGTGAAGTACGACGGGCATTAGCCTGTCTGAATCATTTCAGTTAAATGAAAGAATCATGAGACAATAAATTACAATGGCAATACAAGCACACACATCACCACTCGAAAAGGGAATGAAGAAGAACAATAAGACCAACTATCCAGGCCAACCACCATGGAAGAACTCGAAGAACATGCCAATGGTAAAAGATTTCACAACGTTTGCACTAAGCGGTCGAAATGATTGGTTAGCTGAGCCCCACCATGACATCCAGCCAATGATTTGGTGGACCTTCATAACAAATATAATACAACCATTTGATATTTATAGTTGTACCTAACTATATCGTAGTCATTAAATTTCGTAAGTACATGGACAGTCAATGGTCATCAGATCTTCATAATTGTAAACATATCACAACCATTAAATCCTTATACCAATACTAAATATATCACGATTATTGAATCAACATATGTTTACATATGTGTGCTAGCATTTGGTTTGGCACTTATGCTGGCACTAGGACAAGAATATGCGTACACGAAAACACATCACAGAGACCAACTTGTTGATTACAACTCGTGATATGGTATGGGAAAATGACCCAACTCCTATCCAAACACCTTTGGATGACTACACCATATACATGTATTCAACACAAACTCAACATATTAGACATCATAAGTGATAGTTTACATGAGACAATTGGGTTACATGGTATCCACATCAACAAATATCACATTCAGGTTGTGGTAAATGTGAACATGATACACAGAAAAGCACATTGTGTGCTTTAGTACTCTGAATAGAAGTTTTACAGATTGGAAAGTAACCAAGAATACATAACACCCCATATTATGCATAACACCCCATATGCTTGCTCATACCTTGTATTATCCTCCAAACATATCTGGCAAAGTAAGACAATTCCCATAGAGCACATCTTCCGAACCAAACCACAAATTATAATACTCCCTCCGATCTGAACGAAACCACAAATATTGTATAGAGGCTGTGTCAATTAATTCAGGTCGGAGGGAGTACGTATTTTTGGTCCCGTCTTACGGGTAGACCTCAAAGACACCTCGAGCTCCTAGTTTCTTCACAACTTTATAGTCATTGAATCCTGCCTTCGTGAATATCTCGCTCCAGTCATTTTCATCCCGTTGTCGCCCATTGGTCATCACCATCATGGCTACATCCATCAGGAGCTCTGCTTCGTGCGTTGGCCCTGAAGAAGAGTCTACAACTATGTCGATGACAATCACTTTCCCTCCCTCTTCCCGCGGAGGGATGGCCTTCTTGCATTGAGCAAGTATCTTCACGCAGTCCTCATCACTCCAGTGGTGCAGCACAAGCTATTTATGCAGGGAAATTTCGATGAAACTTTAGTAACGAAGTGAAATATAAAATGAGTAAAATAGACAAGATATGTATTTCACGTTTGTTTGTTATATGTTGTACCTTGATCAACACAGCTTGGGAAAATGGGACGGAGTTGAACATGTCACCGGCCACGTAGTTAACCACACCGTTCGCTGGAACATTGTCGATCACCCGCGGAAGGTCGAGCACGGTGCACTTGATTTGCGGAAAGGCCTCCATGATGGCTCTTGCCGTCGTGCCGTCACCGCCACAGCAGTCGGTCAGGGACTTGAGCCCCTGGAATAGGGTGCCGCCGCACTCCTGTAAGACCGTGAGGAAGCCGGAATTGTCATGGGACGCCAGAGCGTCGTTGAACACGGCGTCGATCTCGGGGTCTTGTTCCGCCATGCTCCCGTCGAAGAGGGTCACACCATGGAGGTCCTCGAACGGCGACGCCACGACGTCCTTCTTGAACCAGTCGGACAGCCCCATGGCAGCCTCAAGGCAGTGCCTCGAGGTTGCGGCGAGCACAAAGGAGGTTTGGCCCGGGTGGCCATCCACGGCGACGCCGTCAAGGAGAAGCCAGGAGAGCGGGGTCAGGCGGTAGCTGACCACGTCGGCGGCGTTGTCAGCGGCGAAGACGCCGGACGTCGCCAGCAGCCGCATGATGCGACGGAGATAAGGCAGCTTGGCGGGTGGAAGGGACAGCGCAGCGACCAGATCGGGCAGCGATGCTGCGCCACCCAGGCCGTGGATGGTGGTCGGGATGCCGAGCTTGACGGCGCACTGGAACGCCATGGAGGTCATGTAGTAGAGGCTGTGGCGCCAAAGGTCCGCCTGCCCCTGCAGAAGCTCCGCCTCTGTGGGAACGGCCAATTGCTGAGCCTGAGTCGCCATTGCTACCTTGATCACTCTCCCTCTAGCTATGTGAGGTCTTTTTATGGTGATTCACTCAAGCAGTGTGCATCCATCAAGTATTGAGGGACACATATATATAGCTGCTCGGGTGCGGTACGTGCGTCGGTGCAAGTTGATCAGGCAAGGGCATGGCGCTATCACGCGTGTCCCGCGCGTGGAAATTAAAAACGATAAAGAGACACATCTCGCCAGTCGTCTGATCCATTGACATTGCTGCATGGTAGTGACAGGCGCATCGTTGAAGTGGATATATACGTTAAAACAGAAGTTGAAGTGGATAATTACATTCTATATATGGTTCAATAAATCGCCAACTCTTCTGATCACCGCCAACATTCTGGATAGTTGAATCAATATGCTGATCCGATACGTTACACCGAAGTATTTATTCCGCTGCACGGTCATTCTTCAAGTCTCTGCTGCCTTCTGTACCATTAGACAGCTCGGCCTCATTATTCCCTTTCTTGCTCAGATAGTCCTGATCCACCTACATTGTCTACCCTAGCTATGAGATCATGCGCCGGTAGATTTCGCAGTTGAGGAGCCGAGATCATGCGCAGAAGCACTACCAATTCATGTTACTCAGGGCACTAATGATACAATTCTAGCAAGAGTACATATTTTTCTTGTGAAAACAACAGGCGTTTAAAGACTATATGCGAAACAGTGGCCTTCAGAAAAGCCATCTGTTTGCTATCTTTTTAAGTTAACAGTTGGGACCGACATAGACAGTCCAAATGGCTTTGTTACTTTATACACACCACTCACCGAGACTCCCTGGCCAACGCCAACCCTAACAGAATCCGGAAGCACAAACTGGGACACGTCTCAGAACGTTACACTCAGGGCAATGACGTAAAGTACGTAAATAACATGGCTCCGTACTGGTAGCAAACCATAACTCCTTTGGTGATTCACGCAAGCCTGCAGTCCGATGTCACCGCTGCCTCCAGCCGGTCGCTCATCGGAGGGGCATCTTCAAGGTTGTGGTTCGTGCTGGGGCGTGGCAGGAGAATCTGGTGCTATGGTGAAATGCACTCCTCTTCCTTGCCCAGACTGGAGGATGAATGCCACCTCAGTTGCTGCCAACGCAGCTGCCTCCTGAACACCATACAAAATACCAAGCAAGTTAGTGGTTACAAAGGGCTAAAATGCGAATTTTGATCCGGTCACACGCTGGCTCTGTCGGAAGATCCATTGCAGATTTCTTTCATTAGAGCATTTCGAAATGGATGCTTTTCATATAATGTACTCCCTCCGTTCCTAAATATAAGTCTTTTTAGAGATTTTACTAGAGGACTACATACGAAGCAAAATGAGTGACTCCCTAGTGGAACCTCTTAAAAGACTTATATTTAGGAACGGAGGGAGTAAACAGCTCCAAAAGTAGTTGAAGGGGAAAAAAAAGAGTGCAGCCACTGAAACCTTTTTACAATATTAACGAGATTCATTACTCAGAGAATAGTGGCATAACTATGTTCATGAACTCTTTTGACAAGGAACAAATCAAATAAGACAAGATTTGGAAACTTAACTTCAAACAACTCATAGGCTAACAAAGCAGGCCTACCTGAACTCAGAGGTCAAGGAACATGGCAATGCAGCAATTATAAGGTGTTCCAAACAAATATAGAAGCAGAGAAGAAAAAAAAGATGCATATAATGGGGGCGATTTAATAACCTGTCGATGTCTGCGACGCTGCAATATACTAATTGCCCAAGCCATTATATAGAATGGGAGAAGAAAACCAGCAGCACGCAGTAAGAAAAGCTGCCAAATAATGAACCACAGAGATGAATACCGATGATAATGTGCAGAGATGGTACCTATGGCATATCTTAAAAAAATATTCCACTTACTGAAAACATTGCTGAAGTGTCATCATCGTCTTCATCAGTTAGTGTCAATGCATGCCTCAGTAATAGGAGAGCCATTAACTGAACACACGGAAAAAAGTAAACAAGTAACAAACATTCTGTTAGATGTTCAATAAATGTAAATACATCTGCAGACTGCAGCGTAGGAACTCACGACAAGAGCAGCAGAACGGCAAAAGGCAGCAGTGCTGGCATTCGTGGCTGAATAGTCATCATATTCAGCTTCCATAATGTGGTTTTGTGCTACTGCCAGGATCCTAGGATCACGCAAGTCAAATGCTGTGCCAGTAATGGTCCAGCCACCACTGCACACACCAAAAAAAGAAGTAAACAACAATTGAATACTATAAACGGGGTACCAGACATACAGAATAAAATAACTTGTGAAGTAGAATCAAGTATCAGTGTCTTGAATGAAACAAAATTATGTCATGCCTTATATCGATGGTAGTTTCGTCAGGATGGGGTCTGGGAGGTGCAGTGTACCCATGTTCATACGGCTGCAGTAAGGTGATTTCCAACAACAGTTCAGGATCATATCAGGGGGAAGGGCCATAAATCATCTAAAAATAAATTCACCTCATGGCAGATTTCACATGTCACATCTCCTTTCTCATTGCACCATCTTTGTACACAAGCCCTATGCGCATACTGCACAAAATAAAATATGTGAGAACATTATCCATCACTTGGTAATTTACCTAGGGAGAGACCCAAATTTTATCAAAAGGATAAAAAAATAACTTCATAAACATATTGGACAAGCATGGCAACAAATCCAAGACATAAGGATGGTGTGGACACAGATGGAACAGAGAGAAAGCTTGATTCCAGCTTTCAGGTACAAATATAAGAAAAATGCCTGATTTACTGGGAGAGAGTTAACAAAGAATAGAGCACTACTAAGTACAAACATCCAATTTCGTTCAGGTTTCAAGGAATTGGGACATAATCAATCCAGGACGAGTCACATTTACAAATTGCCTATAGTCTATCTTAAATGGTCCATACACACGTCAAATGCATAAGCAAAAAATAAGGTCCAAAGCATGATGATTAGAGAACACATGAGGAATCTTCAACAAAACAAAAGAACAAAAGAACTCTTTTACTGGAGAGGGTGTTCACAAAGAATAGAGCACTACTAAGTAGAAACATCCAATTTCGTTCAGGTTTCAAAGAATCATGACATATCAACCAAGGACGAATCACATTTGCAAATTGCCTATTGTCTATCTTATTAAATGGTCCATACACACGTCAAATTCATAAGCAAAACATAAGGTCCAAAGCATGATGATTAGAGAACAACACGAGGAATCTTCAACAAAATATGGATGCAAAGAGAACTATGTCATGAAGGATAAACAGTACAGCAGTATAACTACGCAATGAACTAAGCTCTGATATAGGAAAAACAATGATTCTTTAGTCAGTTCTTGTTTAACAAGATATACTTGAGTACCTGCAAAATTGATAAAGCTGCAAAACAATGAGATAACTGAAATATTATGAGAATTATGCTGCTTGTGGTGGTAACATGAGCACAATATTTGGAGTTTTTTTTTCAAATGTCTTTGGGAAGTTAATCAAATCGGTGTCCCAAGCAATAGCCATCATTTGAAGGATAGTGTTGACCCCTAATCAAACAAATAAGAAGGACAGATTGACTAACAGAGACCCACATAATGCTCTAAGGAAGATACCAAATAGACATATAGGTAAACACTGGTGCAACAAGTTAATCTTGTCAAATGTGAATTAATAGCAATAAGAACATCAAATAACAAAAACCAGAGTTTATTGAATGATGTGAACCTTTACACTGCCGGTGCAAGCACAGGGGCTCTCTAGATTCTTAATGTCATCTTCCTCCTGACAAATACGGCACTCCGTCATCTGCAGAAGAGGTTCTTCTTCAGGAACCATGCTGTCTCCAACTGCAGAAAAGGAATGCCCTGTAATGGGCAGTGCAGTGGTGTCCCTCGATGAGGAGCTCTTGGGTGCTCCAGTGACCTCAATGGGTTCAGGCACCATTAGGCGATCAACATTGAGCATTAGATGATCCTTCACCATTGCTACTACGTAACAATTTTTCAAACAAAAGAACTCTTTTAAAGATCCTGTTAGATCTGCTCAGAGTCCGGAATCTGATTGCTAAATAAATCTTATTGTCCTGCTAGGAAGAGAAAAGGAAGGATTCAACAAATGACATGATTTCTTATAGACACTCACAACAGAATAGTCATGTAACAGCTGAAAACCTACAATTCAACAATTACGAAGCGGATGAAGAAATTTTCCTATTTCCACAATGAGGTACCAGCGTCCTTGGTGAGAGATAAGAGGCACCAAATATTCGAGCTCCACCTTTCTGCACCAAAGTTATGCTTTCAGTAAAAACAGGAACTATTATCGTCTAAAGTAGATTAACGTACAACAAGACTCAAATGAAGCAATCGGTAAGTTCATAAATAATGTTTCTACTTTCCACAAACACTTTAAACCGCTTACTGTATGTTAAAAAACTTTGTTCTCCAAATAGCAGTGCCCATCCCAACATTTTGAAGTAATACAAATGTTTCCACAAAGATTGGCAGACTATCTTCGATAGTTTTCTTCAAGATGGCCTCACATATAAATCGTAGGCAGTGGAAACCAGTATAGTAAAATAATGGATGCTAGCAAAATAAATTAAAAGCATAGCATTTCAATCCTCCCAAATTTTAATCACAGAACCACATTCCTAGCACAACAATTATACAAATGTATCATATGCAACGCTTGTGCCAATGAAAATCAGCTTGAAGCATATCAAATTACTATGGCTAAAAACTGACTAAAAGTGGTGTTTAAAACGGCGGAACCCAAGACAAAAGTCACATTGCAAAACAATGTTGTTTCATCCAATCTGGGTTGATGAGAACTCAAGGATGCTCCCACCATCCTCCTCAATTTTATCAACCAAGAGTATGCTAGACGAGGGATGAAAAGACTAACGCACCAACAATCATGTCTCCCCAGGAAACACTATCTAATACAGTACTAATATTCATCTATACCAACTGCGTAGAGCAGAGCACACCCCAACCAAAATTTCAGCGATGGGATTAGTTTCCTCGTACGCCTTTTGCCCTTTAGACAGCGAAATGTCGTCTAAACCATCAAACCCAAGCCCGGATTCCAGCGAAACGAGACGCACCGACAGCCTCCGAATCCCCAATCGCGGAGCCCCCAGCGCCGCAATCAACCACCACGGCACCGAATTCGCCGAAGCCTCCGCCCAAATTCGCTTCTCCCCCCACGAAATGCCGCAGCCGACGACCGATTCCGCGCAAATCAACGCGGCCACACAGAGACACCGCAGGACCGAATCTCGCCTACCCCCGCGGCAGAATCCCGACGCGACGCGACGCAGCGCAGCGCAGCGGCCGATTCGAAGGAAATCGCAGGTAAAAACCCGGGGAAATGGAGGAATTTTGTTACCGAGGGTAGAACTCCTGCGGGGTCCGGCCTCCTCCTCCTCCTCGATCTCGCCCTGTCCCGTGCGGTGGGGCGCTGCCAATATATGCCGGCAATCACGACGGGGGCGGGGCCCGCGGGCGGGTAGGTCGCCTTCCACGCAGCGGCCCGGCCCTACCTGGCAGCGAGAGTGGCCAGCCTACGGCGCCCTGGCCGCGCAGCAGCGTCGTCCAACAAGAAACGAAAATAAAATACAGTACTACAAGATTGTGATGCTAGAAAAACTTATTCATGTGCGGTATGGTGAAAAGAGAGAGGGGTGTGGGAGAATTTTTATTTTTATTGGGTAGCAGGTTTGGCGCTCACCCGGGCAGGCACCGGCGTTCCCTTGTAAATGGTGAAGGGGGAGGGGCAGCCCCCGGGAGGTAGGAGCCAATATTGGGGCAAACCATCATGTTTATCATGTGTCGAGGCTTTTCTTGGCGCGTCCCTGCAATAGCATTGGCTCAGGGACACGTTTGGGTGAAATGCTATTATGAGGGTGGCATGGTCCTATTTTTTGCAAGGAAAGAAATGGTGTTTGGATTTGTGATTCTTTTCGTTCAGATGTACTACGCTCGTAGGTACTGTCGTGTCAAAAACGGATTTTAGAAAATATGCGACGCTGTTTTTTTAATGTGAAAAATAATCAATTTAAGGGGAATTGCTCAGCAGAACCTGCGCCTGTGTCAACCCACTTTCTAAAAACCTTAGTGAAAATTTGTGTCTCTTAGTTTTGAAAAACATGAAAAAATTACGTAGGTCTTAAGTAGATACTAATGGCGTGTTTGGTAACCCGCATTAGGCCCAACCAGATCGACGCAGGAAGAAAAACACATGTTTGGTTACCTAGGCCGCATCTACTTCTCGGACCGCAAGAAACTTAAAACACTTTCGATCCAGCCCGCATGCAGTGGCGGAGGACGAAACTTTTTTGAGGTGGGGCGAACTCTTAAGCAAAAAAAAAGGAATTTGATGCGAAACCAACAGACCAACAGCGGACACCAATATTTTTATACGACCCTAAAAAAGATAGCCAAGTACAATAAAAATGCGAACACATTTTAAACATAAGAACAACCTAAAACATACCAAGAAAGGCTTTAATGGCGTGTAGAAGACCCGGCAATGGTAGTGCCCTACCCTTCTTTTAAAAGTTTCATCAATTTTACCAAGATTAAGACTTTTGAATATCCTTCGTTCAATGTAACACACCATCAAATTCTTATACCATACTGCTTGAAAGCATCTTCCGTCTTTGTTTGGTGGAAAATTTAGACAAACTGGTTGAGTTGGACTCATCTCTATATAAGCAAAACTAACATCATCTTTAATATGAGGGCTAAATCTATCAAGTGAAATGCGAAGTCCTGGATCATCCTTTATGTAATCCATAGAAAAAACGGTTATACCTTCATCTCTTAGAACATTGATACGTCTTCATCGTATCTACTTTTCCAAACTCATTTGCTCTTGTTTTAGACTCTAATTTGCATGATTTGAATGAAACAAATCCGGACTGACGTTGTTTTCAGCAGAATTGCCTTGATGTTATTTTTGTGTAGAAATATAAGTTCTCGAATTGACCTGAAAATTTACGGAGATTATTTTTGAAATTAATAAAAATACTGGCGAAAGAATCAATCGGAGGGGGCCACCCACACGCCACAAGCCAGGGGCGCGGCCACCCCACCCCACCCCACCCCCGGTCGCGCCTAGTATGCTTGTGGGCCCCCTGGAGCTCCACCGACCTCGATTCCAACTCTATATATTCCTATTCGGTGAGAAAAAAACAGAGAGGAGAGTTCATCGCGTTTCACGATGCGGAGCCGCCGCCACCTCCTGTTCTTCCTCGGGAGGCCAGATCTAGAGTCCGTTTTGGGCTCCGGAGAGGGGAAATCGACGCCATCGTCATCACCAACCATCCTTAATCACCAATTCCATGATGCTCTCTGTCGTTCGTGAGTAATTCCATCGTAAGCTTGCTGGATGGTGATGGGTTGGATGAGATTTACCATGTAATTGAGTTAGTTTTGTTAGGGTTTGATCCCTAGTATCCACTATGTTCTGAGGTTGATGTTGCTATGACTTTGCTATGCTTAATGCTTGTCACTAGGGCCCGAGTGACATGATTTCAGATTTGAACCTATTATGTTTTCATGAATATACATGTGTTATTGATCGTATCTTGCAAATTGTAGACACCTATTACGAGTTATGATCCGCATCCCCCAGGGTGACAATAACTGGGATTCTTTTCGGTGATTACCGTAGTTTGAGGAGTTCATGTATTCACTAAGTGCTAATGCTTTGGTCCGGTTCTCTATTAAAAGGAGGCCTTAATATCCCTTAGTTTCCATTAGGACCCCGCTGCCACGGGTGAGTAGGACAAAAGATGCCATGCAAGTTCTTTTACATAAGCATGTGTGACTATATATGAAATGCATGCCTACATTACATTGATGAATTCGAGCTAGTTCTGTGTCACCATATGTTATAACTGTTGCATGATGAATGCCATCCGACATAATTATCCATCACTGATCCATTGTCTACGAGCTTTCCACGTATTGATCCTTGCTAAGTTACTTTTACGTTGCTACTGTTACAATCACTACAAAACTGCTACTGTCACTTTTGCCTTCGTTACCGTTACTTTCATACTACTTTGCTACTAAATATTTTGCTGCAGATATTAAGTCTTTCGGGTGTGGTTGAATTGACAACTCAGCTGCTAATAGTCGAGAATATTCTTTGGCTTCCCTTGTGTCGAATCAATAATTTTGGGTTGAATACTCTACCCTCGAAAACTGTTGCAATCCCCTATACTTGTGGGTTATCAAACATCAGCATTCTTCTCGACTATGGCTTCCACGGAATCTGGAATCTCTTTTTGCACTTGTTCAGAGGGCGGGGAATTTGCATTCTTCGTTTCCATGGTATTCACTTCATTTTGATGAACAGATTGACCCCTATCATTGACACTTTCCGGAGTACTTGGATTGGAGCTGCCGTGACCACCAACTACCTCAAAATATATCTTTAAATCAGCAATTCATCACATAAAATGCAACTAATCATTGCTACATCATTGTATTATCAAACCATTATCTCAGAATGACACTAAAATTGAAGAAATTTACCAATGTCCTTTGGCTTTCCTAGCCCTTTCCCCTTCTTGTTCTTGTCTGTCTTCTCGTTCTGCCAGTCGCCTCAAATTGCGAGCAGCGAGCTCTTGCTGCCCGCTAGGAATAGCGAGCCAGCTAGCGGAAAAATGCCCACGTCCCCACGTTGGCGCCGCGCAACACCCGGCGCTCCTGCTGGCCGCCCCGTCGTCCAGCTAGGGTTTGCGCCGTCGTTGTCCAGCTAGGGTTCGTGCCGCCGTCTGCACCACATGTCTTTGTTCGAGGGGGTGGTTCTCATTCTCCCGGGCGTTTCGCATTCGTGGTTGAGGCCTGAGTGGACCAAGAGCGAGAAGGGAATAAGGATCGATCGAAGAAGCGAGCCCGTGACACGATCACGGCCCAGCCTAAGTGAATCGATTCACTGGAGTTTTATCGATCAGACTCGATCTGTAGCGATCAACAGATATACATATATGGTATACCTATACCTAGTAAAAAAAGTTCAAGAAATCAAGGTAGGGTGGGCGCCCCACCTCTCCCTACCGTGTCCTCCGCCCGTGCCGGCATGCGACGGTCGAATCGGCAGTTTCTCGATAGTCAGGCTCGTTGCGGCCACGCGTGGCTCTTTGTTGCATGCCCCAGGGAGCGCAGGAGACAAACGAGATGTCCCATAACTCCCCTCCTTCTCTCGTGTCGTTGCCCACTCCTCCATTCACACCACTCTCTCTCACTCTCCTCATCGACCCTTGCTCTCCTTCGATGACTCGTCCTCCACCGCGCCGTCCCTTCACCCCCATCAACTCCGACAAGAACGACATCCCAGAGCGGTGGGTGGTCAGCCTCGCAAACTCAGGCATCGACCTGATGGAGGCCATTCGCACATCGCCACCATTCTGCATTGGGACCCCTCATCCGACCAATGCGGTGTCGGCCGCTTCGAATCCGCCGTCGTATCCAGACCTGGTGGTCCTGGGTTCGGTGGCGCCGTCGGAAGAGACATCTGTCGCGCCGCTGCTCGGAACCCCTGTGGGCAATTTTTTACCCCTATTCGAGGGTTCTTTCCGGGAAGCACGACAGGGCCATGGACGATGACACCCACTTCCTCGACCTCCCACCTGGCCACAAGCACCAAGGCAATGCCAGCGGTTGTTGACATTGCGGCTCGCCCTCTTCACCCGTCATCTCCTTCCAGACAGAGTTTTCTCCCTGACCGTCATACGTTTGAACGACACCCACTCCGGTAAGTTCAAAATTTCTCCTTTGCTCTTAGATGTAGATTAGGGTTTTCTACATTAGGTGTGGCTTGGAATCTACTGGATTCGATTGCGATCGAAACGATCCGAATCCAACCAATTCCTTCTTGTCTGTCAATGGTGCTTCGTGCACTGCCTCGGGTGTTCATGAAAGTAGGTGTTATTGTTCTTGTTTCCCAAGTGGTAGATTGATGCTTACAAGATAGATAGTTAGCATTAGGTAGGCATATGCTTCATGTTCATGGTAGATTGGAGCTGACATATGCTCCATGTTCATAGGCAGGTTTGTGCATGATGTTCATGGTAGATTGGTGCTGGCATAAGCAGGTTTTGTGCATGATATCATTAAGTGCATGGTGAACTTGGTAGGTAAGAGAAATGTGCATGCTCATACACGCTGTGGGACCAATGTGTTTGCTCGTTTAGGTACTACTGTCAATCTAGCATGTTGCCAAATGTGGAAGTGTGCACAACTTGCAGTGCTAGCTTTAGATCATGCCACTGATGTTTTGGAAACTCAATGGCATTTTCCCAAGAGCAAGTGCCACTCATCAGTGACACTTTCTATTGGGCAACTCCCGCTGATCAACATCATATCCCAATGTTGTGTTACTAACACATGTCATCTTACCTGACAAGATCATGAAGACGAAGTGGGACGTAGTTGGTGGAGGAGCCCAAGTCGTGGTTGGCGCCGAGGACCTAATCCCCACAAACTGCTGGCTTGAGATGGTGAACCTGCCTGGCAGGGTCGCCTTCATGAGCCTACCACATTCAAGGCGATGATCTCCGAGGACCGGCCACGAGTAGGGGTCCCGAGAGTTGCTGCGTTTCTATGTCCAGATCAAGGACATGGAGGATCTCACCATGCTCGCCATCCCTCCGAAGTCAGTAGAGGTGATGAATGAGTGGATGGTGATCAAGCTCACCCTCGTTGTTAGACTATCGGCCGACAAGTGGTGCGAGTTATGTGTTCAGGTTCAAAACTTTCAGGGGCAGATGGTGCTTGGTCGGGGCTGGCAGTACTTCTGCCGCTGCCACAGGATTGTCTCGGGCGACCTTCCTCGTCCTGCGGATCTCTGACCTTGGCCTAAAGGTGCAGATCTACAACCGTGAGAACTCGATCATGTGCAGGGTGTGTTGCACCAGGCACAGCTGCACCAGCAACATTTCTCTGGCGCTCTAGATCGACACTTAGTACCCAATCATTAGTATAAACCTGCTAGTAGTCTGTGGTGATGGTGATGGTGATGGTTTAAACTTGTGATGTGAACTTGTTCATATTTTGACCAGAATGAACACCTTAGTGTGAAGCAAGGGGCACAAGATGCCCCTGTTGTCTTTAACCATGGTCGTAGTTATATTAGTTTGCCTCTTAGTCTGATGTTTACCTTCATGTGCATTGCTTGTTTTCATCGTTCTGTTGTCCGTTGTGCCTGGTGTTGTGTGTTGCTAATGTGGTGGTAAGAACAACTCCAATGGGGCGACCCAAACGAACGGCGATTTCGTCCGCTTTTTGTCCGTTTGGGTCGGTCGCCTGCCCGGCGTCCGCCCTGTTTTAGATATGGGTCGGCAGCGTGCCCAACGCGCCGACCCATATGTGCCGGCATGGTCGGCTGGCCGCCCTATTTTTGCATTGTTTCGAATATGCATTTAATAAACATATAGTCAAATAACATAGTTTGAACCGAATAAAATATCATAGTTTCACAAGCCGAATAAAAATAAAAATGTCTCACATAGTTCTCACAATAGTTTTGCAAACGAATAAAAGAAGATACATCTATTGGTTGCCAACATGAGCCCACATATGCTCTACCAAATCATTTTACAGTTGCACGTGAGTTTCGCAATCACGCATGTCATGATGAAATTTGGGTGAACTGTTCAAACGTTGCCGCTCCTCCATGCTCAGGCACAACATTCTCACCCTGAAACCGAAACCCTTGATCGTATAGACGTTCCGGGCACCCGTCTTTTATGATCATATTGTGCATGATCACACAAGCAGTCATCACCTTCCACAGTTTCTGCGTGCTCCAGGTATTAGCAGGATACTGAACGATGCCCCATTGAGATGGCAAAACACCAAAGGCACGCTCGACATCCTTCCTAGCACTCTCTTGCTCTTGGGCAAATCTTTTCCTCTTCTCTCTGATAGGGTTGGGTATTGTCTTGACAATAGTGGTCCACTGAGGATAGATACCGTCACCCAAGTAGTATCCTTTATCGTAGTTGTGGCCGTTGACAGTAAAGTTCACCGGTGGACTGTTGCCTTCGGCAAGCCTAGCAAACACCGGCGAGCACTGAAGCACGTTGATATCATTGTGTGATCCGGCCATGTCAAAGAAAGACTGTCAGATCCAGAGATCTTGAGACGCCACGACCTCTAGTATGACAGTGCAAGACCTGACATGGTCCTTATATTGCCCTTGCCAAGCAGAAGGGCAGTTCTTCCACTCTCAATGCATGCAGTCTATGCTGCCAAGCATCCCTAGGAAGCCCCTGCTGGCATTCATCGCCAACAAACGAGTTGTATCTTCAGCAGTCGGCTCTCTCAAGTACTCAGGACCAAACACAGCAATAATAGCCTTGCAAAACTTATACAGGGACTCTAGGCATGTAGACTCGCTCATACAGATGTACTCGTCAATGAGATCATCGGGCACTCCGTATGCAAGCATTCGGATGGCGGCAGTGCATTTCTGATAAGAGGAGAAACCAATCTTGCCAACGACATCCTCTTTGCACTTGAAATAGTCATCATAGCCGACCACCCCCTCTCTAATACGGTTGAAAAGATGCCTACTCATACGGAAACGGCGGCGGAATTTTTGATGTTGGAACAATTGTTGTATCAAAGTAGTCGTTCCAAAGAAGGAAATGCCCGCTCTCTCGGTTGCGATTCAACGCTGGAAGGTGGCCCGGAATGGAGCCACGGAACAACGGCCGCTGGCTGTTGAGGTGGTGATGGACCAATACGACAGCCAATATCTCCTCCTCGTCATCGGACGACGAATCATCGGAATCGCAAAGGAAATTGTGAAAAAAGAACTCGTCGGTGGAGTCCATTTTATACCTTAGCAAACTGTCGAACAACTTGCGGGCGTCGACGGAGGAGACGGCCGACGAAGGGAGTCACGGCGCGCACATACCAGCTAGCTGCCCTGCCGGCGTCCGACGAGTGGGCCGGCGTCCGACGAACGTGCCAGGGGGGATCTGGCTGGGGCAGTGAGGCGGCTTCTTGGTCGGGGGCGGCTGTGTGGTGGGGGGCCCGGGGGTGGGAAGCAGTCGGCTGCCTGGCGGCAAGACGGCAGTGGCGAGCGACGCGGGAGTGGGCGGTGTTGCTAGGCGGATGTGGAGGCGCTGGCAGCTGGCAGAATCGCCGGCAAAAATGGGCAGCGGCATCGACGACGAATGAGACGGGCGAGGGTGAGCTGTTGGATGGGGAGAGGGCAATGTGCCACCGACCAGCGGGCCCGGGGAGAGGGCAAGCGCGCGTGCGTCCGTTTCGTGTCCGCGCCGACGCAAATCCGGCTCAAAAATGGGCCGGGAATGGGTCGCCCGCGGATGAAAAACGGACGTGCGCCCGTTTGGGTCGGCACGTTGGGTCGCTTTTTGTGTCCGTGCCGACCCAAATGGACGGCGACGGACGAAATGGGTCATCGCATTGGAGTTGCTCTAAGGCCACCACATTTGAATGGAATGAGCAGAACACAAACATGTGTGCAACCAAACATTACATCTGCTCACCCCTTAAGCACATATGCGTGCAACCAAACAGCCGATCCTAAAGTGGTTTGTTGCCCCAGACAAATAAAACAACATGCATATATTAATTTGTTGCCTATTTTTTTTCAATGAGGTTGAGTTGAGACATGTATGAAATGCTTGCACTATGTGAGAAGACAAACAAACACGCACTACGACTTCTGCACAAAATTATGGCCATTTGCGCCATGCATGAAAAATAATTGTAATTTTCTTATATAATAAATATAAGAAAGCTACAATGTAGGTTTTTTTATCGTAACTTCCTCGCACAAAGTAATAACAATTAAAGGATTATTATTTTTAAAATTTGGAGTTATGACTTTGACTCTGTTGGCTGGAGCAAGTTAGCCCACCAACGTTCGAGCCTCTGGTGCTTAGAGAATTTCTTTTATAGAAAATTAGAAATACACCTTCAATGGTTAGTCTTGAATGGTCTTGTTTTTTTTTACCATTAAAAAAATATTTAATGCAAAAATTTTAATTTGTAGAATTGAATTGTATACAAATTTTATTTGGAGATTCTTCATACTCCTACTATATTTTAAAACATCACCCACTTTTGAACTAGACATCTTTGAACATTCTTTTTACTAAGAAACTGTGAAACAAATTTTAGTACAATCAATCATGCCGAATTCAGGTGGGCATATAACCTCCATTTTTCTTATTCCTTCCGTTTTCAATCTTAAGCTGTCCATGTCTTTCTTCGATGAGTTCCTATCTGATTTTTTAAACCTGGCAGTCGATTTGCAAGAGTGACATCCGTTGAAGATGGTTCAAAATAAATCCCACATAGTTTATATCTTACAAACAGTACCTCTGCTAAGGAGATCCAGGTAATCTACCACCAATGTTGGCTATTGTTGGTGATCGGATTGTTGATGCGGGATGTGGAGTCTCCGATACAGAAGATAACCAATTTCCGCACGTTCATAGGCTACCTTGACTAACAGCGTCCATTTAAGTTTCGAAATTAGAAATTTGGGTACTTACCATGTGTTACTGTCATAAACGAGATGAAGATGTCTATTAAAATAAGCAAACACCAAGTTCCTGTTTTGAGGGCAAATTCTAGAAATTTTAGTAAACTTGGTTGTTCAGTTATCAGCAAAGTTGCATCAAGAGCATTGCTGTACATATATATATCATCAAAGAATTAAAGCTGCTAAGCAGGGGCTCCGGTCATGCATCGGCCGTGTTAGCGCTGGATTACCCCGTGCTGACACGTATTAACCATCTTTCCCTGGTTTTCTTCACGTTTGCTCCCTTTTTATTGTGCTGAACCGGACCGGCTGGTTTCCCCGCTGTTACTCTTATGCAGTGGGCCGCCACCAGTGCCCTCCTCCATATCTTGCCACGTTTCATTGGGCTGGGCTTTCTTTCCCTTCTCTTTCTCGGTGTTCAATCCTACGATACAGAGCACTCGAGGGTTCGGTCGCCTTCGTAGTCGCCGCGGCTTACCGATCCGCTTGAGGCGGCCACCGGCGATCGGCTACCCTTTTGCCGTGGGGGCGACGCACATGGTAGAGTCTGTAGATCTGCTCTTCTGATTCTTGGTTCGTCTCAGGCTCCTCTTTCTCTGATAGGACCCTTCGATCAATCTTTTGGGAATTCTTTATTTTTTTTGGCTGTCCGGACGGCCGCCGCGCCTTCTCATGTTCGTGGAGGCAGCTTACAAGATGTCCGCCATGTTTCCACGCCCTTCAGTCCATTTGATGGTCCCGGTTGTACAAGGCCGCTCCTTAATCCATCTGATGGTTTTCGTTATACAAAATCAATTTCTTTGCCTTCTTCTTCGGTGGACACTGCGAGTGTGGGTGCTAATTTTTTTCTGCATCCCGTTCTTCAACGTTTGGTCTCCATGTGCGTGATGTAGCTGCTCCCTCTCTTGGTATAGTTGCTGCTACAATTGTTTGCTTCCTTCAGTTCACCTATCCCTACTTTAGTTCTCTTTTTTTATGTTTATGATTTGTTTTTGCAGATAAGGTTGTCAATCCTGCAGAAGCGCGGTGCCGTCGTCGAGATGAATGTCAATGGAAGTGTCCTATTCAAGAAAGCCCATGTAACAAAAGTGCTCCTCAAGCTTCTTCAGGTCGACCTCTTCTTCTTTTTGTTTCTTTGCAATACTTAAATTTTGCATTATTGCCTCATGCTGATCCTTCTCTGTTTTTACACTTTCAGTATTGTTGCCGTCTTCCTCTATCGTCGTTCAAACCGAATGTTCTACACCGTTGTCTTCATCCTTTAGGGTTGTTCCCTCTTGCGACAACCTATGGAATCTTCTTCCTCTGGGCCATCCTTTATCTCTGGTTTTTGACCTATGATGTGCGCTCCGCCTACTCCTTTGGCTATGTTCTGTTCCACTCTGTCCAGATTCTATCCCAAGTTCCCAACCAATCAGTCATGCGACAAACATGAGAAGGAGGAACTTCAGCCCATCGAGGTTGTTAATGACAACGAGCGACCGGCACAGCAGCAGCAGCACTAGCACAAAGGCTTGGATCATGAGGAGGAAAAATATTACGGTCACGGTCACAGTTCTGCACCTACCACTTGGTAACACACATCCCATTTCCCCTTAATCTATGGTTACATATATATAGATATATGCTTGGACGTGGCATGATGTTATCTGTACTTATACCGATGAATTAATCTTCCATTACCTGGTTCGTGTACATTCATACTCTTTCTCAAATCCAGTTTTTTAAGTGTGGTTGTACGAAAAAATTGAATTCCCCTTTTGTACAGTCCATTGGTTGTTTGTGTTAATGGCTGGGAGGAGAAATCAAATTGACTACTTCCATTGTTTGTGAACTTCAATTTCCCTATAGTCGTAGAGCACATGGAAATAGCTTTGACAAGTAAGGTGATAAGAATCTGAACTTGCGAGTGCTTGATCCTATTCATACTAATAGGTGACATTCATCGTGGAGTATCATATTAGAGGACTGAAAGTATGTTGGTTGCCACTTGAAAGCTAGACCAACTAAAAGATGGTGACTGAAGCACTAATTTTTTATGAAGATATGAATCTGTCGAGTACGAAGCATCCTGGTGATGTTCGGAAAGTAAATATATATGCATTAACATTTTTGTTTGCTTAATCACCTCCATGTTCACTTTTTTTATAGTATACATGCTGATGTGTATCTTTGACAGAAAGGTATTGGAGCACGTTATTTTGCTCACAGCCAAACTAAACATCTCTTATGCTGAAAAAATGCCATACTTGATTACCTATATACATATCAGTATCATATTGAGATTTGAGAAGGATACTAATTGTCCCATCAGGCGAGAAATCTCTGTACTGATGGAAACTTCACTTAAGTTATGGAATGCACTTTTATTTATTGGCAGACATGCATCTCTTTGGTGCAAGCCACATAGCAAGGTGAAACATTTGCTTTATATATCATGCTGCACATAAAGTGCATCCAGCTGTTATACAAGGATAGTGAACACGCTGATGATCTCCTGATGCACTCTCCTGACAGGTTGCACATGAAGAGCCACAACCGAGGTAGCTCTAGGGAGGAGGCCGGCCACTGCCATTGGATATGCCAAGACGGTTTAGTAAGAGATGCTTCTTTGTCGTGGCTGTCGTGTGTTGTTGCCGCCGACACAGGCTCTGTCTTCGTTCACATCTATTCTTGCTTGGCCCACTATGGCCTGAAAAGCAACAATGATTTCAGCTGCCGCTTTACGCAGTGGCAATCTTCTGATTTTGGTGTCAACTTCCAAAACATGAACAAATTGATGTTGTTCATGGACAACTTGTTCATCCTGTATGAATAGCTATGCACTTTCCGAATGCCTGGACTTGGAACATTTTTCTTTAGAGAATGTTTACTATGAGCGACATGGTCACACGATCAGTTGGCGTCATTACCAAATATGATCTCCTGCTATGTAAATTTCTATGTAGATTGGTCTATTTACTGTCCAGGTTAGAAAATATGTATTTGTCTCTATCGATATAAGAATTACTCTACCCTGCACTTTTTTGCTACCGTTTTAAATATAATAGAGTTTTATAGACAACATCAGGCTACGGACCATAACTCCATAGGTTCTCTCAAACTGTAATAATGCTCGAATTCTCAAAAAGTGAACAAGCGGCCTTATATTAAATATCAAGTTCTTTAGTTATTTCTAACAGAATTTACTAGAGATACTCATTCCTCGGTGTGCCCGACAAAGTTTTGTTTTACTGTTTTTTCCGTCAAACCAACCAAACAATCATTTTCACGGTTTCCTTCACCGGCGCGGCGCCGCGCCTTCCCCTACTAGTACGATGCATTTTTGTAAGACAGCCGTACAGCACTACTCCTTCCATCACCCGTGGATGGAATGGCCCGACCAATATCCCACGCTTGTAGTATGGTACAGAGATTCTACTGAAAATGTCTGGAAGCAAAGCAATTTCGTTTAATCAATGGCTAGACGCGGCACAATCAATAGATGCAAAAATATCATCAGGTAAAGAATGCAAACTATGTAATCATTCAGCACCAATAAGCGGAATCCCGTCAATAAGTCCACATTTTCTCATGTTGAGATTCAATTCATGGACAATGCTACAAGCCCGATCATATTCTGGGGAAGAATCATCTCCAGAGATGAAGCGATGCACCAGACCCCCGACCTCGATGCAGCTCTCACCTGCCATCTTCTTCATCCCCCCTTCCCTCATCACCCTCCTCGCCTTCGCTGCCTCATCCCACGATCCAATGTCAGAGTAGATGTTTGCAACCATCACATAGTTCCCGCTTCTCCTGGGCTCCAGCTCAAGCAATCTCTCCTGCACCTTGCTGACAATCTCAATGCAGTCCTTGGAACTGTGCATCTGGCAGGCGCCCAACAATGTCCTCCATACAACTGAGTCAGCCTCGAGAGGCATGTCCATAACAAAATCATAAGCTTCCTGGAGGCGACCGTTGCGCCCTAGGACATCGACCATGGCGCTGTAATGTTTCATCATTGGCTTGATCCGGTATACATGCTGCATTTCACGAAAAAACTGGCGTCCCTCATCGACCAGCCCAGCATGGCTACATGCGCAGAGCAGCCCGAGAAATGTGACATAATTGGGCACAACTGATGCACCCTTCATCCTTTCGAACAGCTTGAGCGCTTCCCGGGCTAATCCATTCTGTGCAAACCCCTGGATCATTGCACTCCAGGTCCAGACATTCCGTGCCGGCATCCTCTCAAACAAGCGCCAGGCATAACTTACCAAGCCACACTTTGCATACATGTTCACTGCCGCCGTGCCAAGTTGAAGCGTCATGTCCAGCTGCCGGGCGACGACCTGCCCATGCGCCCACTTGCAGAGCGGCAAGTTGCCAAGCTCAGCGGCGGCGGACATCATGCACACGAACGTGGTCTGGTCGGGCTCGAGCCCGGCCTCTACCATCGCAGAGAACAGGCCAACGCACCGGTCGTGGCAGTCGTTGTCCACGCAAGCAGTGAGCGCCGTGTTCCAGGACACCACGGTCCGGCGCGGCATTTCGTCGAACACCTGCATGGCGCGCGCCGGTTGGCCACAGGCCGAGTAGGCGGCCATTAGGGCGTTCCGCACGTAGAGCACGGCGCATTCTAGGCCGTCCTTCACGGCCTCCGCGTGTGTGGAGGCGGCGAGGGGAAGGGATCCCGGCGCGAGGCGCGCGAGGGCCTTGAGAACGTGCGGGAGCGTGTGCGCGTCAGGGCTTAGGCCGCTGCGGCGGAGGTGGACGAAGAGGCGGGCCGCTGCGGCGGGATCGGGCGAAGAGGCGAGTGGGGGAAGGAGCAGGTTGAAGAGCGCGAGGGGCGGAGAGGGGAGGGACAGGAGGAGGCGCTGCGCGAGGTGGAGGTGGGGAGAGGGCAGGGAAATGAGGCGGCGGAGGAGGATAGGACCGAGGGAGGGGAGGCGGCCTGAAGTGAGGAGGTTGGCGTGGAGCTGCCGTATTTGCTGCACGGTGGCGGCGCCGGCGATGAGAGCGGCCAGGGAAGTGGCCATGGCATGGAATGCTCGTGCTCGACGCCGGCACGCCGTTTGCGCAGGTACACCGCGGCTGTTTTCGTTGGGCTGGGCTGGAGTGAAATACCCCCGTGGTCGGTCCATAAACTAATTATAAAATGCACATTTTAGTCTATTTTGTGTATACCTGGGCATCTCCGGTCTGGCCCGGTCGGCCCACCCAGGCCCGGCCCCAAAATCCAGGGCCTAGGCCCGACGGGCTTGTCCGTGGGCTAAGCTTGGGCCTGAGTTTTGAGCCCACCCGTAGGGCCGGCGCCGGGCTTGGGCTTGGCATATTGGGATTTTAAGGAAAAAGCCCGACCCATGGCCCCAAGCCCGATGGGCTTTTCAGGGCCTGGGTCAGGCTTGGGCTTCAAAGTAGGCTCGATGACAGGGCCTGGGCCTCAGTTTTCTGCTGTGGGCTTTTTAGGGCCAAGCCCAAACCCGGCCCATGGCTAGATATAATTGTGTGGCTTCAAAATTGTGCAGCTGCTTAGTTTAGTTTATCGAAACTGCTTGCCTTGAACTGATCTATTCCATGTGAGCGTTCGCCGCCTCCGTGTCCGTCAGACCTTCGCAACAAGTCCACTCCCATTGGCACTCGGGCATGATTCTGGCGGTGGTGGCGATGCATAGGGCGATTGATAGGTCGAGGAACAAGATCGGGGCAGGGACGACCGACACTAGGTGAGTCGCGTCGTCGTGTAGGAATATGCGGATGTGATGGTTGCCGGTGGGTGAGGGGATGAGTGTGCCACGGACGACGACATGAAGGGGGGGGGGGAGGGGAGGGGGGAGTCCGGCGTCGCCGGTGAAAAGCCTAGCACTTCAAATCGCCCGCAAGAGCGGCTCGTCGGATCTGACTGTGGGAGGGAGGGCTGACACTGCGCATCAAAGTTGGAAGAACCGAGGCGACGGAGGGTGGTGTTATCACATGAAAAGACAATCCTAACAGTGAACACGACCACGAGCGGAGATGCTTTGTGTTTGCAACAAAGGGCATGTTGCAATTGCAATAAGGCTCTCGTTGCAAAAGGTCGTGTTGTAGCCTCACAAAAAAACTCATTTTCTTATGATAAGACCTATGTTGCGAATTATTTTTGTAACAAGAGCTCTGTAGCAAAAAATTCTACAACAAGACCTCTGTTGTGATTTTTTTCTACAACGAGGCCTCTACCCTAGAAAATACCGCAACAAAACATTTTTTGTAAAGATGGTTGGTCACGTGGGTAGATCGGATTGTTGGGGAACGTCATATGGGAAACAAAAAATTTCCTACGCACACGCAAGGTCTATCAATGGTGATGAGCATCTACGAGAGGGAGAGTGAATGTACATACCCTTGTAGATCGCTAAGCGGGAAGCGTTAAGAAACGCGGTTGATGTAGTCGAACGTCTTCGCGATCCAAATCGTCGAGCGTCCCGCGAGCCAATCACGATCCGTCCCGATCTAGCACCAAATGGACGGCACCTCCACGTTCAACACATGTATAGCTCGATGATGATCTCCGCCTTCTTGATCCAGCAAGAGGGAGCGAAGAGGTAGATGAGTTCTCCGACAGCACAACCGCGTGGTGGCGGTGGTGAACTAATCCGGCAGGGCTTCATCGAGCTCCGTCGAACTAATCTAGAGGAGAAACGATCTAGAGGAAGAAGAGGGCAACACATGACAATTAGGGTTAGGGGCTGCCCTAAAAAAACCTTAGTATATATAGGAGGGAGAGGAGAGGAGGCAGCCTAGCCCCTCCTACAAGGAGGGCTTCGGCTGAAGCTAGAGGGAAGGAGTCCACCTCCCACAAGGGAGGTGGACTCCTAGTAGGACTCCTTTCCTACTTGGCCCCTCCTCCTCCTCCTGCGCATAGGCCTTCTTGGGCTGCCTGCCCAGCCCATCAAGGGCTGGTGCACCACCACTAAGGCCCATGTGGCCCCTTGGGGTGTGTTGGCCCCACTTGGTGGTCCTCTGGAACCCATTCGTCACTCCCGGTACACTAAGGGAAATGTCTGAACCCATTCCTCACGATCCCTCCTGCGATTCCATCACGATCCGTCCCGCGATCAAATCATGAATTGTCTCGCGATCTGATCATGGTCCTTTCGATCTAGCGCCGAACGGACGGCAACTCCGCGTTTAGCACACGTACAGCTCGATGATGATCTCCGCCTTCTTGATCCAGCAAGAGGGAGCAGAGAGGTAGATGAGTTCTCCGGTAGCACGACGGTGCGACAACAGTGGTGGTGGAACTATTCCAGCAGGGCTTCACCTAAGCACCGCTGAAACGATCTAGAGGAGAAACTACGATCTAGAGGAGAGGGTAGCACGTGGCTGATTCTATTGTGAAAACCCCTCAATACGTCTAGTATATATAGGAGGAGGAAGGGAGGAGACTTGGTCCCCAAGGGGACAACCCTTGGTTCGGCTGAAGTGGGAGGAGGAGGAGTCCTCCTCCAATCCTAGTAGGATTAGGACTCCTTCTCTCCCACTTGGAAACCTTCTTTCCACCTTGGGTTTCTCCTCCCAGCTGCATGGGCCTCTTGTGGGACTTCGGCCAGCCCACTAAGGGATGGTATACCTCCTCCCACATCCCATGTAGCCTCTTGGGTCGAAACACCCCTCCCGATGGCCCCTGGTACCCTCCCGGCACTCCCGGTACACTACCGATGAGACCGAAACTTTTCCGGCGACCAAAACAGGACTTCCTATATATCAACCTTTACCTCCGGACCATTCCGGATCTCCTCATGACGTATAGGATCTCATCCAGGACTCCGAACAACCTTCGTACACTACCATACATAACTCTATACTACCAAAACATCATCGAACCTTAAGTGTGCAGACCCTCCGAGTTTGAGAACTATGTAGACATGACCGAGACACCTCTACGGTCAATAAAATATAGAGGGACCTAGATGCCAATATTGGTTCCTACATATTCTATGAAGATCTTTATCGGTTGAACCTCTATGTCAAGGATTCAGTTAATCCCATATGTTGTTCCCTTTGTTCTTCGGTATGCTACTTGCTCGAGATTCGATCGCCGGTATCTCTATACCTAGTTCAATCTCATTACCGGCAAGTCTCTTTACTCGTTCCGTAATACAAGATCCCGTGGCTAACACTTAGTAACATTGCTTGCAAGGCTTATTGTGATGTTGTATTACCGAGTGGGCCCTGAGACACCTCTCCATCACACGGAGTAACAAATCCTAGTCTTGATCCATGCCAACTCAACAAACACCCTCGAAGATACCTATAGAGCACCTTTATAGTTCACCCAGTTACGTTGCGACGTTTGATACACACAAGGTACTCCTTCGGTGTTAGTGAGTTGCATGATCTCATGGTTATAGGAACAGATACTTAACATGCAGAAAACTGTAGCAATAAACTAACACGATCATATGCTATGTTTATAGTTTGGGTCTTGTCCATCAAATCATTCTCCTAATGATGTGACCCCATTATCAAATGACATCTCATGTCCATGGCTAGGAAACCTTGACCATCTTTGACCAACGAGCTAGTCTACTAGAGGCATACTAGGGACATAGTGTTGTCTATATACCCACACATGTATTTAGTTTCCAATCAATACAATTATAGCATGGATAATAAATTATTATCGCGAACAAGGAAATATAATAATAACCAATTTATTATTGCCTCTAGGGCATATTTCCAACAGTCTCCCACTTGCACTAGAGTCAATAATCTAGCTCACATCACCATGTGATTTACATTGTTATGAATCTAACACCCAATGAGTTCTGGGTTTCGATCATGCTTTGCATGTGAGAGAGGTATTTAGTCAACGGGGCTGCGGCATTCAGATCCATGTGTTCTTTGCAACTCTCTATGTCATATTGTAGATACTGCTACCACGCTCCATTTGGAGCTACTCCAAATGGACGCTCCACTATACGTATCCGGATTGCTACTAAGAGTCATCTGGATTGGTGTTAAAGCTTGCATCGACGTAACCCTTTACGACGAACTCTTTATCACCTTCATAATCGAGAAATATTTCCTTAGTCCTCTAGTTACTAAGGATAATTTTGACCGCTGTCTAGTGATCCACTCCTGGATCACTCTTGTACCCATTGACTGACTCATGGCAAGGTACACACAGGTGTGGTACACAGCATGACATACTATATAGAACCTATGGCTAAGGCATAGGGGATGACCTTTGTCCTTTCTCTTTCTTCTGCCGTGGTCGAGCTTTGAGTCTCACTCAACTCCACACCTTACAAATCAGGCAAGAATTCCTTCTTTGACTGATCCATTTTGAACTCTTTCAAAATCTTGTCAAGGTATGTACTCATTGAAAGTCTTATCAAGCGTCTTGATCTATCTCTATAGATCTCAATGCCCAACAATTAAGTAGCTTTATCGAGGTTTTCCTTTGAAAAAATCCTTTCAAGCAACCCTTTATGCTTTCCAGAAATTCTACATTATTTCTGATCAACAATATGGCATCCACATATACTTATCAGAAATTATATAGTGCTCCCACTCACTTTCTTGTAGATACAAGTTTCTCATAAACCTTGTATAAACCCAGAAAACTTTGATCACCTCATCAAAGCGTATATTCCAACTCCAAGATGCTTGCTCCAGTCCATAGAATGATCACTGGAGCTTGCACACCTTTTAGCATCCTTAGGACTGACAAAACCTTCTGGTTGTATCTCATACAACCTTTCCTCAAGGAAGGAATCGATGTTTTGACATCCATCTGCCAGATTTCATAATTGAAAAATGTAGCAACTGCTAACAGAATTCCAACAAAATTTTAGCATCGCTACGGGTGAGAAAGTCTCATCGTAGTCAACTCCTTAAACTTGGCAGAAACTTCTTTGCGACAAGTCGAGCTTTATAAATGATGACATTCACCATCAGCGTGTGTCTTCATTTCAAAAATCCATTTGTACTCAACAACTCGTCGTTCAACGAGCAAGTCTACCAAAGTCCATACTTGGTTTTCATACATGGATCCTTTCTCGGATTTCATGGCTCCTAGCCATTTGTTGGAATCCGGGCCATCATCACTTCTCTATAGCTCGTAGGCTCATTGTTGTCCAACAACATGACCTCTAAGACATAGTTACCGTACCACTCAGGAGCAATACGTGCCCTTGTCGACCTACGAGGTTTGATAGTAAGTTGATCCGAAGCTTCATGATCATCATCATCAACTTCCTCTTCAACTGACGTAGGCTCCATAGAAACATCTTTCTGCATTGCGCTACTCTCTAGTTGGAGCAAAGGTTCAACAACCTTATCAAGTTCTATCTTCCTCCCACTCAATTCTTTTGAGAGAAACTCTTTCTCGACAAAGGACTTGTTCTAGCAACAAACATAGGAGGTCATTGAGTTTTGTGTTGACTTTATTCCTGACATTAAGCCGATCGGTGTTCCTGAATTGCAGCATGAGGGCAAACTGGGTGGAAAAGGCACGCTAGGAAAGAATTCACTAATATGCCGAGACGGGCATTCTTTGGCGCAAGAACACTACACAGTTCTACAAAGTTCTTCCTTGGTGGTTCCATATATCGAGCAACACAAGATATTCTACGCTCCAAACACCCGGAGAAGTCTAACGACTGGATTACACATGAACAAATGGTGACTTTTGCCGGTTGGTTGCAGACACGTCTCATGCATGACGACACTGTTGAAGATGACCTATACTTGTTGTCCAAGTTACCATCTTTGACTATATTGACTTTCAAAGGGTACGAGATAAATGAGAATACATTTTACATGATCGCCCAAGATAAAAAGAGCACCAACCAAAAGAGTGGTGTCCGCTTTGATGCAGCAAACAACAATTAGCTAAAGGACACATATTATGGTTACATAGAGGAAATGTGGGAACTTGACTATGGACTTGGTTTGAAGGTCCCTTTGATTAGGTGCAAATGGGTCAATCTGACAGGAGGCGGGGTAAAGGAAGACCCGCAGTACGGAATGACAACAGTGGATCTCAACAATCTTGGGTACCCAGACGAACCATTCGTCCTAGCCAATGATGTGGCGCAGGTTTTCTATGTGAAGTACATGTCTACCAAGGCGAGAAAAGATAAGGAAGCGAATACATCATACGATGAGCCAAAGCGCCACATAGTTCTTTCAGGGAAAAGAAACATCGTGGGAGTGGAGGACAAGGCAGACATGTTAGAAGATTATGAAAAGTTTCATGAAATTGCTTCCTTCACAATGAATGTTGACCCAAGCATCATGTTAAACGATGAAGATTGTCCATGGTTACAATGCAAAGGGACACACGCGAAGAAAAAGTTTTATACCCAAAGATCCCACTCTGGGATATGACCGGCTTCTCTAGTTAGTTTCCGGATTTATATATCTGGAAAGTCCCACTTCAGACAAACCGAAGGGAATCTTTGTAATTGTTGGAAATATGCCCTAGAGGCAATAATAAATTAGTTATTATCATATTTCCTTGTTCATGATAATCGTTTATTATCCATGCTATAATTGTATTGACCGGAGACTTAAATGCATGTGTGGATACATAGACAAAACCATGTCCCTAGTATGCCTCTAATGGACTAGCTCGTTGATCAAAGGATGGTTAAGGTTTCCTAGCCATGGACATGAGATGTCATTTGATAACGGGATCACATCATTAGGAGAATGATGTGATGGATAATACCCATACTACAAACATAGCATATGATCGTGTCAGTTTATTGCTACTGTTTTCTGCATGTCAAGTATATGTTCCTATGACCATGAGATCATGCAACTCACGGATATCGGAGGAGTGCCTTGTGTGTATCAAACGTCGCAACGTAACTGGGTGACTATAAAGGTGCTCTACAGGTATCTCCGATGGTGTCTGTTGAGTTGGCATGGATCGAGACTGGGATTTGTTACTCCGTGTGACGGAGAGGTATCTCAGGACCCACTCGGTAATACAACATCACAACAAGCCTTGCAAGCAATGTGGCTAAGCGTTAGTCATGGGATCTTGTATTACGGAACGAGTAAAGAGACTTGCCAGTAACGAGGTTGAACTAGGTATGGAGATACCGACGATCGAATCTCGGGCAAGTAACATACCGAAGAACAAAGGGAACGTTATACGGGATTAACTGAATCCTTGACACAGAGGTTCGACCGATAAAGATCTTCATAGAATATGTAGGAACCAATGTGGACGTCCAGGTCCCGCCATTGGTTATTGACCGTAGAGGTGTGTCGGTCATGTCTACATAGTTCTCGAACCCGCAGGGTCTGCACACTTAAGGTTCGGTGACGTTTCGGTAGTGTAGAGTTATGTATGGTGGTGACCGAAGTTTGTTCAGAGTCCCGGATGAGATCCCGGACGTCACGAGGAGCTCCGGAATGGTCCGGAGGTAAAGATTCATATATAGGAAGTCCCAGTTTGGTTTCTGGAAAAGTTTCGGGCTCATCGATAGTGTACCGGGAGTGCCGGTAGTGTACCGGGAGTGCCGGTAGTGTACCGGGAGGCCTCCGGGAGGGGTATTTCGACCCCAAGAGGTCCATGGGCTGTGGGAGAATAATAACCAGCCCTTAGTGGGCTGGGAAAACAGCCACAAAGGCCCATGGCGCAGGAGAGAAAGTCCTAAAGCAAAAAGTGGAAAATCAGCCAATAGGAGGCAATCCTACTCCAACTAGGATTGGAGGTGAAGTAGGATTGCTTCCCACCTCCTATTTCGGCCGACCCAAAGGCCTTGGCTGCCTCTCCTCTCCTCTCCTCCTATATATACTAGTGGATTGGGTGGTTTTTGGACAGAATTTCCGGCCACGTGCTACCCGTTACACCGGTGCATAGTTTCTCCTCTAGATCGGTTTTCTGCAGTGCTTAGGCGAAGCCCTGCCGGAATTGCTCCATCACCATCACCAGAGCGCCGTCACGCTGCCGGTGAAATCTCTCTCCTCTCCACCTCCTCTCTCTGGATCGATACGGTGGAGATCATCATCAAGCTGCACGTGTGCTGAACGCGGAGGTGCCATCCGTTCGGCGCTAGATCGGAAGGACCGTGATCGAGATCGCGAGACGGTTCGTGATGTGATCACGGAACGGATCGTGATGAGTTCGCGGGACAGATCGTGATCAAGATCGTGAGACGGATCGTGATGATTTCACGGGACGGATCATGATGTGTTCGCGGGACGGTTCGTGATTGGATCGCAGGACGCTCGGCGATTTGGATCGCGAAGAAGTTCGACTACACCAACCGCGTTTCTTAACGCTTCCCGCTTAGCGATCTACAAGGGTACGTAGATCCACTCTCCCTCTCGTAGATGCTCATCACCATGGATAGGTTTGCGTGTGCGTAGGAAATTTTTTGTTTCCCATGCGACGTTCCCCAACAGTGGCATCATGAGCTAGGTTGATGGTTCGATGAGATCTCGAGTAGAACACAAAAGGTTTGTGGGCGTTGATGCTTAGATTGCTTCCTCCCTTGGTCGGATTTTGGTTCAGCGGGATTGTGAGATGAAGCGACCCGGACCAACATTACTCGTACGCTTACGAGAGACCGGTTCCCTCGACGCAACTTGTTGCTTAGATGGCTTGCGGGTGACAGTTTCTCTCACTTTAGTTGGATCAGATCCGACAAAGGCGGTCCTTGAGAAGGTTGAAAAGCAATCTATGTATCACCGTTGTGGTTTATGCGTAGGTGAGAATCGTTCTTGCTAGATACCCGTAGCAGCCACGTAAAACATGCAACAACAATTAGAGGACGTCTAACTTGTTTTTGCAGGGTATGTTGTGATGTGATATGGCCAATTACATGATGAGATATATGTGATGTATGAGATGGTCATGTGATGTATAGAATTTCATGACTTGCATGTCGTCGAGTACGGCAACCGGCAGGAGCCATAGGGTTGTCTTTAATTATTGTATGACCTGCGTGTCAATCATTAAGCGCTATGTAATGCTTTACTTTATCGCTAAGCGGTAGCAATAGAAGTAGAAGCAGGGCTGGCGCCACAACCCCAATGGCAACACATTGATGGAGATCAAGATGATGGAGATCATGGTGTTGTGCCGGTGACGATGGAGATCATGCCGGTGTTTCGAAGATGGAGATATTAAACACAAGTTCATGGCCATATCATGTCACTTATGAATTGCATGAGATGTTAATCCTTTTATGCACCTTGTTTTGCTTAGTACGGCGGTAGCATTATAAGGTGATCCCTCACTTGAATTTCAAGATGAACTGTGTTCTCCCCGAGTGTGCACCGTTGCGAAAGTTCGTCGTGTTGAGACACCACGTGATGATCGGGTGTGATAGACTCTACGTTCACATACAACGGGTGCAAGCCAGATTTGCACGCGCAGAACACTCGGGTTAAACTTGACGAGCCTAGCATGTACAGACATGGCCTCGGAACACAAGAGACCAAAAGGTCGAGCATGAGTCATATAGTGGATATGATCAACATAATGATGGTCACCATTGAAGCCACCTTAACTCACGTGATGATCGGACTTGAGTTGGTGAATTTGGATCATGTATCACTCGAATGACCAGAGGGATGTCAATTTGAGTGGGAGTTCTTAAGTAATATGATTAATTGAACTCATTATCATGAACATAGTCAAAGTGTCTTTGCAAATTATGTTGTAGATTACTAGCTCGCGCTGTAGCTCCCTTGTATTTTTATATGTTCCTAGAGAAATAGAATTGAAAGATGTTGGTAGCAAAATTGCAGACTGGGTCCGTGATCTGAGGATTGTCCTCATTGCTGCACAGAAGGCTTATGTCCTTAATGCACCGCTCGGTGCGCCACCCCATCTAGCGTCGTCTGTAGATGTTGTGAACATCTGACAGGCACGTTTCGATGACTACTTGATAGTTTAGTGCGTCATGCATTACGGCTTAGAATTGAGGCTCCGAAACGTTTTGAACGTCACGGAACATATGAGATGTCCTAAGAGCTGAGATTGTGATCTCAGGCTCATGCCCGAGTTGCGAGATATAGGATCTCCAACGAGATTCTTTGCCTGCAAGATGAAAGAGAATAGCTCAATCGTTGAGCATGTGCTCAGACTGTCTGGGTACTACAATCGCTTGAATCGAGTGGGAGTTGATCTTCCAGATAAGATAGTGATTGATGTAGTTCTCCAAGTTACTGTCACTGAGCTACTAGAACTTGGTGATGAACTATAAAATGCCAGGGAAAGAAATGTTGATCCCTGAGCTGTTCGCGATGTTTGACACCGCGAAGGTAGAAATCAAGAAGGAGCGTCAAGTGTTGATGGTTAATCAAACCACTAGTTTCGAGAAGGGCAAGAGCAAGGAGGGAAACTTCATGGATAGCAATTCAGTTGCTGCTCCAGTGAAGCAACCCAAAGTTGAACTCAAACCCGAGACTAAGTGCTTCTGTTATGAGGTGAGCGGTCGCTGAAGCGGAACAACCCTAGATACTTGGTAGATAAGAAGGCTGGCAACATTGATAGAAGTATATTTGATATACGAGTTACTAATGTGTACCTTGCTAGTACTCTTAGTAGCACCTGGGTATTGGATACCGGTTCGGTTGCTAAATGTTAGTAACTCGAAATAAAAGCTACGGAATAAACGGAGAACTAGCTAAGGGTGAGGTGACGATATGTGTTGGAAGTGTTTCCAAGGTTGATGTGATCAACATCGCACGCTCTCTCTACCTTCAGGATTAGTGACGAACCTAAATAAATGTTATTTGGTGTTTTGCGTTGAGCATGAACATGATTAGATCATGTTTATTGCAATACGGTTATTCATTTAAGTTAGAGAATAATGGTTATTCTGTTTACATGAATAATACCTTCAATGGTCATGCACCCAGTGAGAATGGTTTGTTGAAATCTTGATCGTAGTATTACACATGTTCATAACATTGATGTCAAAAGATACAAAGTTAATAATGATAGTACCACATACTTGTGGCACTGCCGCTAAATGTCATATTGGTATAAAGCGCATGTAGAAACTCCATGCTGATGGATATTTGGACTCATTCGATTTCGAATCGGTTGAGACATGCGAACCATGCCTCTTGGGCAAGATGACTAAAGGACCCCGTTGGATGGAGCGGGCAAGTGATTCATTGGAAATGATACATGTTGATGTATGCAATCTAGTGAGTCTTGTAGCGTGCAGTGGATATCGTTATTTTCTTACCTTCACTGATGATTTGAGTAGATATAGTGTATATTTACTTAATGAAACACAATTCTGAATCGTTTGAAAGGTTCAAGCAAATTCAGAGTGAAGTTTAAAGATCATCGTGACAAGAAGATAAAAATGACTGCGATATGATCGTGGAGGTGAATATCTGAGTCACGAGTTTGGCATACAACTTAAGACAATGTGAAAGTTGTTTCACAACTAAACGCCACCTGGAACACCATAGCGTGATGGTGTGTCCGAACATCATAGTTATGCTCTATTGGACATCGTGCGTGTTATGATGTCTCTTGTCGTTTTACTACTATAATTTTGGGGTTATGCATTAGAGACAACTACATTCACTTTAAATAGGGCAGCATCTAAATCCGTTGAGATGACACCATGTGAATTATGGTTTGATAGAAACCTAAGCTGTCATTTCTTAATATTTGGGGATGTGACACTTGTGTGGAAAATGTTTTCACCTAATGAGGTCGAACCCAAGGCGGACAAATTGCATCTTCATAGAATACCCTAAGATCAGTTGGGTGAACCTTCAATCTCAGATCCTAGTGCAAAGTGTTTGTTGCTTAAACGGATCCTTTCTCGAGGAAATGTTTCTCTCGAAAGAATTGAGTGGGAGGAAGATAGAACTTGATGAGGTTGTTAAACCTTTGTTCAACCAGAGAGTAGCGCAGCGCAGAAAGATGTTTCTGTGAAGCCTACGTTAGTTGAAGAGGAAGTTAATGTTGATGATCATGAAGCTTCAGGATCAAGTTACTATCGAACTTCGTAGGTCGACAAGGATGTGTACTGCTCCTAAATGGTACGACAACTCTGTCTTGGAGATCATGTTGTTGGACAACGATGAACCTACGAGCTATGGAGAAGCGATGATGGGCCCGGATTCCGACAAATGGTTAGAGGCCATGAAATCCGAGATAGGATCCATGTATGAAAACCAAGTGTAGACTTTGGTAGACTTGCTCGTTGGACGGTAGGTGGTTGAGTACAAATGGATCTTTAAAATGAAGACAGACACTGATGGTGAATGTCACTATTTGTAAAGCTCGACTTGTTGCAAAGATGTTTGTGACAAGTTCAAGGAGTTGACTATGATGAGACTTTGTCACTCGTAGTGGTGCTAAAGTCTGTTGGAATTATGTTAGCAGTTGCTATGTTTTCAATTATGAAATCTGGCAGATGGATGTCAAAACATCGTTTCCTTAACGGTTTACTTAAGGAAAGGTTGTATGTGATACAACCAGAAGGTTTTGTCAGGCCTAAGGATGCTAAAAGGTGTGCAAGCTTCGGTGATCCTTCCATGGACTGAAGCAAGCATCTCGGAGTTGGAATATACGCTTTGATGAGGTGATCAAAGTTTTGATGTTTATACAAAGTTTACGAGAAACTTGTATTTGCAATAAAGTGAGTGGGAGCACTATAGAATTTCTGATAAGTATATGTGGATGACATATTGTTGATCAAAAATAATGTAGAGTTTCTGGAAAGCATAAAACGGTCATTTGGAAAGTGATTTTCAGAGGAAGACCTGGATGAAGCTACCTAATTGTTGAGCATCAAAATCTATGGAGATAGATCAAGATGCTCGATGAGACTTTCAATGAGTGCATACCTTGACAAGATTTTGAAAGAGTTCAAAATGGATCGGTCAGAGAAAGAGTTCTCGCCTGATTTGCAAGGTGTGAAAGTTGAGTGAGACTCAAAGCTCGGCAACGGCAGAAGAAAGAGAAAGGACGAACGTCGTCCCCTATGCCTTAGCCATAGGCTCTATATTATGCCATGCTGTGTACCGCACCTGTGTGTGCCTTGCCATGAGTCCGTCAGGGGGTACAAGAGTGAACCAGGAGTGGATCACTGGACAACGGTCAAGATTATCCTCAGTAACTAAGAGACTGAGGAGATGTTTCTCGATTATGGAGGTGATAAAGAGTTCGTCGTAAGGAGTTACGTCGATACAAGCTTTAACACTAATCCGGATGACTCGTAGTAGCAATCTGGATACGTATAGTGGAGCAGCCATTTGGAAAGTACTAAAGCAAAAAGTGGAAAATCAGCCAATAGGAGGCAATCCTACTCCAACTAGGATTGGAGGTGAAGTAGGATTGCTTCCCACCTCCTATTTCGGCCGACCCAAAGGCCTTGGCTGCCTCTCCTCTCCTCTCCTCCTATATATACTAGTGGATTGGGTGGTTTTTGGACAGAATTTCCGGCCACGTGCTACCCGTTACACCGGTGCATAGTTTCTCCTCTAGATCGGTTTTCTGCAGCGCTTAGGCGAAGCCCTACCGGAATTACTCCACCACCATCACCAGAGCACCGTCACGCTGCCGGTGAACTCTCTCTCCTCTCCACCTCCTCTCGCTGGATCGAGATGGTGGAGATCGTCATCAAGCTGCACGTGTGCTGAACGCGGAGGTGCCGTCCGTTCGGCGCTAGATCGGAAGGACCGTGATCGAGATCGCGAGACGGTTCGTGATGTGATCACGGAACGGATCGTGATGAGTTCACGGGACAGATCGTGATCAAGGTCGTGAGACGGATCGTGATGAGTTCGCGGGACGGATCATGATGTGTTCGCGGGACGGTTCGTGATTGGATCGCGGGACGCTCGGCGATTTGGATCGCGAAGAAGTTCGACTACACCAACCGCGTTTCTTAACGCTTCCCGCTTAGCAATCTACAAGGGTACGTAGATCCACTCTCCCTCTCGTAGATGCTCATCACCATGGATAGGTTTGCATGTGCGTAGGATTTTTTTGTTTCCCATGCGACGTTCCCCAACAGTAATAGTAGTGTACTCATGTGTTTTGTGCGTTCAGTATGCACCATTCGAAGCCAGGCCATCAATTTTCAGCCCTTTCTGACTTCATTTGCTATTTTCCATGCATTTACTAATTTTTTTTGAGCTAAATGACCCTAAAATTGATAAGCAATACAAATGAACTCTGAAAAGGTTGAAAGTTGGCATGATATCATCATTTCACCCACATAGCATGTGCTAAAAAGTTGAGAGGGTTACGGCAAAAACTGGACGCACTTCATGTACAAAGTGGACAATCTCATCCGAAGTATCAGGGTTTCATACGAAAACTCGTGTGTTACAAAGGCATTTCATTTTTTAACTTATTTCAACTCCAGACTTTTTGTGCGTTCAGTATGCACCATTCGAAGCCACGCCATCAATTTTCAACCCTTTCTGACTTCATTTGCTATTTTTCATACATTTACTGATTTTTGAGCTAAATGACCCTGAAATTGATAAGCACTACAAATGAACTCTGAAAAGGTTGAAAGTTGGCATGGTATCATCATTTCACCCACATAGCATGTGCTAAAAAGTTGAGAGGGTTACGACAAAAACTGGACGCACTTCATGTACAAAATGGACAATCTCTTTCGAAGTATGAGGCTTTCGAACGAAAAATCATCTGGTACAAAGGCATTTCATTTTTTAAATAACCTAAGAGTTAACAAATTTAATATAATGATAAAACAGACTGATATTAAACATCAAAAAAAAGAATCACGGGAAAACCTATTTTTGAAGTAAAGTTATTCACAAACTAATGATTCACACAAATTTCAAATAATTCAAATTTAAACTATTCAAATTTGAAAACTATTAGCACTAACAGAAAGTTTATAATTTTTTTACCTAAAGCTAAAAGATTCACAAAGAAAATATTTAAATAAAGAAAAAGATTCACTCAGAAACAAAAGAAAATAAATAAAGCAGAAAACAAAAAATATTTTAAAAAAGCCCGCCTACTGGGGCGCCACGACCTGCATACGACTAGAAACCCAACCTCTATGTGGGCTAGGATGCAGGCCCATACGGCCCAGTAGGCTCACGGGGTGACAGAGGTGCGGTAGGTTGAGAAGGTCTGCATATTAGAGAGGAGCTCGACACGATAGCCGTAGCGGGGCTTATAAACCGGTCCGAGCTCCTCTCGACTAGCGAGGTGGGACTAAACATCCACCCACCCTACGCCTGGCACACAACCCTTTAGTCGCGTTGGAGCCACCAACCGCGACTAAAGGTAAGCGGCAGGAAGCCAGACCTTTAGTCGCGGTTGGTGGCTCCAACCGCGACTAAAGTGTGTCTCTTTAGTCACGGTTGGAGCCACCAACCGTGACCAAAGGGTCCTCTATATATACCGCACTTACGAAAAATTCCCCAAATCCAGCCTTTCGTCCATCCGCGTGTGCCCCTGCCCCTTGTTGTCGCCGTCCGTCCGTCCGTGCCCCGCCGCACCTCGACGCCGACGTCCGTCCATGCTACCGCACCTTGACGCCGTCGTCCGTCCGCGTCGTCGCCGTCCGTCTGCACACCTCGACACCACCGTTGCCTTCCGCCTGCGCACCTCGACGCCGCCGTCACCGTCATCGTCACCGCCCTTGCACCTCGCTGTCGCCGCCCCCCCTTCCTTGACCTCGCCTATCGTCACCCCCTTGTGAGCCCTGCCACCATGGGTGCCACCCCGTCCCGTCGATCCCGCACACACACAAATGCATGAACACACGCACACACATAATGGATGTTTTTCTAATAATATCATGATGTTTTTCTATAATTAGTATAGATTTTTTTTATGTAATGTTGTTTTTTTGTTTTTTAATGGATGTATAGAAGTATATATGCTTAATTAGTGTTTAATTAGTATACATTTTTTTATATAATGTTGTTTTTCTGTTTTTTAATGGATGTATAGAAGTATATATGCTTAATTAGTGTTTATTTTTCTGTTTTTTAATTTATATGATGTTGTATATCATATTACAGAATTTTTTTGCATACTAATTGAGAATTTTTTCGGAAATTTTTATTGAGAAAGGAATATTATTAGGGTAGTTATAACCTAGGAATGGGACATTATAATTGAAAAGATGATATTTTTCTCAAAATGTCCTAATAAAATGATATTGCATATATAGGAAATTTTTTCCATAAGAATTTTGTCTCGGAGTCAATGATGCCCGGTCCGCATCCTCGTCGTTGACTCATTCGCGACAACGTCATGCTTCAGAGGGGCAACGTTTGGGAATGGGCTCCGGCGGGCAGGCATTGGGAGGTGCTACCTTCAGGGGCGCGCAGCTTGGTGAGGATCCCGGCCTCGGGTCCCGTCGTCGACCCGAAGCTTCTTTGGTGGCGTTCGCGTGGGCCACTTTCGGTGCGGAGGCAGCCGGCCCCGCAGGAGGTGGTACATCGTCGTGTCAGGGAGGAGGACGAGCATGTTCGTCGCTATATGGATGCATTGGACGTCAGGTTCTCCAATACCTGGCAGGTTCTTCAGGGATCTCGCCCGAGCTATGATCCTGTCATAGTTCCTTGTCTTTGGGTGTCCACCGCCTGCCGCGCAAGACGTCAACTGGATCTGTAGTAGTGATATTATATAATTAATAATATTCGAGATGTATTAGTGATAATATTCGAGATGTATTCGAGATTACATTCGATAATATTCTAGACGATTTATTCGAGATTATATTCGATGATGCATATTATGTACTATGATTTAGTTTTCCTTATTGATTGCATGCATTCTAATTTGAATACTAAATTGTATTATCTTTCTTCTAGGTTAGTTAAATAAAAGCTATGGACAATATCGGCAAAGAAGGAGAAGAGGCTCTGTTCGACATCATACGCCCCACGAGCCCAGAGCATGAACTTGAAGATGATGATGGCTCGCAATATCTGAACAATTCCGGTGAGGGTTGTATGTTTGATGAAGACGAACGAATAGATGAATTCGACAGCGATGTTGACGAAGAAAATTTTCTTCAAATAACAAAGACCGGCGAGGGTATATTTATTATATAAGCCATCCGGTGACCATTACATGTCTTAATTGAGTTGTATATGTATTAACGAATCGATCTTTCTTCTTTTAGGACTCCAGATCGAGCAAATCTTCTACAAGCGACAGGGTAGTTCGAGGCCCAGCCAGAAAGTTGGACCCTAGCGTAAAGTTCAACATCGATTCCATCAATACATCAACTGGTGAACCGCTTGAACCTAAGAAAAATGCGACCAAGTTCAAGAATCAATGCGGAGTTATTGTCAGGGACCAAATCCCGATCTCCACACAAGAATGGAAAAAGCCAGCAAAGGGAGATCGAGAAGGAGTTACTTTTGTCGACGAAAGAGAAAAATATGTGCTTTGGACCGAGCTGATATCACATTTCACACTACCAGATAACTTGACAGATGAAGATCTGAAGAAAGTCAGAAACTATGCTCTTAAAAAGATGGCGATCGCATTCAACACCTTCAAGAAAAATGCATGGGCTGCGTATGTCAAAGCAAACAAGAAGACTCCAAAATTCGAGGGAGCACTGGTGAAGGCAAAAGATCACTGTGACGAGTTCGTGAAGTTCAAGGAATCAGAACTAGCTAAGGAACGATCGAGAAAGAACAAGATTAATGCTGCGAAAAAGAAGTGGCACCATACTCTAGGCCAGGTCAGGGGTGGAGCTAGGCTAATGCAAGGGTATGCAATGCATACGCAACATTTTTTTGCAAAAAAAGTCAGTATATAAGCTCCTATATAGTTTGCCATATTACATATGGCAAACTTGTTGTACGTACAGAGTAGAGAAAGGAAAAAGAGAACGATTCCAACGTCACTTGGGCCAATATTGGGTTTGCTACATTGCTACGTTGAGCTAGTGGGCTAGGCCTTATCCTTGGCTTAACCTGCACGCTGCAGCTGGCCGATAGACGAAGCCAAGAGAGACGGCTCGATCAGGAATTGTCGCCTCAGATCCTGCCTTCGATTCAAGTCGCGGCTGTGATGCGCCTCTACCGCATCGGAAACTGCTGGCGATCTCGCGGCCGGAGCACATCGTCATCATGCATCCCGCATCCGCCATCACGCATCATCATCGATCTACCATCTAGCAGATCGATCTCGTCACACTTATTCGTCGCTTGCAACTGCAATTGAGAAACAACAGCGACGGCAACACCGGCGCACACACATCAGGATTCAGGAACCACCGTTTTGTCTGATTGATATTTTTGAGTCAGTGAGTATTCAATCTTGATTTCTCTAATATGTTAGTTAAGAAGAGATGATTATTCTCACACCCTAATTTAGTTTTCATTAACCTATTGTTAGGGGACTGCCTATTGTAGAATCCAGTTAATTTGGAGAGTGTTTTGCATTAGCTTTCTAGAAAACTTGTGAAGCGGTGCAGGGAAAACAAGGTGAATTTCATGCTTATATATTACTGAAATTTGAATATTTGATTTTTGTAAGACTGCCCACCATGCCAGTATGCCGCCATGACTATCTAACATGTATTCTTTTTGTATAGGTGTGAAATATGAAGAACAAGCAGGGTAATGATTTGAAGCGTTTGTGGGACAGAGCTGCTTCAAAGGCACCAAAGATAAGTTCGACATCAACACGAGCATCGGTATCGATCGATGTTGAAAACCAAGATCAAGATTAGAATTTTAGTAATCCATCTTCCAATGAGCTACAGCTGGCACTAGTGCAGACATGTAATAACAATGGCATGGAACCGAGGATAAGTTCGCCAGATGTAGAAGCTGAAGAATCGGATGAATAATTTAATGATGAAGCGGTGTATGTACTCGACGCTGATCCCGGGAAGAGGATTCCCATCGTGAACTATGACGTGAATGATCAAGATTCGGTGAGAAGGAGATACATTGCAATGGGGGTTTGTCGACCAAAGAAACATGAATTCAAAACAAAAAAATTTGGAGGTAATAACCGTTGCTTTTCAGCTCATTGGTTTGGCACATACGAATGGCTTGAGTATAATGTTGAACTAGATGCAGTGTTTTGCTTCGTTTGCTACCTGTTCAAGGATAAAACTAAACACAAAGGTGGTGATGCTTTTGTGAAAGGTGGGTTTAGAAATTGTAACATGATGGAAAGTAGGTGTGAAAAACATTGTGGTTCTCTCACTAGTGCTCATTGCGAAGCTCAAGAGAAATTTGATTTGTTTATTAAGCCCGATGCATCAATTAGGGAGTCTATTGCTTCAACTTCCAAACAAGCCAAGGCTGAATATATTTCTTGCTTAGGTTATTCTATTTATTGTCTAAGATCTCTTTTGAAGCAAGGTTTGGCTTTTTGTGGTCATGATGAAAGTGAAGAATCACTTAACAAGGGAAATTTTCTTTAGCTTTTAAATCATCTAGCGGAAAAGTTTGAAGACGTTGACAGAGTGGTTCTAAAAAATGCTCCAAAGAATTGCAAAATGACATCCCATGATATACAGTTAGAACTCATCAATTGTTGTGCTAAGGAGACAACTAGTCTCATCATGAAAGATCTCGACGAAGAATATTTTGCCATACTTGCCGATGATGCTGGAAATATGCCCTAGAGGCAATAAAATTAGCTATTATCATATTTCCTTGTTCATGATAATCGTTTATTATCCATGCTATAATTGTATTGATCGGAGACTTAGATGCATGTGTGGATACATAGACAAAACCATGTCCCTAGTATGCCTCTAATAGACTAGCTCGTTGATCAAAGATGGTTAAGGTTTCCTAGCCATGGACATGAGATGTCATTTGATAACGGGATCACATCATTAGGAGAATGGTGTGATGGACAAGACCCAAACTACAAACGCAGCATATGATCGTGTCAGTTTAATGCTACTATTTTCTGCATGTCAAGTATCTGTTCCTATGACCATGAGATCATACAACTCACTGCCACCGGAGGAGTGCCTTGTGTGTATCAAACGTCGCAACGTAACTGGGTGACTATAAAGGTACTCTACAGTTATCTCCGAGGGTGTCTGTTGGGTTGGCATGGATCAAGACTGTGATTTGTTACTCCGTGTGACGGAGAGGTATCTTAGGGCCCACTCGGTAATACAACATCACAACAAGCCTTGCAAGCAATGTGACTAATTGTTAGTCATGGGATCTTGTATTACAGAACAAGTAAAGAGACTTGCCGATAACGAGGTTGAACTAGGTATGGAGATACCGACGATCGAATCTTGGGCAAGTAACATACCGAAGAACAAAGGGAACATCATATGGGATTAACTGAATCCTTGACATAGAGGTTCGACCGATAAAGATCTTCGTAGAATATGTAGGAACCAATATGGGCATCTAGGTCCCGCTATTGGTTATTGACCGTAGAGGTGTCTCGGTCATGTCTACATAGTTCTCGAACCCGCAGGGTCTGCACACTTAAGGTTCGGCGACGTTTCGGTAGTATAGAGTTATGCATGGTGGTGACCGAAGGTTGTTTGGAGTCCCGGATGAGATCTCGTATGTGACGAGGATCTCCGGAATGGTCCATAGGTAAAGATTGATATATAGGAAGTCCTAGTTTGGTCACCGAAAAAGTTTCGGGCTTATCGGTAGTGTACCGGGAGTGCCGGTAGTGTACCGGGAGACCATCGGGAGGGGTATTTCGACCCAAGAGGCAACATGGGCTGTGGGAGAGTGAATACCAGCCCTTAGTGGGCTGGTGGAAGTCCCACACAAAGCCCATGCGGCTAGGGAGAAAAAACCCAAAGAGAAAAAGTGGAAAAAGGCAAAATAGGGTGAATCCTAGTCCTACTAGGATTGGAGGTGGATTCCACCTCTCCCACCTGGTTCGGCCGACTCCTAGAGGTTTATCCACCTGGTTCGGTTCCTCCTCTCTTCCTCTTATATATACTGGAGGTTTTAGGGTTTTTGCACTAGATTTTCAGCCACGTGCTACCCGTTCCTCTAGTGCATAGTTTCTCCTCTAGATCGGATTTCTGCAGTGCTTAGGCGAAGCCCTGCCGGAATAGGTCCACCACATCGCCGGAGCGCCATCATGCTGCCGGAGAACTCTTCTACCTCTCCGCTCCCTCTTGTTGGATCAAGAAGGCGGAGATCGTCATCTAGCTGTATGTGTGCTGAACACGGAGGTGCCGTCCGTTCGGCGCTAGATCGGAAGGACCGTGATCAAGATTGCGGGACGGATCGCGATGAGTTCGCGGGACGGATCGTGATGAGATCACGGGACGGATCGTGATGAGTTCGCAGGACGGATCGTGATTGGATCGCGGGGACGGATCGTGATGAGATCGTGGGATGCTCGGCGATTTGGATCGCGAAGACGTTCGACTACACCAACCACGTTTCTTAACGCTTCCCGCTTAGTGATCTACAAGGGTATGTAGATCCACTCTCCCTCTTGTAGATGCTCATCACCATGGATAGATCTTGCGTGTGCGTAGGAAATTTTTTGTTTCCCATGCAACTTTTCCCAATAGATGAATCTAGTGATGTGTACCAACGGGAAGAATTGGCTCTTTGCTTGTGTTATGTTGAAAAGATTGGATGGCCGGTTGAGAGATTTCTTGGAATTGTCCATGTTGAGGACACTACCTCTTCGACACTTAAAAGGCAATTCAGAAACTATTGATGGACAATTCTTTGAGTTTTTCTATGGTGCGTGGACAAGGATACGATGGAGCTAGCAACATGAAGGGTAAGGCTAATGATTTGAAAAATAATAATTATGGATGAGTCTCCATCTGCTTATTATGTCCATTGCTTTGCCCATCAACTTCAGTTAACTCTTGTTGCTGTTGCTAAACAGAATGGTGATTGCTTTTCATTCTTTCAACAATTGTCATCTTTGTTGAATGTTCTCGGTTTGTCTTGCAAAAAGATACAAATGTTTTGAGAAGCTCAAGCTGATTATCTTATTGAAGCATTGCAATTGGATGAACTTGAAACTGGCAAAGGGCAAAACCAGGAGATGGGTTTGGGAAGACCATGTGAAACCCGTTGGGGATCCCACTCTAAAACCCTTTCACATGTTCTTTCTTTGTACCCTTTGATCCAAAAGGTTCTCAAAAGGATTGGAAAAGAGTATAATAGTGCTGAGGGTATTGGAGCTCAAACTATATTGAGATCATCTGAGTCATTTGAGTTTGTTTTCATGTTGCACTTGATGGAGGAATTATTTGGCTACATAGATGGCTTGAGTCTAACTTTGCAAAGGAGGGATCAAGATATTGTGAATGCTATTGATCTAATTTATCTCACTAAGCAACAATTGTTGAATCTGCGAGAAGATAGTGGGTGGGAATTATTTGTAGAAAATGTCAAGTCTTTTTGTCTGAAGTACAAGATCAAAGTGCCTGACATGGATGGATTTTATAAGTTGGCTCAGAGATCCAATAAGTTCTTCAAGAAAGTAAAGAATCTCCATTGCTTTCGTATTGATTTGTTTTTGGGTCTTATTGATAGGCAACTTCAAGAGCTCAACAATAGGTTTGATGAGGTAAACACCAAATTACTTGTCTGTATGGCATCATTCAATCCTGTTGATTCATATGCTGCTTATGATCAAGAGAAGTTGGTCAAGCTTGCCCACTTTTATCCTAAGGATTTGTCAAAGACTGAAATATGGAAACTTCCTTATGAATTGTCAATGTTTATTACTGATATGCGTAGAGATGAAAGATTTAGAAAGGTGAAAAATATTGCCCAACTTTCAGCCAAGCTTGTTGAGACAAAGAAGAACATATCATATGCCATTGTTTACAAGCTTCTCAAGTTGGTGCTAATTCTCCTGGTGGTGACTGCTAGTGTTGAGAGGGTCTTATCTTCGATGAATTATGTGAAGAATAAGTTAAGAGCCAAAATGGGGGAGCAATATTTAAATGATTGCTTGGTTACTTTTCTTGAGCGTAGATTCTTCATCCAAGTATAGGAAGACACCATCATTTCTCGCTTCCAAAAGGGTGATCGTAGAGTTAAATTTTGATTTTCCTTGGTGTGATGTAATCGAATTATTGGAGACACTGCTGCTACAAATAATAATTTATAGTTTCGTTGTTATTATTATGAAATTTTCTATTTCTTACAATGTCGTGAAGCAATTTTTTTACTGTGCATACCCATGTCGAAAATCCTGGCTCCGCCACTAGGTCAGGTGGCTACCAGATGGCCCTGCCTAAGTGGGATCAATCCGAACAAGAGATGATTAGTGTAGGGGTCACTCTAGTTACAGTGACCTGGCCCCCGAGGTGCAGGACATGGTTTTATGCGCATGGGGGGAAGTTGGACCCAAAGACACGGGATATTATGGTGAAGGCAAGTCTTAAAGGAGTGACAGACGAAATACTGATGAAAATAGAAGAAGCTCAAACAGGGGTGTTCACGCCCAACAGAGAGGACGATGAGCTTACACGCATCCTGAAGAATCCTGAACACCCGGGAAGAACATGAGGGAAAGGCGTTGTTCCGTGGTTTGAGGGGTTTGCGGGTTGAAACAACGACTATAGAAGCCGTGCGAGAAAGAAGATGCAGGAGGAGCGGAAGAATAAGGAGGAAGCACTCCGTCTTGAAGGCCTAGAATCAAAGCACTTGGAGTTGGAATCCAGAGTTAGGCGGCAGCAGGAGCAGATCGACTCACTGAGCCAGGAAAGGGCGTCTCAGCGGCACCATGAGCATATCGATCCAGCATTAGATACCACCATCCCATCTATGCCGAGAAGCAGCGTGAGTTCCGCCCCAGCCGATATCGATGACGATTCACTGCTAGCTAGCTACCCTGTGGATGATATCAAAGACATGACTAATTGTGAGCTACACATGAAAGTGAAGAACTTATCCATGAAGGTGGCGGACGACTATGCTTTACCAAATACCCCAGAAGCAACCTTCCATTGCAATCCCATTCTAGCTGGCAATGCTCGTGTCGGGGTTGATGAAGTGATGTCAGGATATCACGAGCTACAACTTGACATTTTTGGAGGTGATGAGGAGAGAACACCGGGAGAGGCCATACATCGTATCATTCTATGTAAAAAGAATTACATCATCTTTCCAAGGCCACCGACTCCTCTTCTTCCAAGTTCGCCACCGCGTCAGTCGACTCCTACTCCTCCTCCAAGTCCAGCACCGCATCAGCCGACTCCTCCTCCAAGTCCGACAGGGCGTCAGCCAACTCCTCCTCCTCCAAGTCCGGCACCGCGTCAGCCGACTCCTCCTCCAAGTCCGGCATGATGTTAGCGTGCTCCATCGACTAAGCAACAATGGAAGAGAGAGGCCACAGCTACGACGACTAGCGGTACAACATGCAAGAAATGCAAATATGGTCCAAGCCTCAAGCCTTTTCCGGAGTTGCCTTACCACCTGACCGAGGAGGAACTCGAGAGCGCAGTGGATGCCAAAGTAAAGGCCCATTTTGGACCGAAACCGCCCCAGTCGCCAAAGGAGAAAGGACCTGAGCATGTCTCACAACACTTTGTTGATATGGCTCGACCGACTGTCAATCAGAAGGACTGCAACTATGTGCGGTCTATCAAGAAGTCATATCTTGCATGACAAAAGGAGTCGAGCTCGAGCTCGAGCCAAGGAGTTGGCAAAAAAGCAGGAAAACTGTTCCCTAGCTGGGAGAACAGGCAGTGAATCGACCCCCCCCGCTCATTGTACAAACACCTGTGAGTACCGCCGGTCGGCTAGGAGTAACCAGCGATCATATAAGGCAGGCTAAAGAGGCCGGTATCATTGTTGAACAACTCCTAGGCCTTGAGGAAATCCCCGAGCTTAAAGAGGAGGAAGTAAAATATCAATATGCCCGCGACAAACCTCTGGTCAAGCCTGTATATGTCAAGCTTCTACCAACGAGAATGTATAATTTGCATACGTGGTACATGCAAATAACAACAAATACCAATACAGAGTCCCTCATGGTGAGAGTCAAGAAGATGCATTACTTCCATAAAAAAGATCCATGAATTCATTATTTAGAGTTGTTTCAGTTATTCAATCAAGACGCACTCGACAAATCTTTAGCCAGTTGCTATTGTCTGTAAGTGATTTCTTTCTATAATTTAAGTCTCTAGCTAGCTGTGCTCTCGTTCATTACCTGTAATTATCCTCACTATATTTGTTTCTATGGTATTATGCAGAATGAGGATGTATGAAATGAAACAAGCTGGACGCTATGACATTGGGTTCATTGACCCAAATATGGTTAATCAGGCGATATGGGAAACTCAATATTCGAGAAAAGACACAGAGAAATCCCTGCTAGATTTTTTGAAGCATCTAAACACCCAACCAGAAATACTACTTCCTTACAACTTCGGGTGAGTGTTACTATATATATCTTGTACTACAAATTCTATTTTTTGCTTACTAGATGTTAATAAGTGTACTTAATGAGTTATGCACATGCCCGCTTAATTATACAAAACGTATGCGCATGCATTTACCACTGGATCTTGTTAATCATTGAAGTTGACAAGGGAAAAGTTGAAGTACTGGACTCACTATATAAGGATCCATCCGGATACGCAATCGTGAGGGGCATGCTTGACAGGTAATTTCAATCATTATCGCACTATGTTGGCCTCTGTAATTACTTCATTTCCTGATATCAACTAGTTAATAACTCCTTTATTCATTTTCTTTGCCGGCGGGCAGGGCTTGGGCCAAGTTCATAAAACAGGTCCCAAGCGACTGGGCACAACAGCTGAAATGGGTGCGACCCAAGGTAATTAAGTAGTACTAGCTAGCAACGTCCACGCATCTCTTTAATTCTAGTTTCAATACCATTATCATGCTTGATTAATTATTAGATGATTGAATTTCATTCTCATAAAGTGCATGAGGTAGGAGCAGGGGAATAGTTTATGCGCATACTATGTTTGCGAGAACATTCTCATGATGACGTCTGAAAGGAGCAGAGATGAAAGAAATCTTTGGGTATGTTTGGTAGAGCACTATTCATATTTTTTTATCATGATCTAGCTAATATATATACACACAACTAATATATTCATCTTGATCTCCATCTTGTAGCTGACGGAGATGCAGGGCCAACTCCTACCAAAGGCTCGGGTACGAGCAATTCAAGAAGAAATAGCTAGATTTCTGGTCGACCAGGTCATAGATCCCAAAGAAGAATACCATTACAAGATCAAGAACAAGTAATGCCTGCATATATATGTAATGATCCTCAAATTGTAGGAGAAATTGTATATATATATGTATGTTAATGGTTGTCATACGAGCAATTCGATGATATATATATATGTATGATCGGTACTACGAGAAATTCTATATATATATATATATGCACAACGTGTGTACAGTATGTAGTAGCATAATATATGTTTGAAATGAAAATTAATTAAATGGAAAACACATAATTAAAAGGAAAATTAAACCATAATCAATTCGTAAACCCCTAAAGGATTAAAAGGAAAAATAAAACAAAATTAAAAAAACCAAATACTTTTAGTCCCGGTTGGTGTTACCAACAGGGACTAAAGGTCCCCCAGCCCACGGCGCCGGCAGATGCCACGTGGTGGTCCTTTGGTGCTGGGCCGTGTTGAAGCGGGACTAAAGGGGTGGGTGGGATTTAGTCCCCACCCTTTAGTGCCGGTTCGAGAACCGGCACTAAAGGCCCTTACGAACCGCGACAATAGGCCAATTCTGCACTAGTGGGTGTCAAACATCGCGAATAGCTCAGGGATCATTATTACCATCCCTGGCATTTTATAGTTCATCACGAAGCTCTAGTATCTTAGTGACAGTGACTTGGAGCACTGTATCAATCACTATCTTATCTGGAAGATCAACTCCCACTCGATTAAAGCGATTGTAGCACCCAGACAATCTGAGCACATGCTCAACGATTGAGCTATTCTCCTTCATCTTGCACGCAAAGAATCTTGTTAGAGATCTCATATCTCACAACACGGGCATGAGCCTCAAATAACAATTTTAGCTCTTAGAACATCTCATATGTTCCATGACATTCAAAATGTTTTGGAGCCTCAATTCTAAGCCGTAATGCATGACGCACTGAACTATCAAGTAGTCATCGGAATGTGCTTGTCAGATGTTCACAACATCTATAGACGACGCTAGAGGAGTGGCGCACCGAGCGGTGCGTTAAGGACATAAGCCTTCTGTGCAACAATGAGGACAATCCTCAGATCGCGGACCCAATCCGCATTATTGCTACCATCATCTTTCAACTCTATTTCTCTAAGAACATATAAAAATTCAAGGGAGCTACAGCGCGCGCTAGTAATGTACAACATAATTTGCAAAGACATTTTAACTATGTTCATGATAATGAGTTTAGTTAATAATATTACATAAAAACTCCCACTCAAATCGACATCCCTCCGGTCATTTGAGTGTCACACGATCCAAATCCACCAACTCAAGTCCGATTATCACGTGAGTTGAGGTGGTTTCAGTGGTGAACATCATCATGTTGATCATATCTACTATATGACTCATGTTCGACCTTTTTGTGTCTTGTGTTCTGAGGCCATGTTTGTACATGCTAGGCTCGTCAAGTTTAACCCGAGTGTTCCGCACGTGCAACACTGACTTGTAGCCATTGTATGTGAACATAGAGTCTATCACACCCGATCATCGCGTGGTGTATCGACACAACAAACTTTCGCAATGGTGCACACTCGGGGAGAACACAGTTTATCTTGAAATTTAAGTGAGAGATCACCTTATAATGCTACCGTCGTCCTAAGCAAAACAAGGTGCATAAAAGGATTAACATCACATGCAAATCATAAGTGACATGATATGACCATGAACTTGTGTTTTTGATCTCCATCTTGAAAGCACCGACATGATCTCCATCGTCACTGGCATGACACCATAATCTCCATCAACGTGTCGCCACCGGGGTTGTCGTGCTGATTGTTGCTTCCATGACTATTGCTAACTCATAGCGATAAAGTAAAGCAAAACGGCGAAACTAATTAAAGACAACCCTATGGCTCCTGCCGGTTGCCGTACTCATCAACATGCATGTCGTGATACTCTATACAATACATCATAATCCCATACATCACATATTTCTCATCATGTAATTGGCCATATCACATCACAACATACCCTGCAAAAACAAGTTAGACATCCTCTAATTGTTGTTGCAAGTTTTACGTGGCTGCTACGGATATCTAGCAAGAACAATTCTCACCTATGCAAAAAACACAACGGTGATATATAAATTGCTTTTCAACCTTCTCAAGGACCGCCTTTGTCGAATCCGATCCAACTAAAGGAGGAGAAACAGACACCCGCCAGCCATCTTTGTGCAATGAAGTTACACACCAGTCAATGGAACTGGTCTCTCGTAAGCGTACGAGTAAGGTTGGTCTGGGTCGCTTCATCCCACAATACCACTGAACCAAAACACGACCAAGGGAGGAATCAATCTAAGCATCAATGCCCACAAACTCCTTTATGTTCTACTCGTGATCTCATCTACACATAGACCTAGCTCATGATGCCACTGTTGCGGATCGTTGCATGGGAAATAAAAAATTTCCTATGCACACGCAAGATTTATGAGAGGGAGAGTGGATCTACATACACTTGTAGATCGCTAAGCGGGAACCGTTAAGAAACATGGTTGATGTAGTCAAATGTTTTAGCGATCCAAATCTCCGAGCGTCCCGTGATCCCATCACAATCCATCTCGCGATCCAATCATGATCTGTCCCGTGATCCCATGATGATCCATCCCATGATCAAATCACGAATTGTCTCGCGATCTTGATCACGGTCCTTCCGATCTAGCGCCGAACGGACGGAACCTACGCGTTCAGCACACGTATAGCTCGATGACGATCTCCGCCTTCTTGATACAACAAGAGGGAGCGGAGAGGTAGATGAGTTCTTCGGCAACGCAACGGCATGACAGTGGTGGTGGTGGAACTATTCCAGCAGGGCTTCACCTAAGCACCGTTGAATCGATCTAGAGGAGAAACTACGATCTAGAGGAGAGGGTAGCACGTGGCTGATTTCTATTATGAAAACCCCTCAATACCTCTAGTATATATAGGAGGAGGGAGGGAGGAGACTTGGTCCCCAAGGGTCCAAGCCTTGGTTCGGGCGAAGTGGGAGGAGGAGGAGTCCTCCTCCAATCCTTGTAGGATTAGGACTCCTTCTCTCGCACTTGGAAACCTTCTTTCCACCTTGGGTTTCTCCTCCCACCAGCACGGCCCTCTTGTGGGACTTCGGCCAGCCCACTAAGGGCTGGTATACCTCCTCCCACAGCCCATGTAGCCTCTTGGGTCGAAACACCCCTCCCGATGGTCCCTCGATACCCTCCTGGCACTCCCGGTACACTACCGATGAGCCCGAAACTTTTCCGGCGACCAAAACAGGACTTCCTATATATCAATCTTTACCTCTGGACCATTCTGGAGCTCCTCATGATGTATGAGATCTCATCCAGGACTCCGAACAACCTTCGGTCACCACCATACATAACTCTATACTATCGAAACGTCACCAAACCTTAAGTGTGCAGACCCCGCGGGCTCGAGAACTATGTAGACATAACCAAGACACCTCTACGGTCAATAACCAATAGCGAGATCTGGATGCTCATATTGATTCCTACATATTCTATGAAGATCTTTATCGGTTGAACCTCTATGTTAAGGATTCGATCGTTGGTATCTCTATACATAGTTCAATCTCGTTACCGGCAAGTCTCTTTACTCTTTCCATAATACAAGCTCCCGTGGCTAACACTTAGTCACATTGCTTGCAAGGCTTATGGTGATGTTGTATTACCGAGTGGGCCCTAAGATACCTCTTCCTCACATGGAGTAACAAATCCCAGTCTTGATCCATGCCAACTCAACAGCACCCTCGGAGATACCTGTAGAGCACCTTTATAGTTCACCCAGTTATGTTGTGACGTTTGATACATACAAGGTACTCCTACGGTGTCAGTGAGTTGCATGATCTCATGGTCATAGGAACAGATACTTGACATGCAGAAAACTATAGAAATAAACTAACACGATCATATGCTACATTTATAGTTTGGGTCTTGTCCGTCACATCATTCTCCTAATGATGTGACCCTGTTATCAAATGACATCTCATGTCCATGGCTAGGAAACCTTGACCATCTTTGATCAACGAGCTAGTCTACTAGAGGCATACTAGGGACATAGTGTTGTCTATATACCCACACATGTATTTAGTTTCCAATCAATACAATTATAGCATGGATAATAAACGATTATCATGAACAAGGAAATATAATAATAACCAATTTATTATTGCCTCTAGGGCATATTTCCAACACTTTATAGTCACCCAGTTATGTTGTGACGTTTGATACACACAAGGTACTCCTCCGGTGTTAGTGAGTTGCATGATCTCATGGTCATAGGAACACATACTTGACATGCAGAAAACTATAGCAATAAACTAACACTTTCATATGCTATGTTTATAGTTTGGGTCTTTTCCATCACATCATTCTCCCAATGATGTGATCCCGTTATCAAATGACATCTTATGTCCATGGATAGGAAACCTTGACCATATTTGATCAACGAGCTAGTCTACTAGAGGCATACTAGGGACATAGTGTTGTCTATGTATGCACACATGCAATGTGTTTCCAATCAATACAATTATAGCATCGATAATAAATGATTATCATGAACAAGGAATTATAATAACAACCATTCATTATTGCCTCTAGGGCATATTTCCAATAGTCTCCCATTTGCACTAGAGTCAATAATCTAGCTCACATCACTATGTGATTTACATTGTAATGAATCTAACACCCATGCAGTTCTGGTGTTGATCATGTTTAGTCCTTGGAAGAGGTTTAGTCAACGAGTTTGCAACATTTAGATCCGTGTGCACTTTGCAAATATTTATGTCCTCCTCCTTGATGTATTCGCGGATGGAATTGAAGCGTCGCTTTATGTGTCTGGTCCTCTTGTGAAACCTTGGTTCCTTGGCCAGAGCAATGGCACGAGTGTTGTCACAAAACAAATCATTGGATTTAGTGCACTTGGCACTACTCCAAGATCTGTCATGAAATCCTTCATCTAGACACCTTCCTTCGCTGCCTCCGAGGCTGCGATGTACTCCGATTCACATGTAGAATCGGTTACCACACTCTGCTTGGAACTGCACCAGCTTACCGTTCCCGCATTGAGAATAAATACATATCCGGTTTGCAACTTAGAGTCATCTGGATCAGTGTCAGAGCTTGCATTGACGTAACCTTTTACGACGAGCTCCTTATCACCTCCATAAACGAGAAACATTTCCTTAGTCCTTTTCAGGTACTTAAGGATATTCTTGTCCGCCGTCCAGTGCTTCATTCTTGGATCACTTTGAAACCTTCCGACCATACTTATGGCAAGGCTGACATCGGGTCTTGTGCACAACATTGCATACATGATAGAGCCTATGGCTGAAGCATAGGGGATGACACTCATCTTTTCTCTATCTTCTGCAGTCACTGGGCATTGAGTCTTACTCAACTTCACACCTTGCAACACAGGCAAGAACCCCTTGTTGGACTGATCTATTTTGAACTTCTTCAAAATTTTGTCAAGGTATGTTCTCTGTGAAAGTCCTATTAAGCGTCTCGATCTATCTCTATAGATCTTAATGCCTAATATGAAAGCAACTTCTCCTAGGTCCTTCATTGAAAAACTCTTGTTCAAATATTCCTTCATGCTTTCCAGCATTTCTACATTGTTTCCAATCAGCAATATGTCATCCACATATAATATTAGAAATGCTATAGAGCTCCCACTCAATTTCTTGTAAATACAAGCTTCTTCGTAAACTTGTATAAACCCGAACGCTTTGATCACCTCATTAGAGCGTAGATTCCAACTCCGAGATGCTTGCACCAGTCCATAAATGGATCGTTGGAGTTTGCAAACTTTGTTAGAATTCTATGATGGACAAAACCTTACAGTTGTATCATATACAACTCTTCCTTAAGGAAAACGTTAAGGAACGCTGTTTTCACATCCGTCTGCCAAATTTCATAGTCAATATATGCAGCTATTGCTAACATGATTTTGATGGACTTGAGCATCGCTACAGGTGAGAAGGTCTCATCATAGTCAACTCCTTGAACTTGTGAAAAACCTTTTTCCACAAGTCGAGCTTTATAGACAGTGACCTTACCGTCCGCGTCCGTCTTCCTCTTAAAGATCCATTTGTTCTGAATGACCTTTTGCCCTTCAAGCAATACTTCCAAAGTCCATACTCTATTTTAATACATGGATCCCATCTCAGATTTCATGGCCTCTAACCATTTATTGGAATCCGGGCCCATCAATGCTTATCCATAGCTCATAGGTTCATCGTTGTCTAACAATATGACCTCTAAGACAGGCTTGCCGTACCACTCAGGAGCAGTACACGCCCTTGTCGACCTACGAGGTTAGATAGTAACTTGATCCGAAGCTTCATGATAATCCTCATTAACTTCCTCTTCAACCGATGAAGGCTCTACAGAAACATCTTTCTGTGCCGCGCTACTCTCTGGTTGAAGTATAGGTTCAATAACCTCATCAAGTTCTATTTTCCTCCCACTCAATTCTTTCGAGAGAAACTCTTTCTCAAGAAATGTTCCGTTTTTAGCGACAAACACTTTGCCTTTGGATCTGAGATAGAAGGTATACCCAACTGTCTCTTTTGGGTATCCTAGGAAGACGCATTTCTCCGCTTTGGGTTCTAGCTTTTCAGGCTGAAGCTTTTTGACATAAGCATCACATCCCCAAACTTTAAGAAACGACAACTTTGGCTTCTTGCCAAACCATAGTTCATATGGCGTCATGACAACGGATTTCAATGGTGCCCTATTTAAAGTGAATGCAGTTGTCTATAATGCATAACCCGAAAAAGATTGTGGCAAATTGGCAAGAGACATCATAGAATGCACCATATATAATAAAGTCCGATTACGATGTTCGGACACACCATTACACTGTGGTATTCCAGGCGGTGTCATTTGTTAAACAGTTCCACACTATCTTAAGTGACTGCCAAACTCATAACTCAGATATTCACCTCCTCGATTAGATCATATGAATTTAATCTTCTTGTTACGATGATTCTCAACTTCACTCTGAAATTGCTTGAACTTTTCAAACGTTTAAGACTTGTGCTTCATTAAGTAAATATACCCATATCTACTTAAGTCATCAGTGAAGGTGAGAAAATAACGATATCCGCCATGCACGTCAATGCTCATCGGACCGCACACATCAGTATGTATGATTTCCAACAAGTCACTTGCCCGTTCCATTGTTCCAGAGAACGGGGTTTTAGTCATCTTGCCATGAGGCATGGTTCACATGTGTCAAGTGATTCAAAATCAAGTGACTCCAAAAGTCCATCAGCATGGAGCTTCTTCATGCGATTTACACAAATATGACCTAAACGGCAGTGCCACAAGAAAGTGGTACTATCATTATAAACTCTACATCTTTTGGCATCAATGTTATGAACATGTGTATCATCACTATCGAGATTCAATATGAACAAACCCCTCACACTGGGTGCATGACCATAAAAGATATTACTCATATAAATAGAATAACCATTATTCTCCGATTTAAATGAGTAACCGTCTCACAATAAACAAGATCCACATATAATGTTCATGCTTAACACATGCACCAAATAATTATTATTCAGGTTCATCACTAATCCCGATGGTAATCAAAGAGCAAGCGTGCCGACGACGATCACATCAACCTTGGAACCATTTCCCATGCATCGTCACTTCATCCCTAACCAGCCTTCATCTATTCCGTAGCTCATGTTTTGAGTTGCAAATGTGAGCAACCAAAGCGGTATCAAATACCCAGGCACTACAATGAGAGTTGGTAAGGTACACATCAATAAGATGTATATCATATATACCCTGTTTGGTGTTGGCCGCCTTCTTGCCAGCCAGATACTTGGGGCAGTTCCGCTTCCAGTGACCAGTTCCCTTGCAATGAAAACACTCGGTTTCTGGCTTGGGTCCAGCCTTGGGGTTCTTCATGGGAGGGGCAACTGCTTTGCCACTCTTCTTGGAGTTACCCTTCTTGCCCTTGCCATTCTTCTTGAAACAAGTGGTTTTATTGACCATCAATACTTGATGCTCTTTCTGGATTTCGGACTCAGCAATTTTTAGCATCGCAAACGGCTCGGTGACTGCCTTGTTCATCCCGTGCATGTTATAGTTCATCACGAAGCTCTTGTAGCTAGGTGGCAATGATTGAAGAACTCTGTCAGTGATCGCCTCCGGCGGAAGGGGCATCCCTAACTCAGCCAGATGGTTCGAATACCCATACATATTGAGTATGTTCACTGACAGACCTGTTCTCCTCCATCTTGAAAGCATAGAACTTATTGGAGGTCTAATACCTCTCGAGCCGGGCATTCTTCTTAAAGATAAACTTCAACTCCTGGAACATCTCATATGCTCCATGACGTTCAAAATGTCTTTGAAGTATTGAGTGATCTCCAGAACGTGTCTCCCAAGCGTTCTTAACGTCTTCGGACAACACGGGAGCAGGTGGGTCACCAAGCGATGCATCAAGGACATAAGCCTTCTGGGAAGCCGTGAGGATAATCCTCAAATTACGGGCCCAGTCCACAAAGCTACTTCCATCATCTTTCTGTTGGAAATATGCCCTAGAGGCAATAAATAATGTGTTTATTATTATATTTCCTTGTTCATGATAATAGTTTATTGTCCATGCTACAATTGTATTAATTGGAAACACATTACATGTGTGGGTAAATAGACAACACTTTGTCCCAAGTATGCCTCTAGTGAACTAGCTCGTTGATCAAAGATGGTCAAGGTTTCCTAGCCATTGACATGTGATGTCATTTGATAACAGGATCACATCATTAGGAGAATGATGTGATGGACAAGACCCAAACTACAAACGTAGCATATGATCGTGTCAGTTTATTGCTACTGTTTTCTGCATGTCAAGTATATGTTCCTATGACCATGAGATCCTACAACTCACGGATGCTGGAGGAGTGCCTTGTGTGTATCAAACATTGCAACGTAACTGGGTGACTATAAAGGTGCTCTACAGGTATCTCTGAGGGTGTCTGTTGAGTTGGCATGGATCAAGACTGGGATTTGTTACTCCGTATGACGGAGAGGTATCTTAGGGCCCACTCGGTAATACAACATCACAATAAGCCTTGCAAGCAATGTGACAAAGTGTTAGTTGCGGGATCTTGTATTACGGAACGAGTAAAGAGACTTGCCGGTAATGAGATTGAACTAGGTATGGAGATACCAACGATCGAATCTCGGGCAAGTAACATACCGAAGAACAAAGGGAACATCATACGGGATTAACTGAATCCTTGACATAGAGGTTCGACCGATAAAGATCTTCATAGAATATGTAGGAACCAATATGGGCATCCAGGTCCCGCTATTGGTTATTAACCGTAGTGGTCTCTCGGTCATGTCTACATAGTTCTCGAACCCGCAGGGTCTGCACAATTAAGGTTTGGTGACGTTTTGGTAGTATAGAGTTATGTATGGTGGTGACCGAAGGTTGTTCGGAGTCCCGGATGAGATACCAAACATCACGAGGAGCTCCAGAATGGTCCGGAGGTAAAGATTCATATATAGGAAGTCCTATTTTGGTCGTCGGAAAAGTTTCGAGCTCATCGGTAGTGTACCGGGAGTGCCGGTAGTGTACCGAGAGACCATCGGGAGGGGTATTTTGACCCAAGAGGCTCCATGGGCTGTGGGAGAGTGTTTACCAGCCCTTAGTGGGCTGGTGGAAGTTCCACACAAGGCCCATGCGGTTTGGGAAAAAAGGCCTAAAGAGAAAAAGTGGAAAAAAGGCAAAAATAGGGTGAATACTAGTCCTACTAGGATTGGAGGTTGTGTCCACTTCCTCCACCTGGTTCGGCCGACTCCTTGGAGGCTTGGCCCTTGTGCCAAGCCTCCTCCTCTCTTCATCTTATATATACTGGAGGTTTTAGGGTTTTTGCACATAATTTTCAGCCACGTGCTGCCCGTTCCTCCAGTGCATAGTTTCTCCTCTAGATCGGTTTTCTGCAACGCTTAGGCGAACCCCTACCGGAATAGCTCCACCACCATCGCCGGAGCACCGTCACGCTGCTGGAGAACTCTTCCTCCTCTCTGCTCCCTCTTGCTGGATCAAGACGGCAGAGATCTTCATCAAGCTGTACGTGTGCTGAACGTGGAGGTGCCGTCTGTTCGTCGCTAGATAGGAAGGATCGTGATCAAGTTCATGGGACAGATCGTGATTGGATTGCGGGACGGATCGTGATTGGATCGCGGGACGCACGGCGATTTGGATCGCGAAGACGTTCGACTACACCAACCGCGTTTCTTAATGCTTCCCGCTTAGCGATCTACAAGGGTACGTAGATCCACTCTCCCTCTCGTACATGCTCATCACCTTGGATAGATCTGCGTGTGCGTAGGAATTTTTTTGTTTCCCATACAACGTTCCCCAACAGTGGCATCATGATCTAGGTCTATGTGTAGATGAGATCTCGAGTAGAACACAAAAGGTTTGTGGGCGTTGATGCTTAGATTGTTTCCTCCCTTGATCGGATTTTGGTTCAGCAGTATTGTGAGATGAAGCGGCCCGGACCGACATTACTCGTACGCTTACGAGAGACCAGTTCCCTTGACCGCAACTTGTTGCATAGATGTCTTGCGGGTGCTAGTTTCTCTCACTTTAGTTGGATCAGATACGACAAAGGCGGTCCTTGAGAAGGTTGAAAAGCAACTAGTGTATCACCGTTGTGGTTTTTGCGTAGATGAGAATTGTTCTTGCTAGATACCCGTAGCAGCCACGTAAAACATGCAACAACAATTAGAGGACGTCTAACTTGTTTTTACAGGGTATGTTGTGATGTGATGTGGCCAATTACATGATGTGATATATGTGATGTATGAGATGATCATGTGATGTATAGATTATCACGACTTGCATGTCGATGAGTACGGAAACCGGCACGAGCCATAGGGTTGTCTTTAATTATTGTATGACCTGCATGTCAATCATTAAGCTCTATGTAATGCTTTACTTTATCGCTAAACGGTAGCAATAGTAGTAGAAGCATGTTGGGCGCGACAACCCCGATGGCGACACGTTGATGGAGATCAAGATGATGAAGATCATGGTGTCATGCCGGTGACGATGGAGATCATGCCGGTGCTTTCTAGATGGAGATCAAAAGCACAAGTTCATGGCCATATCATGTCACTTATGAATTGCATGTGATGTTAATCCTTTTATGCACCTTGTTTTGCTTAGGACGACGGTAGCTTTATAAGGTGATCCCTCACTTAAATTTCAAGATGAATTGTGTTCTCCCCGAGTGTGCACCGTTGCGAAAGTTCGTCGTGTTGAGACACCACGTGATGATCGGGTGTGATAGACTCTACGTTCACATACAACGGGTGCAAGCCAGTGTTGCATGTGCAGAACACTCGGGTTAAAATTGACGAGCCTATCATGTACAGACATGGCCTCGGAACACAAGAGACCGAAAGGTTGAACATGAGTCATATAGTAGATATGATCAACATAATGATGTTCACCATTGAAGCCACCTCAACTCACATGATGATCGTACTTGAGTTGGTGGATTTGGATCATGTGACACTCAGATGACCCGAGGGATGTCAATTTGAGTGGGAGCTTTAGTAATTTGATTAACTAAACTCATTATCTTGAACAATAGTCTAAGTAAACTTTGCATATTTATGTTGTAGATCAATGGCTCGCGCAGTAGCACCCCTGAATTTGAATGCATTCCTAGAGAAAGCTAAGTTGAAAGATGATGGAAGTAACTTTGTTGACTGCGCCCATAATCTGAGGATTATCCTCACGGCTTCCCTGAAATCATATGTCCCTGATGCACCGCTTGGTGACCAACCAGAAGACATGACCTCCGAAGACGTTAAGAACGTTTGGGAGGCACGTACTGGAGATTACTCAATAGTTCAGTGTGCGGTATTGTATGCTTAGAACCGGGACTTCAAATACGTTTTGAACGTCATGGAGCATATGAGATGTTCTAGGAGTTGAAGTTTATCTTTTAGAAGAATGCCCGGATCGAGAGGTATGAAACCTCCGATAAGTTCTATGATTGCAAGATGGAGGAGAACGGGTCTATCAGTGAACATATACTTAGAATGTCTGGGTATTCAACTCGTCTAGCGGAGTTGGGAATTGCCCTTCCGCCAGAGGCAATCACTGACAGAGTTCTTCAATCACTGCCACCTAGTTACAAGAGCTTTGTGATGAACTATAACATGCACGGAATGAACAAGTCAGTCGCCGAGCTGTTTGCGATGCTAAAAGTTGCTGAGTCTGAAATCCAGAAAGAACATCAAGTGTTGATGGTCAATAAAACCACTAGTTTCAAGAAAAATGGCGAGGTCAAGGGCAAGGGCAAGAAGGGTAAAACCAAGAAGGATGGCAAAGCAGTTGCTACTCCTGTAAACAAGCCCAAGCATGGACCCAAACCAGAAACTGAGTGCTTTCATTGCAAGAGAACTGGTCACTGGAAGCAGAACTGCCCCAAGTACCTGGCTGACAAGAAGGCGGCCAACGACAAACAAGGTATATATGATATACATCTTATTGATGTGTACCTTACTAGCTCTCGAAGTAGTGCCTGGGTATTTGATACCGGTTCGGTTGCTCACATTTGCAACTCAAAGCAGGAACTACGGAATCAACGAAGGCTGGCAAAGGACGAAGTGACGATGCGCGTGGGAAATGGTTCCAAGGTTGATGTGATCGCCGTCGGCACGCTCTCTCTTCGATTATCATTGGGATTAATGATGAACCTGAATAATTGTTATTTAGTGCCTGCGTTAAGCATGAACATTATATCTGGATCTTGTTTATTGCGAGACGGTTACTCATTTAAATTAGAGAATAAAGGTTGTTCTATTTATATGAGTAATATCTTTTATGTTCATGCACCCAATGTTAGGGGTTTATTCATATTGAATCTTGATAGTGATGACACACATGTTCATAACATTGATGCCAAAAGATGTAGAGTTGATAATGATAGTACCACTTTCTTGTGGCACTGCCGTTTAGGTCATATTGGTGTAAAACGCATGAGGAAGCTCCATGCTGATGGACTTTTGGAGTCACTTGATTTTGAATCACTTGACACATGTGAACCATGCCTCATGGGTAAGATGACTAAAACGCCGTTCTCTGGAACAATGGAACGGGCGAGTGACTTATTGGAAATCATACATACTGATGTGTGCGGTCCAATGAATGGTACATCGCGTGGTGGATATCGTTATTTTCTCACTTTCACTGATGACTTAAGTAGATATGCGTATATTTACTTAATGAAACACAAGCCTGAAACATTTGAAAAGTTCAAGCAATTTCAGAGTGAAGTTGAGAATCATCGTAACAAGAAGATTAAGTTCCTGCGATCTAATCGAGGAGGTGAATATCTGAGTTATGAGTTTGGCAGTCACTTAAGATAGTGTGGAATTGTTTCACAGTTGACACCGCTCGGAACACCATAGTGTAATGGTGTGTCCGAATGTCGTACTCGAACCTTATTAGATATGGTGCGTTCTATGATGTCTCTTGCTGATTTGCCACTATCGTTTTGGGGTTATGCATTAGAGACAGCTGCATTCACTTTAAATAGGGCACCATCGAAATCCGTGGAGACGACGCCATATGAACTGTGGTTTGGCAAGAGGCCAAAGTTGTCGTTTCTTAAAGTTTGGGGATGTGATGCTTATGTCAAAAAGCTTCAGCCTGAAAAGCTGGAACCCAAAGCGGAAAAATGTGTCTTCATAGGATACCCGAAAGAGACAGCCGGGTATACCTTCTATCTCAAATCCGAAGGCAAAGTGTTTGTCGCTAAGAACGGAACATTTCTTGAGAAAGAGTTTCTCTCGAAAGAATTGAGTGGGAGGAAAATAGAGCTTGATGAGGTTATTGAACCTTTACTTCAACCAGAAAGTAGCACAGTGCAGAAAGATGTTTCTATGGAAACTACGATGGTAGAAGAGGAAGTTAATGATGATGATCATGAAGCTTCGGATCAAGCTACTATTGAACCTCGTAGGTCGACAAGGCCGCGTACTACTCCTGAGTGGTACGGCAACCCTGTCTTGGAGGTCATGTTGTTGGACAACAATCAACCTACGAGCTATGGAGGAGCAGTGATGGGCCCGAATTCCGAGAAATGGTTAGAGGCCATGAAATCCAAGATGGGATCCATGTATGAAAACAAAGTATGGACTTTGGAAGTATTACCTGAAGGGTTAAAGGCCATTCAGAACAAATGGATCTTTAAGAAGAAGACAAACGCGGACGGTAATGTCACCGTCTATAAAGCTTGACTTGTGGCAAAGGGTTTTTCACAAGTTCAAGGAGTTGACTACGATGAGACCTTCTCACCCATAGCGATGCTTAAGTTTGTCAGAATCATGTTGGCAATAGCTGCTTATTTCGACTATGAAATTTGGCAGATGGATGTCAAAACAATTTTCCTCAATGGTTTCCTTGAGGAAGAGTTGTATATGATGCAACCAGAAGGTTTTGTCGATCCAGAGTATACTGACAAATTTTGCAAACTCCAGCGATCCATTTATGGGCTGGTGCAAGCATCTCGGAGTTGGAATAAGCGTTTTGATGAGGTGATCAAAGCGTTTGAGTTCATACAAGTTTATGGAGAAGCTTGTATTTACAAGATAGTGAGTGGGAGCTCTATAGAGTTTCTAATATTATATGTGGATGACATATTGCTGATTGGAAACAATATAGAAATGTTAGAAAGCGTGAAGGAATATTTGAACAAGAGTTTTTCAATGAAGGACCTAGGAGAAGCTGCTTTCATATTAGGCATTAAGATCTATAGAGATAGATCGAGACGCTTAATAGCACTTTCATAGAGCACATACCTTGATAAAGTTTTGAAGAAGTTCAAAATGGATCAGTCCAACAAGGGGTTCTTGCCTGTGTTACAAGGTGTGAAGTTGAGTAAGACTCAATGCCCAGTGACTGCAAAGGATAGAGAAAAGATGAGTGTCATCCCCTATGCTTCAACCATAGGCTCTATCATGTATGCAATGCTGTGCACAAGACCCGATGTCAGCCTTGCCATAAGTATGTCCGGAAGGTTTCAAAGTGATCCTGGAATGGAACACTGGGCAGCGGTCAAGAATATCCTTAAGTACTTGAAAAGTACCAAGGAAATGTTTCTCGTTTATGGAGGTGATGAAGAGCTCGTCATAAAGGGTTACGTCGATGCAAGCTTTGACACAGATCCGGATGACTCTAAGTCACAAACCGGATACATATTTATTCTCAACAGGGGAGCGGTAAGCTGGTGCAGTTATAAGGGAAGCATGGTAGCCGATTCTACGTGTGAAGCGGAGTACATCGCAGCCTCGGAGGCGGCTAAGGAAGGTGTCTGGATGAAGAAGTTCATGACAGATCTTGGAGTAGTGCCCAGTGCACTGCATCCAATGAACCTGTTCTGTGACAACAGTGGTGCCATTGCTCTGGCCAAGGAACCAAGGTTTCAGAAGAGGACCAGACACATAAAGCGACGCTTCAACTCCATCCGTGATTACATCGAGGAGAAGGACATAAATATTTGCAAAGTGCACACGGATCTGAATGTTGCAGACCCATTGACTAAACCTCTTCCAAGGGCTAAACATGATCAACACCAGAACTGCATGAGTTGGCATGGATCAAGACTGGGATTTGTTACTCCGTGTGACAGAGAGGTATCTCAGGGCCCACTCGGTAATACAACATCACAATAAGCCTTGCAAGCAATGTGACTAAGTGTTAGTTGCGGGATCTTGTATTATGGAATGAGTAAAGAGACTTGCCGGTAATGAGATTGAACTAGGTATGGAGATACCGACGATCGAATCTCGGACAAGTAACATACCGAAGAACGAAGGGAACATCATACGGGATTAACTGAATCCTTCACATAGAGGTTCGACCGATAAAGATCTTCATAGAATATGTAGGAACCAATATGGGCATCCAAGTCCCGCTATTGGTTATTGACCGTAGAGGTGTCTCGGTCATGTCTACATAGTTCTCGAACCCGCAGGGTCTGCACACTTAAGGTTTGGTGATGTTTCGATAGTATAGAGTTATGTATGGTGGTGACCGAAGGTTGTTCGGAGTCCCGGATGAGATCCCAAACGTCACGAGGAGCTCCGGAATGGTCCGGAGGTAAATATTCATATATAGGAAGTGTCCTGTTTTGGTCGTCGGAAAAGTTTTGGGCTCATCGGTAGTGTACCGGGAGTGCTGGTAGTGTACCGGGAGAGTGTTTACCAGCCCTTAGTGGGCTGGTGGAAGTCCCACACAAGGCCCATGCGGTTTGGGAAAAAAGGCCCAAAGAGAAAAAGTGGAAAAAGGCAAAAATAGGGTGAATCCTAGTCCTACTAGGATTGGAGGTGGAGTCCACCTCCTCCACCTGGTTCGGCCGACTCCTTGGAGGCTTGGCCCTTGTGACAAGCCTCCTCCTCTCTTCCTCTTATATATACTGGAGGTTTTAGGGTTTTTTGCATAGAATTTTCAGCCACGTGCTGCCCGTTCCTCCAGTGCATAGTTTCTCCTCTAGATCGGTTTACTGCAGCGCTTAGGCGAAGCCCTGCCGAAATAGCTCCACCACTATCGCTGGAGTGCCGTCACACTGCCGGAGAACTCTTCCTCCTCTCCGCACCCTCTTGCTGGATGAAGACGGCGGAGATCGTCATCAAGCTGTATGTGTGCTGAACATGGAGGTGCCGTCCGTTCGGCGCTAGATCGGAAGGATCGTGATCAAGTTCGTGGGACGGATCGTGGGACGGATCGTGATTGGATCGCGGGACGCACGGCGATTTGGATCACAAAGACTTTCGACTACACCAACCGCGTTTCTTAACGCTTCCCGCTTAGCAATCTACAAGGGTACGTAGATCCACTCTCCCTCTCGTAGATGCTCATCACCATGGATAGATCTACGTGTGCGTAGGAAATTTTTTGTTTCCCATGCAACGTTCCCCAACACTTTCAACTTGGCTTTCTCTAGGAATGCATTAAAATTTAGGGGAACTACTGCGCGAGCCATTGACCTACAACATAAATGTGCAAAGGTTACTAAGACTATTGTTCAAGATAATGAGTTTAGTTAATCAAATTACTAAAGCTCCCACTCAAATTGACATCCCACAGGTCATCTGAGTGATACATGATCCAAATTCACCAACTCAAGTCCGATCATCATGTGAGTTGATGTGGTTTCAATGGTGAACATGATCATGTTGATCATATCTACTATATGACACATGTTCGACCTTTCAGTCTCTTGTGTTTCGAGGCCATGTCTGTACATGCTAGGCTCGTCAAGTTTAACCCGAGTGTTCTGCACATGCAACACTGGCTTGCACCCGTTGTATGTGAATGTAGAGTCTATCACACCCGATCATCACGTGGTGTCTCGGCACGGTGAACTTTCGCAGCGGTGCACACTCGGAGAGAACATAATTTATCTTGAAACTGAAGTGAGGGATCACCTTATAATGCTACCGTCGTCCTAAGAAAAACAAGGTGTATTAAAGTATTAACATCACATGCAAATCATAAGGGATATGATATGGACATGATCTTGTGCTTTTGATCCCCATCCTTAAAGCACCAGCATGATCTCCATCATCACCGGCATGACACCATGATCTCCAGCATCTTGATATCCATCAACGTGTCGGCATCGGGGTTGTCATGCCCACCATGCTTCTACTACTATTGCTACCGCTTAGCGATAAAGTAAATCATTACATAGCGCTTAATGATTGACACATAGGTCATATAATAGTTAAAGACAACCCTGTGGCTCCTGCCGGTTGCCGTACTCATCGACATGAAGTCGTGATATTCCATACAAAACATGATCATCTCATACATCACATATATCTCATCATGTAATTGGCCATATAACTTCACAACATACCCTGCAAAAATAAGTTAGACATCCTCTAATTGTTGTTGCATGTTTTACGTGGCTCCTACGAGTATCTAGCAAGAACAATTCTCACCTACGCAAAAACCACAACGGTGATACACAAATTGCTATTCAACCTTCTCAAGGACAGCCTTTTGTCGAATCCGATCCAACTAGAGTAGGAGAGACAGACACCCACCAGCCATCTTTATGCAACAAAGTCACATGTCAGTCGATGGAACCAGTCTCTGGTAAGCGTATGTGTAAGGTTGGTCCGAGCCGCTTCATCCCACAATACTGCTGAATCAAAACATGACCAAGGGAGGAAGAAATATGAGCATCAACGCCCACAAATTCCTTTGTGTTCTACTCGTGATCTCATCTACACATAGACCTAGCTCATGATGCCACTGTTGGGGAATGTTGCATTGGAAACAAAAAATTTCCTACGCACACGCAAGATCTATCCATGGTGATGAGCATCTACGAGAGGGAGAGTGGATCTAAATACCCTTGTAGATCACTAACCGGGAAGTGTTAAGAAACCCGGTTGATGTAGTTGAACATCTTCGCGATCCAAATCGCCGAGCATCTCGGGATCCAATCATGATCCGTCCCGATCTAGCGCCAAACGGACGACACCTCCACATAGCACACATACAGCTCGATGACGATCTCTGCCTGTTTGATCCAGCAAGAGGGAGCAGAGAGGTAGATGAGTTCTCCGGCAACACAACAACATGGTGGCTGTGGTGGTGAACTAATCTGGCATGGCTTCACCGAGCTCCGCCGAACTAATCTAGAGGAGAAACGATCTAGAGGAAGAAGAGGGAAGCACGTGGCAATTAGGGTTAGTGGCTGCCCTAAAAAACCCTTAGTATATATAGGAGGGAGAGGACAGGAGGCATCCTAGTGTAGGATCGAAAGTAGTGCTAGAGGGGGGGGGTGATTCGACTACTTGACCAAATAAAAATCTACTTTTCCCAATTTTAAGTGTAGGTGGATTTTGGTATTCATAGCAAGTCAAGTACACCATACACACGCATGTCTACGAGTATATTAGCAGAAAGTAAAGACAAGCATGTAAGTAAAGGAAGGGTAGGAAGGTCAAACGCAATTGGAGACATGATGATTTATCTCGTGGTTCCGATAGGTGGTGCTATCGTACATCCACGTTTATGGAGTCTTCAGCCCACGGAAGGTAACGGTTGCGGTAGTCCACGGAGGCCTGTACCAACAGAGGGTTCCACGAAGAAGCAACCTTGACTATACCATGATGGCCCACGTCCATGGAGGACTAACCTAACTCAGGGTAGATCTTCACGAAGTAGGCGATCTCCTTGCCCTTACAAACTTATTGGTTCACTCCACAACACAAAGTAGGAGGCTCCCAAGCGACATCCAACCAATCTAAGAGGCACCACCCTCCAAAAGGTAATATGCTCGATAATGTCGATGAACTCCTTGCTCTTGTACTTCAAGATGATAGACTCCTCAGAACTCAATCACTCTCTCATAGATTTGGCTTTGGTGGAAGAGATTGATTGGGTGGAAAGCAACTTGGGGAGGCTAGAGATGAAGATTCATATGGTTGGAATGGAATGGCATGCTCTCAACACATGAGTAGGTGGATCTCTCTCAGAAAATCTGATAGGATAGGTGGGGATATGTTCTGAGTGCTTCTCTTGCGAGTGAGTGGTGGTGGAGGGGTATATATAGGCATCTCCAAAAATCGAACCGTTACACCTTAAGTGACCAACTCGGTGACACCGATGTGTGAATCTTGGTGGTACCGAGTTGCTCCCGAGGTAGCAACTTTTGAATATCGGTGAGACTGATATATATTTCTCGGTGGTACTGATAAGGTGTCCAACGGTCAGAATTTGCATCTCGGTGACACCGATCCAAAAACTCAAAAATTCTGATTTTATGAATGGAGGCAACCGAAAGTTGGCAGCCTAAACTTGGTGGCACCGATGCAGAATCGGTTGCACCAAATGTCTAGGGTTTGGCATGGGTCTATCTGAGCATTGGAATCGGTGGGACCGAGCGGGAATGTTGGTTTCACCCATTTTGGATATTTGGCTTAGACAGAATATGTGGAGAGTTTGTGGGTGTTTTTGGTGACTATCATTTGTGCACGTTTGAGCATCTTGTTCACCAACAGTACCTTACCTTCTTTTAATAGTATTGGCTTTCCTATGGACTCAAAGTGATTTCTCATAAAGTAAAATGCCGAGTCATCTTCCATGAAGCTTTGCCTATTCATTTGTTTGCATCTTGGGGTTTCTCCACAATCTCTTTGCCATCCCTATCATTGAACTTTTCCTGAAATATACTTAGTGGAAACATTAGTTCAATGATATATATGTTGTTATTAATTACCAACACCACCAGGGGAGCAAATGTGCTTTCAATCTCCCCCCTTTTGGTAATTGATGACAACATATAGACCAAAGCTTCGATATATGATATAATCAATGAATGTAATCGTTGCTTTGAGAAGTATGTCATAAGCAAGAGCTCCCCCTAAATTTGCGCATTATTTTGAATTTGCATTTGAATGCAAATGCACAATCGATTAGGTACATGGGGCACTTCTTCCATGTCACATACATCTTGGTGGTGTGTGAGAATAATAAGACTGAATATCATAGCACAACACAATCAAGCAAAGTGAATGATCATCTCATAAGCATCATAAGGATAGGAAATATTAGCAACACACATTAAGTGTATGATCAAACACCGAAAAAGTTTAACACATACAAACCAAAAGATAGCAAATGTTTTTGAAAAAGCAATAAAAACCAATGCTCTCTCTCTCGAAGCCCTAATGATCTATGCAACTTCTCGCCGTTGGCAAAAAGTTACCAAAAAGTTCAAAGGTATAGAGCTAATCGTTCTTCTAGGGCTGATCTCCTCCGGTAGTTGAAGTTGGAGTCGAGAGAACTGCGTCGGTGAAGACCTCTACTGATGTCATGGATGGAGTTGGTGTAGCAACTGGAGGAACTCGTGGAGCTGATGGAGCTGAAGTGACTGTAGCTGGAGCAGATGAAGACTGTCTCATCTCTGGAGCTGACACTGTGGGTGTCCTGGCCTGAGTCCTGAACTAAGCAGTTGTCCTGACAAGTGCACTATCCTCATCTTCATGATGATGATGATGATGATGATCATCATCATAATCAGTGGAGTGTGGGATAGGCACATCATCAACTTCCTTTTTGAGCTCCTTCACTGTCACTGAGATTGCATCCACCTTGTTGTTGAGAGTGTGAAACTTGTTGTCAACAATCCTCGACAGACTCTCTTGGTTCTTCAGGATGTTGGAAATGTATTTCTGCATATTGAGCATAGAACTGACAAGAATATCCATCTGCTCACTCTAGTCATGGGAGGCTGAGCACTAGTGTCTTCGCCTGCCTTAGCACGTGCCTGTGCTACAGCTGATGTGGGATGATCTAGGTCCATCACCACAACATTGTCTTGGAGCTCCGGCAGCAGTGTCAAATGAGGTCTATCAAGCGCAAAGATATGCTTCTCCAACTTGGAGTTGATGAGCATCTGGATGTACGGTGTATAGCACCATGAGCACTTATGATCAGCAGCAACCTTCTTCACTGTCTCCACAACCAGATCCATCACTCCGAATCTCGTATGCTGGTCTATAAGAAGTAGTAAGTTGATGGAGTAGCCTCGGATCATCTTCTCATCTCTTGACTTAGGCATCAAAGTGTGCCTCAGAATGGTGTTGATAGTGCGAAGACCTACCTGGAGGTAATAGGTTGATCCTAGCTTATAAGACTTTAGGTGTGCAGCAGGGATCGCATTGAACATGTCCTTCATGGCATTGTGGCTTTCCTTGGGCTCAGAGTACATGCAGATATATCCATCTTCCACCTCTGGGGATCCTAAGATGGCAGCCCACTCCTCAACAGTGGACTCATATCTGGCACCTTCAGTCATCCATACAATTCTACCATCTCCATAGAAATGAGTTGTAGAGTAAAATTGCATGATCATCTCGTCATTCCATGCAGTGAACTCCGTGCCAACAAACTTGTCTAGGCCAATGTAATGAAAGTTGTCTTGCACACTCAGGAAGTAGTCTTCATTCTCCTTGATGTACTTCCAATCCACATATCTCATATCAGTGACACATGGGCTCTTGTCAAGCAATACAGTCACATAGAAATCTTGTTGCTTTTTGGTGCAGAACCTATAGTCAACAACAGTCTTCCTCCTCCGTGAATATGGATCAACAACTCTCCACTCTCTCAGACCCGAGTCCTTCTTCTTCTTCATGTCCTTAGCAACCAAGTGGTTGGAATTGTGCTCTGGAAGGTGTGGTCTCAGCTTCATCAAAGCTGACATAGCATCCTCACCTAGATCTCTGGAGGTAGATCCCTTGTTCTTTTCAGAAGCCAGGATGTCTTTGGTAGTCCTCTTGGGCTTGGGTGTAGAAGGCTTCTTGGAACCAGTTGGCTTTCCCTTGGGTGCAGATTGTCTGGGCATAGCATCAGACAATAGTTTCTTTTGCTTCTTCATGGGAGGAGCCTTAGCAGTTGGCTCTTCCCCATCCTCAGCAGCAGCAGTCTCTTCTGGGTCCTCATACATGGAGGTAGTCCAGCCAACAACATGGATTATCCTCTTCCTGGCTTTCTTCCCATCAGCAGTCTTGGGCATAGACTTCCTAGGAGGCTCAACAGTCATGGTGCCTCTAGAGCTCTCAGGTGCTCTCATAGATTCAGAGGGGCATACTCCTTCCTGACCGCCTTCTTTGTGGGCTTCTTGATAGTCTTGTCCTGCTTGGACTTGGGAGGCACTTCAATCAGGTATGAAGTCCTCATCTTCATCATCAGAATTGAGCTTTCTTCTTGTACTAGTTGCAGCTCTCGACAGATCAGGTGAGCTAGGCACATCATTTGAAGAGGATGAGCTCTTGTCTGGACTAGTGCTAGAGCTCATGTCAACATTTTGTTCCTTCAAGTTCTGACTATCCTCTAAAGCAGACATCTCAGACCCTTTGAAAAGATATACAGGAGCAGAGGGGTTGGGCATCACAAAAAACAGAGATTTTCAAAAAATTGAGCAAGGAAAACATTAGTTTTAGCTTTATGCAGAAAGTATTTCGGTGTCACCAAGCAGTAATTTTTGGAGTCACCAAGACTGACCATATGCATCAATAGAGACCTGCCAGCCTTTTCTGTGGAACCGGAAAGATTGACTCGGTCTCATTGATATGGTTCTCAGTAACCCTAAAACACAATCGGTGGAATGCATTTTTGCGACTCGATGGTACCGAGATGCAATCTGCGGATAACTAACCCTAAAATTTTCATTGTTCGCTAACCTACGAGATCTCTGGTGGAATGGGAAGATTGCACACAGTGGCTTATAGATGAGAACATCTCAATGTGCAAGAATTAGACGATGGTGTGCAAGAGATGATCAAATCCATACCCTAGCTTGGTGACGGCCCGCTATGGGGAAGACGACAATGAAGATGCCCATCAACGGCGAGGATCTTTGCGGCGGAGGAGCACGGGGAGGCAAGGGAGACGACCAGGGGGGCCTTTTTAACAGCTTAGGGTTTTGGAGCGCGACGATTTGAAGAGTGGATTTCAAAGCGTCGGGTCCACAACATATATACCCATTGCTGTCGGTGACACCGATTCTAAGTTTTTGGTCTCATCGAGTTTCTCAACTGTCAGCTGACAGGGAAACTCGGTGTAACCGAGAAAATGGAATCGAGTAGTACCGAGGTGAAAAACCAGATCAAATCTAGGCAATCGGTGGAACTGAGAAATGGTTGTTGGTTACACCGAATTGCACTTGGGAGGTTTTGGAGTGCAACCCTTTTCGACATGGACCTCCGAGTGCATCTCACACAGAGGGATCGAGAAGGGCTTGTTAAATTTTTGTGATGAAGCATGAATAGAACTTGAGGTGAGAAAGCATAGATATCTAGATGAGGGTCATAGGCATTCTTGTCCGTCCAATTGGCAAAAGATAAATTTAAGAACCAAATAGCAACAATTGGATGTCCCCGAATGGATAAAGAAATGCAGACCAACATGCTCACACAATAAGATGTCAAATGAAATCATGGCAAACATGCACAACCATACTAGCATCTATCAAGCACTTTGGCGATGATGTAGTCATCTATATATGAGTATATTTAATTAGGAGCCAAGTAAGAGTACTTGATCACAGGTCATACTCATCGTTTAAGCACAAGTGGGATTACCACTTTTACATAAAGCATTTAATGTTGTCACATACTATGAGATGCTTTGACTCAAGACTTAGAGTAAAGCTCCCTATTGATGTGACATCCCCCATAGGAGGGATAAACTAACCTTGGGTTTTGTCGATGAAGACTTCATGCAGGTGAAGTAGTGATGGATGCTCAAAGTTGATGAAGATCACCATGAGTTGGGAGCATCCTCATTATTTCCTTACTCTTCTCACCTACATGGATTAGTCCCAACACACAAGAGACAAATACAAGGATATCTATGGACATGAAGTGCAACGCATACATAATGATGTCCATGGATTTGTTGATTACCTTGTCCCTTGCTTACCTTTGAGGGAATGTGTGACTCCTTGAACGATTGCATAATGTTGATGTTGATTGCAACTAGTTCTTGCCAATAATGAATGCGAGTGAATGTCATTGGCGGAGTCACCCCTCAAGAACTTGTCTAGTTCTTCTTCTTGGGGACCCACATCAAGTTGATGGGGATCCTATGTGTTGATGTGGCACTTGTAGAAGTTGAGCTTGTAGTAGCCTTGGGAACCCACATCACCAAAGCTCGGGATTCATCTTCATGCGAGTCAATGTCCTTTTGAAGCTTGTTCTTGCCCTTGAGCTTGGGTCTTGTGGTGGAAGCTCATCTTGAGCTTTTGTTCCCTTGGGAAGAGTATTTTCATACTTATCCTTTGAGGAACAAACTTGGGCTTGGGGTATTGACCTTATTCCAATTCAACTCCATTAGCATTGAAGTAGCCAATGCCATGGTTCTTCCGGTATCGTCCGTGCTTGCGTACAATTTCCTCAAATTGCTCACATCCGGCAAGACTCTTGTAGATACCTTTCTCTATACTTCCTTTCAAAAGTTCATTTTCTTTCTCAAGTGTCACTTGGCTGAGAGAAGTGTTAGTGGGATCAATAGAACTACTAGAAGCAATATCATTGGATTTATCATTTTTATTGCTACTAGTTGAAGAACCTTTCTTTGCGTTGTTACTAGTTTCCTTAGCCTTAACTAGTGGAATGAATGTAGACAAGAGAATTCGTTTGGCTAGATAAGAGGAAGTCTTCTTTCGAAGATCGTCATTGATAGATTTAAGGTACTCATGCTCTTGCTCTAAATTGAGCTTCTAGAAGCGGAGCTTCTCATGTGTCCTTTCAAGCTCTCTATGATCTTGTAGAGTAGACTCATGATCTAACTTAAGAATGTTTAGTTTTTGAGTTAGTCGTTCTATTTCCAACTTATCATCAACACACGACTTATCTTGACTAGAGTGATTACTAGTAAGTTCATCTTGACTAACATTACTAGATTTGTCAAATAAAAAGTCATCATCTACTAGCAAGTCATCCTCATCACTATTGAAATCAAGATACTCGGGATGTGATACCTTGGGGACTTTAGCCATGAAGCAACATCCACTCCCTTCATTTGGTGAATCAAATATGTCGTAGGAGTCGGTTATCACTAGTGCAAGTCCGGCAACACCTTCATCTTGACTATAGTTGGAGTTGGAGTGACAACTTCTCTCGGAGTGGTTGTCGGAATCAAAGCCAGAAACCCATTCACCAACATGATCTTAATGTCTTCTTCTTGAGTAGCTCTTGATATACTTGTCCTTCTTCTACGAGTTCCTACTTCTCCTTGAGGGTCTTCGTTCATAACGATCATCTCTACTCCTTCTCTCTCTTCGAGGTGACTCATCTCTTGAGCTTCTTCTTCTTGGTGACTCTTCTTTCCTTTTGTAAGGAGCCGTGCACTCATTGGATTAGTGTCTGGGCTTCCCACAATTGTAGCAGTTTCGGTCACGACTTGACGAACGCTTCTCTTCATATCTTGAGTTGGAGCTTCGATCTTTGCCTCTATTCTTGTAGAACTTGTTAAATTTCTTGACCATGAGGCTTATCTCTTCATTTGTGACAAGTTTGTCACATGAAGTTGCGGGAGCATTACTTGTGGCTTTGTAGGCACCACTAGACTTGTTGTGAAGCTCTTCCTTGTCATTGAGTGTCATCTCATGAGCAACAATCCTTCCAATCACTTCAGTAGGCTTGAGATCTTTGTAGTTGGGCATCATTTGGATCAATGTGCATACGGTGTCATATATATCATCCAATGCTCGAAGTATCTTCTTGATGATGAATTTGTCGGCCATTTCTTCGCTTCCTAAGCCGGCAATCTCATTGGTGATGAGAGCTAGCCTAGAGCACATCTGTGCGATTCCTTCACCATCCTTCATCTTGAACTTGTCAAGCTGACTTTTAAGAACATCCAACTTGGATTCTCTCACGGATTCGGTACCTTCATGCATATCAACCAAAGTATACCAAATCTCTTTTGCATTCTCAAGACGACTGATTTTGTTGAATTCTTTGGGGAATAGGCACTTGAAGAGAATGCTACATGCTTGAGCATTGTATTGCAACATCTTTAATTCATCCGCGGTCGCTTCACGATCCAGTTACCTTCCATCCGCAAAGAATTCACCTTGCAATCCAACATGAACAACAGCCCAAACAACAGGTTTATGACCAAGGATATACATTTTCATTTTGTGCTTCCAACTAGCAAAATTAGTGCCATGAAAGTACAGACCTCTACGGTGATAATTTCCCTCACTAGACACCATACTCTCCTAGGTTGTGAAACCAATGCAATGGAAACCAAAGCTCTGATACCACTTGTAGGATCGAAAGTAGGTCTAGAGGGGGTGTGATTAGACTACTTGACCAAATAAAATATTTTTCCCAATTTTAAGTGTTGGAAGATTTTAGCATTCATAGCAAGTCAAGCACACCCTACACATGCATGTCTACGAGTATAGCAACGGAAAGTAAAGACAAGCATGAGTAGGAGAGGAAGGGTGGGAACATCAAACGCAATTCGGAGACACAAAGATTTTTCCCGTGGTTCCGATAGGTGGTGCTATCGTACACCCATGTTTATGGAGTCTTCAACCCACGAAGGGTAATGGTCGTGAGAATCCACGGAGGGTTCTACCCACAGAGGGTTCCACAAAGAAGCAACCTTGACTATACCATGATGGCCTACGTCCATGGAGGACTAGCCTAACTCGGGGTAGATCTTCGCGAAGTAGGTGATCTCCTTGCCCTTACAAACTTCTTGGTTCACTCCACAACACTAAGTAGGATGCTCCCAAGCGACACCTAACCAATGTAGGAGGCAGCACCCTCCAAAAGGTAATATGCTCGATAATGTCAATGAACTCCTTGCTCTTGTGCTTCAAGATGATAGACTCCTCAACACTCAATCACTCTCTCACAAATTTGGCTTTGGTGGAAGAGATTGGTTTGGTGGAAATCAAATTGGGGAGGCTAGAGATCAAGATTCATATGGTTGGAATGGAATGGCATGATCTGAACACATGAGTAGGTGGCTCTCTCTCAGAAAATATGATAGGATAAGTGGGGATCTGTTATGGGTGCTTCTCTTGCGAGTGAGTGGTGGTGGAGGGGTATATATAGGCATCTCCAAAAATCCAACCATTACACCTTAAGTGACCAACTCGATGACACCGATGTGTGAATCTAGGTGTTACCGAGTTGCTCCAAAGGTAGCAACTTTTGAATCCCGGTGAGACCGATATATATTTCTCGGTGGTAACGATAAGGTGTCCAACGGTCAGAATCTGCATCTCGGTGACATCGATCAATAAACTCGGAAATTCCAATTTTATGAATCGAGCAACCGAAAGTTGGCAGCCTGAACTTGGTGGCACCGATGCAGAATCGGTTGCACCGAATGGCTAGGGTTTGGCATGGGTCTGTCTGAGCATATGAAACGGTGGGATCGAGTGGGAATGTTGGTTTCACCAATTTTGGATATTTGGCTTAGACAGAACATGTGGAGAGTTTTTGGGTGTTTTTGGTGACTATCACTTGTGCATTTTTGAGCATCTTGTTCACCAACAGTACCTTATCCCCTTTTAATAGTATTGGATTTCCTATGGACTCGAAGTGATTTCTTATAAAGTAAAATGTAGAGTCCTCTTCCTTGAAGCTTTGCCAATTCATTTCTTTGCATCTTGGGGTTTCTCCACAATTTATTTGCCATCCCTATCATTGAACTTTTCCTCAAATATACTTAGTGGAAACATTAGTTCAATGATATATATGTTGTTATTAATTACCAAAACCACCAAGGGAGCAAATGTGCTTTCATAAAGTGTCGTGGTTTTGTCATGGCAGATGTACGAAGACTTAGGTTCGAGGCCATCGCTAAGGCAGTGAACTCAAAGGGGTTGATTAGGACGAGAGACACAAGTTTTCCCAGGTTCGACCCCTAGGAAAGAGGTAAATGCCTACATCTTGTTTTGTGTTGTATTGATGGAGTATCGATTACAAGGGAGCAGATTTGCTTGACCTAGCTATCAATCAAATTGGTTTTTGTCCTAAGCCACCCCAAGGACTCACCTTTATATAGGAGGTCGAGGCCCTGGGGTTACAAGAGTCCAAAATGACTCATACAAGGTATCTGACCCTGTCTCTAAGCCGCCTTGCCTTCTTGGGCAAGTCATCTCCGGGCGGCTTACACGCCCGGGTCTCACGCCATCTTTCGTCTCTAGGCCTTCATCTTGGCCCATCTGGTAAGTTTCCATGTGGCCGTGCCTTCAATCTTCAGGCCCACCTTAAGGGTCTTGACTATGAGCCGCTGATGTCTACTATGCATCCTTCTTCTCGTAGACTCGTGTTGGGCCTCCAAGCGCAGAGTTTTGTAGGACAGTAGAAAATTTCCCTCAAGTGGATCACCTAAGGTTTATCAATCTGTGGGAGGCGTAGGATGGATATGGTCTCTCCCGAACAACCCTGCAACCAAATAACAAAGAGTCTCTTGTGCCCCAACACACCCAATACAATGGTAAATTGTATAGGTGCACTAGTTCGGCGAAGAGCTCGCGGTACATCAAGATTGTGCCATCTCAAGAACACGAGAGAGAGAGAGAGAGATCCAACACATAGCTATTGGTACATTATACGTCTCCAATGTATCTATAATTTATGAAATATTCATGCCATGTTTACAATAATTCTATATGATTTTGGTATGATTTTATTAGAACTTACCCGGACTGACGTTGTTTTTAGCAGAACTATCGTGGTGTCGTTTTTTGTGCAGAAATAAAAGTTCTCGAGATGGGCTGGAAATTTAGTATGTTTTTTTTGAACCAAAAGAGACCTCGAAGCATTGGAGCTGGGCCAGAAGAGCCACGAGGAGGCGACAAGCCTGCCAGGCGCGGCCAGGGGGGTGGCCGTGACTAGCAGGCTTGTGTCTCCCTCGTGGCCCACCTTGACATGAGATCGACTCCAAAAATTCCTATAAATCCAGAAACCACCGAAAAGAAACCCAGATTGGGAGTTCCGCTGCCACACACCTCCAGAGCCACGAAAAACCAATCTTGGCCCTCTTCGGCACCCTGCCGGAGGGGGTCACCATCACTAGAGGCCATCTTCATCGTCCCGGAGGGGCCGTCAATACCATGGAGGCAAAGGACCAGATGGAGAACCTCTCCCCACAGAGGGGGAGGCCAAGGAGGAGGAAGCACAAGGGGGCGAACCTCTCCCCCTCCCTCCCGGTGGTGCCAGAGTGCCGTCGGGGGAACCATCACCGTGGTGATCGTCTTCATCAACATCACCTTCTTAATCACCATCCTCATATCCTTTTAGCGGTCCACTCTCCCGCACCCCGCTGTAATCACCTACTTGAAGATGGTGCTTTATGCTACATATTATGATCCAATGATGTGTTTCCATTCTATGATGTTTTGAGTGTATTAATTTTGTCCTTTGGGTTGATTGATGATCTAGATTGGTTTGAGTTGTATGTTTATTTTGGTTCTGTCCTATGGAGCCTTCTGTGCCGCGCTCACGTGAAGGATTCCCATTGTAGGGTATGGCAAAGGGTTCATGATTCGCTTATAGTGGGTTGCTTGAGTGACCGAAGCATAAACCCGAGTAAGGGGTTTTTTGCGTATGGGATAAAGGGGACTTGATGCTTTAATGCTATGGTTGGGTTTTACCTTAATGATCTTTAGTAGTTGCGGATGCTTGCTAGAGTTCCAATCATAAGTGCATATGATCCAAGTAGAGAAAGTATGTTAGCTTATGCCTCTCCATCATATAAAATTGCAATGATGACTTCCGATCTTGTTAACAATTGCCTAGGATAATTCCGCACACCGACCCATCATTATTCCACACTCGCTATTTGTAATATATTGTAATATTATGTTAACATCACTTATTTTAATATTTTAGTTCTCCGTTATCATGCAAAGCTATCCTCTTCATACCCACAATGTAGTTTTATTTCTTGTTTCTAGATGGAAGCAAACATTCGGTGTACGTAGAGTCGTATCGGTGGCAGATAGGACTTGAGAGAATATTGATCTTACCTTTAGTTCCTTGTGGGTTCGACACTCCATACTTATCACTTCCACCTTTGGAAATTGCTACGATGATTCCTTGCACTTGGGGATTATCAGTACATACCCTCAGCCCCGAGGGTGAACTTCTCCCTCCTCATCATGGAGACCATCGAGATGATGAAGATGGCCTCCGGTGATGGTTCCCCCTTTGGCAGGGTGCTAGAATGGGATCCCGATTGGTTTTTCATGGCTACTGAGGCTTGCGGCAGCGGAACTCCCGATCTAGGTTTCTTTTTGGAGGTTTTAGTATTTATAGGAATTTTTGGCGTCGGTCTCATGTCAAGGGGGTGCTCGAGGAGTCCACAAGCCACAGGGGTGCGACCTAGGGGGGTGGACGCACCCAGCAGGCTTGTGGCCTCCTCATCTACTTCCTGACCCAGCTCCTCACTCCAGTATTTTCTATATTTTCTAAAAATATTCTTCGTAAATTTTTAGCCCATTCCGAGGACTTCTATTTCTGCACAAAAACAACACCATGGTAGTTCTGCTGAAATCAGCGTCAGTCCGGGTTAGTTCTAATAATATAGAATTATTGTAAACATGACATGAATACTTCATAAATTATAGATACATTGGAGACGTATCAGCATCCCCAAGCTTAATTCCTGCTTGTTCTCGAGTAGGTAAATGATAAAAGAAACAGTTTATGAAGTGTGAATGCTAGCAGGTGCACAAGTTTGATCAATGATAATTCCAATCACTTTTTTCTAGTATCATTATAAATCATAAACAGTAGCTCATCTCATAAAACTTCTCATGATGAAGTAAGAAGATATTCACATGTTAAAGTATAGACCATAAAGTTTCTTGAAAACTAACAGACTATGCTTTCGGTCACCAAACAAATGCAATTCATCTTATTTTTAGGAAGGGTCCATGTAAGAGCTTTGATTTAGCAAATTCCACATACTCAACTATCATATAGTCTTCCATGATTTCTAACTCTCAAAGCATATTTTTTGAGAAAATGGCATCCGTTGAACACAAAGAAAGATAGGGGCTTAAAGTTTCGCCTCCCAACTTATTTATCATATAGATAATTGTCAACAATAATAAGTCATGATCAAATATATTTGAATAGCCATATATGCTTGGATATTTCCCCACCAAATGATGCTTTCCAAGAGGAAAAGGCGAAATATAGGAAGTGGTGAAGATCTCCCTGACTCTTGTATAAAGGTAAGTACTAGAAAGTAAAAGATAGTCCCTTCACAGAGGGAAGCATTGATCTGCAGAGGTGCCAGAGCTCGAGCTTTTAAAATAGAGATGCATAATAATTTTGAGCGGTATGCTTTCATTGTCACCATAACAACCGAGAGATCTCGGTATCTTCCATTCTAGATACATTATAGGCGGTTCGCAAACAAAATGGTGAAGTTTTTACTCCCCCTCCACCAATCAATCACACTCCACGGCGAGCCGAATCCACGGGTTCCGTCCATACAAACAACAATCCTGGGGGAGTTTTGTTTCATTATATTTTGATTCGATTTTTGAGCATGGAACTGGGCATCCCAAATACCAGCCACTTTCTCGTGAATGATAGTGAATCAACACATGTCGTGAGAATAACCCACCTAGCATGGAAGATACTGACAGCCCCTAGTCACTATATGAGCAATTCAGGCATACAAAACAGAATATTATTTGAAGGTTTAGAGTTTGGCACATGCAAATTTACTTGGAACGACAGGTAAATACCACATATAGGTAGGTATGGTTGACTCATATGGAACAACTTTGGGTTGAAGGGTGTTTGGATGCACAAGTAGTATTTCTACTTGGTGCAGAAGTTTTGGCTAGTATGATGTGGAAGCAAGCACCACATGTTGTAGGATCCATAACAATATAACTTCTATACAAATATACCCAAGCATAACTCATTACGTTGTATTCCTTGTCCAACTTCAATTGATTTTCTCAAGTTTGAAAATAATTAATGGGGCTCACAATCATAGAAGATGTCCAAAATAGTATATTTATATGTGAAATCTCTCTTCCTTCAATATTCTTTCATTAATTGTTCAAGTGACCAATGCGGTGTTTGCTAACTTTCAATAAATTTTACCACCTATACTTCTTATATGTGAAGTCATTACTCATATAAAACATATATAATTTCATATTTATGATATTCTATTCATTCAACCATTCACTCATAGGATATAAGTGAAGCACGAGAGTAAATGACAAAACTACTCCAAAACATGTAAGTGAAGATCAATGAGTAGTCAAACAATTAAGTAGCTATGTGAGGACTTTCTCTCTCCCTCTCAATAAAGATTTTCAGATCTGAGTATTTTATTTAAACATCAATCAAAATAAAAATAGCACTTCAATAATAGGACACATCATGTGAACGAATAAAAGTTTAGGCTCAACATAGGCTAACCGATAGTTGATGAAGAGAGGTGGGATGCGTAGCATCCCCAAGCTTAGATGCTTGAGACGTCTTGAAATATTTACTTGGGATACCTTTGGAATCCCCACTCTTGATCTTTTGTATCTTGTTCAACCCTCTCATATCCCAGTTTCACCTATTCTCAAAAACTTCATCCATACAAAACTCAAAAAGAACTCGTGAGATAGGTTAGTACACATAAGAACAAATCAACACTTCATGTACTCCCAATACAAGTTGCACAATAATTTTCAAGCATTAGGTACTGTATAATATCATTTCCACAATTTATATCTACCAATATAGGCTATGGAAACTATAGGATAAGTAGATAACAAAACGATGACAGCAATCTGTCTAAACAGAATAGTCTGTAGCAATTTATTAAACCAGTGTACTTGTGTAACTCTTAAAATTATGAAAATTTAGGACATGCTAAAATTTTTATAGGAAAATATTTTGTAAAATATACAGAAACTTTACACGTTCCAGTAAAATACGAAAATTCAAACACTACAGCAGAAGTTTCTGTTCTTATACATCACACATCAAACATGCAATTCAAGCATCCTAAAGGCATTTCTTGGAACTTTTTATTTATTAACAAGATTATAAATAACACATAATAGATAAAAATAAAATAAAATTACACTCCAAGCAAAACTCATATTATGTGATGAATAAAAATATAGCTCCAAGTAAGATATACCGATAGTGTTGAAGACGAAAGAGGGGATGCCTTCCGGGGCATCCCAAAGCTTAGACACCCGAGTATTCCTTGAATTATACCTTGGGGGTGCCTTGGAAATCCCTAAGCTTAGGTTATTTTCACTCCTTATTATCCTCTTATTGGTGTCTCACCCAAAACTTGAAAACTTCAATCACACAAAACTTAACGGAACTTCGTGAGAAGGGTTAGTGTAGTAAAGATAAATCATTCACTTAGGTACTGTCAAGACAAGATCCATAATTATTCCCACATGATACCTACTGTATTCCATCATTCCCACAATTTATATTACTCAATATAAGCTATAGGAACACTTTAAACAAGCAAACTATGCATGCAAAACAGAATATGTCAAAAACAGAACAGTCTGTAAAGATCTGAATGATCACCATACTTTCCTGACTCTAACAATTCTGAAAAATTAGGAAAACTCAAAGAATTTGCATATAAATGTTGTGTAAAAACTTCAGAATTTTTGACTCTCTAGTAAAATCATATAATTCATATACTGGACGCAAAACTTTCTGTTTTTGCACAAAATCAAAGAAGCAAGTATCCACACTATCCCAAAGGCTTTACTTGGCACTTCATTGAAATAAAAGACATAGAACATGATTAATGCAGTATCTTAATCGCGTGGAAACATAAAAACAGAAGGTAAAAGTGTCGGGTTGTCTACCAACAAGCGCTTTTCTTTAATGCCTTTTAGCTAGGCATGATGTTTTCAATGATGCTCGTATAGGAATATTATTTGAAACATGTAAGAGAGCATCATGAATCTCATGACAAGAATATTTAAGTCTAATACACTTCCTATGCATAGGGATTTTTTGAGAAAACAATTTATGGGAACGATAATCATCTAGCATATTAAGACAAAACACACTTAACTTCAAAACTTTGAACACATAGAGAGGAAACTTGATATTATTGCAATTCCTACAAGAATATGTTCCTCCCTCATGATAATTTTCACGTGGCATCAGGAAGAAATTCAACAATATAAATATCACATACAACATTATTTTGATGATGCACAAGCATAGAATTTTTTTACTCTCCACATAAGCAATTTTCTTCTCATTCATAATAGTGGGAGCAAACTCAACAAAATAACTATCATGAGATACTTGATTGACATAACCACATTGAATATTAAAATCATGACAACAAGTTTCATGGTTACTATCACTATTTATAGCATACATGTCATCATCATAATCATCATATCTAGGAGGCATGCCATAATCATAATAAAATTTGCTCATCAAAACCTAGGGGACTAAAAATCATCTTCATCAAACATAGCATCCTGAGGATTGTGGCTTTGCATATCACTAGCATCATGAATATTCAGAGAATTCTTACTAGAAATATTTCTATCATGCTCATCATTCAAGGAATTCTCATTAAGTATTTTCATAAATTCTTCCTCTACTAATTGAGCACAATTTTCCAAAACATCATTTTCACGAAAGACATAAAAAAGACGAACCGATTGATGCAACCTAAACTCCATTTTTTTGTAGTTTTATTTTATAAAACCAAACTAGTGAAAAATAAGAAACTAAAAGATTTGATTGCAAGATCTAAAGATATACCTTGAAGCACTCACCTCCCCGGCAACAGCACCAGAAAAGAGCTTGATGTCTCTATGCAACCTTCTTCTTGTAGACTCGTGTTGGGCCTCCAAGTGTAGAGTTTTGTAGGAGAGTAGCAAATTTCCCGCAAGTGGATGACCTAAGGTTTATCAATCTGTGGGAGGCATAGGATGAAGATGGTATCTCTCGAACAACCCTGCAACCAAATAACAAAGAGTCTCTTGTGCCCCAACACACCCAATACAATGGTAAATTGTATAGGTGCACTAGTTCGGCGAAGAGCTCGCGGTACATCAAGATTGTGCCATCTCAAGAACACGAGAGAGAGAGAGAGAGATCCACCACATAGCTATTGGTACATGATACGTCTCTAACATATATATAATTTATGAAGTGTTCATGCCATGTTTACAATAATTCTATATGATTTTGGTATGATTCTATTAGAACTAACCCGGACTAACGCTGCTTTTAGCAAAACTACCATGGTGTCATTTTTTGTGCAAAAATAAAAGTTCTCGAGATGGGCTGAAAATTTAGTATGTTTTTTGTGGACTAAAAGAGACCCCTGAAGCATTGGAGCTGGGCCAGAAGAGCCACGAGGAGGCGACAAGCCTGCTAGGCACGGCCAGGGGGTGGCCATGCCTAGCAGGCTTGTGTCTCCCTCGTGTCCCCCCTTGACGTGAGATCGACACCAAAAATTCCTATAAATCTATAAACCACCGAAAAGAAACCTATATTGGGAGTTCCACCGCCAGACACCTCCAGAGCCACGAAAAACCAATCTTGGCCCTCTTTGGCACCCAGTTGGAGGGGGTCACCATCACCGGAGGCCATCTTCATCGTCCCGGAGGGGCCATCAACACCATGGAGGCAAAGGACCAGAGGGAGTACCTCTCCCCACATAGTTGAATCATATGTAAATTCCTCACGTGCGACAAAGAGTTCACTCCAAAGTCACAAATAGCAGAGAACAAACGAAGAAATTATTGTAGGGTACGAAACCACCTCAAAGTTATCTTTTCCGATCAATCTTTTGAGCTATCCCTATAAGTGTCACGAACAGCCCTAGAGTTCGTACTAAAATAACACCTTAAGATACACATCAACCAAAACCCTAATGTCAACTAGATACTCCAATGTCACCACGAGTACCCATGGGCTTGATTATATGATATGCATCACACAATTTCAAACTCGTCATGTTCAATCCAACACAAAGAACTTCAAAGAGTGCCCCAAATTTTCTACCGGAGATTCAAGACAAAAACATGTGCCAACCCCTATGCATATATTCCCAAGGTCATAGAACTCGCAAGTTGATCAGCAAAACATACATCAAGTGGATCAATAGAACATCCCATTGTCACCAGGGATATCCCATCACAAGACATACATCAAGTGTTCTCAAATCCTTAAAGACTCAATCCGATAAGAAAACTTCAAAGGGAAAACTCAATTCATCACAAGAAGATAGAGAGGGGAAAACTCCATATGATTCATCTATATCAATAAAGCTCGCGATACATCAAGATTGTGCCATCTCAATAACACGAGAGAGAGATAGAGATAGAGATCCAACACATAGTTACTTGTATGTACCCTCATCCCCGAGGGTGAACTACTCCCTCCTTGTCATGGAGACCGCTGAGATGATGAAGATGGCCTTCGATGATCGTTCCCCCTCTGGCAGGGTGCCCGAACGGGCTCCCGATTGGTTTTTCGTTGGTACAGAGGCTTGCGGCAGCGAAACTCCCGATCTAGGTTTATTTGTGGAGGTTTTAATATTTATAGGAATTTTTGGCGCCGGTCTCGTGTCAAGGGGGTGCTCTAGGAGTCCACAAGCCATAGGGGTGCAACCTAGGGGGGTGTCGCGCCCAACAGGCTTGTGGCCTCCTCGTCCACTTCCTGGCCCAGCTCTTTGCTCCAGTATTTTTTATATTTTCCAAAAATATTCTCCGTAAATTTTTAGCCTATTCCGAGGACTTTTATTTCTACACAAAAACAACACCACGGTAGTTCTGCTGAAAACAACGTCAGTCTGAGTTAGTTCTAATAAAATCAACCATAATCATATAGAATTATTGTAAACATGGCATGAATACTTCATAAATTATAGATACATTGGAGACGTATCAGCCGCCAGGCGTGACCCGGCCCGTCCTGGGTGGGTCCCGCCATGGGGTTATATCCACAACATTAGGCCCCAGATTGATTTGAATTTGTCATTTCAATCTTCAAACTCATTCGGCGGTGAGTCTCACATGTTCGTTACCTAAGAGAGAAAATATCATAACCCACCATGGATGACGTCATCTTGGATATATCAAAAAGATTCGGTGACGTTGCAACAGATTGTCTCATTAAACAGTTGGCCCAAAAATCGAGGTGTCTCCCTTAGTCAATCATCATTGCGCCTCCTCGATTCTCGCGCGGACTGTTGCTGTCCCATCTCATAAATAGGCAAGTGAGGGGTCTCATTTCCTTTCTTCTCTCCGCCGCCACCATCTCTCTTCTTCTTCCTCCTCCAGCACTCTCGCATCTGAAGCTCCGCCGCCGTCGCCACAGGTTTCTCATCTACACCTACATTGGCCGCTGCATCACCCTGATCAGACCAGAGCTCGCCGGCGTCTTGCCATTTCACGGGATCCTTTCAGGTTCTTCCTCTTCTCTTTCATGGATACGCATTAATCCACCGAAGCTTTTTCTGATTCCTCCGCCGCTTGCCGGAAACCCCATAGTAGATCCGAGAATAATAACACCGTAGGCTCTAGCTCGTATAAGCGACACTCCATTTAGTAGGTCAGAGATACTCAACATAAATCATTTCACGGACAGGCTTTATACACGAATGGTTCACACTTCTGCTGCCCTTTTTTATTCATAATATACTTTCCTTTTTGTTCGTGCGTAGATCTTCCAGTGGTTGCCATAATTCGGGAAATCTGTTTGCACATACTTAGTAGAATTTCCACTAGTTGTTGCCTATTAACCCACCATTGTACTGCTGACTCGCAATAATTTTGACCCGCCAAATATCATTATGGATAGATGTAGCCATTCTATTGAGAGGTTTCGTAACCCACCGTACTTATTCCGCTTGATAGATTCTAGCCCGTTATCATGTCGAAAGCCCCTGCATCTTGTGATTGGTTTGGCTCCAGAGTCACCGAGTCGTTTATCCATGACCTCACGGAGATGGGTGTCCTGCCGGCTCAGGACATCGTTCACTGGCGGGTTCCAGGGCCAGAGATCATACCCAACCCTCAGGAAGGGGAAGTGGTCATATTTCCTAATCACCTCCTCCAAGGTTTTAGCCCACCCGGGTCAAAGTTTTTTCGGGATGTCCTTTACTTTTTCAAACTCCATCCACAAGATATAGGCCCCAATTCTATCACCAACATGTGCCAGTTCCAAGTCTTATGTGAGGCATATCTGCAAGAAGAGCCATCTGTTGACCTCTTCCATGACTTCTTTTACATCAACCGCCAAACTAAAGTGGCGGTTGGACCGAGTTTGGAACTTGGAGGCGTATCTATCCAGAGGCAGAGAGATATGATCTTTCCAGCAGCCACCTTGCCAAGTCACCCCAAGGACTGGAATGGAACTTGGTTCTACTGCAAGGATACTTCTCCAGAAGGAGAGAAACTGCTGCCGGGTTACCGCCCTACGTGGCTTTGCACCTCCACCGAGCTTCCAGATCGTATGTCGGCCACAGAGCAAGTACAATATGCTCCATCTTCACAAAAATCAGGGCCTTAATGGCTAACGGCTTGACTGGTGTTCATATAACCCATTGCTGGGTCACCTAGAGGATCTTGCCGCTGAGCCGGCGGGATAAACTCATGTGTGAATACACGGGTGCATTGGATGACCCTCTTCGTTTCAACACCACCCCTCTGATGGAGCAAGACCTCAATTCCATCGTCAAGTCGCTTCTAGGGGAACCTCAAGACATTTGCAACAAAACCGGGTTGAACCCTTTCTGCATTAAGAACCCGGCTCCAGACGTAAGAATCCTTTCCAACAAATTGCTTGTTTTGTCTTAGCTTTCTACCTTACTCCTTTTAACCTTCTGACGACTTATATGCAGGGCGACTCTAATTTCCGGAAAAAGAGATACACTGCCCCCTCCAAGAAGAAAACTAAGGAGGGTAAGACCTGCGTTCGCAATAAGAAAACCTTCGCCTAGGAGCTGCTCGAGCTCGAAGACTCGAAGGTAGAACTTGACTCTCTTGGACGTATCTTTATACAACTCATTGACAATGATTGTTCACAGGAAGAAGTAGAAATCAGCCATGCCAATGCTCCAGAGGTAATTATTGTCTCCTCTGACTCAGAACCTTTACTAGTAAAGAGAATTCGATCGGCTGTTCGTAAGATTAAACGTTCACAGACTTTAGCTCACTCGGATCCTGACTTTCTTTTGAGGAAACAACAAGATGATACCAAACGTCAAACCCAGAGCACTGGCTCTAAGGATCTTTTGGGCGACTTGCCTAACTCTCCGGCTCCGAGGAAACATCATACCGAGGTATTCCTTCGACCGACTCCAATGTCTGTATACTATTTTTGCATTGTAACTTACTTTGTTCTTACCATCTCAACCTTTTAGGAATCGCCCCCTTTTCTAGCAACTCAACCGCCTCCAAGCTGTCTCCTCTTAAAATCAACCCAGAGTATGTACCTTTATACTCCATAGCATATGTTAACAATCTTGCCCTTTTGTTTGTATAATAATCTTTTTGCTCCCAGAGCTCAAGTGAAACGAAGGAAAGTGGGCGGGTCAACCACCACTCCTATTGCTCAAGAGCCGGAGAATCCCAAGCCAGACTCTACTGTAGCTCATGTTGAACCCTCTTAGGCCGAAAAGGTGCTCCTAAAGATGCTCCTTAATCCTCTAAGCTGACTGATCTTGACATGGCCGCTCCTGAAGGCCCTCTAGAGACTGAACCTAAGCCGCCCAGCCCTTCACCAGCCACCGAGGATACGGCTCCTCTAGAAGAAGTTTTTATTACTGGGACGGGCTACAATTCTCCTGCTCCTCATGTGTTAATGAAACATATCAGCAAGGATGAGGCGCCCTCACCAAAAAGGGAGAAGATTGATTTTGCATTCCCTAGCTTGGAGAAACTGACTGCGGACGAGTTACATGTTGGTTATCTGAACCGCCTCTCCATGAGCCGCAACATGGAGTCAAAACTTGTTGGGCCGATGAAGAAAACAATACGAGGTACCCCTCCTCTCTTGCCATTCCTTATATCCTTATGTAGTCCCCAAGATCTGGTTTAGTATTTAAAATAGTAGTCCGGGTCTTCCCACTTTTGATATGTTGCAAGTAGCTTGGCATGTATCCCCTAAGTGACAGGTTAGTATAGATAATAAGCTGGCACTTCCTTCAAAATAAGATCCAAGTATAGCCCCCAAGTCCGGGTCATTATGCCAATGATGAGCCGGAGATTTATTGCTTAGAGCCACCGAGTGTAGCCCCCAAATCTAGGTCATTATGCCAATGATGATCCAGAGCTTTCTAGCGTTGTAGACTTTGAGAGAAATGACAAACATTAGCCCCCAAGTGTCAAGTATATTGCTTGCAATCTGCTTGAGACTTGTAATATTATTGCTTCAGCACTTCTGACTACTAATGTGTCTCCTTGGCGACTTAGAACTTCTGAAGCTTATTTGTATTACGCGGGAAGCTTTGAACACGGCCGAGTCTAACCTAATTGGCCTTAGAGAAAACATTGCCTCACAACTAGCTGCTCGGGCTGAGGCGGAGAAGTGGCGGGTCTCCATCGTAGAACTCGAGAAAGTACAGGCGGACTTGGTAGCTTTCAGGAAAGTCGTCGAAGCTGAACAAGCCGCCCTGACGAAGCGTGCAGAAAAAGGCTAAAACTGGTGACAAAAAAGCTGACAACCCTCAAGCGTCATATATCTCGGATGACTGCTGCCATCTTTGGTAAGTACTTGTCAATTGGAAAAATTCTTCAGCTTGTTAAAAAAACTCTTTAGGCGGCTTATAACTTTTGATTTTCTTTGCAGGCCAGAGAAGCCGCCAGCTGTCCCCAAGTTCATGAAAGGGGTGATATAAATCTTGTCCACCCTCCCAAAACAAATCGAAGAGCTAAAACAATCAGCCACCCGTAAGGGAGGAATGGCCGCGTTAAGCCGATCGCTGGCTTTTGCCCCTGAGCTTACCACTCAAGAGATGATGGATGGCTTCCCGTCGAATACGGATGACATCTCAGAGTTTACACAAGAAGACTATGCCCACTGTATGAAGGCCTCCCGAGTGCTCGCGTCGACACTCGTCACTGAGATGGACTTGACCTCATATCAGGCGGCTTATGGCCAGGATAGAAAACGAGTGCGTGGGCCAACTTTTGAAGCCAAATACTTGATTCTTGCATGCCGTAAGCAACTCTTTGCTCCTGACATTGACCCGTCTCCCATGTTTGATGATGAAGCTCAGTTTGAGGCTTTAATAAACCGAACTCGGATGTGGACAACCTTCAGATCGAAGAGATCGAAGACCCGACGTAGGATGACCCGACGACGAGTTGAACAGATTGCCCCTGGCTGAAGGTAACCCGGTTGGGTTGATCCACCGGGTTATCAGTGATTCCAAAAAATTTAAGTTCGCAGATTTTTGGGCTCTTGAAGAGCTTTGTAATAGCTGTAACAAAACTTGATTGCCTTTGTCGTGCCATCGTGCCTGTTTTGAATTTGAATAGATTTATGTTCTTATCTGTCTTTCCTTCTGGCTATAACCATCTTTCTTCACACTTAATGACGTCTTATCATAGAAGACAAGACCTGCAAAAACAAACAAGACAGAGTATATTCTGCATCGTTTTTAAGGCGGATTTAGAGGCACAACCCAAAGATGTTAAATATCTTTATGACCTTGCTTTTCTTTCTCCAAAAACTTAGGCATGTTTGCCCAAACCTCATATGCTGGCTATCCCATGGCACAGATTCGTCGTTTGAACCTTAACAGTGCAGGGTCTTAAAAAGAGTAATTGTTAAGAGTACAACGAGCCATATAATGGAGAGGCGCAACAGGGCATGAGTACCCACAGACCCATAAGCCGGCTCTCACGTGACATACATCCGTCGTTTGAACCTTAAACAACTCAGGGTCTTTAATAAGAGTGACTGAATAAGAGTACGAACGGGCCACAAGGCGGAGAGGCGGAGCAGATAGGTGAGTTTATCCTTGCTTTCCGTAAGATGGCCCTCACGTGACATAAGCCGCCGTTTTAACCTTAACCATTACAGGGTCTCATGTTAAGAGTGACTGTCAAGTATTTTGATCATCTCAGGGTCTTTGGTTGAGATTAACTGGTGAGAGTTTGGCAGCACCTAGCGGAGTAGCATCAGCATACAGGCAGGTTTAACCCGGTATTGCGGTGGCTGAAGAGTCGGTCAAGAGGGTGTGAAAGCTAAACCTGGTGGGTTGGAAGCCCTCAAGAGGGTGTGTAGTATCAACACTTGCACAATCTTGTATGAAGAAACGGCAGAAACCTCGTCTTGTAGGGATGCCAACTTTATTATATTGAAAAGGTATATACAATGATGGATGTATGTACATTGACGAGAGTCGAGGACTCAAGTGTAGTAAGGCCAGAGATGAGCAATATTCCAGGACCTATTGGTCTCCTTCCTAGAGCTACGTGACTTGTCGCCTTCCCGCACATCAATGAGGTAATATGACCCATTATTGAGATTTTTGTTTACCACAAAAGGTCCTTCCCAAGGGGGAGATAACTTGTGCATATCCGTCTGATCTTGATTCAAACGTAACAGCAAGTCACCTTCTTGAAATGTCCGGGTCTTGACTCTATGGCTATGATAGCGATGCAGGTCTTGCTGATAAATTACCGATCGTGCTGCTGCAAGATCCTGCTCTTCATCCAAAGCATCTAATGCATTCTGACGCGTTATCTCATTGTCAACTTCAATGTAAGCGACCACCCTAGGCGAATCATGATGAATATCACTTGGTAAAACACTTCTGCACCACAAACCATGAAGAAAGGCATATAGGCTATTGACCTGTTGGGGGTGGTTCTGATACTCCAAAGAACTGATGGTAACTCCTTGACCCAACAACCCGACGTTCTCTGCAGAGGAACCATAAGCCAGGGTTTTATTCCTCTCAAGATCTCCTGATTGGCACGTTCCGCCTGACCATTGGATTGTGGATGAGCAAAAGTAGAAAAATCAAGCCAGATGTGCTAACTTTCACAAAATGCTTTCATAGCCCTCTTGGACAGTATCGGGACCCCGATCCTAAGTCATAAGAATCCATACCGTAACACATCACATCACTTTGCGGCCTCATGCACGGTAATCTCCATGGCTGTAGCCTTACCTTAGCCAGGACTGTTTGCGCCTTTTGGCTCACGTATGTGAATATGTCGCTAGCATTCAAACGACAGAGAACCCGGGCTAACATGACTAGTCATAGAACCCAAGTGGCACATCCATACGAAAACATGCATATGTAACCCAGCAATGCAGGTGTCGGCCTCAAGCGTGTGTAGACGAGTCATAGCAAGCTACAAGGACTCCATTACACTGTGGGACATAAATGTCATCACTGCATGTAGATGAGTCGTAGCAGGCTACAGGGACTCCATTACACTGTGAGAAATTTCCCCAAAGGGACAGACACAACAACAAAGAAGGATACATGCCGGTCAATCAATGTGTCCGGAGCAGTAGCAAGCTACCAAGGCTCGATGGAAGCACAAAGAGACAGTTTCCGGTAAAGAGTACTACTAAAGGCACATGACTAGGTGTCAGATCCCATACATACCGTTGCACGTCACACGTACACAACATGCCCGATATGCATAGATACAACTATGGCATCACAACATAACCATACAACAACACAACTATTATTTAAGAGGCCCAGAAGAGCCTGACATAATATGTTCTTACAGGTAGGGGTCACATGACCCGACACTCAAATCATACAAGCAAGTTCATACAAATCAAGCGGAAGCATAAAGCTGTGTGAGTATAGACAATTGAAAGGGTAAAAAGGCACATAGCCTCACTATCTACAGCCCGCCACAGGGCATACGGTCATAGCTGGGACACCAGCTATTCACCATCGTCGACATCTAGATAAAACCCACCTGATGGGTCCTGAGTCTCATCTGCAACATTTATTAAGCAAACGTGAGTACAAACATACTCAGCAAGTATTTAAAGCAGACCTAGACTATTCATCCTCATGTATCAACAAGGGGGAGTGGTGGAGTTTATGCAGCAATGCCAACTTTGACTCATGGCTAACCTATACTACATAATTTTAACTCTTTGTTCAAATTTTAGATATCGCACACGAGTCCACTAACTCCACATCAATACACCACCATGGATTCACTTCCGTCTCCTATGAGAGTGCCATCCACAGTACTCACACTTGTCTTGAGATTTGTATGAGTATCCATTTAATTATCTATGAACAACATAAGTTCTCCAAGTAGTCCATATCCGAGGATGCGGCTATTTGAACAGATTCATACCCTGTAGGGGTGTACTTCTTCACACACGCTCTCGCCACTTATCGCTGTGTGCTCATAAAACCATGCACCTCAGCAACCTTCAAGCGGAAGCCCAGCGAGGGAGTCGGCCACGACCGTCAATCACACAAGACCTCTACTCCAGGCTATCACCTATTTGAGACTGAACCCTCACGGAAGTCCGGCCAAAGTTTCCGCTACGGCCCCAAATGATGTGAGCAGGGTTCCTAAGCCCACCATTCGGGTGACCCTTGGTACACCGTGGCACTGCCTACCGCATCGTAACCCACCCCTAGGGTCAGCACTATGCACGGCCTCCAGCATACAATAAACACTAGAAACTACTTGCAATACCTGGACCAAGGACTAAGCGATTGATAAGTCGAGAGGGGTCGAGTTACCGAAACCCAATGTGTTGTCATAACTAGCCTTGGATCACAAACACGGAACTTAGTTCCTAAGAACAGTCCTAATGAGACAACCAGCTATGTACTCCTACATAGCCTCTCATCGCTACCTTTACCAAATCGAGTTCATCATTAAGCTTATCACATCAGAACAATATTATTTCACTCCGTTTCATCACCCAGATGAATCAGACCTGATGCAACTCTAAGCATAGCAGGCAAAGTAAGCAAAGCAGATCATGGCACAAGAATCTACCAGGTATGCTAGGTTGCAAGGTTTAGCTATTTAGTGTGACAATGATAGGTCATGCAAAGGAATGGGTTCATCTACTGCATATGACAAACAAGTGAATGTTTGTCCTAATGCAATAAACAAGAGCAGGAGCGAGAAAATGGGACGTTATCGGAATGATCAATGGGGTTGCTTGCCTTGCTGGGAAGCGGGAAGGTATTCTCCTTCGTTGGAATACTCGGAGGTATCCTCAGAAGTAGGGCCTACCGCAATGCAGATAAGTAGCAATCAATACACGACAAGTGCAACAATATGATGCATGATCATGATAGGGCAGCATGTATGGATGAGCTAATGCAACTACTATCCAAGTTAAATGAAGTAATTTGAATATAGGTTCAAAATCATTCTCCATTTCATATTCCATATGTTAACCTATTAGTAAATGTCAATGTTTATCTACATAGGTTTCTCTAACATGCATGATAACAGCACCATTGGATTCATTGGATTTTTCTGATAAATTTTCATATATAAATTATTTCAATCTGATTTATAGATTAATTTATATGAATTTTCTAACCTTTAAATAGTTTCTAGAATTAATTTAATACATGAATTTTTTATTGCATCAGCATGACGTCAGCTTGTCAACAGACCGTTGACAGGTCAAACCTGATGAGTGGGGTCCACTGGTCAGTGACCCAGCCTCTAATAGAAATTATTTAAAACACTAATTACTAATTAATTAGGTTAGGGACCACTATGAGTGGGTCATTAACTTAATTAAATTAATTAATTATTTATTTTAAACTAATCCTAATTAACCCTGACCCGGCCCCACTTGCCAGTGACCCAGGGGTCAAACTCCCACGGTCAACGCCGACCAGACTCACCGGCGTTGAGCCGCTGGTGGCTCTAGAGATGGCGGAGGGGTCGGGTTTCCTCCTCCGGTGACCATTTCGCCGGCGGAAGGCACCAGGCGAGCCTAGGCTCAAGCACGTGTCCATCCCGACACCTCTCAGAGGCTGAGGCAGTCGGGATCGACGCCGGCAACGAGCTCGGCAGCTGTCGGAGCTCGGGCGAGCACGAGCTACTCGAACTAAGGCGCAACATGGCCGGAGCTTGGAACCTACGGCATCTATGCGACCCCACGAGCTCGGTGATGGCCTCGGATGGACCAGCTGGTCACTGGAGCAACGCCGGTGATGAGCTCGTGCGGCGAGGCATTTCAGGAGCCGACACAACCGGGGCCTACAGAGGGGGAAATGGCTGGGGAAGAGAGGGGAAAGAACCGGTGGCTCACTGCGGGCTCGGTGCCGACGAGAGCTTGCTCGGGGAGGGCTCGGAGGCGACGATTCGACGGTGGCGGAGCTCGGACCCGAGGAGGAAGAAGGGCTCGAGGGCGACACTCCAGGGCTTCTAGCGACGGTGGCTCGACGCAGAGGACGGGGATGACGAGGCGGAGCCTCTGGCAGGCTCAGGGAGGCGTGGGAGCGGCTGCAACTACGGCGGCGAGTGAGTGGGGCCGTCGGCCATGGTGGAGCAGAGGAGAGGGAGGAGGCAGTGGAGAATGAGCTAGAAGAGAGAGCGATGGGGATGGCAGCGCGTCCTCATCCGCTCGCCAGCGCGACGGGGGGATGCAGGCGCGCAGGGAGCTGCATGGCGGGCACGCGCTCGTCCTCCTGGACGCCAGGAGGACGACGACGGTGTTGGGCCAGATGGGCCGGCCTAGGTGGGCTTCCTCCCTTTTTTAAAAATTCCAGTTTCTGTTTTATTTTCTGACATTTGTTTTATTTATTTTTATTTAGTCACAAATGCCAGGCATAAAATATCCCAAATATTTTATGGAACTTAGTTTGAATATTTCAAACTTCCATAAAATGTTTCAGAATATTTTGAATACTAAAATAATCATAATGCTTTATTTGGCATTTTCAGCAGTTTTAATATTTATTTTTGAAATGCTATAAATATTCAAATATTTAGAATGACCCCTGATATATTGATGTCCACATTTATCAGACATAGGGGACATTTTTGATGGGCATTTTGGATTTGTTGGTTTTTCACAACTATTGAATTTGTTTGTTTCAGTTGAGGTGTTGGGGTTTCTTTTAATCCCCATTCCAAGTTGATGCAAAAAGTGAAAACATGATGCACACACATGCTGACCTAAGTAAGCTAACTAAGGATGTGACAACTCACCCCCACTCAAAAGAATCTCGTCCCGAGATTTGGAAGTCGTCGGGAAGAGCACGGGGTACTCTAGTTGAAGACGATCCTCTCTTTCCCATATGGCCTCCTTCTCAGAATGGTGTGACCACTGAACCTAGAGAAACTTGATGTTCTGACGCCAAGTGGTACGCTTAGTTTGATCAAGAATACGAACAGGGTATTCCCGATATGTAAGGTTATTTGGGAGATCAAGTGCTTCGTGGTCTACTTCGCGGAAAGGGTCCGAGAAGCAACGCCTGAGTTGCGAAACATGGAAGACATCATGAGCCTTGGAAATATGTGGCAGAAGTTCCAATTGGTAGGCAACCTCTCCTTGTTTAGCAAGAATGCGAAAAGGTCCAATCTAACAAGGAGCCAACTTGCCCTTGACACCGAATCGGTGGGTACCCATCAGAGTTGTAACCCAAAGATAAGCCTTCTCGTCAACTTCATAGGTCACAGCCTTTTGATGGCGATCATATTGTCTCTTTTGACGAGATTGGGCTGTTTTCAACTTTTCACGAATAATGCAAACTTGCTCTTCTGCATCCTGGATCATATCCGGGCCAAAGAGTTGCCTCTCTCTGGCTTTCCTATGCGGGGTCCATGTTAGCCCAATAGTGAACTGCTTCGATGAGTCTCCTGGAGCGAAATCCACTAGCTTAGTATCATCTGTTGCAAACTTCAAGGGCGGCTCAGACTCTGTGATGGGTTATTCAATGGAGTCATATCCGCCGGGTAAACATTATCTTTGTAAAACTTGAGCTCCGCCTCAGCACATATTGATTCCGCATAAGCAGCGTCACCCTCCTCACACTCAAGGGCCACCTTCCAATTACCATGCACTGTAATTGTCCCTTTGAGAGCCGACATCTTGAGCTGCAAATAAACATAACAGGGCCTGGCCATAAACTTTGCAAAAGCCGTCCAGCCAAACAAGGCATGATATGGGATCTTAAGTTTCACCACTCAAACCACAAGGTCTCCACCATGTAGTTGTAGTCATCTCCAAATGCCACCTCGAGGGAATTCTTGCCTACAGGGTAAGCCGATTTGCCCGACACAACGCCGTGAAAAATTGTTGATGACGGTTTAAGAGCCTTGTCAATCAGCTCCATCTAGCGAAAAGTGTCATAGTACAAGATGTTGATGCTACTGCCACCGTCCATCAGTACCTTTGTAAACTTATAACCTCCAACCTGAGGTGCTACCACAAGCATTAAGTGCCCCGGGTTATCGATCCGCGACGGATGATCTTCCCTACACCATGAGATAGGATATTCAGACCACTTCAAATATTGTGGGAGAGCCGGCCTTGCCGTGTTGACTGCCCTCTTGTGTAGCTTTTGATATCATTTGTCTAGGCTTGTAGTGAAAACATGATACTGGCCACCACTGAGTTGCTTCGGGTTACTCGGGTACTGTTGGGGATATAACCCCGTGGTATGACTCGGCTAGAAGGCTCCGGTTGTTAAATGTTGATTATGAGCCGGCCCACGAAGACATGTGTCAACGGGAGGCCCAAGAAGATTGGCGGCTCTTGATGTGGGCCGGACGACAGAGACCCGGATGCGCAAGACCTTCCAAAGGATGGCTTGGCTAGTAAGATAGAGATAGATTCGGAGATATAAACATGATCCGACTGTACAATTGTAAGACCTGACGGTTCTGACCTCTTATATAAATGTAGAGTCGGGGCGGCTTAGGGGCAGGTGATCGAAAACTAGGTCAAGCTTCTAGCCCCTTGTAATCGATACAACAAGCAATAACAACACAAGCAGGACGTAGGCTTTTACCTCGACTTGAGGGGCCGAACCTGGGTAAACTCGTGTCCTTCGTCTCGATCAACCCCTTTGAGTCCACTACCATGGCGATGGCTCCGAACTCAAGTCTGGTAACCCGGACATCTGCCGTGACAAAAGCACGACAGCTGGCGCCCACCGTGGGGCTCGTGTTCGGTGGTGTTGAGTTCTCAAAGGGCTCCCTTCCAGAGCTCGAAGGATACGTAGTTGGGAGGATGAGCAAGAGCCGCCGCGGCCGACTCTACATCGACGATGCCGGCTGGGGGCTTGATGCTGCTTCCGTGGAGTATGGTTTCAGGGTTCCGTTCGACGGGATCCAGGTGTTCATCGGGAAGATCGACGGATCTACACCCGGGCCGGACGTTTGTACCAACATCGTTGGGCCGGCTCGGCGTCTCCAGCCCGCATGTAAGGTAGGCCCTGTCCGTGTTAACCCGGTTCAGGAGCATGTCTTCGTGGGCTTCACTCAAGGGATGGATCTAGAAGCATCCGGATCTCAAGGGACTCTCGTACACTCCGATGATGAGTCGTCAAGTGGGGAAACTGAATCTGTGTACCAGCTCAGCAATGGTGGCCTTGGGGGATACGGTGACACTCGCCCCGAGTCAGAGCACGGTGAATCAGATGAGCCGGAGCAGCCGTCTCACGCGGCTGTATTCATGGCAGGGCCGGGGGCGGCCGGGTCGGAAGCTAACCCTCCCCAGCCGTCGGCTCAGGGGCTTGTGGAGTTGATGGATGAGCTTGAGGCTTTGTTAGCTACAGAGGTCACACCAGATAATCAGGTGGCTCGTAACGCAGAGATCGCAAGGATCAAGGGCCGGATGGCCGAGGAGCGTCAGATGCTAACTGATTTAAACTCCCAGATGGAGGCAGAGGCAGTACGGCTCAAGGCCGACGCTTTCCATTTGGGACTGGAACAATTCTCAGCGGCGGCTGTGCACCACAGGAGGCATCAATCTCGTCTGCCGGAGCGCTATGAGGCGAGGAATCTCTTCAACACCCCCGGCTCTAGGAGAGCGGCGGCTGCCCCTGGGGAAGAGCGAGCAGCGGCTCACATGGCCCCACCCGGAGGGTTTACGACACCGGCGGGTCATTATTCTAACCCGGCCGAGAACATGGTAGCAGCAGCCACCCAGCTTGGAACGATCCCTATCCCAGATGAGGCACCCTTTGTGGAGGAGGTGAGGAACGCTATCGGATATTTACAGACGGCCGTGGCTCAACAAGAGAAATATACTCACCGCCGGGGCCGGATCCACTCCACCCCTCTCCATAGTCGAAGTTTCAGCCGGCGCTATGAGTCGCCGGCGGTTTCAAGCAGTGGCCCGCATCATGGGCAAAGGGGACGCGCCGCACTAGACTCGCCGGCCCTGGTGGACCGGGCAAGAAACAGGAGAGAACAAGAGGCAACAATAGTTCCCCCGGGTCTTGGGCCCTCAGTGTTGACAGAGGTCGGAGCGGTTGGTAGCGCCAGAGCCGCGGGAGTTCCATGCTTAGCTCCGGCTCTACGGAGCAAGAGGTTGCCTAAGGATTTGAAGGGGCCTCGGAATGTTCCAAATTACACGGCGGATCTCCCTCCCGAGGCTTGGGTCGAGAGCTATGAGCTAGCTATGGAGATGCTAGACGTCAGTGAGGCTATTTTTGCAAAATATTTTATCATGATGCTCGAGGGTCCGGCTCGCACATGGTTAAAGGGCTTACCACCCAACACTATAAGCTCTTGGGCCGAATTGAGGGCAAAGTTCGTCAAAAATTTCCAAGGGACTTGCAAGCAGCCTATGACCATTGTGGATTTGGATCATTGCGTTCAACAGGAGAATGAGTCGGCTCATCATTGGGTTTGGCGGGTGTCGACCATCATTCACTCGTCGGAACAGATCACGGCGGCTCAAGCGGTGCTCATTCTGGAGAAGAATTGCCATTTCGTTCCGCTAAAGTAGAAGCTTGGCTGGCTTAAACGTACGTGTCAAGACATGGGAGAGCTCATGACGGCTCTAACGAAGTACGCCGACTCAGACAACACCAAAGATCCGGGTTCGGATGAGGAGAAGTTGAATCAGGGAAAGAAGAACAACCAAGGCAAGAGTTTTGGGAACAATGGGAATCAAAGCAGACAGAGGAACGCTGGCGGCGGATCAGAGCTGGTGGTAAATGCTAACACAGGGCCGAATGTTCCTAAGGGGAACAGGCGTTACAAGCCATACCAGCGGGATAACAGGCCCCCTTTCAATTTGGAAGCGGTGCTTAGGAAACCCTGCCCAGAGCACAACACACCTGATAAACCAGCAACGCATGCGTGGGGCGATTGTTTTATCATGCATAGATTTAAGAATCAACACTTTCAACCACCTCATAATCAGGGCGGTAGGCCGACTGGCGGATCAGGGCCTGGCGGTTCAGGCAACGGCGGGTCAGGTGCCGGCTTTGGTGCTGGCGGCTCAGGAGCAGGTCATCCGGGTCAACACCAACACAATAATCAGCAGCATCAACAGCATCCTGGCAACAACAATCATAATAACCACCACCAGCAACAGCAGCATCAGGAGCAGCAGCGCAATCAATCTGGATTCCAGAGTAACCCGAAGTAGCTGAGTTCGGGGCAGTATCATGTGTTTACGACTGGTAACAGCAAGCGAGATGAGAAGCTACGGAGGTGAGCGGTTAATATGATCGCGCCGGCTCTCCCATGATACCTGCCGTGGTCAGAGTATGACATAACGTGGAGCAGGCAAGATCACCCACCATGGGTGGATGACCCGGGCCGGCTTCCTCTGGTGGTGGCCCCTCAGATACATGGTTATGGAGTAAACAAAGTGCTCATGGACGGAGGTAGCAGTATCAACATCTTGTATTATGACACCTTCCGGCGGATGAAGTTGCTAGACAAAGATCTCAAAACTTCTTCCACTGTGTTTCATGGCGTGGTGCCTGGTAAGTCGGCATACCCAGTGGGAAAAGTCTCTTTGGAGGTGGCTTTCGGCGATGAGTATAATTACAGGGTGGAGACCTTATGGTTCGAGGTGGTCAAGATCAAGAGCCCTTATAATGCGTTGTTCGGGCGGCCGGCTTACGCCAAGTTCATGGCTAGGCCTTGTTATGTTCATTTGCAGCTTAAGATGGCCGGCCTAAATGGCACAATTACGGTTCATGGCAATCGAAAAACGGCTCTTGAGTGTGAGGAAGGTGATGCGGCTTATGCTGAGGCTAGCTGTGCACAAGAGGAGCTGAAGTTCTATAAGGAGAACGTTGACCCGGAGGACATGAACCCGTTGAAGAAACCAAATACAGAGGCAGAGCCGCCACTCAAGTTTTCAGCGGATGATACTAAAACAGTGGACTTCACTCCGGGCGACTCATCCAAGCAGTTCACCATCGGGGCTCACATGGATCCCAAATAGGAAAGCACGCTCATCGAATTCATCCGTGATAATCGGGACATCTTTGCATGGAAACCTTTTGACATGCCGGGTGTACCGAGAGAGTTCGCTGAGCACAATCTCAATGTGAATCCGAAGTTTAAGCCGATCAGGCAGTTCCTGCGGCGGTTCAATGAGGAGAGGCGCAAGGCTATTGGGGAAGAGGTTGCCCGGCTCTTAGCCGCTGGGTTCATAGTTGAAGTTTTTCACCCGGAATTGTTGGCTAATCTAGTATTGGTGCTTAAAAAGAATAGTACATGGCGTATGTGCATAGATTACACGGACCTCAACAAGGCTTGTCCGGCTGATCCCTTCGCACTCCCTCGCATTGATCAGATCATTGATGCAATAGCCGGTTGTGAGAATTTCTGTTTTTTGGATGCTTATTCAGGGTATCATCAGATCAAAATGGCAGTCAAGGACCAGGAGAAGACATCATTTATCACACCTTTTGGGGCGTTCTGCTACGTCTCCATGACTTTTGGGCTCAAGAGTGCCCAGGCGACTTACCAGCGGTGTGTGCAGAACTGTCTCCAGAGCCAGATTGGTCGTAATGTTCATGCTTATGTGGATGACATAGTGGTGAAGCCTAGGAACAAGGACACCCTCTTGGAGGACCTAAAGGAAACTTTTGACAATCTCCGGGTGTACAAAATGATGCTTAACCCGGCAAAATGTGTCTTTGGTGTCCCTGCAGGAAAGCTTTTGGGGTTCTTGATTTCTGAGCGTGGCATCGAGGCTAACCCGGATAAAATCAAGGCTATCACCTCTTTGCGAGAGCCGACATGCATCAATGACGTTCAGCGTATTGCAGGCCTGATTGCGGCGCTGAGCCAGTTCATAAGCCGGCTTGGGGAGAAGGCCATCCCCTTGTATCAGATGATGAAGAAGACGAACAAGTTTAAGTGGAGCAAGGCAGTCGCAGAGGCGCTGGAATCTCTTAAGAAGCAATTGACTGAGCCGCCAGTATTAGCCGCTCTGGCTGAGAAAGAGCCGCTACTCCTATATGTAGCAGCTAACAGCCGGGCGGTCAGTGTGGCGATTGTTGTTGAATGTAAGGAAGCAGGGAAAGAGTATCCCGTTCAGAGGCCTGTTTACTACATCAGTGAGGTCTTGGCTGAGTCCAAGCAGTGATATCCGCATTGGCAGAAGCTTGTATATGAGGTCTTTATGGCTAATCGTAAGCTGAAGCACTACTTTTTGGGCCATCCAATAACTGTAGTAAGCTCTGCCCCGTTGGGGGATATTGTTCAGAACAGAGAGGCTACGGGAAGGATTGCCAAGTGGGTTTTAGAGTTGGGGCCTCTTAACATCAGTTACACCCCTCGGACAGCAATTAAGTCTCAGGCCTTGGTGGATTTCATAAATGATTGGACAGAGTGCCAGGCGCCTGAAGAGAAGCCGGACAACACATACTAGACTATATATTTTGATGGGTCTAAACAGCTTGAGGGGTCTGGTGCCGGTGTGGTTCTCACCCCCCCGAAAGGTGATAAGTTTTGTTATGTGCTCCGGTTGATGTTCCCCTGTACTAATAATGCTGCTGAGTATGAAGCTTTGCTCCATGGTTTGAGAGTCGCTAAAGAGATGAATTTAAGCCGGGTTAGATGCCTGGGCGACTCAGACCTTGTGGCTCAGCAAGTTTCAGGTACTTGGGATTCTAAGGACCCATGGATGGAGGCCTATCGACGGGTGGTTGATGTTGTTGCAGGTTATCTCAAAGGGTATCAGGTGGATCATATTGATCGTCGGTGGAACGAGGCGGCTGATGCATTATCACGACTCGGATCTCAGCATAAGCCGGCACCGCCTAATGTTTTTCTTGACGTGTTATATCATCTGACTGTCAAGATGCCTTCTGAGGAGGATCTGGCAATTCCTGACCCGGAGGCGGCTCTAGTGGCGGCTCTACATGTTATTCCGGATTGGACTACTCCTTATTTAGCGTACTTGACGCACGGCGAGTTGCCGGATGATGACAGCCGGGCTCGGGAGATCATCCGCCGTTCTAAGTCCATGACAATTATCAACGGTGAGTTACACAAATGCAGTGTGACAGGTGTCTTCCAACGCCGTGTGTCACCAGAAGAGGGCCAGCAGATCTTAAATGAAATTCATGCTGGCGGCTGTGGACATCATGCCGGGTCAAAATCTTTAGTGGCTAAAGCTTTTCGGCATGGATTTTTCTGGTTGACGGCTCACAAGGATGCAGAGGATCTGGTTCGTAAGTGTGACACTTGTCAAAAAATTGGCCGACGTGCTCATGTTCCGGCTCAAGAGTTGAGGATGATACCTATCACTTGGCCGTTTGCGGTCTGGGGGCTTGATATGGTAGGACCCTTCAAGAGGTTCAAAGATAAGAAAACGCACCTCTTGGTGGCGGTTGATAAGTTTACCAAGTGGGTTGAGGCTGAGCCAGTAAGCAAGTGTGATGCAGCTACAGTGGTTGAGTTTGTCAGGAAATTGATCTATCGTTTTGGCTATCCACACAGTATTATGACTGATAATGGTACAAATTTGTCCAAGGGGGCTATGAAGGTGTTCTGTGAGAAGGAGCATATCCGGCTTGATGTTTTAGCCGTGGCACATCCATAGTCCAATGGCCAGGCTGAGCGGGCTAATCAGGAAATCCTGCGAGGGGTTAAACCCTGGCTCATGGTCCCTTTGAAACGGACAACCGGGTGTTGGGTTGATGAGTTGCCTTCCGTCTTATGGAACATCCGGACTACACCTAATAGGTCTACAGGTTTTACACCTTTTTTCATGGTCTACAGGGCTGAGGCGGTTCTGCCCAGTGACATCCGACATGATTCACCAAGGGTGGCGGCTTATGTTGAGACGGACAATGAGCTGGCACACCAAGATGCGTTAGATGCCTTGGACGAGGCACGAGAGTTAGCAGCGACCAGATCAGCAATTTACCAGCAAGACCTGCAACGCTATCATAGCTGCAGGGTGAAGACCCGAACGTTCCAGGAAGGTGACCTGGTGCTCCGGCTTATTCAATACCAAACTGGGATGCATAAACTCTCTCCGCCATGGGAAGGGCCCTTTGTGGTTAGCAGAAACCTTAACAATGGGTCATACTATCTCATTGATATTCATGATGAGTCGGACACGATGGGTCAGGAGACATTATGACCATGGAACATGGCACACTTGCGGCCATACTATACTTAAGAGATGATGCAGATCCATTATCATTATGCATATCATAGAGTAGTACTACTACCAAAGATTGGAGACCCGACTATTATGGGTATTTTTATGATCTCAGGATGAAGTTCTTCACTACCAGCAAATTTGCGGTTCCTGTGGTTCTTTGACCCGCCAAGGTCTTGCCGGTTAATCTCCTTTGGAGACCTTCAACCAATTAAAGTGACCTGTTAAAAGTATTCCAGTCAATCTCGCTTTAGAGACCCTGAGCCGGTTCACAGAGTTGACGGCCAATCTCGCTTTAGAGACCCTGAACTAATATCAATACAATAAGTTCTCAGTCAATCTCGCTTTAGAGACCTTGTGCCGGTTCACAGAGTTGACGGCCAATCTCGCCTTAGAGACCCTGAAGTGATGTTACTCTTACCAGTCAAGCTCGCCTTAGAGACCCCGAGCCGGTTCACAAAGTGGACGGCCAATCTCGCTTTAGAGACCCTAAACTGTTGTAAGTTAAAAGTTAAGCTCTTATCAGTCAATCTCGCCTTAGAGACCCTGAGCCGACTCACAGGGTTGATGACCAATCTCGCTTTAGAGACACTGAACTGGTATGATGCGCAATTGGCTTTATGCCTAGTTTGAGTACATTAAGCGCTGTTGTTGATGGAGGCTTCCTACCTTTGGTATAGCTTAAAAAATTCCCCTAAGGCAACATCGTGTACATCAAATTCTAGTTGCTTATCAACTGCGGCCATCGAAGGGGGCTTCTTACCGACGGGTATCGCTTATCTCACCCTAATGGTCGGCTTTATGCCACTTCCGGTTACTTATTAACCGCGGTTGTCGAAGGGGGCTTCTTACCGACGGGTTCACTTATCTCACCCTAACAACCGGCGTTTACGCCAAAAATAGTTGCGGAAGGAGGCTTCTTGCCCTCGGGTATAGCTTACATAAGCCCTTCACGCAGCCGGCTAGTACAATTACTAGTCGCGGCTGTCGAATGGATGCTTCTTACCATAAGGTATAGCTTACATAATACCATCAGTAGCCGGCCCTATTCAACATTGGCTGATTGGAGGAGGCTTCTTGCCTTCGGGTATAGCTTACATCACCCTCCAACAGCAGGCTTTCTTGAGCTGCGGTTGTCAGTAGAGGCTTCTTACCTTTGGTATAGCTTACATAAACCTATTGACAACCGGTGTTCGAATACAATGGATAAAGTATTTGCTGTTAAAAGGAGGTTTTTTGCCATCATGGTATAGTTTACATCACCCCTCATGCAACCGGCTGTAGGCCGCTTTACAGTTTTCAACAGTCGTCGTTGTCACATAGAGGCTTCCTACCGTCAGGTATAGCTTACTTTACCTTATGGCAGCCGGCTCTTCCATGGCATCTCATTATAAGAAAGGGGAATTCATGCTGCTCCGGTTGATGGAGTAAATTTCCCGGGTCTAATAACTTCGGGTGAAGGACAGACGTCTCGGACAAATTACGCATTGGTTTATCAACAGCCGCGTTTGTTCATGGAGGCTATTTGCCAACAGAGGTATTATCTGGCTCTAAAAGGAGTTTTGAAGACTTCCAAGTGCCTCTCATGAATCATTGGCAAATTTATCAAAGATGGAAGCAAAGAGCTGAGAAAGATGACTGCCAGTACTATAAAGTAAACCGCCAGCAAGTGCAATCAGATGTTAAAAGGCTGTTACAAAAGATGTTCTCAGAGGGAACAAACGATGTTTCTGACGAAGTTTCAAAACACCATGGGCGGATGATTACAAGAGCCAATACTGGCTCTGACTATTACAAGGTTCGGTCACTCGGCCGACTCATCCTGCTCCGGATCTTCCGCGGTTCGGATCTGAAGATTGCCGAGTTCCCAGTTGCAGTTAGAGACGGCAGCAAATGACCCTTCAAAGAAAGGCGCGACATTAAGCTCACCAGGGAAGAGATCTTTGCTTCGGGCGGGTGTTAGGTCTTTACACTCGTAAAGCGGCCCGCGGATCCGTTTATCTTCCTGGTCGTATGCTGCTTGGTAGTTCTTCAAGTCATCCTCCGCCTCATCAGCCATTACAGACGCTAGATAGCGAGAGTCCTTGACGACTTTGAAATAGTCTTCGTCGGAGAATTCTGAGCCGTCCACCTTCTTCGAAGGATATCCACCCATCATCTCATCTGGTGTGAGATCCGGCGCAAAGGCCATGGCCCGGCTCAAACCCGCAACGGCTCCAGAGCGGAAAGCCGACTTCTTCAGGTCTTGTATTTGCTTGGGCACGGTGGAGAATAGTTCTAACACCCCTTTCAGGGCCTTGAGAATCTTCTCCTTATACTGTATGCTTTTGATGGTGAACATTGCTCCGCAATACAGCTGCTCTGTAAAGGTGTATATGGCCTTCAGCGATAGGATGCTGTCGTCTGCAAGCTGCCGGCTCAAAGGTCCTACATGAGCCGGAAGAGACAGGTTCATTGTTAGTTGTTTCATAAAAGATATTAAGTAAAAGAGTACAGGAATGATGAACTTACCAAATAAGGCGGCAGACATCTTAGCGATGTGCCGTTTGAGCCCTTGGAGCTCCTCAGCAACGGCGATGAGCCGCTGATCGGCATCATCTGCCCGTTTGATAAGTGCGGCCTTTTCAGAATCAACTGTTTCTTTCAATATTGTTAGCTCGGAGGTGATCTTGGCTACTTCTTCGGCTAAGAGCCGGCATCTCTCATCAGCAAGGCTTCGTGCTTCCTGTTGAGCTACCAAGTTGGTTTTGAGATCCGTCAGCTGAGAGCCGGCAGTGTTCAGAGCGTCCTATGCATATCAAAGGCAAAGTATAAGCTATTGCAGCAACAAGAGTATTCATATGCATAAAGGTTCACAGTTCAAGTTCTAGAAGTCTCAAACAGATTGCAAGCAATATATTTGACAGTTGGGGGCTAATGTATATTTGATCTATTCACATCTACAGTTCCGGCTCATCTTCCTGAAAATTGACCCGCAACTTGGGGGCTATACATTGGCTCTCTTTTAATCTCAAAAGTTCCGACTCACATAAATTTGAGCCGGCCCTTGGGGCCTACATTATGGCTCTTTTTCTAATCTCGAAAGTTCCGGTTCAAATAAATCTAAGCCGGCCCTTGGGGGCTACAGTTGGCAGTATACAAGTGTTGACAGTATCTAAAGCAGAAGTATTTTCTACATAACCTTCGAAAGAAGACCCGAATTCAACTCTATGTTAGGTTAAATCCGGCCCTTGGGGGCTGGGGAAGGTTATGGCTGAAGAAAGGTAACATACCTCATATTTTGCCGTCATCATGCTGACCAGCCGGAGTTCCAAGTCTCGGTTGGTGTTGACCCGGTTCATGTAGCCGGAGTGGAGTTCTTCGGCTGTCATTTTGTTGTAAAACGAGTCAAACTCAAGTTTCCGCGAAGCTTCAGACGGCTTCGTATGCCGGGTTAAGACATGCCCTGGTGAAGGAGGTTTTTGAGAATTCCCGGTGATGATAACATCCGGAGTCGCCGGGGTTCGGGCGGGTGTAACCGGCCTTGAAGGAGGAGCTGGGGAGTTCTTCTTTATGACGTCATTTGCCGCCGGCTCAGTAGAAGCCGCTGGTCGGGTTTCTTCTTCCGCTGGAGTTTCCTCCGGCTGTTCAATGTCTGGTTGAGCCGGGGCCGGCTGTTCAAGCTCTTGATTGTCAACGACAGGGCTGGAGGAAGGTTGATGGGTCTTGCGGCGTGTCGCCTGAGCACTACAAAGTAAAGGGTTAGCTTTTAAAGGAGATTGGTATTTCATCAAGACATCTGGATATTTTAACACTTACAGAGGATTAATCTTTGGTGGAGGTATGACTGAGGCTGAAGAGTCGCCCGATGAGGGTGTCTTCTAAAAAAGCAAGACACGGAAATGATAAGACATTTGGACATGAAGAGAAACAAAAAAGGGAAGTACGGATACTAACCTCTGCAGGCCGCTTCTTAGGAGCCGGCGAATTTGGTAGTCCCGATGCAAGCTCTGTAGAGCCGGCGCTCCGGGTCCGACGTCGTTCAGTTTGCTGTTGCTTTTTTGAAAGGAAATCAGGAAGCAGATGAGCGAGAGGTGAGATAGAGGAAATTTTCTAAACAACCTGCCGCGGTTTTTGGAAAAAATATTCTGAGTCGGAATACATGCAAGTTACCTCAGGAGCGTTGGCGTGACTCGTTTCTACTTCGTCCTGTGAGACACGAAAAGATATTATTAAAGAGCCAGCAAGACAAAAAGTCAAATAAGTAAAGTTCAAGGATTTTACCTCCGACTCTGAAGAAGTCGGGTGTTCGAACCAGTTCTCTTGAGGAGCTGCCTTCTTTGGTTTCTTGGCAGCGACTTTCTTCTTGGTTGTCTTCGGAAGAGGAACGTATTCCTTCTTCCAGAAGTTGGAGTCAGCCTGTACAAATTGAGCCAGAGGAAGAATATCAAGCTTTGAAAAGGAGTATATAAATATACAACAGGCAGAAGAAAGGTAAAAATACTTACAAGAGGCGCCGGGTTGGTCGCGCAGAAGGGTGCTAGGCCGATGGTGCTGCATGAGCCGGAGGTCTCGTGCACAAGACTTCGGACGGTCATACAGATGTCATCCTCAGGCAAAGTGGTGGCACTGAAGCACAGTTCGTTGTCGTAAAATCCTGGATATTCATACATGAGCCGGTTACGGCGGCTCAGAGGCATGATCCGCCATTGTACCCAGCAGCGGATAAGGTCCGTTCCAATAAGGCCATTGGCCAGGAGAGCCTTCACTCTGGCGTGGGGCTTCTCATATCCAGCGCGGTCGGCAGCTGAGAGCCGGTTGGGCAGTGAAGTGTCGGTCGAGAGCCGGGAAGGACGATAACCCGACAGACGATGTTCCGAGTCCGGAGACGTGTCTTTGCAATAGAACCACATCTTATTCCAATCCTTCGGGTGGCTGTGCATCTAGCCGGAAAGGTGATACCCCTTCGATGCTGGATGGTGATTCCCCCGAGTTCTAGACTTGGCCCGCTCTTGTATTCTGTCTGCCGGTTGGCGTAGAAGAACTCACGAAAGAATCCGACTGATGGTCTGGATTGAAGATATGCCTCACAGAGGACTTGGAAATGGCAAATGTTGGACACTGAATTTGGTGCCAGGTCTTGGGGATGCAACTTGTACAGATGGAGAATGTCACGAAAAAACTTTGACCCGGGTGGCACGAATCCCCGCTCGATGTGATCCGTAAAGACTATGACCTCCCCTTTCTTTGGTGCGGGGCGGGTCTCATCACCCGGTACCCGCCAGTTGATCACTTCCTTTGGAGGAAGGGTGCCAGCGGCTACGAGGTCAGACAGGTATTCTTCGGTCACGCAAGAGCCGACCCAACTGCAGGAATTGGTGGCGCGTGTCATATTGGTGGCTTAAAAGTACTGTGCAAAAAGAAAATGGTGACTAGTCAAACAAGAGCATATAGCTACAACAGTTTACAAATTACAGGGTTCTAAAAGATTAAGCCTTGAAAGGCTCGGCTGATAAAGAGCCGGAGGGAGTCCAGCGGCTCACTATGGACAGAAGAGCCGGAGGTCAGTCAAGACCCGGACCAATAGGTTTCACAAACTGTTATTAAAATTTTGGATCTACCGAAGCGGAAAAAGAGTTCTATCTCGACCTAAGCGAATAACATCGAGAAATGGAAAGATTGGCCTACAGCCCTAACAGCCCGCGCATTACGCGCGGACGGGCCGCATACGGTGGCGGTGATGACGGCGTGTCCTAAAGGATGCGTAGCGGGCCCCGAGACTTGCCCGTGTGGCCGTGCCGGAGATCGGAACGCGCGACAGAGGGTCCGCCGAAGAAAACCCTATCTCTAGCTACGGGAAAGAGAGCCGTACCAGAAGAAGGAGATGGCGGAGGACGAGACTCTGGTCTCAATAGGATGATGCAGCGGCCAAATGTCGATGACGGACGAGCGGTGGCGCCGGAGCGAAGTGGAACGAGCTCGGGCGACGGGCAGCGGTAGGAAGAAGAAGGGGCGCACGAGCGGGAATGAATCGTTTTTGACCCGTGCGGGTCCTATTTGACAGGAGAACAGTGCGGAATCCCAGGCGTCAACACTGGTCTTGCCGAAACGGACGCCTCGATTCTCGGTAAGTGGTTAAATGCGAGAGATTTGGTGATACGTCAGCGTATCTATGACGTCACGCCGGGTTATTCCGTGGCGACTCTCAAATGATTACAAGAGAAGGATGAAATGAGCTGGCTCACTTCAACCTGGGGCCTAATGTTGGGGATATAACCCCGTGGTATGACCCGGCTGGAAGGCTCTGGTTGTTAAATGTTGATAATGAGCCGGCCCACGAAGACATGTGTTAACGGGAGGCCCAAGAAGATTGGTGGCTCTTGATGTGGGCCGGATGACAGAGACCCGGATGCACAAGACCTTCCAAAGGATGGCTTGGCTAGTAAGATAGAGATAGATTCGGAGATATAAACATGATCCAACTGTACAATTGTAAGACCCGACGGTTCTGACCTCTTATATAAAGGCAGAGTCGGGGCGGCTTAGGGGCAGGTGATCGAAAACTAGGTCAAGCTTCTAGCCCCTTGTAATCGATACAACAAACAATAACAACACAAGCAGGACGTAGGCTTTTACCTCGACTTGAGGGGCCGAACCTGGGTAAACTCGTGTCCTCCGTCTCGATCAACCCATTCGAGTCCACTACCATGGCGATGGCTCCGAACTCAAGTCTGGTAACCCAGACATCTGCCGTGACAAAACCACGACAGGTACCCTAACTAGTTGTTTTGCTGCTGACCACTATTGTTGGACTGTTGATGGCGACCACCTTGATTGCCTTGACCCTGATAACCTGGACCCGAGCCGCCTCCACCGAAACCTGTCCCTGACCCGTCTGGACCTGAGCCACCTGACGGCCCATTAATTTTATTGCGATGTTGGTTAAGGCCGTAGTCCCAGAACTGCAGCATAATACTGCAATCCCTCCAAGCGTGGCCCGCCGGCTTATCGGGTTGGCCGTGCTTTGGGCAAGGCTTACCGAGCATTTCCTTCAAGTTGAAAATAGCTTTACCTTTGTAAAAGGCCAGCTTACCATTACCCTTGGCATGATTGTTCCCAGCGCTGGCGTTTGCCAACACCTCTGACCCGCCGTCCGGATTCTTTCTCTTGCCCGTGTTGCTATTTCTAGCTTCGTTCTGCTGTTGACTCTTGCCATTGTTATTATTCTTACCCTTAGCTGATCTCTCATCATCGGAGCTCGGATCCTTAGTAGTATCTGAATTTGCATACTTCGTGAGAGCCGTCATGAGCTCACCCATGTCTTGACAAGAACGCTTCAACCGCCCAAGTTTCTGCTTAAGGGGTAAGAAGCAACAATTTTTCTCTAAAGTCAGGACCGCCTGAGACGCCGAGATGTTCTCGGACGAGTGGATAACCGTTGAAACCTGCTGGACCCAATGATGGGCCAACTCATCCTCATGTTTTACACATTGGTCAAGATCTACAATCGTCATAGGCTGCTTGCATGTTCCTTGAAAGTTCTTGATAAAGCATGCCATCAACTCGGCCCAAGATGCGATGGTATTAGGAGGCAAATCCTTCAACCACGTGTGAGCCGGACCTTCTAAGATCATGATGAAGTACTTTGCACAAACCGCCTTTGTAGGATCGAAAGTAGTGCTAGAGGGGGGGGGGTGAATAGGCTACTTGACCAAATAAAAATGGAATTTTTCACAATTTTAATTCTAGCCAGATTGTTTTTGGGGAACGTTGCAAGGGAAACAAAAATTTTCCTACGCACACGCAAGATCTATCCATGGTGATGAGCATATACGAGAGGGAGAGTGGATCTACATACCCTTGTAGATCTCTAAGCGGGAAGCGTTAAGAAATGTGGTTGGTGTAGTCGAACGTCTTCGCGATCCAAATCGCCGAGCATCCCGCGATCTCATCACGATCCGTCCCGCGATCTCATCACGATCCGTCCCGCGATGCAATCACGATCAGTCCCGCGAACTCATCACGATCTGTCCCGTGATCTCATCATGATCCGTCCCGTGAACTCATCACGATCCGTCCCGCGATCTCATCATGATCCTTCCGATCTAGCGCCAAACGGGCGACACCTTCGCATTCAGCACACGTACAACTTGATGACGATCTCCGCCTTCTTGATCTAGAAAGAGGGAGCAGAGAGGTAGAAGAGTTCTCCGGCAGCACGACGGCGCTCCGGCGATGGTGGTGGAGCTATTCCGGCAGGGCTTCGCCTAAGCAGTGTAGAAATCCGATCTAGAGGAGAAACTATGCACTGGAGGAATGGTTAGCACGTGGCTGAAAATCTAGTGCCAAAAACCCTAAAACCTCTAGTATATATAGGAGGAAGAGAGGAGGAGGCTTGCCTACCAAGGATCCAGCCCTTGGGTTGGCCGAACCAAGGAGGAGAGGAGGAATCCTCCTCAAATCCTAGTAGGACTAGGACTCCTCCCTATTTTGGTCTTTTTTGTCTTTTTCCACCTTTTCCGCTTTGGGCTTTCTCTCCCAGCTGCATGGGCCTTATGTGGGACTTCCACCAGCCCACTAAGGGCTGGTATTAACTCTCCCACAGCCCATGTAGCCTCTTGGGTCAAAATACACCTCCCGATGGTCTCCCGGTACACTACCGGCACTCTCGGTACACTACCGATGAGCCCAAAACTTTTCCGGCGACCAAAATAGGACTTCCTATATATCAATCTTTACCTACGGACCATTCCAGAGCTCCTCGTGACGTCTGGGATCTCATACAGGACTCTGAACAACCTTCGATCACCACCATACATAATTCTATACTACCGAAACGTCACCGAACCTTAAGTGTGCAGACCCTGCGGGTTCGAGAACTATGTAGACATGACTGAGACACCTCTACGGTTAATAAACAATAGCGGGACCTGGATGCCCATATTGGTTCCTACATATTCTATGAAGATCTTTATCGGTCGAACCTCTATGTCAAGGATTCAGTTAATCCCGTATGATGTTCCCTTTGTTCTTCGGTATGTTACTTGCCTGAGATTTGATCGTCGGTATCTCCATACCTAGTTCAACCTCGTTACCGGCAAGTCTCTTTACTCATTTCGTAATACTAGATCCCGTGACTAAAACTTAGTCACATTGCTTGCAAGGCTTTATTGTGATGTTGTAATACCGAGTGGGCCCTGAGATACCTCTCCGTCGCACGGAGTAACAAACCAGTCTTGATCCATGCCAACCCAACAGACACCCCCGGTGATACCTGTAGAGCACCTTTATAGTCATCCAGTTATGTTGCGATGTTTGATACACACAAGGTACTCCTCTGGTGTCAGTGAGTTGCATGATCTCATGGTCATAGGAACGTATACTTGACATGCAGAAAACAGTAGCAATAAACTGACACGATCATATGCTACGTTTGTAGTTTGGATCTTGTCCATCACATCATTCTCCTAATGATGTGATCCCATTACCAAATGACATCTCATGTCCATGACTAGGAAACCATAGCCATCTTTAATCAACGAGCTAGTCTATTAGAGGCATACTAGGGACATGGTGTTGTCTATGTATCCACACATGTATCTGAGTTTTCAATCAACACAATTTATAGCATGGAAATAAACAATTACCATGAACAAGGAAATATGATAATAACTAATTTATTATTGCCTCTAGGGCATATTTCCAACAATTTTATCATTCATAGTATGTCAAGTACACCCTACACATGCATGTCTACGAGTATAGCAACGGAAAGTAAAGACAATCATGTAGGTAAAGGAAGGGTAGGAAGATCAAACGCAATTGGTGAAACGATGATTTTTCCCGTGGTTCCGATAGGTGGTGCTATCCTACGTCCACGTTCATGGAGTCTTTAACCCACGAAGGGTAACAGTCAGGAGAGTCCACGGAGGGCTCTACTCGCGGAGGGTTCCACGAAGAAGCAACCTTGACTATACCATGATGGCCTACGTCCACGGAGGACTAGCCTAACTCGGGGTAGATCTTCACGAAGTAGGAGATTTTCTTGCCCTGACAAACTTCTTGGTTCACTCCACAACACGAAGTAGGAGGCTCCCAAGCGACACCTAACCAATGTATGAGGCACCACCCTCCAAAAGGTAGTAGGCTCAATTGTGTTGATGAACTCCTTGCTATTGTGCTACAAGATGATACACTCCTCAACACACAATCACTCTCTCATAGATTTGACTTTGTAGAAGAGATTGATTGGGTGGAAAGAAACTTGGGGAGGCCAGAGATCAATATTCATATGGTAGCAATGGAATGGCATGATCTCAACACATGAGTAGGTGGTTCTTGTTGGAAATATGCCCTAGAGGCAATAATAAATTAGTTATTATCATGTTTCCTTGTTCATGATAATCGTTTATTATCCATGCTATAATTGTATTGACCGGAGACTTAAATGCATGTGTGGATACATAGACAAAACCATGTCCCTAGTATGCCTCTAATGGACTAGCTCGTTGATCAAAGGATGGTTAAGGTTTCCTAGCCATGGACATGAGATGTCATTTGATAACGGGATCACATCATTAGGAGAATGATGTGATGGATAAGACCCAAACTACAAACATAGCATATGATCGTGTCAGTTTATTGCTACTGTTTTCTGCATGTCAAGTATATGTTCCTATGACCATGAGATCATGCAACTCACAGATATCGGAGGAGTGCCTTGTGTGTATCAAATGTCGCAACGTAACTGGGTGACTATAAAGGTGCTCTACAGGTATCTCCGATGGTGTCTGTTGAGTTGGCATGGATCAAGACTGGGATTTGTTACTCCGTGTGACGGAGAGGTATCTCAGGGCCCACTCGGTAATACAACATCACAACAAGCCTTGCAAGCAATGTGGCTAAGGGTTAGTCATGGTATCTTGTGTTACGGAACGAGTAAAGAGACTTTCCAGTAACGAGGTTGAACTAGGTATGGAGATACCGACGATCGAATCTCGGGCAAGTAACATACCGAAGAACAAAGGGAACGTTATACGGGATTAACTGAATCCTTGACATAGAGGTTCGACCGATAAAGATCTTCGTAGAATATGTAGGAACCAATGTGGACGTCCAGGTCCCGCCATTGGTTATTGACTGTAGAGGTGTCTCGGTCATGTCTACATAGTTCTCGAACCCGCAGGGTCTGCACACTTAAGGTTCGGTGACGTTTCGGTAGTGTAGAGTTATGTATGGTGGTGACCGAAGGTTTTTCGGAGTCCCGGATGAGGTCCCGGATGTCACGAGGAGCTCCATAATGGTCCGGAGGTAAAGATTCATATATAGGAAGTCCTAGTTTGGTTTCCGGAAAAGTTTCGGGCTCATCGGTAGTGTACCGGGAGTATCGATAGTGTACCGAGAGTGCCGGTAGTGTACCGGGGGACCTCCGGGAGGGGTATTTCGACCCCAAGAGGTCCATGGGCTGTGGTAGAATAATAACCAGCCCTTAGTGGGCTGGGAAAACAGCCACAAAGGCCCATGGCGCAGGAGAGAAAGTCCTAAAGCAAAAAGTGGAAAATCAGCCAATAGGAGGCAATCCTACTCCAACTAGGATTGGAGGTGAAGTAGGATTGCTCCCACCTCCTATTTCAGCCGACCCAAAGGCCTTGGATGCCTCTCCTCTCCTCTCCTCCTATATATACTAGTGGATTGGGTGGTTTTTGGACAGAATTTCCGGCCACGTGCTACCCGTTTCACCGGTGCACAGTTTCTCCTCTAGATCGGTTTTCTACAGCGCTTAGGTGAAGCCCTGCTGGAATCACTCCACCACCATCACCGGAGAGCCGTCATGCTGCCGGTGAACTCTCTCTCCTCTCCACCTCCTCTTGCTGGATCAAGACGGTGGAGATCTTCATCAAGCTGCACGTGTGCTGAACGCGGAGGTGCCGTCCGTTCGGTGCTAGATCGGAAGGACCGTGATCGAGATCGCGAGACGGTTCGTGATGTGATCACGGAACGGATCGTGATGAGTTCGCGGGACAGATCATGATCAAGATCGTGAGACGGATCGTGATGAGTTCATGGGACGGATCGTGATTGGATCGCGGGACGGATTGTGATGAGATCGCGGGACGCTCGGCGATTTGGATCGCGAAGATGTTCGACTACACCAACCGCGTTTCTTAACGCTTCCCGCTTAGCGATCTACAAGGGTATGTAGATCCACTCTCCCTCTCGTAGATGCTCATCACCATGGATAGGTTTGTGTGTGCATAGGAAATTTTTTGTTTCCCATGCGACGTTCCCCAACAGTTCTCTCTCAGAAAATCAATAGGTCCGAGTGGGGAACTGTTCTGAATGCTTCTCTTACGAGTGAGTGGTGGTGGAGGGGTATATATAGGCATCTCCAAAAATCCAACCGTTACACACAAAATGACCAACTCGGTGACACCGATGTGTCAGTCTCGGTGGTACCAAAGTGACCAAAAGGTGGCAACTTTTGAATCTCGGTGAGACCAATATAGGAAACTCGATTGCACCGATAAGGTGACCAAGGGTCAGATTGCCCAATCTCGGTGACGCTAATCCAACAATCTTGGTGGGACCGATATTGTGAATTTGCATAACAGAAAGTTGGAAACCTAAACTCGGTGGCACCAAAATGGAATCGGTTGCACCAAAGTGGCAAGGGTTTGCTGAGTCTGACTAGGTTTTGGAATCGGTGGCACTGAGTGGAAAGTGTTGGTTGCATTGATTTTGAATATTTGGCTTTGGACTGACTTTTGTTAAAGAGCTCGTGGGTGTATGTGGTGACTATCACTTGTGCACGTACGAGCATTTTGTTCACCAACAAAACCTTACCCCATTTAATAGTATTGGCTTTCCTATGGACTCAAAGTGATTTCTCATAAAAGATAAAATGTCGAGTTCTTTGCTTGAAGCTTTGCCAATCTATTTCCTTGCATCTTGGGGTATTCCACAATCCTTATGCCAACCCATCATTGAACTTTTCCTGAAACATACTTAGTGGAAACATTAGTTCAATGACATATATGTTGTTATTAATTGCCAAAACCACCAAGGGAGCAAATGCGCTTTCAATCTCCCCCTCTTTGATAATTGATGACAATATATAGATTAAAGCTTCGACATATGATATAATCAATGAATATAATCATCACTTTGAGAAGTATGTGATAAGCAAGAGCCCCCCCTAAATTTGTGCATTATTTTTAAATTTGCGTTTGAATGCAAATGCACAATCGATTAGGTACATGGGACACTTCTTCCATGTCACATACATCTTGGTGGTGTGCCAGAGTAATAAGAGTTAACAACATAGCACAACACATCAAGCAAAGTGAATGATCATCACATAACCATCAAAAGATAGGAAATAGTAGCAACACACATTAAAGCGTATGATCAAACATAGAAAAGTATCTCACATCAAACCAAAGAACCAAATGTTTTGTAAAACCAGCAAATAAAACAGACGCTCTCTCACTCGAAGCCTAAGATCTATATACAACTTCTCCCCCTTTAGCAACAAGTTACCAAACAGATCGAAGAGATATAGCTAATCATTCTTCTGTGGCTGATCTCCTCCGGTAGTCAATGTCGGAGTTGAAAGAACTGCATTGGCGAAGACTTCCGCTGATGTCCTAGATGGAGTTGGTGTAGACACTAGAGGCATTGGAGCTTATGGAGTTGATGTCACTGTGGCTGGAGCAGAAGATGAAGGCCTCATCTGTGTAGCTGGCACTGTAGGTGTCCTGGACTTAGTCATGAACTGAGCAGTCATCCTCATAGGTGCACTATCCTCCTCCTCATCACATGTCTCAGACTCTGAAGAGGTGCGACGGATTGGGGCTTCATCAACCTCGTTTTTGAGCTCATTGACTGTACTAGTCAGCCGATCAACCTTGTCATTTAAAGTTTCACTCTATCCTCAATAATGTTTACAAGGCTCTCCCGAGTGTCCATGATGGTCTTGATGTCCCTCTTCGTATCCATGATAGTGGTGATCAAGAGATCCATCTGCTTGTTCCTGGACCTAGGGACCTAAGTACTAGTGGATTGAGCTGCGTGTGCTTCTGCCTCTGCTTGTGCCTGAGCTACGGCTGATGTGGGATGGTCTGGGTCCATCACCACAACATTGTACTCGAGATCTGGTTGAAGTGCCAGTGGGGACTGTCCAGAGCAAATATGTGCTTCTCAATCTTAGAATTGATAAGCATCTGAATATAGGGTGCATAGCGGCATGAACGCTTTTGATCAGCAACAACCCTCTTCACAGTGTCTACTATCAAGTCCATCACTCGAATCCTGGTGTGACGATCAAGATGGATGAGAATGTTGATGGAGTATCCACGAATCATCTTCTCATATCCAGACTTGGGCATCAAGGTATGCCTCAGGATGATGTTCATGGTATGGAGGCCTGGCTGGAGGAAGTAAATAGATCCCAACTTGTGAGATTGCACTTTATCTGCAGGGATAGGATTATACATATCCTTCGTAGCATTGTGGCTCTCCTTGGATTCTGAGTAGACATCCAAATCACCATCCTCAACCTCAGGGACTCCTAAGATGGTAGCCCACTCATCAATAGAATATTCATATCTTGCTCCTTCAATCATCCAAACAATCCTGCCACCTCCATCAAAATGAGCAGTGGAGTAGAACTGCATGATCATCTCATCATTCCAAGAAGTTAACTCTTTCCCAACAAACTTGTCAAGTCCAATGCAATGGAAGTTGTCTTGGACACATGGAAAGTAATCCTCATTATCCTTGATGTACTTCCAATCCACATATCTCATGTCACTGACTTCATGGCACTTGTCAAGCAAAACTGTCTCATAGAAGTCTTGTTGCTCTTTGGTGTAAAACCTGTAATCCACAACAATCTTCCTCCTCTGGGCTTATGGATCAATAGCTCTCCATGCCCTCAACCCCAAATCCTTCCTCTTCTTCATATCTTCAACTATTGGGTGGCTGGCATCATGTATAGGAAGGTGACGTCTGAGCTTCATCAAACCAAACATAGCATCTTCATCATCATCGGCTTCTCTGAAAGTGGACTTCTTTCTATTCTCAATAGTAGGAATATCTCTGGTAGTCCTCTTTAACTTCTATGCAACAACTTTCTTGGATACATCCATGGTGCTCTTGGAGGGACCAGGCTTAGGCATATCATCAACCAAAAGTTTCTTAGCCTTATTCTTAGGAGGGGCCTGAGCAGCAGGTTCCTCCTCTTTTGCAGCAACACCAGCAACCTCCTCTGGATCCTCATACATAGAGGTAGGCCTGCCCATCACACGGATGATCCTCTTCCTGACTGCCTTCTTTTCTCCTGCCTTTGTAGGAAAAGCTTTCCTTGGAACGTCAACAAAAATAGTTGCCCTAGTACTCTCACATGCTTTGAAGGTCTCTGCAGGTGCATAAATTTTGCTGACCACCCTCCTAGATGAGGTGGCCTCAGTGGCAGACTTCCTTGCAGCCTTCTCTTGCTTCTTAGCAAGAACTTCCACTAGGACAAAATCAAAATCTTCTTCTTCTGAGTTGAGTCTCTTCCTTGTCCTAGTGGTAGCTTTAGGAAACCCATGAGAACTAGGAGTGCCTGGATCCGTGGAAGAACTGGACTCAAGACTAGTACCTGAACTCGTTTCAACATTCTGCTCCTGCAAATTCTGACTATCTTCTGAGCCTGACATGTCTGACCCTGTGAATAGAGTATAGAGGAGTGGAATAGGATAAGTCATCACAAAATATAGAAATTTTTGAAAGTTTGAACTAAGAATTTTCAAAGTTTTGCATTCTATCAAATGTATTTCGGTACAGCCGAGGCAAACTTTTCTATCACACCGAGAAAAACATCCTTCTTTCCAGGAACTTGGCACTATTTTCGGTCGGACCAAAAATAAGCACTCGGTTCCACCGAGGTGTTCTCGGTGTGGCAGAAAAAAAAAGCGGTGACACCAATTTTTTCACATCAGTTCTACCGAGATACAGGAGGCGGGAGACAAAACCCTAAAAATTAGTCATTCACTATCCTATGGATTTTTCTATTGGATGGAAAGATTTCAAACTGTGGCAAGACTAGGAATTAACCGTAATGCACGTGAATCAAACAATGGAGCACGAGAGGGGGGCCGAATCCATACCCTAATGCAGCGATGGATCCGCTACAACGGTGATGTTGGAGAAGAAAACATCGACGACAGCAATTCCTAGCGGCGGAGACGCTCGGGGAAGCAAGGCGATGACCAAGGGCCTTCGGGGCGGCAGCTAGGGTTGTGAAGGCGCAACGTTTGAATAATAGATTTCAAAACGTCGGGGTCCACCGATTATACACCCATCACTATCGATGACACCGACTTGATATTTTTGGTGTCACCGAGTTTCACTACTGTCAGGTGACAGGGAAACTCGGTGTAACCGAGAATATGAAATCGGCATTACCGAGATTGAAAATCCCAATCAACCCTAGGTATTCAGTGAGACCGAGAATTTTGAGTTGGTTCCACCAAGATGCACTTGGGAGGTTTTAATGGGCAGTCCTTGACGATACGGAACTCCGAGTGCTCCTCACACAAAGAGATCGAGAAGTACTTGTTCAAATTTTGTGATGCAGCATGAATAGAATATGAGGTGACAAAGCATAGATAGCTAGAGGAGTGGTCCTAGGCATTCTTGTATATCCAATTAGCAAAAGCAAAAGCAAAAACCAAATAGCAACAATTGGATATCCTCGAATGAGTAAATAAATGCATACCAACATGCTCACACAATAAGATGTCAAATGAAATCATGGCAAACATGCACAAACACAATAGCATCTAACAAGCACTTTGGCGATGATGGAGTTATCTATATATGAGTATATTGACTTAGGAGCCAAGTAAGAATACTTGATCATAGGTGATACTCATCGTTTAAGCACAAGTGGGGTTGCCACTTTTACATAAAGCATTTAATGTTATCACATACTATGAGATGCTTTAACTCAAGTCTTAGAGTAAAGCCCCCACTTGATGTGACATCCCCCCATAGGAGGGATAAACTAACCTTGGGTTTTGTCGATGAAGACTTCATGTAGGTGAAGTAGTGGTGGATGCTCAAAGTTGATGAAGATCACCAAGAGTTGGGAGCATCCTCGTTGTTTCATTACTCTTCTCACCTACATGGGTTAGTCCCAACACACGAGAGACAAATACAAGGATATCTATGGACATGGAGTGCAAAGCATATGTGATGATGTCCATTGATTTGTTGATTACCTTGTCCCTTGCTTACCTTTGAGGGAATGTGTGACTCCTTAAACTATTGCATGATGTTGATGTTCATTGCAACTAGTTCTTGCCAATAATGAATATGAGTGAATTTCATTGGCGGAGTCACCCCTCAAGAACTTGTCTAGTTCTTCTTCTTGGGGACACACTTCAAGTTGATGGGTATCCTTGGTGTTGAAGCAACACTTGTAGAAGTTGAGCTTGTAGTAGCCTTGGGAACCCACTTCACCAAAGCTTGGGATTCATCTTCATATGAGTCAATGTCCTCTTGAAGCTTGTTCTTGTCCTTGAGCTTGAGGTCTTGTGGTGGAATGTCATCTTGAGCTTTTGTTCCCTTGGGGAGAGTGTTTCCATACTTCTCCTTTTGAGGAACAAACTTGGTATTGGGGTATTGACCTTCTTCCCATTCTACTCCATTAGCGTTGAAGTAGCCAACACCATAATTCTTCCGGTATCCTCCGTGCTTGCATACAATCTCCTCAAATTGTTTGCAACCTTCAAGACTTTTGTAGATACCTTTCTCTATAATCCCTTTCAAGAGTTCATTTTCTTGCTCAAGTGTAACTTGGCTGAGAGAAGAGTTAGTGGGATCAAGAGAACTACTAGGAGCAATATCATTGGATTTATCATTTTTATTGCTACTAGTTGAAGAACCTTTCTTTCCTTTGTTACTAGCTTGCTTAGACATAACTTGTGGCATGAATGTAGATAAGAGAAGTCGCTTGGATAGATAAGAGGAAGTCTTCTTTCGAAGATCGTCATTGATAGCTTTAAGGAACTCATGCTCTTGCTCCAAATTGAGCTTCTCGAAGCTTAGCTTCTCATGTGTCCTTACAAGCTCTCTATGATCTTCTAGAGTTGACTCTTGAGCTAACTTAAGAGTTTTTAGTTATTGAGTTAGTTGTTCTATTTCCAAATTATCATCATCGCATGACTTATCTACAGTAGAGTGAGTACTAGCAAGTTCATTTTGACTATCATCACTAGATTTGTCAAATAGCAAGTCATCTTCATCACTATTGAAATCAAGATACTCGGGGTGTGATACCTTGGGGCCTTTAGCCATGAGGCAATGTCCACTCTCTTCATTTGGTGAATCAAATATGTCATAGGAGTCGGTTGTCACTAGTGCAAGTCCGGCAACACCTTCATCTTGACTATAGTCGGAGTTGGAGTAATAGCTACTCTCGGAGTGGTTGTCAGATTCGGAGCTGGAAACCCATTCACCAACATGAGCTTGATGTTTCCTTCTTGAGTACCTCCTGGTGTACTTGTCCTTCTTCTTCGAGTCCCTACTTCTCCTTGAGGGTCTTCGTTCATAACGATCATCTCTACTCCTTCTCTCTCTTCGATATGACTCGTCTCTTGAGCTTTGTCTTCTTGGTGACTCTTCTTTCCTCTTGTAAGGAGCCATGCACTCATTTGAGTAGTTTCCGAGATTCCCACAATTTTAGCAGTTTCGGTCACGACTTGAAGAATGCTTCTCTTCATATCTTGAATTGGAGCTTCGATCTTTCCTTCTATTCTTGTAAAACTTTTTGAATTTCTTGACCATGAGGCTTATCTCTTCATTTGTGACAAGGTTGTCACCTGAGGTAGCGGGAGCATCACTTCTGGCTCTGTAAGCACCGCTAGACTTGTGGTGAAGCTCTTCCTTGTCTTTGAGTGTCATGTCATGAGCAACAATCCTACCAATCACTTCCATTGGCTTGAGATCTTTGTAGTTGGGCATCATTTGGATCAATGTGCAAACGGTGCCATATCGATCATCCAAAGCTCGAAGTATCTTCTTGATGATGATTTTGTTAGTCATTTCTTTGATTCCTAAGCCGACAATCTCATTGGTGATGAGATCTAGCCTAGAGTCCATCTCAGCGACTCCTTCACCATCCTTCATCTTGAACTTGTCAAGTTGACTTTGAAGAACATCCAACTTGGATTCTCTCACAGATCATGTACCTTCATGCGTATAAATCAAAGTATCCCAAATCTCTTTTGCATTCTCAAGACGGCTGATTTTGTTGAATTCTCCAAGGCATAGGCAATTGAAGAGAATGTCACATGTTGAGCATTGAGTTGCAACATGTTCAATTCATCCACTGTTGCTTCACGATTGGGTTCCCTTCCTTTCGCAAAGAATTCACCTTGCATACCAACACGAACAATAGCCCAAACGGCGGGGTTATGAGCAAGCAAATGCATTTCCATTTTGCGCTTCCAACTAGCAAAATTTGTGCCATCAAAGTACGGACCTCTATGGTGATAATTTCCCTCACTAGACGCCATACTCTCTTAGGTTGTGAAACCAATGCAATGGAGACCAAAGCTCCGATACCACTTGTAGGATCGAAAGTAGTGCTAGAGGGGGGGGGTGATTAGACTACTTGACAAAATAAAAGTCCACTTTTTCCCAATTTTAATTCTTGGCAGATTTTATCATTCATAGTATGTCAAGTACACCCTACACATGCATGTCTATGAGTATAACAGCAGTAAGTAAAGACAAGCATGTAATTAAAGGAAGGGTAGGAAGATCAAATGCAATTGGTGACACGATGATTTTTCCCGTGGTTCCGATAGGTGGTGCTATCGTACATCCACATTCATGGATTCTTCAACTCACAGAGGGTAACAGTCACGAGAGTCCACGAAGGGTTCTACCCACGGAGGGTTCCACGAAGAAGAAACCTTGACTATACCATGACGGCATAGGTCCACGGAGGACTAGACTAACTCGGGGTAGATCTTCACGAAGTAGGCGATCTCCTTGCCCTTACAAACTTCTTGGTTGTCTCCACAACACGAAGTAGAAGGCTCCCAAGAGACACCTAACCAATCTAGGAGGCACCACCCTCCAAAAGGTAATAGGCTCGATTGTGTCGATGAACTCCTTGCTCTTGTGTTTCAAGGTGATAGACTCCTCAACACACAATCACTCTCTCATAGATTTGGCTTGGTAGAAGAGATTGATTGGGTGGAAAGGAACTTGGGGAGGCTAGAGATCAAGATTCATATGGTCGGAATGGAATGGCATGATCTCAACACATGAGTAGGTGGCTCTCTCTTAGAAAATCAGTAGGTATGAGTGGGGAACTGTTCTGAGTGCTTCTCTTACAAGTGAGTGGTGGTGGAGGGGTATATATAGGCATCTCCAAAAATCCAACCGTTACACACAAAAGGACCAACTCGGTGACACCGATGTGTTAATATCGGTGGCACCAAAGTGACCAAAAGGTGGCAACTTTTGAATCTCGATGAGACCGATATAGAAAACTCGGTTGCACCGATAAGTTGACCAATGGTCAGATTGCCCAATCTTAGTGATGCCTATACAACAATGTCGGAGGGACCGATATTGTGAATTTGCATAACAAAAAGTTGGCAACCTAAACTCGATGGCACCAAAATGGAATCAGTTGCACCAAAGTGGCTAGGGTTTGGCTGAGTCTGTCTAGGTTTTGGAATCGGTGGCATCAAGTGGAAAGTGTTGGTTGCACCGATTTTGAATATTTGGCTTTGGACAGACTTTTGTGGAAGAGCTCATGGGTGTATGTGGTGATTATCACTTGTGCACGTATGAGCATTTTGTTCACGAACAAAACGTTACCCCCTTTTAATAGTATTGGCTTTCCTATGGACTCAAAGTGATTTCTCACAAAAGATAAAATGTAGAGTCCTTTGCTTGAAGCTTTGCCAATATATTTCCTTGCATCTTGGGGTATTCCACAATCCTTAAGCCAACCCATCATTGAACTTTTCCTGAAACATACTTAGTGGAAACATTAGTTCAATGACATATATGTTGTTATTAATTACCAAAAGCACCAAGGGAGCAAATGTGCTTTCAGCCTCACTGACGTCCAACATCTCCATGGCGAGCTCATAACTGTCAATCCAAGCCTAAGGGGTAAACCAGCCGTCTAGTTAGGCACTTTACGCGAACCCTTAAAGTCCTTAGGCAAATGCTCGTTCCGTAGAGCCATTGTCATGCAAGGCACACCAACACCCCTAGATGAGACGCCAACTCCCACTGAGGCGGAAGGGGTTATTGTAGCCGACTCAGGGATTACCGGGTAATCTGTCACTGGAGTTGACCCCCGATGAGCTCGGCCCCTACCAACGATCTCCTGAACATTAATCCGAGGCGAGTTATCGTTGGGTGGGTTGCGTCTTCGTTCGCTGGTGGAAACCACCAACGACTCTATGTGTCGGCTATAGCTACGGCTTGGGATGGGCGTGGAGTGTACACGACTTCGGCTGTATGGGTAATTTTCCTGCTGAGCCACCGCCGTCTGTAGCAAATTAATGCCGTTCCGCGGCTCCTCAGTAAATGACATCCCTTCAGTGAAGGGGAGTGCATTGAGCCTAGCAGCCACCGCTATCATGTTCTCCATCGGGTTAGAGTAATGGCCAGGTGGTGTCACAAGGTGCCACGACGGGGTCCGATCCCTCCGAGGCGGGTTTGGCCGCCGCGGCGCCTCAGTGGCCCGGGTTACAACCGGCGGTGTACTCAGCCCTGCTTTGGGAGTGTTAAAGAGATTTCGGGGCTGAAGCTGCACATGGAGGCCAACTTGGGTCCTCCTCCAAAGAATCGCCTCTGAAGCATACTGGTCTAAGCTAAAACGGAGAGCCTCCATCCTCAGATGTTCCGACGCAACGTTCATCTGAATTTGCAATGCATTGATATCCTCCTGGGCCTGAGCCATCAGTCCCTTAATCCTGGTAATCTCAGCATTGCGATCTGCCTGATTTCCGGTTGTTATTTCAGTCGCCATCAAGGCTGTTAACTCATCCATTAGTTCTAACAAGACCTGAGCCGATGTCTTAGGAGGCCTGACATCTGGCGTGGCGGCTCCTGCCGCTGCTTCGGACGTCGTGCTGTTGAAAGCCGGTGTTGGGCCTGCCATGAAGATGGCGGCTCGGGTCGACGGGTCATACGACTCTGGAATATTGTTACCATCGGCATAGCCCGCGAGCCCGCCGTTGTGAAGGTGGTAGATTGACACCGCATCTCTGCTGGAGGATCCTTCGTATGAAAGGACCAAAGTTTCCCCCCTGACACAGAGTCTTCCCTGCCTTGCGTGAAGCCGACAAGGACGCTCCTCCAACCATGTTGAACATGGGCGGGTTCCGCATGCCGGGCCGGCTCGATGAGGTCAGTGCAGATGTCTGGCCCGTGAATGGATCCGCCGATCTTACCGATGAATACGTGAATCTTGCCGAAGGGAACCTGGTGCCCGTACTCGATTGAGTCGGCCTCCAATCCCCATCTAGCATTATCGATGTAGAGCTTGCCACGACGACTCTTAGTCATCATGCTGACGGTGTATCCCTCGATCCCAAGGAGAGAGCCCTTTGAGAACTCCACACCACCATGCGCTAGCCCCATGGTGGGCGCCAACTGTCATGGTTTCTTCATGGAAGATGTCCGAAGACTTAGGTTCGAGGCCATCGCTAAGGCGGCGGACTCTAATGGGTTGATCGGGATGAGAGACACAAGTTTACCCAGCTTCGACCCCTCAGAAAGAGGTAAAATTCTACGTCCTGCATTGTGTTGTATTGATGGAGTATCGATTACAAGGGAGCGGATTCGCTTGACCTATCTATCAATCAAATTGGTTTCTGTCCGAAGCCACCTTAGGGACTCACCTTTATATAAGAGGTCGAGGCACTGGGGTTAAAAGAGTCCAAACCAACTCATACAAGGTATCTGGCCCTGTCTAAGCCGCCTTGCCTTCTTGGGCAAGCCGTTTCCGGGTGGCTTACATGCCCGGGTGGCTTACATGCCCGGGTCTCGCGCCATGTTCCGTCTCTGGGCCTTCGTCTTGGCCCATCTGGTAAGATACCATGTGGCCTTGCCTTCAATCTTCAGGTCCATCTTAAGTGTCTTCACTATGAGCCGCCAGGCGTGACCCGACCCCTCCTGGGCGGGTCTCGCCATGGGGTTATATCCCCAACACAAAGGTAAGAAAGCTAAACTCAGTGAGTTGGAAGCCCCCAAGTGCCCCCAAAATAAAGACTCAAGCCAAGTTTGGTGGCATATGATCTTTGCAATCTTTCCAAGAAATATGATTTCAAACTCAAATACTAATGATACTGACCGTTGTTCAGTTGCTTGGGGTTGCTTTGGAAGCCACCTTGGTTATTGTGTTGATTGTTCTAGCCAGGATGCTGTCCATTGCCGTTATTTGCCTGATGCTGGAAACCAGCGCCTAAGATGGCCCACGAACCATCAGGACCATGCTGGCCGGGACACCGTTACCTCCTGGATGACTTTGGAAGGCCTGGTTATGAAATTCCTGCATGATGTAGCAGTTTTCCCATGAATGGCTAGATGGCTTGTTCGGGGTACTTTGTTTAGGATATGGTGCTTTGAGCGCCTCTTCATAGTTGCGAGTCTTATTCCCATTGTAGGCCCCTCCAGGACGGCCATTATGATGTTGGTTTTTAAAATCAACATTAGTATTGGCAACGAAATCTGACCCGCCGTCCGGTTGTTTCCGTTGACCATTGTTATTCTGGTGCCCTTGGTTACCACCTGTTGGAAATATGCCCTAGAGGCAATAATAAATTAGTTATTATCATATTTCCTTATTCATGATAATCGTTTATTATCCATGCTATAATTGTATTGATCGGAGACTTAGATACATGTGTGGATACATAGACAAAACCATGTCCCTAGTATGCCTCTAATAAACTAGCTCGTCGATCAAAAGATGGTTAAGGTTTCCTAGCCATGGACATGAGATGTCATTTGATAATGGGATCACATCATTAGGAGAATGATGTGATCGACAAGACCCAAACTACAAACGTAGCATATGATCGTGTCAGTTTGTTGCTACTATTTTCTGCATGTCAAGTATATGTTCCTATGACCATGAGATCATGCAACTCACGGATATCGGAGGAGTGCCTTGTGTGTATAAAATGTCGCAACGTAACTGGGTGATTATAAAGGTGCTCTACAGGTATCTCCGATGGTGTCTGTTGAGTTGGCATGGATCGAGACTGGGATTTGTTACTCCGTGTGACAGAGAGGTATCTCGGGGCCCACTCGGTAATAGAACATCACAATGAGCCTTGCAAGCAATGTGACTAATTGTTAGTTGTGGGATCATGTATTACGGAACGATTAAAGAGACTTTCCGGTAATGAGGTTGAACTAGGTATGAAGATACCGACGATCAAATCTCGGGCAAGTAACATACCGAAGAACAAAGGGAACATCATACGGGATTAACTGAATCCTTGACATAGAGGTTCGACCGATAAAGATCTTCGTAGAATATGTAGGAACCAATGTGGACATCCAGGTCCCGCCATTGGTTATTAACCGTAGAGTTGTCTTGGTCATGTCTACATAGTTCTTGAACCCGCAGGGTCTGCACACTTAAGGTTTGGTGACGTTTCGGTAGTATAGAGTTATGAATGGTGGTGACCGAAGGTAGTTCGGAGTCCCGGATGAGATCCTGGACGTCAAGAGGAGCTCCGGAATGGTCCGGAGGTAAATATTCATATATAGGAAGTCCTGTTTTGGACTCCAAAAAGATTTCGGGCACTTTCGGTAGCGTACCGGGAGGGACGAATGGGTCCTGGGGGTCCACCAGTGGGGCCAACCCACCCCATGGGCCAAAGTGGCGACCCACCAGCCCCTAGTGGGCTGGTGGTGTCGGCCAAGGTGGCCTAGGCATAGGAAGAGAAGGCCCAAACCGAATTGGGGTGGAGTCCTCCCCAAGTTCCACCTCTCGTGTCAGAGGTGGACTCTCAGGTGGAGGAGGACTCTCCCTCCACCAGTTCGGCCGAACCAAAAGGAGAGCCCTCCTTTGGGCGCAGCCTCCTCTCCCCTCCTCCTATATATATGAGTGGTTTTATGGTTTTTTGGACAAGGATTTTCAGCCACGTCTAAACCCTACCTCTAGATCAAGTTCCTCTAAACTAGACTAGTTCGGCAGTGCTTAGGCGAAGCCCTGCCGGAACAGCCCCACCACCATCGCCGGAGCGCCGTCACGCTGCCGGCGAAATCTTCTAGATCTCGGCTCTCTCTTGCTGGATCAAGACGGCGGAGATCGTCATCAAGCTGTACGTGTGCTGAACGCGGAGGTGCCGTCCGTTCGGCGCTAGATCAGAAGGACTGTGATCGAGATTGCGAGACGGTTCGTGATGAGATCGCGGAAGGGATCGTGATGAGTTCGCGGTGCAGATCATGATGAGATCGCGGGACGGATCATGATGAGTTCGTGGGATGGATCATGATTGGATCGTGGGACAGATCGTGATGTGATCGCGGGACGCTCGGCGATTTTGGATCGCGAAGATGTTCGACTACACCAACTGCGTTTCTTAATGCTTCCCGCTTAGTGATCTACAAGGGTATGTAGATCCACTCTCCCTCTTGTAGATTCTCATCACCATGGATAGATCTTGCGTGTGCGTAGGAAATTTTTTGTTTCCCATGCAACGTTCCCCAACAGTGGCATCATGAGCTAGGTCTATGTGTAGATGATATCTCGAGTAGAACACAAAAGGTTTGTGGGCGTCGATGCTTAGATTGCTTCCTCCCTTGGTCGGATTTTTGTTCAACGGTATTGTGAGATGAAGCTGCCCGGACCAACATTACTCGGACGCTTACGAGAGACCGGTTCCCTTGACACAACTTGTTGCCTAGATGGCTTGCGGGTGGCAGTTTCTCTCACTTTAGTTGGATTGGATTCGACAAAGGCGGTCCTTGAGAAGGTTGAAAAGCAACTAGTGTATCACCATTGTGGTTTTTGCGTAGATGAGAATTGTTCTTGCTAGATACCCGTCGCAGCCACGTAAAACATGCAACAACAATTAGATGACGTCTAACTTGTTTTTGCAGGGTATGTTGTGATGTGATATGGCCAATTACATGATGTGATATATGTGATGTATGAGATGATCATGTGATGTATAGATTATCACGACTTGCATGTCGTTGAATACGGCAACCGGCAGGAGCCATAGGGTTGTCTTTAATTATTGTATGACCTGCGTGTCAATCATTAAGCGCTATGTAATGCTTTACTTTATCGCTAAATGGTAGCAATAGTAGTAGAAGCATGCAGGGCGTGACAACCCCGATGGCGACACGTTGATGGAGATCAAGATGATGGAGATCATGGTGTCATGCCGGTGACGATGGAGATCATGCCGGTGCTTTCTAGATGGAGATCAAAAGCACAAATTCATGGCCATATCATGTCACCTATGATTTGCATGTGATGCTAATCCTTTTTATGCACCTTGTTTTGCTTAGGACGACGGTAGCATTATAAGGTGATCCCTCACTTAATTTCAAGATAAATTGTGTTCTCCCCGAGTGTGCACCGTTGCGAAAGTTCGTCATGTTGAGACACCACGTGATGATCGGGTGTGATAGACTCTACGTTCACATACAACGGGTGCAAGCCAGTGTTGCACATGCAGAACACTCGGGTTAAACTTGACGAGCCTAGCATGTACAGACATGGCCTCGGAACACAAGAGACCGAAGAGTCGAACATGAGTCATTTAGTAGATATGATCAACATGATGATGTTCACCATTGTAGCCACCTCAACTCACGTGATGATCGGACTTGAGTTGGTGAATTTGGATCATGTATCACTCGAATGACTGAAGGGATGTCAATTTGAGTGGGAGTTCTTAAGTAATATGATTAATTGAACTCATTATCATGAACATAGTGAAAGTGTCTTTGCGAATTATGTTGTAGATTACTAGCTCACGCTGTTGCTCCCTTGTATTTTTTTATATGTTCCTAGAGAAATAGAATTGAAAGATGATGGTAGTAATATTGCGGACTGGGTCCGTGATCTGAGGATTGTCCTCATTGCTGCACAGAAGGCTTATGTCCTTAATGCACCGCTCGGTGTGCCAACCCCTCTAGCGCCGTCTGTAGATGTTGTGAACATCTGACAGGCACGTTTTGATGACTACTTGATAGTTTAGTGCGTCATGCATTACGGCTTAAAATTGAGGCTCCAAAATGTTTTGAACGTCACGGAACATATGAGATGTTTCTAAGAGCTGAAATTAGGATCTCAGGCTCGTGCCCGTGTTGCGAGATATGAGATCTCCAACAAGATTCTTTGCCTGCAAGATGAAAGAGAATAGCTCAATCGTTGAGCACGTGCTCAAATTGTCTGGGTGCTACAATCGCTTGAATCAAGTGGGAGTTGATCTTCCAGATAAGATAGTGATTGATATAGTTCTCCAAGTCACTGTCACTAAAGCTACTCGAACTTAGTGATGAACTATAAAACGCCAAGGATAGAAATATTGATCCCTAAGCTATTCGCGATGTTTGACACCGCGAAGGTAGAAATCAAGAAGGAGCATCAAGTGTTGATGGTTAATCAAACCACTAGTTTCGAGAAGGGCAAGAGCAAGGAGGGAAACTTCATGGATAGCAAGTCAGTTGCTGCTCCAGTGAAGCAGGCCAAAGTTCAACTCAAACCCGAGACTAGGTGCTTCTGTTATGAGGTGAGCGGTCGCTGAAGCGTAACAACCCTAGAAACTTGGTAGATAAGAAGGCTGGCAACATCGACAAAAGTATATTTGATATAACGAGTTATTGATGTGTACCTTGCTAGTACTCCTAGTAGCACCTGGGTATTGGATACCGGTTCGGTTGCTAAATGTTAGTAACTCGAAATAAAAGCTACGGAATAAACGGAGAACTAGCTAAGGGTGAGGTGACGATATGTGTTGAAATGTTTCCAAGGTTGATGAGATCAACATCGCACGCTCTCTCTACCTTCAGGATTAGTGACGAACCTAAATAAATGTTATTTGGTGTTTTGCGTTGAGCATGAACATGATTAGATCATGTTTATTGCAATACGGTTATTCATTTAAGTTAGAGAATAATGGTTATTCTGTTTACCTGAATAATATCTTCAATGGTCATGCACCCAGTGAGAATGGTTTGTTGAAATCTTGATCGTAGTAATACACATGTTCATAACATTGATGCCAAAAAGATACAAAGTTAATAATGATAGTACCACATGCTTGTGGCACTACCGCTAAATTTCATATTGGTATAAAGCGCATGAAGAACTCCATGCTGATAGTTCTTTGGACTCATTCGATTTCGAATCGGTTGAGACATGCGAACCATGCCTCTTGGTCAAGATGACCAAGGACCCCGTTTTCTGTTTTGATGAAGCGGGCAAGTGATTTATTAGAAATGATACATGTTGATGTATGCAATCCAATGAATCTTGTAGCGTGCAGTGAATATCGTTATTTTCTTACCTTCACTGATGATTTGAGTATATATAGTGTATATTTACTTAATGAAACACAAGTTTGAATCGTTTGAAAGGTTCAAGCAAATTCAGAGTGAAGTTTTAAGATCATCGTGACAAGAAGATAAAAATGTTTGCGATATGATCGTGGAGGTGAATATCCGAGTTACGAGTTTGGCATACAACTTTAGACAATGTGAGAATTGTTTCACAACTCACGCCACCTGGAACACCATAGTGTGATGGTGTGTCCGAACGTCATAGTCGTTCTCTATTGGATATGGTGCATGCTATGATGTCTCTTATCATTTTGTTACTATAATTTTGGGGTTATGCATTAGAGACAACTACATTCACTTTAAATAGGGCACCATCTAAATCCGTTGAGATGACACCGTGTGAATTTTGGTTTGATAGAAACCTAAGCTGCCATTTCTTAATGCTTGGGGCTATGACGCTTGTGTGGAGAATGTTTTCACCTAATGAGCTCGAACCGAAAGCGGACAAATGCATCTTCATAGAATACCCTAAGAACAGCTGGGTGAACCTTTTATCTCAGATCCAAGCATAAAATGTTTATTGCTAAAACTGGGTCCTTTCTCGAGAAAAGGTTTCTCTTGAAAGAATTGAGTGGGAGGAGGATAGAACTTGGTGAGGTTATTGAACCTCTGCTTCGACCAGAAAGTAGCGCAGCGCAGAAAGATGTTTCTGTGAAGCCTACATCAGTTGAAGAGGAAGTTAATGGTGATGATCATGAAGCTTCGGATCAAGTTACTATTGACCTATGAGGAAAATAGAACTTGATGAGGTTATTGAACCTTCACTTCAACCAGAAAGTGGCGCAGCGCAGAAAGATATTTCTGTGAAGCCTACATCAGTTGAAGAGGAAGTTAATGATGATGATCATGAAGCTTCGGATCAAGTTACTATCGAACTTTGTAGGTCGACAAGGATGTGTACTGCTACTGAGCGGTACGACAACCCTGTCTTGGAGGTCATGTTGTTGGACAACGATGAACCTACAAACTATGGAGAAGCGATGATGGGCTCGGAAACCAACAAATGGTTAGAGGCCATGAAATCCGAGAAAGGATACATGTATGAAACCCAAGTATAGACTTTGGTGGACTTGCTCGTTGGACGGCAGGTTGTTAAGTACAAATGGATCTTTAAAATGAAGACAGACGCTGATGGTAAATGTTACCATTTGTAAAGCTTGACTTGTTGCAAAGTAGTTTACGACAAGTTCAAAGAGTTGACTGCGATGAGACTTTCTCACTCGTAGCGATGCTAAAGTCTGTTGGAATTATGTTAGCAGTTGCTGCATTTTTCAATTATGAAATCTAGCAGATGGATGCCAAAACATCGTTTCCTTCCTTAAGGAAAGGTTGTATGAGATACAACCAGAAGGTTTTGTCAGTCCTAAGGATGTTAAAAGGTGTGCGAGGTTCAGTGATTCTTCTATGAACTAAAGCAAGCATCTCGGAGTTGGAATATACACTTTGATGAGGTGATCAAAGTTTTTGAGTCTATACAAAGTGAGTAGGAGCACTATAGAGTTTCTGATAAGTATATGTGGATGACATATTGCTATTCGGAAATGATGTAGAATTTCTGGAGAGCATAAACGGTTGTTTGAAAAGAGTTTTTCAAAGGAAGACCTGGATAAAGCTACCTATTTGTTGAGCATCGAGATCTATAGAGATAGATCAATATGCTTGATGAGACTTTCAATGAGTACATACCTTGACAAGATTTTGAAAGAGTTCAAAATGGATCAGTCAGAGAAAGAGTTCTCGCCTGATTTGTAAGGTGTGAAGTTGAGTGAGACTCAAAGCTCGACAACGGGAGAAGAAAGAGAAAGGACGAGCGTCGTCCCCTATGCCTTAGCCATAGGCTCTAAATTATGCCATGCTGTGTATTGCACCTGTGTGTGCCTTGCCATGAGTCTGTCAAGGGGTACAAGAAGTGGTCCAGGAGGAGGATCACTGGACAGCGGTCAAAATTATCCTTAGTAACCAGAGGACTAAGGAGATATTTCTCGATTATGGACGTGATAAAGAGTTCGTCGTAAAGATTTACGTCGATGCAAGCTTTAACACCAATCCGGATGACCCATAATAGCAATCTGGATACATATAGTGGAGTGGCCATTTGGAATAGTACCAAGTGGAGTGTGGTAGCAGTGTTTACAGTTTGACATAGGGATTTGCAAAGTACACACGGATTTGAATTTTGAAGACCCGTTGACTATAAGACCTCTCTCACATGCAAAGCAGGATCGAGCCCCAGAACTGATTGGGTGTTAGATTCATACCAATGCGAATCACATAGTGATGTGAACTAGATTATTGACTCTAGTGCAAGTGGGTGACTGTTGGAAATATGCCCTAGAGGCAATAATAAATTGGTTATTATCATATTTCCTTGTTCATGATAATCGTTTATTATCCATGCTATAACTGTATTGATCAGAGACTTAGATACATGTGTGGATACATAGACAAAACCATGTCCCTAGTATGCCTCTAATAAACTAGCTCGTCGATCAAAAGATAGTTAAGGTTTCCTAGCCATGGACATGAGATGTCATTTGATAATGGGATCACATCATTAGGAGAATGATGTGATGGACAAGACCCAAACTACATACGTAGCACATGATCGTGTCAGTTTGTTGCTACTGTTTTCTGCATGTCAAGTATATGTTCCTATGACCATGAGATCATGCAACTCACGGATATCGGAGGAGTGCCTTGTGTGTATCAAACATCGCAACATAACTGGGTGACTATAAAGGTGCTCAACAGGTATCTCCGATGGTGTCTGTTGAGTTGGCATGGATCGAGACTGGGATTTGTTACTCCGTGTGACGGAGAGGTATCTCGGGGCCCACTCGGTAATAAAACATCACAATGAGCCTTGCAAGCAATGTGACTAATTGTTAGTTGAGGGATCTTGTATTACGAAATGTTTAAAGAGACTTGCCGGTAACGAGGTTGAACTAGGTATGAAGATACCGACGATCGAATCTCGGGCAAGTAACATACCGAAGAACAAAGGGAACATCATACGGGATTAACTGAATCCTTGACATAGAGGTTCGACCGATAAAGATCTTCATAGAATATTTAGGAACCAATGTGGACATCCAGGTCCCGCCATTGGTTATTGACCATAGAGTTGTCTCGGTCATGTCTACATAGTTCTCGAACCCGCAGGGTCTGCACACTTAAGGTTTGATGATGTTTCGGTAGTATAGAGTTATGAATGGTGGTGACCGAAGGTAGTTTGGAGTCCCGGATGAGATCCTGGATGTCACCAGGAGCTCCGGAATGGTCCGAAGGTAAAGATTCATATATAGGAAGTCCTGTTTTGGACTCCAGAAAGATTTCGGGCACTTTCGGTAGCGTACCGGGAGGGACGAATGGGTCCCGGGGGTCCACCAGTGGGGCCAACCCACCCCATGGGCCAAAGTGGCGACCCACCAGCCCCTAGTGGGATGGTGGTGTTGGCCAAGGTGGCCTAGGCGTAGGAAGAGAAGGCCCAAACCGAATTGGGGTGGAGTCCTCCCCAAGTTCCACCTCGCGTGTGAGAGGTGAGAGGTGGACTGTTAGGTGGAGGAGGACTCTCCCTCCACCAGTTCGGCCGAACCAAAAGGAGAGCCCTCCTTTGGGCGCAGCCTCCTCTCCCCTCCTCCTATATATATGAGTGGTTTTAGGGTTTTTTGGACAAGGATTTTCAGCCACGTCTAAACCCTACCTCTAGATCAAGTTCCTCTAAACTAGACTAGTTCGGCAGTGCTTAGGCGAAGCCCTGCCGGAACAGCTCCACCACCATCGCCGAAGCGCCGTCTCGCTGCCGACGAACTCTTCTACCTCTCCGCTCTCTCTTGCTGGATCAAGACGGCGGAGATCGTCATCAAGCTATACGTGTGCTGAACGCGGAGGTGCCGTCCGTTTGGCGCTAGATCGGAAGGACCGTGATCGAGATCGCGAGACGGTTCGTGATGAGATCGCGGAATGGATCATGATGAGTTCACGGTACAGATCGTGATGAGATCGCGGGACGGATCGTGATGAGTTCGCGGGACGGATCGTGATTGGATCGTGGGACGGATCGTGATGTGATCGCGGGATGCTCGACGATTTGGATCGCGAAGATGTTCGACTACACCAACCGCGTTTCTTAACGCTTCCCGCTTAGAGATCTACAAGGGTATGTAGATCCACTCTCCCTCTCGTAGATGCTCATCACCGTGGATAGATCTTGCGTGTGCGTAGGAAATTTTTTGTTTCCCATGCAACGTTCCCCAACACCACCATGGTTATGCTGGCCCTTGCCACCTTCACCCTTCCCACCTTTGCCAATTTTATCTTCATCTAAACTAGGATCCTTTGTGCCATCTGACTCATCGTACCTAGTGAGGACATCCATTAAGACACCCATGTATTGCACTTTTCATTTGACTCGCCTGAGCTTCAAAACTAGTGGCTGGAAGTTGTAATTCTTTTCCAGGATCAGGATGGCTTGAGCCGCCATGATGCTATCTGATGAGTGTATAACCTCCACGAGCCGACGGGCCCAGTGATGAGCCGACTCATTGACTCGCTGGACGTAATGTTGAAGGTCCACAATTGTCATTGGCCTTTTGCACGTTCCTTGGAAGTGGAAATGTTGAAGTTCTGACAAAGTATTGATGGAATTGGGTGGTAGATTTTTCAACCATGTTCGAGGCGGACCTTCAAGTATCATGGTCAGGTACTTGACACACACAGCATCACTAACATCGAGCATATCCATCGTCAACTTGTAGCTTTCGATCCAAGCTACCAGCTCAAGATCTATTGTATAATTCAGCACCTTACAAGCCCCCTTGAAATCTTTAGGCATACGCTCGGCGCGGAGAGACTACGATAGGGAAGGTATCCCAATTCTCCTACTATTGGTCCCGGTTTCTGTTTGAGGAGGTTGCTGCCAGTTCACCTATGCTACTGCCTCCACCTCTGCTTGCCCCATCGTCCTAGCTGCATCCACAACTTCCTATGCTGCTGGCAGTATAGGCTGGGTCGGGAGAGTTTGGGGTTGTTACTTGCGCCCACTACTAGAGACAACTAGAGATTCCAAGTGGCGATTCTGACTATGGTTGGCGTACGGCGTGGAGTGCATCCAATCGCGGCTGTAGGAATATTGTCCTTGCTGCACCACCATTGTATTCAGCATCTCGATAGCATTCCTTGCCTCAATATCAACATGGGTGTTCTCCAATAGGGTTAATGTTTCCATTTGCCGGGTTGCAGCGGTCATATTATCAACAGGGTTAGAAAAATGACCCCGCGGTGTCTGAAAACGCGGTTGCCCAACCCCCGGTTTCTGTTGAGGCTGTTGAAGAGTCGCTATGGCTTGAGGTTTAGTGGCAATTAACTTTGATGTCTCCTTTGGTAAACCTCCTTGGACGCCTCTTTCTGGCGTTCAAGCTGCCAAGCCTCGGCCTTAAGGCGCTCCGACTCATCTTGTATGCGGGCCTGTAGTTCTGTCATCTTGGCACTCTCAGCATCAATTTCCCTCGGTAACTCAGTCATCTGGTCTCTCAGCTTGGTCAACTCCATGTTGGGCCCTTCTTGGTTTTCCGCTCTAACGGGACTCTCAACAAGCTTTGCCATCTCAGCCATTGATACATCTGCAATGTATCTATAATTTTTTCTTGTTCCAAGCTGTTAGATTATCATTCTTGGGTGTTTTACCATCATTTTATTACCACTTTATATCATTTTTTGGGACTAACCTATTGAAATAGGGCTAAAGTGCTAGTTGCTATTTTTTGCTTGTTTTTAACTTCACAGAAAATCAATATCAAATGGAGTCCAATCGCGATGAAACTTTTTTGAGATTTTTCTGGACCAGAAGACACCCAATGGACCAAAGAAGTGTCAGGGGAGTGGGCCGAGGAGGCCAAAACCCACCAAGCCACGCCAGCGGGGCTACCCGTGCCCTAGTGGGTTGTGCCCTCCTCGAGGCCCCTCCCCACCACCTATGATGCCTATAAATTCCCAAATATTCCAAAAATCCTAGGGGAGTCGACGAAACACAATTCTAGCCGCCACAAGTTCGAGAACCTCAAGATCCAATCTAGACGCCATCACGGAGGTGTCCATCTTCATCATAGGTGCCTCTCTGATGATGCGTGAGTAGTCCGCCATAGATCTATGGGTCCGTAGGCAGTAGCTAGATGGCTTCCAATCTCTCTCTCTCTTATGATTCTCCATACAATGGTCTCTTGGAGATCTATTTGATGTAAAATTTTGCGGTGTGTTTGTTGGGATCCGATGAATTTTGAGTTGATGATCTGTCGGGGATATTACCCCGTGGTATAACCCAGCAGACAGTTATAACCCGGTGACAGTTATGACCCGATGGACAGTTATAACCCGGCAGACAGTTATGACCCGGTGATAGTTTTGACCCGACAGACAGTTGTAAGCCGACGGACAGTTATGACCCGGCAGACTGTTATTACACGGGGACAGTTATAACCCGGTTGTAAGCCGCCTGGCATAAGCCGCCCGACTAGAGATAAGACACCCAGACTCCAAAGCCCATGAAGAGAAGCCCACAATGGAGAGTCATAAAAAGTTAAGTCTCAATCCGACTAGGACTTTACATGTAACCCGCCCCTTCAGCTTATATAAGGAGGGGCGGGGCACCCCAAGAGGGTCAAGTTTTTAGACATCTCAATAGACATGTCTTAGACAAGTTCAAGTCATTAGAGATAGATAGATTAGAGGCTCTCGAGATTAGAGGTAGCAATTAGAACCCTTGTAATCGAGATAACCCTCATCATCAATATAGACACAAAGCAGGACATAAGCTTTTACCTCCATTGGAGGGGCCAAACCTGGGTAAACTCACGTCTCTCGATTCCGACTAACCCCTCTCAAGCCGCCACATAGTTGCGATGCCCTCACACCTAAGTTCTCTTATGAGGACATCTTGCCATGACAAAACCTCAACAGTTGGCACCCACCATGGAGCGACGCACGGTGATGTTGTGTTCTTGGAGGGAATTCTTCAAGGGTCAAGAAGCTCGTGATGGACTAGATGGCGAATAGTTGGTTTGGAAGGATCTACATCAGCCTCGAGTTCATCAGTCTAGATTTACAATCTATGAGATTTAAAGTTCAAAGAGAAATTAAGGCTGCAGTCTATTCTGGCCCCGCTATCTCGCAAGCCACTGCCACGGCCTCGCCTAGAGACGCCTCTGTTTCGCGCTGTCTCTAGGCCTGCCTTCACCATACCCGTGCCAGTCGCCAGCCTCTTAATGTCATGAGCTGCCGCCAGCCTGCGCCGCCATTGCGGCAACCCGCCGTTTTCCGAAACACTGGTCGAGCCGCCACTTGAGCACTGCTTCCACCAAGAGCCGCCCTGGGCTAGGTGGTCTCGCCTCGCGGCCCCTGGCCGTCTCCTGCCACCGCAACCCCATCTCACCATCGGCTCTGCCATGCTTCACTTCGCTCCACCGCTGCGCATCCAAGCTGGCCGAATCCGACCCGCTATGCGTGTCTTCATTTTGAACCGGCGCCACCCTGGTTTGCCTCGCCCGCCCACTCCGCCCCGCGCGAGCCGCCTCGCGCCCCTTGCATTACTGCCGCGCTGCTCCCGTCGCCTTAGGCCGCCTGGCCGGCTCGTTGCTGCGCGTGCTCACCTCACCCGCCTTTGGGTGGCAGAGCACCAACTCCACTTGGCGCCGAGCCGCCCCGGCCCCCGTTTGTGCGCCTTGCCCCTTGCCGGCGGCTCTGCCTCGCCTACCACTCCATGCTGAGCCACCCCGGCCCCCAAAGCGCGCCTCGCCCCACTGCACGTGGCCAAGCCAACGGGCCACGATGGCTTAGGCTCCTCCCCGCCTCGCCTCGTTGTACCTGCCTCCATTACCACACCTCGCCTCTATAACACCGCACCATGCCCGTTGAATCATACGCCGCTTTGATCGCTGCTGCTGCTCCTGCCTCGCCTCGCTCGTCGGGCTGGCCCGTTGCTGCCGCTGTGGCCCGCCCCCGTTGGAGTAGGCCTCGAGCAGCCGCTTCAGCCGTGCGTCACCCTTGCAAAGGGGTCCTTTCCACTGCTTTTGTGCGGGATTGGTATCCCTTCGACTCACAGCTGGGTCAAGATCCTTGCCTCTTAGCTACGGCCTCGCCGTCGCCACACCGCCGCCCGTGTGAGCCTTCACCAGCTGTCGCTGCTCCTGCCAGCGAGCCACCCTGTGCCATCGCACCGCTGCTCCTCCAAGCCGCCCGTCATGGCCGTGGCTCCACCTCACCTCACCGTGCCCTCCTCGCCGAGAGTCACTTCTGCGCTCGACGGCTCCACCTGCCGTCGCTGCGTCATGGCCGACTCGCCTCGCCTGCCGTTGCTCCCTCTCCGTGGCTGGTTTTGATCCACACCCAAGTTATATGGAAGAAAGGTGTCGGTACCCCGATCCTAAGGCATAAGAATCCAACATTTAACACATCACATCACTTTGTGGCATCAGCACGGTTAATTGCACGACTGCCACCTTACTTGGGCCGGGACTGTTTGTGTCTTTTGGCTCACGTATGTAATATGTCGCTAGCATTCAAACGTCAAAGAACCCGGGTCGACATGACTAGTCATAGAACCCAAGTGGCACATCCGTACAGGAACAGACATACGTAACCCAGCAATGCAGGTGTCGGTCTCTAGAATGTGTAGACGAGTCATAGCAAGCTACAAGGACTCCATTACGCCATGGGACATAAATGTCATCACTGCACGTAGACGAGTCGTAGCAGGCTACAGGGACTCCATTACACTGCGAGACATTTCCCCGAAAGGATAGACACAGCAGCAAGGAATGATACATGCTGGTCAATTAATGTGTCCGAAGAAGTAGCAAGCTACCAAGGCTCGGTGGAAGCGCAAAGAGGTTGTTCCCTATAAAGAGTACTACTAAAGGCACACAACTAGGTGTCAAATCCCATACATATCGTTACACGTCACACGTACGCACGACATGCCTGATATGCATAGATACAACTATGGCATCACAACATAACCATACAACAACACATCATTTATTTAGGAGGCTCATAAGAGCCAACATAGTGTGATATTACAAGCAGGGGTCACATGACCCAACACACAAATCATACAAGCAACAATCGGAAGCTTAACATGTCTGGGTACAGACATCTAGAAAATAAGAAGGCCGAGGAAGCCTGTCTATCTACAAGGCCCTCCACAGGAACCAGACCTCTGGCTGGAATTCCCAAGCTAAATGGCCAACATCGATCTTATCATAGAAACCACTAGCGAGACTATAGACTCCTCTGCAAAAACATAATTAAGAAACAGTGAGTACTGAGTACTCCGCAAGACTTACATTAGAACTAACTACATATGCATCAGTATCAACAAGGAGGTTGTGGGGTTCAATGCAGCAAGCCAACTTTGACTCAGTGGCTATCCTGTACTACAACTATCATAACTTTGAATTTTTTGTGAAGCGTACACGAGTCCTCTAACACCACAACAATACACCACCATGGATCCGCTCCCGTCTTCCTACGAGAGTGCCATCCACGATACTCACACTTGTCTTGAAGCTTTTATGATTATGCTTTTAAATTGTCTATGAACCATATAAGTATCCAAGTAGTCCATATCCGCGGACGCGGCTATTCGAATAGAGTGATTACCTTGCAGGGGTGTACTTCGTCACACATGCTCTCTCCACTTACCGCCATGTGCTCATAAAAAGGCACCTTGGCAACCTTCAAGCGGAAGCCCAACGAGGGAGTCGGCCACGACCTGACTAACCACACAAGACTCTACTCCAGGTTTATCGCCTACTTGAGACTGAACCTGCAAGGAAGTTTGGCCGAAGTTTCCTCAACGCCCCCAAACAATGTGTACAGGGTTTCCAAGGCGACCTCGACGGATGGTAGTATGCTTGGTACAACAGGCCACAATGCCTAGTCTATCCCAAGCCCACCTGTATGGGGTGCCACTCGGTAGATTACTAGCATATCCTACAAACACCAAAAAGTAGTTGCAACTCCTAGATAGAGCTCAAGTCGATTAATAAGTCGAGAGAGTCAATTAAGGATCCCAATGTGTAGTAGTAGCTAATATTGGACAACATGCACAGGACTCGGTTCCTAAGGACGGTCCCAATGAGACAACCCGCCATGTACTCCTACACGGCCTCTCATCACTACCTTTACCAAATCGTGTTCACAACTTACCTCTCATCAGCAGAACAACTTTCAGTTCACTCCGGTTCATCACCCAGATGAATCGGACCTGACACAACTCTAAGCATAGCAAGCATAGTAGGTTGAAGGCACAACAGGGCTCAAGCATCTACCAGGCATGCTAGGTCGCGTGGTTCAGCTATTTACTGTGACAATGATAGGTCATGCAGAGGAATGGGTTCAACGGAACATGCGAAGTTGAAACATTTTTTCCTAATGCAATAAGTGAGATCAAGAGAGAGAGAGTGAGATTGTATCGGATATGTTCAAGTGGGGTTGCTTGCCTAATAAGATGATCACATGTTACTGCTCCTCAGATGGATACTCGATCGTATCCTCCGGAACAGTGCCTAACACGAAGAACAACCATCAAAGGGGGGGAAATCAATACACACCAAGTGCAACAATATGATGCATTAATATGTCATGGCAATATGATGTGTTTGAGCTAATGCATCTAGCAACATATTTAAATGAAGTAGGTTCAAATTCAACTTCATATATGGAGATCCATAATGTATTTGAGATAAAATGTCCAAGTTCACCTATTTCGGTTGCTCTAACATGCATGAAAATTATATAGATGGATGCATTGAATTATTCTGATCAGTTTTCATATATAAATTATTTTCATCTGATTTACAGAATATTTTCTATGAATTTTTGAAGTTTTTATTAAGTTCTGGAGTTTATTTAATATACAGAAATACTTTTATTCGTTAGCCTGACGTCATTGTGACGTCAGCAGGTCAACGGTGCCAGCCCAGGTCAAACCTGGAGGCTGGGCCCCACCTATCATTAACTTACTCCTGTAACAGTTTTTTATTAAGCTAACTGATGATTTAACAGGCTGGCCCACATGTCTGTGACCCAGGGGTCAAGAAAATGGTGATTAGCCTTAAGCTAATCACCTGACTATGGAGCCCCACTGGTCGGGGCTCAGGCGATGGCTCATCGCCGGCGACCTCTCGTCGCGGTGGCGTCTGCGCTTCCGGCCACGGGAGCGGGAGCTGGGCGCAATGGGGCAAAGCCCTCGCTCGCCCGCACCCGGAAAGGCTAGCCAGGGCCGCGGGGGTTGCCGGAGACGGAGGCTGCGATGCCGGAAGCGGCGGCCGGAGCTCGGCCATGGCGGCGCTAGGGCCTAGGGGAGCGGAAGAGCTAGGGAAGAGGGGAGATGGACGCAACGGCTCACAGGGGGCTCGATGGCGTCGAGGGCGAGCTCGGGGAGGCTCCTGCGGCGGCAAATCGGCGACGGGGGCTTCGGCCATGCACGGGAGAGAGCGGAGGGGGAAAAGAGCGAGTGAGCGAGAGAGAGAGAGCGGCAGGGCGAGAGCGAGAGAGAGGAGAAGATAGCCACGATGGGGAGGGGGTTGCGCTGGCGGCCCCGAAGGCCTCCAGGGCAGGCAGCCAGGCAGGAGGTGGCCGGTGCGTGGCAGCGCACCCCTGCCACACGCCCTCCTGCCTACTCGCAGGTGCTTGAAGACAGTGGAGGCTGGCTGGGCCAGCTGGGCCAGCCCCTCCTGGGCGTCCTTTCCTTTTTTAATTCTATTCTTTTTACTATTTATGTTATTGCATTTGTTTTATTTTAGGCACTAAAATATTTTTTGAAAAGGTGAAACTTTTTCTGGGCACTAGAGGAATTATTCCAAAGGCCCTAGCCAAGTTTCAAATTTGTTGGAGCTTTAAAAATATTTATAGCATTTTAAAACACCCATCTGAATATTTATTGATTTAATTCAATACCCAAATGACATTTGTAAAATATGCACCACCCCTAGTTTATGTTGCCACATTATTCTAGAGAAGATGAACATTTTCCAAGGTGACTTTGGATCATTGAAAAAAAAATTTTGGTTGAGCCTATTTGAATTCAAATGGTGCTAGGGTTTTGAACATCCCCATTTCAAGTTTAAAATAATTTAAACATGATGCAATCACAACATGGATCCTAATGCATGCTAAAGCTAGGGATGTGACAACTCACCCTCACTTAAAAGAATCACGTCTCGAGATTCTAGAGTCGACGGGAAAAGAGCCGGATACTCAAATCAAAGACGATCTTCACACTCCCAGGTAGCTTCATTCTTAGAATGATGCAACCATTGAACCTTCAGAAACTTGATATTCCAACGCCGGGTTACACGCTCATCTTGATTGAGAATACGAACAGGATATTCTCGATATGAAAGATCATCTTGAAGATCAAGCATTTCGTGGTCCACTTCACGGATAGAATCCTTGAAGCAACGCCTGAGTTGAGAAACGTGGAACACATCATGAACTCGGGAAAAAAGCAGGGGCAGTTCCAATTGGTCGGTAACCTCACCTCATTTAGCAAGAATGCGAAAAGGACAAATGTAACGAGGAGCCAATTTGCCCTTGATACCGAAATGATGGGTACCCTTCAGAGGAGTAACCCGAAGGTAAGCCTTTTCCTCCACCTCATAAGTTACTTCCCTATGATGGCGATCATACTGACTGTTCTGACGAGACTGAGCTGTCTTGAGATTTTCGCGAATAACACGAACTTTCTCTTCTACTTCCTGGATCATATCTGTCCCAAAGAATTGTCTTTCCCCGGTCTCTAACCAGTTCAAAGGTGTTTGACATCTTCGTCCATAAAGAACTTCAAAAGGAGCTTTGCCCAGACTGGATTGGTAGCTGTTGTTATATGCAAACTCTGCAAATGGAAGACACTTCTCCCAATTCATTCCGAATGAGATGACACAAGCTCTGAGCATGTCTTCGAGAATCTGATTGACTCTTTCAACCTGACCACTTGACTGAGGGTCAAAAGCAGTGCTAAAGGAGAGATGGGTTCCCATAGCATTCTGGAAACTTTCCCAAAATCTAGAGGTGAAAAGACTTCCACGGTTTGAATTGATTTCCAATGGAACACCCTACAGGGACACTATTCGAGAGATATACAAGTCCGCCAACTGACTAGTAGTGATACTCTCTCGGACAGGAAGGAATTGAGCCACTTTGGAAAGGCGATCAATAACCATGAAGATTGCATTATTTCCTTTCTTGGTCTTGGGAGATCCGGTGATGAAATCCATTTGACCTTTATCCCATTCCATTCAGGAATAGCTAAAGGCTGAAGGGTGCCAGCAGGTCTCTGACGCTCTACCTTCACGCGATGACAAACATCGCAATTAGCAATGAATTGAGCGATTTCCCTCGTCATTCTGGTCCACCAGAACCTTTGGCGGAGGTCCTGATACATCTTGGTGCTGCCAGGGCGAATGGTGAGAGGAGATTCATGAGCCTCCTTAAGGATCAACTCTCGAAGTTGTTGCTTTTTAGGGACTACCAACCGATCCCCAAAATATACTGCACCTCTATCATCAATGGAGAAACTACCAGCAATTCCCTTTTCAACATTATCCTTGATCCGAGTAATATCCGCATCATACCGTTGGCTTGTTATAATCTGATCCTCCAGAGTAGGTTTTGCAACCAATGTTGAAAGGGAGCCATGAGGAACAATGTGGAGGTTAAGCTTGCAAAATTCCTCTTGAAGAAGGGGTTGACCTTGTTGGAGCATAAGATTGTTGCAATAGGATTTACGACTTAACGCATCCGCCATGACATTTGCCTTGCCTGTGGTGTAAGTAATTCCTAAGTCGTAATCCATAATTAGCTCTAACCATTGTCTTTGTCTGAGATTCAGATCTGGTTGAGTGAAGATATACTTCAGGCTTTGGTGATCTGTGTAAATCTCGCAACGATTACCAAGAAGGTAATGTCGCCATACCTTGAGTGCATGGACTATTGCTGCAAGCTCCAAATCATGTGTTGGATAATTTTCCTCATGTGGGTGCAACTGTCGGGATGCATAGGCGATCACCTATCGGTCTTGCATAAGAACACATCCAAGTCCTTGTCTGGAAGCGTCACAATAGATGACGAAGTCCTTGGAGAAGTCAGGTGGCACAAGCATGGGAGCAGAGGTTAAATGTCTCTTTAGTTCCTAGAAACTGTGTTCACATTGTGGGGTCCACTCAAACTTCTTATCTTTCTTAAGGAGTTCCGTCAGAGGCTTGGCAACTTTGGAGAAGTTCTCCATGAAGCAGCGACAATAGCTCGCTAAACCAAGGAAACTTCTAACTTGCTTAAGTGTTTCAAGTGGAATCCAGTCGAGAATGGCCTAAACTCTTTCAGGATTGACTGCAATGCCTTTTCCGTAGATCACATGACCTAGATAGGTCACTTCAGATAACCAAAATTCACACTTGGAGAAGTTGGCATAAAGACGGTGCTCTCTGAGTTTCTCTAGCACAAGTCTGAGGTGCTCAGCATGTTCTTCTTCATTCTTCGAATAAATCAAGATATCATCGAGGTAAACCACGATGAACTTATCTAAGTATTCCATGAAGATTGAGTTCATCAAACGGGAGAATGTTGCTGGAGCATTGGTTAGTCCAAAGGACATGACTGTGTACTCATACTGGCCATAACGAGTGACGGACGCTGTCTTGGGAATGTCTCCATTCTTAATCTTGATTTGATGGTAGCCTAACCTCAAATCCATCTTGGAGAACACTTAAGAACCAGCGAGTTGATCATACAAATCATTGATCCTTGGGAGCGGATACTTATTCTTTATTGTGACCAAATTGACGGGTCGGTAATCCACAACCATACGATCCGTACCATCCTTTTTCTTCACAATAAGGATGGGACAAGCCCAAGGAGAAGAGCTAGGTCGAATGAAACCTTTTGCAAGGACTCATCGAGTTGCTTCTTGAGCTTATCTAACTCCAAGGGTGCCATCTTATAAGGTCTTCTGGAAATTGGAACAGTTCCTGGGATGAGGTCTATCACAAACTCTACATCCCTGTCAGGCGGAATGCCTGACAATTCTTCTAGAAATACATCCGGAAAATCTCTTACTACCGGTATATCTTCAATCTCGGAAAGAGGGCTGGCATTGAGTGAATAGATCTGACGCTTTGCAACTCGTGTTGAAACATGGACTATCTTGCCAGATGGATGCGTAAGCTGCACAAACCTGGTGGAGCAATCGATCTTGGCATGGTGAGCTATCATCCAGTCCATATCCAAGATGATATTAATATCTGAAGACTTGAGAGCTATGAACGAAGCAAGGAATACAAGTCTATCAACACGGATTTCATTTCGATGGCTTATTCTTGTGGTTTTCCATCTATACCCTGGAGTCTGAATTTCATGAGCAGTTGGCATATCGCAAAATGACATATCGTGCAACTGGGCATAGCCTTCTCAGATGAAGGAATGCGATGCTCCAGTATCACATAGAACTGATGCCGGATGGCAATTGACAAGGAGCGTTCCAAGGAGAACCTCTGGATCATCATTAGCTTCTGTGGCTAAGACATGATTCACACATCCCTATTCAGTGATGGTTGGCTTGGCATGGATCACCCTGACTGGTCTCTTATTACGGTCAACAGACTATCCAGACTGAGGTGATACACCATTGGACTGAGTGCAATTGCAAGCGATGTGGCCTGGTTCTCCGCACTTGTATCAAATCATAGAAATATGACGTGGAATCGCATTGACAGGCGGTCCACCAATAGGTTTGGGTGGAGCATTTAGCTGAGTTGGACGAGGCACCACACATGATGGCCTCGATGCATATCCAGGAGGAAGCGATGAGTTCAGAACCCAAATCCGGCGCTTTTGAGATCCAGATCCGGAGGTAGAAGCCAAATCACGGTTGTGCTTGTGAGATTCTTCATAGGTGAACTGAGTTGTCTCTGCATTAATGGCCTTGTTCACAAGAGCTTGGAAGGTGTCACAATGATGCAGGTGAAGATCACGATGCAACTTTAGGTTGAGACCCTTCCTGAACCTAGCTTGCTTCTTGGCATCCGTGGACACTTCTTCTGTGGCATAACTTGCAAGGTTCCTAAACTCTCGACTGTAAACATCTACAACCATCTTACCCTGGGTAAGGTTACAAAACTCTTCCCTCTTTCGGTCCATGAGACCCTGAGGAATATGATGCTCATGGAAAACCTCTGTGAATTCTTTCCAGGTAGGAATCTGGCCAGCTGGAATTATAGTCTCATAGTTCTCCCACCATATACTAGCAGGACCCTCCAAGAAATATGTAGCATAGGTAACCATGTCATCCTCGGCCATGCTCGCAAAATGCAGCTTGTTTGTGATGCTACGAAGCCAATCATCTGCATCGAGTTCCTCAATGGACTGATGGAAGGTGGGTCGGTACAGCTTGATGAAATCACAGATGGTCACTGTTCTAGCACATTGATGTCTGGTGTTTTCCTGAATACGTGCCAGCAAGCGATTTGACTCACGCTTGTCCTTCTCAATGTCTAGCATGAACTGTGCCAACAAAGGTGAATCCGACAGAACTTCAACATCTCTGGTTCCACGTCTCTGGCCCTTCTTGTGACCAATGGCAGCCTGGGTACTGTGGGACATCCTGATGATGAGAATCTAGGATTAGACATGGCAGCATACCAAAAGATAATAGGGAATGCAAAAGCAATCATCTTGAAAGAAATCCTAGGGAAAATTGGACAACATAACGGCTGCAAATGCTCAGAAATGAGACATCCTGCAAAAGATTTAGGTGCCACGACACCTTAGCATGACCATCTCAAGATTATGATTGAGCTAACAAGCTACACAGATAACACTCGAGGACTGGATTGAAACTCAGATCAACAATTCCCATAAGTCTACAGAATAGTAACACGAGATCCTGGTAGATAGATAAGAAGCCTAGTTCTTAATCCCCGTAGAAAAGGAGAGGGTGACTCAGAATCAGAATAACATGGTGAAAGGAGTAAAAATAGCCTTACGTTCCCTTCCACAATCAATTCCCTTATATAACTAAGGAGTTGTTAGACTCAACATCGACCAGTTTGGCTTGCTAATCCTACAGTCAGTCAGCTTTGATACCAACGCTGTTGGGACCCCGATCCTAAGCCATAAGAATCCAGCATGTAACACATCACATCACTTTGCGGCCTCATGCATGGTAATCTCCACGGCTACAACCTTACCTGGGCCGGGACCGTTTGCATCTTTTGGCCCACGTATGTAATATGTCACTAGCATTCAAACGTCAAAGAACCCGGGTCGACATGACTAGTCGTAGAACCCAAGTGGCACATCCGTACAGGAACAGGCATACGTAACCCAACAATGCAGGTGTTGGCCTCTAGCGTGTGTAGACGAGTCATAGCAAGCTACAAGGACTCCATTACACCATGGGACATAAATGTCATCACTGCACGTGGATGAATCGTAGCAGGCTACAGGGACTCCATTACACTGCGAGACATTTCCCCGAAAGGACAGACACAACAACAAGGAAGGATACATGCCGGTCAATCAATGCGTCCGGAGCAGTAGCAAGCTACCAAGGCTCGGTGGAAGCACAAAGAGGCAGTTCCCTGTGAAAGAGTACTACTAAAGGCACACAACTAGGTTTTGAATCCCATACATATCGTTGCACGTCACACGTATGCATGACATGCCTGATATGCATAGATACAACTATGGCATCACAACATAACCATACAACAACACAACATTTCTTTAGGAGGCACATAAGAGCCAACATAGTGTGATATTACATGCAGGGGTCACATGACCCAACACACAAATCATACAAGCAACAATCGGAAGCTTAACATGTCTGGGTACAGACATCTAGAAAATAAGAAGGCTGAGGAAGCCTGTCTATCTACAAGGCCCTCCACAGGAACAAGACCTCTGGCTGGAATTCCCAAGCTAAATGGCCAACATCAATATTATCATAGAAACCACTAGCAAGATTGTAGTCTCCTCCTACAAAAACATAATTAAGCAATAGTGAGTACTAAGTACTCCGCAAGACTTACATCAGAACTAACTACATATGCATCGGTATCAACAAGGAGGTTGTGGGGTTCAATGCAGCAAGCCAGCTTTGACTCGGTGGCTATCCTGTACTACGACTTTCATAACTTTGAAATTTTTTGTGAAGCGTACACGAGTCCTCTAACACCACAACAATACAACACCATGGATCCGCTCCCGTCTTCCTACGAGAGTGCCATCCATGGTACTCACACTTGTCTTGAAGCTTTTATGATTAACCTTTTAAATTGTCTATGAACCATATAAGTATCCAAGTAGTCCATATCTGCGGACGCGGCTATTCGAATAGATTGATTACCTTGCAGGGGTGTACTTCGTCACACATGCTCTCGCCACTTACGGCCATGTGCTCGTAAAAAGGCACCTCAGAAACCTTCAAGCAGAAGCCCAGCAAGGGAGTCGGCCACGACCTGACTAACTACACAAGACTCTAGTCTAGGTTTATCACCTATTTGAGACTGAACCCACAAGGAAGTCCGGCCAAAGCTTCCTCAATGGCCCCAAGCGATGTGTACAGGGTTCCCAAGCCCTCCTCGACAGATGGTACTATGCTTGGTACACCGGGCCACAATGCCTAGTCTGTCCCAAGCCCACCTGTACGGGGTGCCACTTGGTAGACTACTAGCATATCCTACAAACACCAGAAACTAGTTGCAACTCCTCGATAGAGCTCAAGTCGATTAATTAGTCGAGAGAGTCAATTAAGGATCCTAATGTGCGGTAGTAGCTAATCTTGGAGAACATACACAGGACTCAGTTCCTAAGGATGGTCCCAATGAGACAACCCGCCATGTACTCCTACACGGCCTCTCATCGCTACCTTTACCAAATCGTGTTCACAACTTAACTCTCATCAGCAGAACAACTTTCAGTTCAGTCCGGTTCATCACCTAGATGAATCATACCTGACACAACTCTAAGCATAGCAAGCATAGTAGGTTGAAGGCACAACAGGGCCCAAGCATCTACCAGGTATGCTAGGTTGCATGGTTCAGATATTTAGTATGACAATGACATGTCATGCAGAGGAATGGGTTCAACTACCGAAACATGCGAAGTTGAAACGTTTTGTCCTAATGCAATAAGTGAGAGCAAGAGTGAGAGAGCGAGATTGTATCGGATATGTTCAAGGGGGGTTGCTTGCCTGATAAGATGATCACACGTTACTGCTCCTCTGATGGATACTCGACTGTATCCTCCGGAACAGTGCCTAACACGAAGAACAACCATCGAAGGGGGGAACAAATCAATACATACCAAATGCAACAATATGATGCATGAATATGTCATGGAATATGATGTGTTTGAGCTAATGCATCTGGCAACAGATTTAAATGAAGTAGGTTCAAATTCAAGGTTCAAATTCAACTTCATATATGGAGATCCATAATGTATTTGAGCTAAAATGTCCAAGTTCACCTATTCAGGTTGCTCTAACATGCATGCAAATGGTAAAAATAGATTCATTGAATTTTTCTAATCATTTTTCATATATAAATTATTTTCATCTGATTTACAGATTATTTTCTATGAATTTTTGAAGTTTTTATTAATTTCTGGAATTTATTTAATATACAGAAATACTTTTATTCGCCAGCCTGACGTCATTGTGATGTCAGCAGGTCAAAGGCGCTAGCCCAGGTCAAACCTGGCGGCTGGGCCCCACCTATCATTGACTTACTCCCCTAACAACTTTTTTTTTATTAAGCTAACTGATGATTTAACAGGCCGGCCCACATGTCTGTGACCCAGGGGTCAAGAAAATGGTGATTAGCCTTAAGCTAATCACCTGACGATGGACCCCCACCGGTCGGGGCTCAGGTGACGGCTCATCGCCGGTGACCTCTAGTCGCAGCGGCGTCCGCGCTTCCGGCCACGGGAGCAGCGGCTAGGGGCACTAGGGCAAAGCCCTCGCTCGCCCGCACTCGGAAAGGCTAGCCAGGGCCGCGGGGGTTGTCGGAGATGGCGGTGCGACGCCGAAAGCGGCGGCCGGAGCTCGGCATGGTGGCGCTATGGCCTAGGGGGAACGAAAGAGCTGGGGAAGAGGGGAGATGGACGCGACGGCTCACAAGGGGCTCGATGGCGTCGAGGGCGAGCTCGGGGAGACTCCTGCGGTGGTGAATCGGTGACGGGGGCTTTGGCCATGCGCATGAGAGAGCAGAGGGGGAAAGAGCGAGAGAGAGAGCAGCAGCAGGGCGAGAGAGAGAGAGGAGAAGAGAGCCACGACAGGGAGGGGGTTGCGCTGCCGGCCTCGGAGGCCTCCAGGGATGGCAGCCAGGCAGGAGGTGGCCGGCACGTGCCGGCACGCCCCTGCCACACGCCCTCCTGCCTACTGGCAGGAGGTTGAAGACTATGGAGGCTGGCTGGGCCAGTTGGGCCAGCCCCTCCTGGGCCTCCTTTCCTTTTTTTAATTTTGTTCTTTTTACTATATATATTATTGCATTTGTTTTATTTTAGGCACTAAAATACTTTATGAAAATGTGAAACTTTTTCTGGGCACTAGAGGAATTATTCCAAAGGCCCTGGCCAAGTTTCAAATTTGTTGGAGCTTTAAAATATTTATAGCATTTTAAACCCCAATCTGAATATTTATTGATTTAATTCAATACCCAAATGACAGTTGTAAAATATGCACCACCCCTGGTTTATGTTGCCACATTATTCCAGAGAAGATGAACATTTTCCAAGGTCACTTTGGATCATTGGAAAAAAAATATTTTTGTTGAGCCTATTTGAATTCAAATGATGCTAGGGTTTTGAACATCCCCATTTCAAGTTTAAAAGAATTTAAACATGATGCAATCACAACATGGATCCTAACCGCTGATTTGGCAGAAGCAAAAAATGTATCCACAAACCACACCGGCTTACGATGCCGCGAGCGTTTCTCGTGATAGCACCGGCTTACAATGTCACTGCTGACTTATATGTGTTCATCAACACGCTAGGGGATGCATACACCAGTATTAGCCGCCCAATGGACATTTATGAGTTGCTGCCCTACGGTCTGGTCTACATCGACATGCTGGTGCTGTGCGTGCTCGTTCAAGCCACCCAACGAACGCTTATGAGTCGCCGCCCTATGGTCCAATCTACATCGACATGTTGGTGTTGTACTTGCTCATTCAAGCCGCCCAACGGATGCCCATGAGTCGCCGCCCTGCGATCTGGTCTATTCCAACAATTCTGAAGCAAGTCATGATATATTATCAGCCTCTGCCTCCATAGGATGGCTCAATGGATAGGCGTGCAAGTCTCTGTCACTGCGGTTTGGTTAATTTCAACAACCAACAGGGATGAATTGTTGGCTAGATTACTGACAAAAATCATATGAGATCATTTATAACCCGCCATCTCAATATTCTGCGGGTTAATGTTGCTTATCAATGCCAAGAACATACAATGAGTGTCGCATAGATCATCAACTCGCCACACACTTTTGGCTTCAATAAATTTCAGTTATCAGCTGTCAACCATATGCCGGCTTATGCCACAGGCAACTATGAAGATTCTCAAGCCGCCTCTTCGAGTCGACTTAAGACTCGGTGGCTACAGACATGGCTCCACATATTTGGTCATTTTCAGCAAAGAACCTCTAGCCATTGCGAAGAAGACAACCCGGTCCCGAGGTCCACTACATTATTAGCGGAAGATTTGAAGTCACCCAAGAGGACGAGCCACCATGATGTGCCATTCAAACATGGGTGCCCTACTTTATTGGCAAAAAATTAAAGGTCACCAAAGAGGACTAGATGCCACGATGCACAGTTCAAACATTGGTGTCCTGCCTTATTGGCGAAAAATTATGGTTAAACCTGCCCGTTTGCAAGATGCTGCTCCGACCTCGTGTACTCTCGATAAGTCAATCCACATGGACCCTAAACTTATCCAAGTTAAAACATCGATTAGGTCAAGTGAGTGCCTTCTTACAAAAAGCGAGGATACTGCATAGGCTATTAAGCCGCCTTCTTTGAAACTTGGTCAAACCTTCCTGTCTGCTTGATGCTACTCTGACCCGTCTACTGTCGATAAGTCAATCCATTTGGACCCTGAACTTAATCCAGGTTAAAACATCGAATGGGTCATGTGAGAGCCGGCTTACGGAGAGCAAAGATAAACCAGTGGCTATCCTGGTAGCTTCATTAAAGGTATCATATTCATACATCATTCTGCATTGCATCATACATTGCATCATCATTGCATCATCTTACCATGCATCATATATGCATGGATATCCTAGGTTATATTGCAAGAACCGTTTTTCAAACCGGGTTACATTTTCCAATCCTTAATAGACAACATGGCTGGATTTTCATTATGGTTGTTATAACCAGTATTGGATGATTGAGGTTTTCAAACCAAGTTATATTATTCAAAATAGCCAACATGGCTGGATTTTCATTATGGTTGTCATAACCAACATTGGATGATTGAGGTTTTCAAAGCACCTTCAGAGTAATGGCTATTATCCCTTCATCCCAAAAATACCATCTTACAGCAAGGAGCATAGTTCAACACTGATATGCAAGGCTTTCAGCAACATCATCTGACAGTGGATAGGATTTTGTTCTGCAATGGAAGGAATAGTGCCGAATCATGGCAGGCATACGACTAGCACTTGGGGGATACATTATTCAAGTCCAGTTTATATCAAGTATGTAAGTCCCATGTCTCTGCAAGCATACACCACTTGGGGGCTAATGCAAGTTGCTCTTCAATTCATCACATTATCAACGAACCCCGTTATGTCAGGGAGATGAGCCGGCCTTTCTATCTTTTTCTAAGTCCCAGCCCATTATTGTCTTATTGATCCGCCCCTTGGGGACTACACATTGCTCCTCAAGTCTATATGATCAGATCTACTACAAGTCCCTGCTCATTATTATATAATGACCCGGTCCTTGGGGGCTACATTGGCTGAAGTATTATGAGAATAATGCAATTACAAGTCCTAGGTTGCTGCAGGCAAGACAACCCGGTACTTGGGGGCTACATATGTGGAACATTCATCTTATGAATGGTAACTGAGATAAACAATCTGGATTTCTCCAGAGTTGCAATATTTTGAAGCAAGTCTTAAGTCTATCACTACGTTTCCCCTATTAAGACTTGGGGGCTATAGGTAATATGGATACAAGGAAGTCGGAAGTATTGAAAGTTGGCACAACATTAGACAATTTTTTATCAAGACAAGGCTGGTGAAGATAATAAGGGTTATTTTTCTAAGGAGCCAGCATTAGTTTATGGATATGACAAAGATTCAGAATTTTCAAGAACTGGTTAACTGGTATTTTTGAGTGAACCGATCCCGTTATGTATTCTTATTTCAAGAGCTTACCATGAATAAATTCAAGCTAAACTAGGGGCTAATGTCGGGGATATTACCCCGTGGTATAACCCGGCAGACAGTTGTAAGCCGATAGACAGTTGTAACCCGATAGATAGTTTTAACCCGGTGACAGTTATGACCCGACGGACAGTTATAACCCGGCAGACAGTTATGACCCGGTGACAGTTATGACACGACAGACAGTTGTAAGCCGACAGACAGTTATGAACCGACATACAATTATGACCCAGCAGACAGCTAAACCTAGGGAGAGTTATAACCCGGTTGTAAGCCGCCCAGCATAAGCCCCCAGACTAGACATAAGACGCCCGGACTCAGAAGCCCATGAAGAGAAGCCCGTGATGGAGATTCATAATAAGTTAAGTCTCAATCCGACTAGGACTCTGCATGTAACCCGCCCCTTCAGCTTATATAAGGAGGGGCGGGGCACCCCAAGAGGGTCAAGTTTTTAGACGTCTCAATAGACAGGTCTTAGTTACGTTCAAGTCATTAGAGATAGACATATTAGAGGCTCTCGAGATTAGAGGTAGCGATTAGCACCCTTGTAATCGAGGTCACCATCATCATCAATGTAGACACAAAGCAGGACATGGGCTTCTACCTCCATCGGAGGGGCCAAACCTAGGTAAACTCGCATCTCTCAATCCGACCAACCCCTCTCAAGCCGCCACATAGTTGTGATGGCCTCACACCTAAGTTCTCTTATGAGGACAACTTGTAGTGACAAAACCATGACATGGTCATTTTCTATCCATGAATATTATTTGAGTCTTCTTTGAATCTTTGGTTTAGTTAGGCCAACTAGATCGATTTTTCTTGCCATGGGACAAGGTGCTTCGTGATTGGTTTGATCTTGTGGTGTTCTTTCCCAGTGACAGAAGGGCAGCAAGACACACATGTATCGTTTCTATTAAGGATAACAAGATGGGGTCTATTCCTACATGAATAGATCTTTTCTACATCATGTCATCGTTCTTATTGCCTTATTCTATTTTTCCACGAACTTAATACACTAGATGCATGCTGGATAGCGGTTGATGTGTGGAGTAATAGTGGTAGATGCAGGAAGGAGTCGGTGAAAGTGTGTTATATCGACAAGAGGGGGGTGAATAGGCAATTTTTGCAAATTCATCACTTGAGAAATTTCAACTTTGAGGAATTTGAAATGTGATGAATAACTAGCAACAGAATAAGTACTCAAGTGCATGAGGAACATAGTAACAGCATAGTCTTCATGATGAAATGAAACATGCACAAATAGTAAGTAGCGTGATACAGGATAAGCAGTGATGAACAAGTTAACTTGAAGACCTTGAGGTGAGGAATTTTTGAAAGTCTTCAGTCAAATTCTTCAAACAGTAACAATCAATTTCATCAACAGATATATGAGGAAATAGAACCAGATAGCTCAATGAAGACAAAGGTTTGATGACCCAGTTCCAACTGTTGTTACAGTCGTCCATCTGGTTTGGAGCGGCCTGATATTTAAACCAGAGGACACACAGTCCCAGGACACACAGTCCTTACCGTATTCTCCTTGAGCTAAGGTCACACAGTCCTCGCCCAACACTCGTGGTAAGTCTTCAAGGTAGACTTCCAAAGCCCTCACAAACTGGTCACCCAGCGATCCAGAATTTATTGGTGGATGCTCTAGACCAAGGTCACTTCGTGATACCCAATTGACTACAGGAGCACTAGACCATGACACCTGACCATTTGGAGGATGCACAGTCCTCAAAGGTAACAAGCGTCGGATCCACACAGGAATTTCTTCAATGATGCTCAATCACTATGGGTTTGGTGGTTTGGTTGTGGGCTTTTCCTCACTGATGATTTTCTCTCAAAGTCCTCGGAGGATGGGTTGCTCTCAAATGACAAGTGTCAGTTCTCTCTCGGAGCAGCCAACCAACTAGTGGTTGTGGGGGTGGCAATTTATAGCGAGGGTGCAACCCGACATGATAAGTCATAAATGCCCCCAGTAATAAGAACGTTATGTGGATAAGAATGATTGGGGACAGCTGGCGCTAAGCAGAGCAACGGTCGGAATTTCGAACTATGAAAGTCCTTAGGCTTATCATGTTCCTCACTTGTAGGCAATTCGCACTGGCGAAATCCTAACTCCTCAGTCAGATCAATTTCCTCAGAGACCAGAAGAACTTCGTCTCTGTCACTGAACAACTTGTCTGAACCGTAAGAGATTTCCAAAGGCTTCACTCGAAGGATTGTATAGGTTGAGGATTTTGGAGTTGAGCATCAGTTGGAAATTTTTCTTAGTATTACCTCGGCCCCCTTTAACAGTACAGTGTCTCCTATGACTCAAATAAGGAAATGAAACTATGAAAACAAAAGTCGTCGCGCTTCATATTCCTCATTCATATCTTCAAGGTCACACCAACTTCTTCATTTTCAAAGTCTTCACAAAGTCTTCACCAAAGTCTTCACAAAGTCTTCAGCAAAGTCTTCAGTTGAAGACATACATTTTTAGGGGTCGATAATCTCCGGATATATCAAACTCCTCATCGACTTATAGAGCCTGTGTACACTCACAAACACATTAGTGCCTTAACCTATAAGTCTTCAATACACCAAAATCACTAAGGGGCACTAGATGCACTAACAATCTCCCCCTTTTTGGTGATTGATGACAAATAGGTTAAGTTTTCAACGGGGATAAACATATGAAGTGAAAGTGCAGAGTTTGAGGAATTTGATTGCAAGATATAGAAGAAGTCCCCCTGAAGATGTGCATATTTGAGGAATTTGCTTTGGACTGCAAATGCACAGGGCAGGTTAAAACATGGAGAACTCCCCCTATATCTTGTAATTCATACACGCATTTGAACACATGATATGAAGAATTTGAAATGCGTGAGGTAAATGGTGTCTGGCAAAATTTAGCATGTATGCATTAAGGTACTTGAGGAAATAAACATGCGAGGAAATAGTTCAAAAGTGTCAGACCACCATCGGACTTAAGTTTACAACTCAATCAACAAAAGATTCGGAAGAGCGAGAGTTGTAACTTAAACAGAAATAGCCCATATATAGAGATCCGCTTGAAGACTAACTCAAATTTTCTCCCCCTTTGTCATCGAAGACCAAAAGGGACGAAAAAGTGAGGACTAACGCCCCTTTGAAGAATTTCATCGTGTTGGTGAGGAAGGAGCACCAGCGTTGTCGGGGTCGTTTGTCGATGTAGGGCCTGCCGCAGTGTCGTCAATGTCTTCATCCTCATTGTGCTCTCGAGATGAAGAATATGAACTTGTGCCTATCAGAGGAAATTAGACTTTCTTGAATTTCTTCTGTGGTCAACGAGCCCAGTCAGGATGTACTTCAAGATCCAGCTCATTCAGTTCTTCAGAAGACTTGAGGTGAGAAAATATGGCCCAAGTGCGGTTGAGGATTTCATGTGCATAGTAGTGATTCCTCTTCACAGTGTTCTGCGTCACAGTCATGTTTTGCACAATGTAACCAAGTTGACGCTTCACCCACTTGTGATTGCGATCAACCTTCTAATGAAGACTTATTAGCAGCTCGCGATCAGTCATCACACGAGGGGCAGACTTTTGAGGTTTGTGAGCTAAGACCCTTGCTTTGGAGTCCGGAGTTGCAGTGTCATCATTGGTGGAGAAGGAAGCAGCTTTGCGAAACTGTCCATTCAATGGACGAGTGCCTTCATCAATGACAGACTTGCCTTTTCATTCTACTAAGTCAATTGTGGTTTTGATGACTTCGATTGGAGGCAGGAAGCCAAAGTGATTATGGAAATTAGCCTTGAAGGGAACTGAGGACTTTGTCCTGATGAATTTCATGATCCTAGGCGCATAAGGCTTCTGTTCAAATGGAGATAAAGGAGCATTGGACAATGTCCTCATGAAGAAATCATGTAAGTCTATGGGAATCCCATGAATGATGTTGAAGAGCATATTATTCATGATTCCCTCCACTTCTTCTTCTTCAGAATTGTGGCCCTTCTGAGGACATAGAGTATTTGTGAGTATGCGGTAGACCGTCCTGGGCACATATAGCAAATCCTTAACAAGGAAGGTTTTCCGTTGAGGCTTTCCAGGAGGCAATGTCTTCATCAGCACTTGCATCAGCTGATTCAAAAGAGCAGGTTCATCGAATAGTCTGCGAGCTTCATCTGAGGGAATTGGAACTGGTACACATTGAAGCAATTCAGAAGCTTGAGCAGTGAAGTGAGTTGATCCTGTCATCCAGTCCAAAACCAAGGAGTTGATGTCTGAAGCATTTCCACTGATATGTAGTGCGGCATAGAACTGAAGGATGATTTCCTCATTCCAGTCGCAGATGATGACGCAGAAAGGAAGAATGCCTGCATCGTGAAGAACTTGGAGCACCGGTGTGAACGATGGAAGTGTTTCCATGTCCGCATGAGGAATTTGGTGATGCTCGAAGACTTTCTTCTTCTCGAATAGGACTGATGCATAGTAGTTGATCTTAGTTGCCGTCCAGAATCTACTATGACCGGACCTTGCAAAGTCATAAGGATTTGGACCTGTGAAGAACATGTGCTCATTGAAGAAATTTCTCTTAAGGAATTTGGGGCGAGGTGTGCCTTTGAATGGCATCCTTGGCTTCGGTTGAAGATTTGGCTTGACGCGGCCCTTGTTCTCCTTTGGCATGGGAGGAACTTGAACAATCTGAAGGTCTGGTTTCTCAGTTACGGGTGGAGTAGAAAAGTCATCAGCTGTTGCTGTTGGAATTTCTTCAGTGACTTGGGTGGTCAGATCGGCAGATTCTTCATGTAGTTCTTCAGTCGGAGCAGGTGACTGAGGAATCTTTGTCAGAGGAGTAGTCATTGGTGAATTTGGGTGTGCTGATTCCCAATAATCATCATTGATGATAGGCGTTGTATTGCCAATGTCTACGTCCTCATCAATTTCTTCAAATCTAGCCTCTTCAGCAGTGAACTAAGGATGAGGCGATGATACCTTTGGAGTTGAAGCAATGTCTTCAACTTCAATTTCTTCATCAATCTGCTCTGTCGAAGTAGCAGAATGATCTTCATCTTCTTCATCTGGGATGACATAGTCAACCCCAAATGGTACAAGCTCATAAGCAGGTGCAAATGAGAGTGGCGTAGCATCAATGGGTCCAGTTGAAGAACTTGGCATAGTCTTCAACTTCTTCACAGCTGAGTATACTGTATTGGATGCTTTTTCTCTTAAGATTCTTATCTTTTGCAGCTTTAGCTTCTTCGGGCATGACTGATGCAATCACCCTGGTGGGTTCAGGTTCTTCAGGCGCAGCAAAAGCTTCAACAGGCCTTTCTGTTTCTTCAGGCATAACAGTGATGGTTGTCCAGGCATGGTCGTCAGTGGTCTGAGTTTCCTCAGCAGCACTGGTCGTTGCTTCTAGTGCAGAAGCATTCTCATCAGTAGTCATATCGGGCTGAGCAGTTTCATCAACAGCCTGAGGAATTTCATCAGACTGAGCATTTTGCGATTGCGATCGAGCTGCAACCCTAGTGTTGTGATCGTTCACAGTAGCTTGAGCATCCCTGATGAATCTCACCTTGGTGCCCTTCCATTCAGCATCATACCTTTCTTGATCCTCAGAGAGTGTGCGAATTTCAGACTGAACTGTGACGAGTTGATTTGGGGTCAAGTTCATCACATTGTCTCTCAGAAACTTTTCTTTCCGAGCCCTGTTTCTCTTAGCTCTCAGATCTTGATCTCTCTTCCATTTTTCTTCATAGATGAAGTGGGTGAGGACATGATCCACACCAAGAGGCAGATTCAGTGAAGAAAGTGGGGTGTTTGGATCTTCATGCCATATATCGATGAAGTTGAGGATCATCTTGGGATCTAGCATGAGAGGAACAGAGCTGCCCTTGGCTATAGTAGCCCTCTGCTGACTTTGCCTGATGATTTCCTCCAATTCTTCATCATCAGCTTCATCATCATCATCCTCAAATCCTGAAGATATGGTTACCACAACCTTGCTTGAGTGAGGACTTGGTCTTTGACCTCGTCCAGCAGTTTTCTTCAGCTTCAACACTGTAGGGCTAGTTGAAGACTTTGCTGTAGTAGAGGGGCTTGCTGGGATCTTTGGAACTTTTCTAAATCCCTCAGTCCTCTTACATGATGCCAGATGCACTGGGGTTGAAGACTTTGCAGCTACAGCTGAGGACTGAGCAGCAACAGTACCAGCATTTGAGGCGTTTGTAGGTTGAGGCCTTTGGACTTGAGGAATCTGCTGCGATGGTTTTGAGGTTGAAGAACTTGTCTTCACAGTAGCTTTCTTCATCATTGATTTCTTCGGAGCACTTGCAATGGCTCCAACAGAGGCAGCAGCAGCAGAATCTTCATTGAATTTCTTCACTGCCTCTTTGGCTTTCCTCGCCATCTTGGCTTCTGGCTTCTCCCACATATGAGGAAAGTCCTCACCAGTCTTGAGGCCAGTGGGATCAACAATTTGATTATGATCTAGGGGAGGCCTGCTGCAAGGAGGTTTTACAGCGAATTTCATCATGTATTTAGGAGTTACATAATGATATTCCTTCCATTCCCTTGCCCATCTCCTCTCAATTTTCTGCAGACGAATTTTTCTCTGCTTGGTCATTTCTTTGCCATGAGTTTCTTCATCGGGGGTGCAGTATTCCTCATACAATTCATTTGGAATCTCAAAAGCAATGTGCACATCTGGCTTCTTTCCACCCTTTTGAGGTTTCTTTTTGGTCAGCCATTTTCTACACCTAAGGAATTTGAACTCTTAAGGACTCTGAAGAACTACACAGTTTTTCCTCAAGGAACACTGCAAATGAGTTAAGTTGATGAGAACCAAGTGATTCACCAGCAGACATGTTGTACCTGTGAACAGAGTATAGGTGCGAGGAATTTGAAGAGGTCATATGCGTTCTCAGAAATAATGTTTAAATAGAAATAGGTGAGGAATTTGACCATGGGTGTCTTGAGGAATTCCACTACGTGTTCTTTGTCTTAGGTTACAGAGTTGTGTAAATTTTGAGGATTCGCACAATTGAGGAATCTTGAAGAAAATTATTACTTAGGGAAAATCATCAAGTATATGAAGATGTAAGGTGCTTTAGAATAAGATTCATGAGAAATAAACACCTTTCGAGGAATATGAAGAGCATTCCAAGATCAAACAAGGGCAGTAAAAATAATATTTATTTACCCTGGTGAAGAACACGACGAACTGAGAGATGAGATTGGGAAGTTCGTCAGTTCAGATCTCCCACACCCTAGCTTGGCAGAGGGAGACAGCTACAGCGGCGGCGGGATGATGACTTCTGCAGCCGATGCGAGTACGACGACGGTGAGGTCGAGGTAGTGAAGCTCTTCCACACCGGCAGCGATGATTTCAGCGGCGGCACTGGGTTGGAGCTCGGGAGAGAGAGGGTAGTGATGAGGAGTAACTAAGCATAGTTGAAGGGGAGGGTGTATTTATAGTGGAAGTGAATACCAATCTGCCCGAAGATTTTAGACAGGATTGCCCCTGACACTTGCTCTCCACGTGACAGGTGTCACCCATGTACTGAGAAGTGGCGATAGTGGGGGATCGTGGGCTATCCAATCGCGGGAATCGGAACCGTTTGAGCGGGAACCGCTGAAAATTTGATAGAGAAAATTTCAAAGTTTTTGTTCGCAAATTCTTCAGCCGTCAAGGACACAGTGAAGACTTTGAACAAGTTTCAAAGTAGAATGCATATGAAGAATTTGTGAACAGACTAGGCTGAGTTTAGCATAGATGGGAAAGGGTCCGATCACATTCACTTAGATGAATATCAACTTGAACAATTTAGCAATAAGTGAATGCTGTTGAGGACATTAAAAAAGACTCATATATATATATATATAGTCAATGAAGAACATGAGTTTCAAAGTTTGAAGAATTTGAAAAGTTGAGGAATTTGCAAATTTGAGGAATTTGAAAATTTGAAGAATTTGCAAAATGACGAAAAACTCAACTTTGAAGAATTTCAACTATGGTTGGTGGCGTGACCCACCGTATAAGAATGATGATTTCAGACACCGCGTACAATTGTCGTAGGATTCTGAGAATCAAATTCTTCATTTATTTCTTCACACTTAGAGGGTTATTCTTCATTGATTGAAGAAAAACGTTACTTCGTGTGTCGCACATCTAAGTCATCAATTTTGCATAAGTGTTAGGATGTGTGTCCTTTTTCAAACAACATTCGAAGATTCTAAGATATTTAGCTCACACCGCAACTTCCAAAATCTCTTTTCATCCAAGGGCTTTGTGAAGATATCGGCCAGTTGTTCTTCAGTGGGGATGTGGTCAATGGAGATGTCGCCCTTGAGTACATGATCTCGAAGAAAGTGATGACGAATTTGGATGTGCTTGGTCTTGGAGTGCTGAACTAGGTTGTAAGCAATCTTGATGGCACTCTCGTTGTCGCAGTAGAGAGGCACATTCTTCAACTTGATGTCGTAGTCCTTGAGGGTTTGCTTCATCCATTGTAACTGAGCATAACATGAGCCAGCAGCAATGTACTCATCTTCAGCAGTACCGAGTGAGACGCAGTTCTGCTTCTTCGAGGACCAACAGACTAAGGATCGTCCGAGGAAATGACATGTGCCTGAGGTTGACTTGCGATCCACACAATCTCCAGCATAGTCAGCATCAGAGTATCCGACGAGATGAAGATTTGAGCCCTTGGGATACCATAATCCAAGTGTTGGTGTGTGAGCTAAGTATCGAAGAATATGTTTCACAGCCTTATGGTGTGATTCCTTCGGTGTTGCTTGGAATCAGGCACACATGGAAAAACTCAACATAATATCAGGCCTAGATGCACATAGATACAATAATGAACCAATCATGGAGCGGTATACCTTCTGAGCAAAATCTTTACCATTTTCATCAGTGTAGAGGTGGCCTTTTGAAGGCATTGGAGTTTGGACGCCTTTACAATCTTGCATGTCGAATTTCCTCAGAACATCCTTGAGGTAGTTTATTGGTAGATCAAGATGCCATTGTCTTGCTGACAAATTTGAAGACCTAAGAAGAATTTCAACTCTCCCATCATAGACATTTGATATTCTTCACTCATCATATAGGAAAATTCATCACTGTAACGTTTGTCAGTACAGCCAAAGATAATATCATCTACGTATATTTGGCATATGAACAGTTCATTGTCATAGGATTTTGTGAAAAGAGTAGGGTCGAGTGAACTGGGTTTGAAGCCTTTCTTCATGAGGAATTCCTTTAGAGTGTCGTACCACGCTCGAGGGGCTTGCTTGAGGCCATAGAGGGCCTTGTTGAGTCTGAAGACTTTATCAAGATGCTTAGGGTCTTCAAAACCTGGGGGTGGAGCAACATATACTTCTACCTCAAGCTTACCATTGAGGAATGTACTTTTCACATCCATTTGATATATGATGATATTATGATGGTTAGCATAAGCAAGCAATATGCGAATAGCTTAAAGTCTAGAAATAGGTGCAAATGTTTCATCAAAGTCAATTTCTTCAACCTGTGTGCAGCCTTGAGCTACAAGACGAGCTTTATTCCTCACCACGAGACTATTCTCATCTTTCTTGTTGCGGTAGATCCACTTGGTACCTATGATGTTATGTTTGCGAGGATCTGGCCGCTTCACAAGTTCCCACACGTTGTTGAGCTTGAACTGATGCAATTCCTCTTGCATAGCTTGAATCCACTCAGGCTCCTTGAATGCTTCATCAACTTTGGTGGGCTCTATGATAGAGACAAAGGCAAAGTGCCCACAAAATTTAGTTAAATGTGAAGCTTTTGAGTGAGTGAGGGGACCTGGTGCATTGATGTCATCGATGATTTTGTCAATCTACACTTCATTTGCAACTCTAGGATGAGCAGGTTGACGTGGCTGAGGGTTTTCATCAGCACAATTTTCTTCAGGTGTAATAGCATGAAAGTCTTCATTCGTTGGAATGACTTCCGCAGTGGGTATAATATCTTCAGTTGCCTTCATCTTGATGGATTCCTCAGGAGGCTGTTCATCTAACACAGAAGGCAGGTGCTCTCTTTGCGAGCCATCAGTTTCATCGAACCGAATATCTACAGTTTCAACAACCTTGTGATGGTAGGTGTTGAAGACTCTGTAGGTGTGCGAGTCCTTTCCGTAACAAAGCATAAAACCTTCATGTGCTTTCGGTGCAAATTTAGAACTGTGGTGAGGATCTCTGATCCAGCATTTTGCACCGAAGACTTTGAGATAACTTACATTGGGTTTCCTGCCAGTCATAAGATCATACAAAGTCTTCTTCAAGAATTTGTGAAGATATACCTTGTTGATGATGTGGCATGCAATATCAATTACCTCAGGCCAGAAGCAATGAGAAGTCTTGTATTCATCCAGCATGGTGCGAGCCATCTCAACTAGAGTCCTGTTCTTGCGCTCCACGAAGCCATTCTGCTGAGGAGTACAAGGGGCAGATAACTCATGAGTAATACCAAGTTCATCAAGATATTCATCAAGATTAGTGTTCTTGAACTCAGTCCCATTATCACTCCTAATATTCTTGATCTTGACGCTGATGTTGGTGGAGGCCCTTGAAGCAAATCGTCTGAAGACATCTTGCACTTCATTTTTGTATAGAATAATATGTACCCAAGTGTATCGAGAGTAATCATCAACAATGACAAAGTCATACAAACTTGAAGAATTTGTTAGTATGGACTAATAAGTGGGGCCAAAGAGATCCATGTGAAGCAATTCAAAGGGTCGAGTCGTGGTCATGATTGTCTTCGAGGGATGCTTGGATCTGGTCATTTTCCTAGATTCACATGCATCGCAGAGGTGGTCCTTGAGGAATTTGACACCCTCGATGCCAATGAAGTGCTTTTTCTTCATGAGTGTGTGCAAGTTCCTCATACCCGCATGTCCAAGTCGTCGATGCCACTGCCAGCCTTCTAAAGACTTTGCAAGTAAGCATGTGGTAGGCTGAGGACCTATAGAGAAATCAGCAATATACAAGTCTCCTCTCCTAAAGCCTTCGAAGACTTTGGAATTGTCGGATTCCATGATGATAACACAACGATATTTTCCAAATACGACGATCATATCAAAATCACAAAGCATTGAGATAGACATAAGGTTGAACCCAAGGGATTCAACAAGCATCACCTTATCCATGGTTCGGTCCTTTGAGATAGCAACCTTACCAAGTCCCAATACCTTGCTTTTTCCTTTGTCTGCGTAGGTGATATGTTTCAGAGGAGATGGATTGAGTGGCAAATTCATCAGTAGAATCTTGTCACCAGTCATGTGGTTTGTGCATCCACTATCGAGGACCCACTCAGTAGCTTTTGGAGTATCATCCTACAGATGAATTAGTACAACTTACAAACTCATATGCTTCAGAGTGAAGAATATGACATCAATTTCATCAGACAGAATTTCATCACACAAGATAGTAAGCAAGTAGTGTGAGGACGTGAGAAATGAGGAATTCATTTCTGCATAGTTAGCTTGCGCCCTTTCAAGCATTTCCTCAGGTCTCCAGCAAATTCATCAGATGTTCAATTTCATCTGGAGAGACCTGACCCTGCATAAGAAATTAGTTCGATTTCTTCACCACCCACATCTGGAGGGGTGGCAAAGAGTTCATCATTACGCAAGCACCATATGAGAAGGGAGGCATTGAACAGAGTGCACTTTGTTTCACAGGGCGAGGGTTAGAGTACTCAAATGAATAAGCAGAGAAATTCTTCGACGATTTATGAACATAATGGTTTGAAGAATAATGCACATATTCATAACTCTTAGGTTTTCCCTGCGAAACAGAGGCATTAGCACGAGAATGATATTTTTGACCATTTGAGGAATTTGGTCCAAGTGAGGACTTTGGTCCATATGAGGAATTTGATCTGGGATCCTTATTCTTCATGAGTGGTGTCGTGAGGACATTCACTTGAAGATTTTGTAGGTGGCTCTTGGGAACCCAGATTTTCTTTATGAGAGAGCAATTCTTGCATTTAGTTCCAACAAATCTAGCAAATACTTCACCTTTCTGATTTTTGAAGAATTTATAGTTGGAGTCAAGTGACTCATCAGAAGAATATGAAGTTTCACAAGTAAAGCCAGATAAAGTGGATGGATCTACAGGAGGTCCTTTTGCAGCAACCCATGAGGTTTTGGGGTACTGCTCAGGTGTCCAGTAGGATCCATCAGCGTTGAGTTTCCTGACAAAGGCAATACCCTCTTTCCTAGGATTCATATTTAGAATCTGCCTTTTGAGGACATCGCAAAGGGTTTGATGCCCTTTGAGAGTTTTGTACATGCCTGTCACATACAATTCCTTCAACCCTACATTGTCGTCAGTGATACTTGTGGTATCCTCAGATGAGGAATTTGAGATCACTGGAATAGTTGAAGAATTTGAAGCAATAGAAGCATTTGAACATTCAGGTGAAGAATTAGCAGTTTCACGTTCTATGCATTGCAAACAAGGTGGAACATATTCTTCCTAAGCGGTACTGATTTGTTGAGCCAGTAAGAATCGTTTTCCCTTTGGAGATCCTCATGTGACACCCTCAGTTTCTCAAGATCTTGCTTTCTCTGAAGAAATTAATAAGAAAGCTTCTCATGATCAGCTAAGAGGTCGTTATGATGACTCTGAAGGTTATCATACTTTGTCTGAAGACTTTTGATATCGTCAGATAGAGTTTGAGTCCGATCCACTTCATGGTTCAACAAATCATCGCTTTTGTCTAGCATTTTCTGAAGCTTTTTAAGTGCACTTTGTTGCTTAGTGGCAAGTTTAACAAGTTTAGCATAGCTAGGTTTCACAAATTCATCAGATTCACCTTCACTTGATTCAAAAGAGGAAAGATGTTTGTGTACCTTTGATCCTTTTGCCATGAAACAATAGGTGGGAGCATAATCATCATTGTTGACGTCAGAGTCGTTGGAGTAGTCATATTCTTCATCATTGAACATGGACTTGCTAACGAAAGCAGTAGCGAGAGCAAGGCTAGTGACACCAGATTCCGATTCCTCCTCAGATTCTTCCTCTTCTTCATATTCTTCAAATTCTTCCTCAGAATCCATTTCCTTGCCGATGAATGCACGAGCCTTTCTGGAACCATTCTTCTTGTGCTTTGAGGACTTTGCAGATGAGGACTTTGAAGATTTCTTTTTTTTCTTTGAGTCATCAGAACTATCCTCCTTGTACTTCTTCTTCTTTGAATCTTTTTCCCAGAGAGGACAGTCAGAGATAAAGTGACCGGGCTTCTTGCAACGATGATAGGTTCTTTTCTTGTAGTCTTCTCAGGAATCTGATTTCCTCAAGCCACTTTTTGATGACTTTCCAAATCCACCTGTCCTTGAGAACTTCTGGAATTTCCTCACGAGCATTGCCAATTCCTGACTTAGTTCTTCAGGGTCACCAAGGATGCTGTCAGAATCTTCTTCTTCCGATGAGGAAATTGCTTTTGCCTTCAGAGCACGAGATCTTCCAAAGCTTCGCCCATAGAGGTCTCTCTTCTCAGCTTGCTGGAATTCATGAGTATTGAGTCTCTCAAGAATATCAGCAGGATCAAGTGACTTGTAGTCTCCACATTCTTGAATCATCAAAGCCAGAGTATCAAATGAGGAGTCAAGAGATCTTAGCAGTTTCTTCACCACTTCATGGTCAGTGATATCGGTGGCAGCCAGTGCTTGAAGCTCATTGGACATATCAGTGAGACGATCAAAAGTTTGTTGAACATTTTCATTGCCAAGTCTCTTGAAGCGGTTGAAGAGATTGCGAAGAATATCAAGACGAGAGTCACGTTGAGTGGAGACACCTTCGTTGACTTTGGACAGCCTATCCCAGATAAGCTTAGCAGTCTCCAAAGCATTAACTCTGCCATACTGACCTTTGCTCAGATGGCCACATATGATATTCTTCGCTTGAGAGTCAAGTTGCTTGAATCTCTTCACATCGGTAGCAGTTATAGTTGGAGTGATAGAGGGAACACCATTTTCCACAATGTACCAGAGATCGTTGTCAATAGCTTCAAGGTGCATACGCATCTTGTTCTTCCAGTAGGGGTAGTCCATCCCATCGAAGGTAGGACACCATGCAGAAACCTGATCATACCTGCAGTCGACATAACTAGAACTCCAGGTGGTTAAACCAAAATCACACAGAGCAAGGGAGTACCTGCTCTGATACCAATTGAAAGTGCATTATATCGACCAGAGGGGGGGTGAATAGGCAATTTTTACAAATTCATCACTTGAGGAATTTCAACTTTGAGGAATTTGAAATGTGATGAATAACTAGTAGCAGAATAAGTACTCAAGTGCATGAGGAACATAGTAACATCATAGTCTTCATGATGAAATGAAACATGCACAAATAGTAAGTAGCGTGATACAAGATAAGCAGTGATGAACAAGGTAACTTGAAGAATTTGAGGTGAGGAATTTGTGAAAGTCTTCAGTCAAATTCTTCAGACAGTAACAACCAATTTCATCAACGAGTATATGAGGAATATAGGGGTTGAGGAAATAGAACTAGATAGCTCGATGAAGATAATGGTTTGATGACCCAGTTCCAACTGCTGTGACAGTCGTGCGTCTGGTTTGGAGCGGCCTGGTATTTAAACCAGAGGACACACAATCCTTATCGTATTCTCCTTGAGCTAAGGTCACACAGTCCTCGCCCAACACTCGTGGTAAGTCTTCAGGGTAGACTTCCAAAACCCTCACAAACTGGTCACTCGGCGATCCACAAATTACTGCTGGATGCTCTAGACCAAGGTCACTTCGTGATCCCCAATTGACTGTAGGAGCACTAGACCATGATGCCTAACCGTCTGAAGGATGCACAGTCCTCAAAGGTAACAAGCGTTAGATCCACACAGGAATTTCTTCAGTGATGCTCAATCACTTTGGGTTTGGTGGTTTGGTTGTGGGTTTTTCCTCACTGAAGATTTTCTCTCAATGTCCTCGGAGGATGGGTTGCTCTCAAATGACAAGTGTTAGTTCTCTCTCAAAGCAGCCAACCAACTAGTGGTTGTGGGGGTGGCAATTTATAGCCAGGGTGCAACCCGACATGATAAGTCATAAATGCCCACAATAATATGACCGTTATGTGGATAAGAATGATTGGGGACACCTGGCGCTAAGCAGAGCAACGGTCGGAATTTCGAACTATGAAAGTCCTCACGCTTATCATGTTCCTCACTTGTAGGCAATTCGCACTGGCGAAATCCTAACTCCTCAGTCAGAGCAATTTCCTTAGAGACCAGAAGAACTTTGTCTCTATCACTGAAGAACTTGTCTGAACCGTAAGAGGTTTCCAAAGGCTTCACTTGAAGGATTGTATAGGTTGAGGATTTTGGAGTTGAGCATCAGTTCGAAATTTTCCTTAGTATTACCTCGGCCCCCTTTAACAGTACAATGTTTCCTATGACTCAAATAAGGAAATGAAACTATGAAAACAAAAGTCTTCACGCTTCATATTCCTCGTTCATATCTTCAAGGTCACACCAACTTCTTCATTTTCAAAGTCTTCACAAAGTCTTCACCAAAGTCTTCACAAAGTCTTCAGCAAAGTCTCCAGTTGAATACATACATTTTTGGGGGTCGATAATCTCCGGATATATCAAACTCTTGATCGACTTATAGAGCCTGTGTACACTCACTAACACATTAGTGCCTTAACCTATAAGTCCTCAATACACCAAAATCACTAAGGGACACTAGATGCACTAACAGTCGGTCTACTTATCTTGGACGTGATGCCTATATAATGATCATTGCCTTGGATATCGTCATGACTATTCGATTTTCTATCAATTGCCCAACAGTAATTTGTTCACTCATCGTGCTCTATGCTCATGAGAGAAGCCACTAGTGAACCCTACGGCCCCCGGGTCTGCTTTTCCATCATATTGCTTTCTGATCTACCTTTTTGCAATCTTTGTTTTCAGATCTACAAAACCAAAAACCCAAAAATACATTGCTGCATATTTACTCTTTTATTTTGTGTTCTTGAGAGATCTATCTCTCCAATTTATCATTACCTAATCTATCTTATTACCGTAGAGAGCGTGACAACCTCTCTTTCACGTCGGGTTGCAAGTATTTGTTGTTTGTGTGCAGGTGTTGTTTAGGTGGGTGTGTGATCTTCCTCTATGGATTGATATCTTGGTTTCATAACTAAGGGAAATACTCACCGTCGTTCTGCATCGTCATCCCTTCCTCTTTGGGGAAATACCGACACAGTCTCAAGCCACGTTAGCCATCAGATCTGCCATTGCTTGAGACAACGTCTTGCCCGACCCGCCTGACATGAAAGCCACTCCGAGCGTGGATGGGTTTTGAGCCGCCATGACTCCTGCCATGTAAACGACGACCTCCCTAGTTAACTCATGAACTCCCTTGGGTGCTTCGACCTTCAAAGGTCATCTGAGTCTACCATTGTAGAGAGGACAGATCGACTCAGGTTTTCTGTATAGGAGTTACCATCTGAGTTGCCGAGCACACCGTCGCTGCCTGGCGGCTCATCCATGAGCGAAACTCCCTAAGTGAAGCCGACAAAAATGTGACGCCGTCCGGCTTGATCCCAACCGAGTCGTGCGGGCCGAGCCGGCTCATTAGTGTCGATGTAGAAATCCGGCTCAGCTACGGTCGTACCAAACCCATCAAGGGGTATCAAGTGCTCATACTTGGACGAGCCGTCTGGATCCCCCGGATTTGATTATTTATGCAGACCTTGCCACAACAGCCTTTAATCATCTGATCAACCGCGAACTTCCCGAACCCTGGACAGGTTCCCTTTGAGGACTCAATCCCATCGGATGAAGGCCCCACGGTGGGCGCCAACTGTCATGGTTTTGTCACGTCAGATGTCCTCGTGCAAGGACTTAGGTGTGAGGCCATCGCCGTTGGGTGGCGACTCAAAGAGATCGAACGAGAACGGGAGGCGGGTTTACCTAGGTTCAGCCTAGCCAATGGAGGTAATAGCCTACATCCTACTTTGTTTTTATATTGATGGAGATCTCTATTACAAGGATGCAGGATTGCTGACCTAGCTTTCAAGGGCGTCTAACTTAAGTCTTTCTACCCTAGGGACTCGCCTTTATATACAGGCCAAGACCCTAGGGCTTACAACAGAGTCCAAGCCATGAAACGACTCGTAGCCTAACATGTCTCTACCCCGCCTTGCCCTTCAAGCAAGGAAGTCTTCTAGCGTGATCCGCCTTGCGTCCTTGAAATGTCGTATCCTGGTCCGTGCGCTGCCCGGTGGCTTGTTTAACAGCGGCTCTGTTGGTCTTGTATTCTTGACACGGCCCACCTTGGAGTATCTATGAAGCTGCCAATAAGTTAACCCGTCTCAATAGGGCGTGTTACACTGTGTGGTTATATCCCCAACAATGATGTTATATTATCAATCTTTGATGTTTTTCAATCATTTTATAGCAACTTTATATCTTTTTTTGGGACTAACTATTGACATAGTGCTAGTTGCAATTTTTTGCTTGTTTTTTTACTTTGCAGAATATCAGTACCAAACGAAGCCCAAACACCCTGAAACTATTTGGAGTTTTTTTGGGCCAGAAGACATTCAGTGGGCCAAAGAAGTGCCAGAGAGGAGGGCCAAGGAGAGCACAAGACACTAGGGCGCGCCAGAGGCCCCATGCGCGCCCTGGTGAGTTGTGCCCACCTTGGGATGGTTCTCCACCGCCTACCAGCTATATAAATACCCCAATATTCCAAAAACCCTAGGGGAGTCGACGAAACACAATTCTAGCCGCCGCATGTTCCAGAACCGCGAGATCCAATCTAACACCATCACAGAGGGGTGCATCGTCTTCATGGGTGCCTCTGCTATGATGCGTGAGTAGTCCACCATAGACCTACGAGTCCATAGGAATTAGCTAAATGACTTTATCTCTCTCTTTTGATTTTCAACACAATGGTCTCTTGGAGATATATTTGATGTAATGACTTTTTGTGGTGTGTTTGTTGGGATCCGATGAATTATGAGTTCATGATCAGTTTCTATCCATGAATATTATTTGAGTCTTCTTTGATCTCTTATATGCATGATTACTTATAGCCTCGTATTTCTTCTTCAAATCTTTGGTTTAGTTAGGCCAACTTGATCGATTTTTCTTGCCATGGGAAGAGGTGCTTTGTGAGGGGTTCAATCTTGCGGTGTCCTTTCCGAGTGACAGAAGGGGCAGCAAGGCACACATGTATTGTTGCCATTAAGGACAACAAGATGGGGTCTATTCCTACATGAATAGATCTTGTATACATCATTTCACCATTCTTATTGCATTACTCCGTTTTTCCATGAACTTAATACACTAGATGCACGCTGGATAGCGGTCGATGTGTGGAGTAATAGTAGTGGATGCATATTCGTTTCGGTCTACTTATCTTGGACGTGATGCCTATATAATGATCATTGCCTTGGATATCGTCATGATTATTTGATCTTCTGTCAATTTCCGAACGATAATTTGTTTACCCACCATGTGCTATACTCATGAGGGAAGTCACTAGTGAAACCTACGGCCCTCGGGTCTACTTTTCCAACATGTTGCTTTCTTATCTATCTTTTTGCCATGTTTGTTTTCAAATCTATTAATAAAAAAAACAAAAATACCTTGCTGCACTTTTTATTTACTTCTTTTATTTTGTGTTCTTGTGAGATCTATTTGCCCAACCTATTACAATCTAATCTATCTTTTTACCGTTGAGAGATTGACAACCTCTCTTACGTGTGGGGTTGCAAGTATTTGTTATTTGTGTGCAGGTGCCATTTACATAGCTTTGTGTGGTATTCATCCTTGGATTGATACCTTGGCTTCTTAACTGAGGGAAATGCTTACCGTAGAGGTGCTGCATCATCCCTTCCTCTTTGGGGAAATACAATGCAGTCAAGCCACGTCAAATGAATTTCTGGCACCGTTATCAGGGACGAGGTGCCTAAGCAGTCTCTCTTCAGCATGCCAATCTTTGTCGCCGGGGAGACATCATCAACATCTATCAGGTTCCTAATCACAAATCTCATCTCCTTGCAATTACATTCTTTTTCATTGTCCTCTCGTTTTCCTCTCCCCCACTTCACAAATTTGCCTTTTTATTCCCCCTCTTTCTCATTTGCCAAGTTCCCGTTCGATCTTTTGCTTACTTGTCTTCATGAATGATTTTTGTATGGCAGAAATAGATGATGGCAGGACTCCTAAAATTGGATGTTTTGGTAATCTAGATTCTAAAACATTTGTTTTGGGGGGCAAGGAAACGTTATAGGAATAGAAACTATCCAAGAAACTTTTCAATTGTGTTGGAAATTTGACTTGTGATGATGCTCCTACACTTAAGAGAACTAAAATTTATGCAGAAGCTATTTCAACACTAGTTCTGAAACTTGAAAATAGGTTTATCTGCACAAATCCTACCTTGCAAAGATTCTTTTATGAGCTACCCGTTTTAAAAAGCTAAAAAGTTACTACCCTTGTTCTTATGAATGAATTTGATCACATAGTATGAGAAGCTAGGGATTTTTTTATCATTTTGGTAAGAGCCATGAAAAACGGTAATAGATGAGATCCTTTACGAAATCGACTGCATGTTAAGACATTTGCTTTGGAATAATCAAATTTTTGATGAAAACCTTAAAAAGGAAGTCCTTGTTTTTGTTATGATCCAACAGACTTTTAATCATGTTAATCAACAATACTCTTGGATTGTATCCTATAATCAAAGAGGGTACATGACAACCCGCAAGTGTAGGGGATTGTTTGTAGCCTTTTTCAATAAGTAAGAGTATCGAATCCCAACGAGGAGCTAAAGGTAGAACAAATATTCCCTCAAGTTCTATCGACCACCGATACAACTCTATGCACATTTAACGTTTGCTTTATCTAGAAAAAGAATGAAACTACTTTGTGGGAATAAAACTACGAGTAATTTGCAAGAAAATAAACTTAGTAGTGAAGTAGCAAGCTTTTTGTAACACAAGAGAAAGATTGTCCCTAGGCAATTGAATATGGTACGATAGATACTTGTTATATGCAATGAGGGAGAGGCATGAGTTAACATACTTTCTCTACTTGGATGATATGCACTTATGATTGGAACTCTAGCAAGCATCCACAACTACTAAAGATAATTAAGGTAAAACCCAAACATAGCATTAAGTATCAAGTCCTCTTTTCCCCCATACCCAACAACCCACCTACTTGGGTTTATGCTTCTGTCACTCAAGCATCCCACTATAGGCAAATCATGAACATATTGCAACACCGTACATGTAGGGTAACATAGAAGAAGAAAAAATATCCGACCTATGCACCAGCCCAGGACCACTATGGAGACTGCATACAAGGTTTGACCATTTTCGTTACCGACTCGTAGCGCAGCGGAAGTAGAGTCGATGACGAACGGCGGTGCAGATCCCCGCAGCTAGGATTTTATAACCTCCCAACTGCGAGGATGTATACCCTCATCTGCCCCGCGGACAGCCCTCCGGGAGGCGGTCGGACAGTCCCCCGGATGGTGTCGCGGACAGCCCTTCGGGAGGACCTCCGAAACTTGGACTGTCACTCGGACAGCCCTTTGGAAGGACCTCCAAAACTCGGACGGTCACACGTACAACCCTTCGAGAGGCACTCTCAAACTAAGACCAAAATTACGATCTCTCTATAGAGTTGCACACATACGGTGTCATCTATCTAGCAGGGCTTCGCCGTCTAGAACTAGTTCCCACCGGAACCTAGACAGCCTTTCGGCTCTACGAAACTCTTTTCGTGGGAGGGAGATAAGAAGCCAGATAATGCATGGCATGTGTATGAGAGTTGGAGTGGTGATGTAGATCTCCTCTCAACCTCCTTTTATAGGGGAAGGAGGGGGTGGGGTGGCTGAAATTTCAGCCACATGACAAGCACCCACAAAACAAGGAAGCATGTTCCCACCAAACATGGAGAAAACATGTTCCCTTGTCCATGGTGTTCCCCCATGGGGCCTCACCTTCCTCCCAACCCTCTCCACCATTTGTGGAGGCTGCCCCCACCATGGGGGGGCAACACCTTTTGTCCAGCCACAAGGGGCTGCCCCCCAAAAGGGAGGCGCCCCAAAACAGCCCCACGAAACGTGCAATCTTGTCCCCTCACGCTGGGACAAGATGTTTTCCGCGACTATTACTTTTGAAAAATTCTGGAAGGTCCCAGAACATTTCCGGCACCCTCTAAAATTATTTGGACACGCTCCGGAACATTTCCAGTGTGGTGGTTTAATTTAAAACCATCTTCGTTTACCTAGTAAACAATTCCGACAGCTCCAAAAACCTTTTCCGGTTTTTTCTCCGAAAAAATTCCAGAAATTAACAGACCGATCTGGCAACCTCCAAAACATTCCCGGTGCTTGCCGAAACCTTTTTGGATCAATGGTTTTATCCGAAACAACTTTTCGGTTTTACCAAAACTTTTTCGGTGTTCTCTCCGGAACTTTTCCGCTATCTCCAAAACTATTTCAATGACTTTCTCTCGGACTGCTTGTCTAGTATTCAGCAGATAGATGACCCTTAAGCATGTGACCCTATAGGTTCGGTGAAGCAAAGACATGACCCGGAACCCCTTCCAATCAATGATCAACATCGGAGCCGTGGACACCCATATTGACCCCTATACCTACACGAATGAATATTCGAGTGAACCTCCAGTTGCCGTGTGCTATTCATGTTGCTTTGCGATATGTTACAAATACCCGAGGTGAAACATGTTGGCATCCCCGTGGATCAACAACTTGTCCACTATGCCGGTTACCTCATTACCAGTGTTGTTCTCTTTTCTCGTTCCCGTGTTCCGGCATCCCCGTGATCAAAACACAAAGTGTCTGGCCATACAATGATGGATACCGTAACACCGAGATGGCCCAGAGATATCTCTCCATCGTTGGAGGAGCAAATCCTAATCTTGAGCTATCAAGTTACTTGACACACTTTTCCATGAACCCGTAAGCTGCCATAATAGCCACCCATTTACGGATGACGTTTAACAAACCCCAAAGTTCATGAAGCAAGCATGAAGAAACTCGATACTCTCATGGTCTAAGGAATTATGCAAACATTAACTTCTCTGTGTTATTAACCATTAACTTATGACGAATGTATCTCATAGCATAACATCAATTTGTGTCAATTCAACACAAATGTTCTTCTAACATTGTGCCCTCAAAAATTGCTGACATAGCCATGCCCATGATCAGGAAAATAGGATCATCATACAATTCTTGAGCCAGTCTTAGAGGCCAGACTAGGAATACAATTTACCGTTTATTATTCCGCACATGCATATGAGTCTTCCTTCAAGCCTCGTGGTTATTGTAGACTCGAGAACCATAGCAGTTATAGCACAGAACATAAACATAATTATGAACAGGGAGATAATCAATAACATTTATTATTGCCTCTAGGGCATATCTCCTACACACTCCCACTTGCACTGGAGTCAATAATCTAGTCAATGCTAATGCACTTTACACCTATGGCATACTGGTGTAAAATATGCTTCACTTGTGGTATAGCCTGATGTCCAACGGATCTGACAACTTCAGCTTCGTGTGTAACTTTGCATATCCTCGCGTTTTCACGCTATCACAAAATTTGTATTTTGTGTGAACTTGGCTTTGCATATGTGTGAATCATTGGTCGAAACCTGATTCCTCAGACTGAGCTATGGAGCAACTATCTGCAATAGTGTCTCATAGACCAAAGCCATCTTGGAACCATATTAAGTTCATGAATGAACTATATGATTCAACAACTTCTTTGTCGCTTCCAAAGCATCAACATACTTAGCCTTTGTTATAGAATTCGCCACAATATCTTGTTTGGAACAATTTCCAACTACCATGCCACCATATTGTGTATTACACAAAACCCTTAACTTAAATCGAAAATCGCATGGAGCATTGATTGAGACTGTATCGATGTAATTACTTACAACGAGCACTTCATAATCTCTGCTTGCGAGAAAACATGTCATCAGCACTACTCTAGTACTTAATGACATCTTTCACTGTTGTCCCATGATCAGTACTTTGATCACTTTGGTATCTATACTCGCAACAACTTGGGAGTATCATACATATTTGGTTGTTTTTACATACCATGGAATACATGATTAATCCAAACACTAGAGTGTGTGGAATCTCCATCATGTATTTTACTCGTCAGTGTTTTGGGACACTGAGTCTTGCAAAAACTCTTTCCATGTGACTTCAGCAAGAATCACTCCTTGGCGTTTTTAAATGCTAAAAGGTTTTAGCACCTTGTCAATATGTATTCATTGCTTAGCCCCATTAGGTAAATCTATCTCCATAGATCATCATGCCTAATATGGAGGCTATTTAGCCTAAGCACTTCATCAAAAAACTATTTTCAAATGAAGTCCTAATTCGTGTCAAGAAATTTATTTCCAATTAACAATGTGTCAAGCACACAATGTTTTTAGAAATATTATTATGCTCCCACTTACTTTCTTGAATCGCAAGCATCTTCGTTACCATTGATGAAGTCAAAAACCCTTTTGACCATTTCATCAAACCATGAAGATTCCAACTCCATTTTGCTCTCTTCTGTCCATTGTTGGAACTTTGAAGTTTGCATACTTACTAGCATCCTCTGGATCGACAAATTACTTTTGACTGTATCACATACAAGTCCTAGGTTTCATTTCCATCAGATGGAAATCCTTTTGTCATCCATGTTTCATATCTCATGATTGATATATGTATTAATTGCTAGTTCAACCCGAACCAACCTTAAGCATCGCTATGGTGAAACACCCTCATCATAGTCAACTCCTTGAACTTGTTATTTCAACAAGTCGAGCTTTTATGGGTAAAACATTTTTATCCATATCAATTTTTAGTTCCATAAATATTCGTTAGACTCTAAGTCCTCTGAAAGGTGTATCAAGGTTTTAATCTTGAATCACTTATATGGAAACTATCTCGGGTTGTATTGGCATTTAGCCAATCCCGGAGTCAGGGCCCATCAACACTTCCTTGTGTATTGTAGGTATATTGTTGTCTAACAACAATATCTCGTTTGTGCACCTGATAGGTTTGCACGAGCTTTGCCTACGTGGTTCAGCTGCACGTTCGACCGAAGTCCATACATTTTATTGTAGAGACTTCCGTATCAGTCGTAGTAGGAAACAACAGAATCATTTCCAGGGTTTCTTTCCTTTGAACTGATGACGAAGATACTGGTTATCTCGTCGAGTTGCACTGTCCTCCCACTCACCTTTTGCAAGAACTATTCTCTTTAAAACCATACCGTTTTGTGGCAAAACCCTTTGCCTCGGTATAGTGGTGGGGAAATACCCAATGACTTGGGATAACCACACAAAGTAGCACTTGTCTGATTTGGAATAGGTTTGTAACCTTTTACACAAGCCCCATATTCCAAATGTTAAGAAAAGATATAACATGGTTGGGCGTACCATACCATGGCGTTATTTCAATAGACCTAATGGATCTCTTTTCAATGTAAAAGCCACAGCCTCTAAAGCATCACTCTATAAAAGGGATAATGGAAAATCTATTTATGTCATCTTTGATCTTACCACGTCATAAATGGTTTGATTACATCTTCACGGACTTTCCACTTGCAGTGGTGTTCCGGGAGGTGCAAGTTATGAAACTCTTTTCACAACTCATCAGACATTCGCTAAACTTGTAACTCAAATATTCCTTTCTGCAATCAAATTGCAGAAACATAATTTTCTTGGTACAATAACTTCTACTTCATTTTTGAAAACCTTTCGAATGATTTCAAAAGATCCAGACTTACGTCTCATCAAGTAAATATCCATATATCTACTTGAGTCATTTTTGAAGGTAGACAAATCCACAGTTTGCAACAACATTTATCGGACTACATACATCAAATGTATGATCACCAATAAGTTCTTTGCTTGTTCCTTATGGCCTGTGAACAGTATTTTAGTTAGTTCACCTTTTGGAGGAAATTTGCAAGTGTCAGATGATTCAAAATCAAACGACTTCAAAATCCATCATAATGGAATTTTCCATGCGGGTTTCTCCAATGTGACCAAATGCAGTGCCACACATATGTGGTATTCTTTTAGTCTTGCGACATTTAGCGTCAGTGTTATGGATATATCATATTTCCATCAATATTCATAACATACATCCCATTTAGGATGGAAGCATGGCCCTTCATGTTATTCATAATACTAAACAACAATTGTTGTTTTTATGAACAATTCTTTTGCAACAAACATTGTGCAATGGGCTAGAGTGTATGAAACTCTAAAATGAATTATAAAAGTAAACCCAAAGGTAATGTATTATTATCAATATTCATAACATACGTCTCATTCATAATGAAAGTATGGCCCTTATGTTATTCATAACACCGAACATGAAAAGTTCTCTTATGAACAACCTTCTTGCAAGATACCTTATGCAAAGGGCTAGAGTGTGAAACTCTAAAATGAATTACGAAACTTAATACATAGGGAATACACCGATGGAAGGCATAGTAACATTTACCATGTTCCCTGCGTGTATCTAAACCTCATCCCTAGCTAGTCTTTCAGGCCATAGTAGTTCTTACATCGATTTGCAACAGAACGCAATCGAGCGGGTATCTTTGTGACCAACTCACAATACCCAAGAATTAGTGATTAACATGTTTAACCATAATTCCCAAGAACTATATCTTTGAACAGCCTTCTATACATCAAAAACTTGTATGACATTCATACATGAGCTGGATATTCCAGTCTTCTTTCCTTTTGCCATTATACTTCTAACAGTTTAACTTTTCAGTGTTTCTCCTACTCTCAGAAGAAGCATCCAACTTAAAAGTGGCGTTAGCCCTGGACTTCCTAGGCGTGAAAGTCTCACTAACACCCTTCGGACACTTCCTTTCTCTTTAAGTTGTTGTTTTATTCACCTTTCATCATATGACAGGCGTTCTCCTGGATCCCTCTCTTATCAGTCTAATGCATAGTAAACTTCTTTACTAGTAGTTTGCAAACAAACATTGCTTTGGATATCTCATATCTTTTAGCCTTTGTCTGTCTTTGAAAATGATTTTCAGATTCCATGAATATCACATAACTATCCAAACATTCGAAGTTCGGGTCTCATGGAAGCAAACATATTGCACTTTGACTGAAAAGGATTTCTAGCTTTTGGATCGAAGGACGAGAGTCACATGATCCATGGCATTAGCGGGAGAATACCAAAAGCATGCGATAGGACAAAGTCCTTCTCGACACTCTTGAGGACAATCCTCACATTACGTTACCAATTATAAAGTTTTAACCAGATATTTAACAGCTATTAAATTTTAATAGGGAAGGTGGAAACGCGAGCCATTATTCTACAACTATTATGCAAATCACACTTAGACATCGTTCAAAATTAATTGCAATGAGAATTAAAAAAGTTAATTCTACAGTGCACTCCCACTCAAATCAATATCTCTCATAATTGATTTTGAGTGATGCAAGACCCAACTTTCAATTCAACGTCAAGGATGTAACCATCTCAAGTGACGAGAATTTCAATTGGTAGGTCAACTTGCCAATCACATCTCTATGTGACTCTTGTTCATCTTTTGATGCGTGTGTTCTGAGCTCATGACGTTCATGCCTGAACGTCAAGACAACCAAGTGATCTCGCTGCGAGGTCTCAACTCACCCGCCTCACACTTCTCTAATCGTTCATACCCATGTAACCATGTGATACCCCGAAGAGATTTGTGCCGTGACGGTGCTACACTTGGGAGAACACTAACTACTTGATATTTTTTTGAGAGATCACCCTAATAAAAAGCGACTACCGCGCAATCAAGAAGGGTGCATCAAGAGGGATAAACATCTCAGGCAATTCATAATAGCATGATATGGTATAGCCCTTTCTGACGGAGAAGTCTTTCATTCCTTCGTCTTCGGCATTCGCGTCGGTGTTCACCTTCGCGAACATTGCCACCACCTTGTCGATGCACCTGATAATATTGCCATCTCTATAGCTAATAAAATAAGTGCATTACTTAAGGTTCACACGCAGGTCATTAAAGTGACAATCATATGGCTCCAGCCATCATGTCGAATCATGACACACATGTCATGTTAATATTACATCATATAGTCATCTCATACATAATCAAATTAATATGAGCATTGCTATACCACATCATATGCACATGCAAACCATCTTGCAAAACCAAGTTAGACGCCTCTAATTGGTTCATGCAAAAACTTGTCTTACGTGGCTTCTAAGGTTTTGAAACAAACCGAATCTACCAACGTCCATCATCAAGTATGATAATTCAAGTTGTTAGATTAACTTTCCAGGGTGTATAAAACACGAGATAATAAAATCTCGAGCCCATAGTAAAATTCGTCATATGCGTGACCCCTGTGCAGATCACATCTGCATTGCCCTTTCGTCTCCGAAACATCCATCTTTCTCAACTATGGTGGAACCCAAAGAACTGTTAGCACTTCGTTGATCTGTCAATCAGCATACTCAGGAGCAGCATGAAAGGATCGTGGATTGCTAGAAATTTGTGAGATTCGACCATTCCGTCAAGATCAAGACTATGCAAATTCAGGGGAAGCAAAAGGAACATCGGGTAACAGATTTCATATTCTACCCGCACAAATAATTTTCAGCAATAGATCTCATCTAGTACCTAATTATATTGTGCAACACCCATACATCTCTATGTATTCTAGATCGCAACCTGCATCTACGCATAGCACGGCTCTGATACCACTGTAGGGTAACGTAGCAGAAAACAAAAAATTTCTGACCTACGCACCAGCCCAGGACCACCATGGAGACTGCATACAAGGTTTGATCATTTTCGTTACCGACTCGTAGCGCAGCGAAAGTAGAGTCGATGACCAACGGCGGTGCAGATCCCTGCAGCTAGGATTTTACAACCTCCCAACTACGACGATGTATACCCTCATCTGCCCCGCGGACAGCCCTCCGGGAGGCGGTCGGACAGTCCCCTGGATGGTGTCGCGGACAGCCCTTCGGGAGGACCTCCGAAACTTGGACTGTCACTCGGACAGCCCTTTGGGAGGACCTCCAAAACTCGGACGGTCACACGGACAGCCCTTCGAGAGGCACTCTCGAACTAAGACCGAAACTACGATCTCTCTACAGAGTTTCACACATACGGTGTCATGTATCCGGCAGGGCTTTGCCGTCCAGAACTAGTTCCCACCGGAACCCAGACAGCCTTTCGGCTCTACGAAACTCTTTTCGTAGGAGGGAGAGAAGAAGCCAGATAATGCATGGCATGTGTATGAGAGTTGGAGTGGTAATGAAGAGATCCTCTCCACCTCCTTTTATAGGGGAACGAGGGGGTGGGGTGGCTGAAATTTCAGCCACATGACAAGCACCCACAAAACAAGGAAGCATGTTCCCACCAAACATGGAGAAAACATGTTCCCTTGTCCATGGTGTTCCCCCATGGGGCCCCACCTTCCTCCCAACACTCTCCACCATTTGTGGAGGCTGCCCCCACCATGGGGGCCCCCCAACACCTTTTGTCCAGCCACAAGGGGCTGCCCCCCAAAAGGGAGGCGCCCCAAAACAGCCCCACAAAACGTGGGATCTTGTCCCCTCACGTTGGGACAAGATGTTTTCCGCGACTATTACTTCTGAAAAATTCTGGAAGGTCCCAAAACATTTCCGGCACCCTCTAAAATTATCTAGACACGCTCCAAAACATTTCCGGTATGGTGGTTTAATTTAAAACCTTCTTCGTTTACCTGGTAAACAATTCCGGCAGCTCCGAAAGCCTTTTCCGGTTTTTTCTCCGAAAAAATTCCAGAAATTAGCAGACCGATCTGGCAACCTCCAAAACATTCCCGGTGCTTGCCGAAACCTTTTTGGATCAATGGTTTTATCCGACACAACTTTTTGGTTTTACCGAAACTTTTTCGGTGTTCTCTCCGGAACTTTTCCGCTGTCTCCGAAACTATTTCAGTGACTTTCTCTCGGACTCTTTGTCTAGTATTCAGCAGATAGATGACCCTTAAGCGTGTGACCCTATAGGTTCGATGAAGCATATACATGACTCGGAACCCCTTCCGATCAATGATCAACATCGGAGCCGTGGACACCCATATTGACCCCTATACCCACACGAATGAATATTCGAGTGAACCTCCAGTTGGCGTGTGATATTCCTGTTGCTTCGCGATTTGTTACAAATACCTGAGGTGAAACATGTTGGCATCCCCGTAGATCAACAACTTGTCTACTATACCAGTTACCTCGTTACCGGTGTTGTTCTCTTTTCTCGTTCCCGTGTTCCGGCATCTCCGTGATCAAATCACAAAGTGTCTGGCCAGACGATGATGGATACCGTAACACCAAGAGGGCCCAGAGTTATCTCTTCATCGTCGGAGGAGCAAAGCCCAATCTTGAGCTATCAAGTTACTTGACACACATTTCCATGAACCCGTAAGCCGCTGTAATAGCCACCCATTTAAGGATGACGTTTAACAAACCCCAAAGTTCATGAAGCAAGCATGAAGAAACTAGATACTCTCATGTTCTAAGGAATTATGCAAACATTAACTTCTCTGTGTTATTAACCATTAACTTATGACGAATGTATCTCATAGCATAACATCAGTTCGGGTCGATTCAACACAAATGTTCTTCTAACATTGTGCCCTCAAAAATTGCCGGCATAGCCATGCGCATGATCAGGAAAACAGGATCATCATACAATACTTGAGCCAGTCTTAGAGGCCAGACTACGAATACAATTTACCGTTTATTATTCCACACGTGCATATGAGTCTTCCTTCAAGCCTCGTGGTTATTGTAGACTCGAGAACCATAGCAGTTATAGCATGGAACATAAACCTAATTATGAACAGGGAGATAATCAATAACATTTATTATTGCCTCTAGGGCATATCTCCTACACTACAGCATGGATTCCTCACGTTTGCGAGACACGAAGGGCACCATAGGACAACACCATATCAAGATACGACTCACATCCATAACGTCATACCACAATTAACCCATAGGACAAAAGAGATCTACTCAAACATCATAGGATAGCCAAATATCATTGTGAAATAATATATGGAGTTGAGCACCATGTTTATGTAGAGATTACAGCAGGGAATAGAGGTGTTACACCGCTGCAAGAGGGGGAGAGAGTTGGTGTTGACGGCGACAAGATTGTTCATGTAGATCGCCATCACGATCCTTGCCCCGGTGGCGTTCCGGCACCACCGGGAGAGGGGGGAGAGAGCCGACCTCCTTCTTATTCTTCCTTGCCCCCCTAGATGGGAGGAGCGTTCCCCCTCTGGTCCATGGCTTCCATGGCGGCGGAGGGGAGGAGTCCCTCCGATATTGGACCTCCCTCTCTTTGCTCTTCTGTTTCGCGTTCCAGTTTTGTGGCCGAAACTATTTCTTATATTCCCATAGATCCGTTACTCTGATCGGGCTGAAATTTGAGGGAATTTTTATCCAAAAATTAGGTTCCTTCTGCCCTAATGAGAGCTCCAACTGACTTACGAGCTGGGCACAACCCACCAGGGTGCGCCTGGTCCCCCTGGCCGCGCTCTGGTGTCTTGTGGGGGCCGAGGGCCTCCGTTTGCATTGATTCCACTTCTCAAAATTCACAAATATTCCAAAAAAATCTCAGTAAATTTTTATCGCATTTGGACTTTGTTTGATATGGATATTCTGCGAAACAAAAAACATGCAACAAACAGGAACTGGCACTGGGCACTGGATCAACATGTTAGTCCAATAAATCATATAAAATGTTGCCAAAAATATGTGAAAGTTGTATAATATTGGCATGAAACAATGAAAAATTCTAGATACGATGGAGATGTATCAACATCCCCAAGCTTAATTCCTGCTCATCCTCCAGTAGGTAAATGATAAAAATGATAATTTTTGATGTGGAATACTACCTAGCATAATCATGATCATATATCTAATCATGGCATGAATATTAAGACACAAGTTATTCAAAGCAATAGTCTAGTTTTCACGTAAAGACATTAATACTCAGGCATCCCAACAAACAATCATGTCTTTGAAAATATCAAGGCTAAAGGACGCTATCCCTATAAAATCATATAGCCTTGTCATGCCTTGTCTTCTTAACACAAAGTATAAATCATGCACTACCCCGGTGTCAGCCAAGCAATTAGTTCATACTTTTTAATAGGCTTCAGCATTTTCAACTCGCATGCAATACATGAGTGCAAGCCATGGATATAGCACTATGGGTGGAATAGAATATGGTGATAGGTTTCAAAGGGGTAAAATTGGAGAAGAAAGTCTCACATCAACTTAGCGTATCAATGGGCTATGGAGATGCCCATCAATAGATATCAATGCGACGAGTAGGGATTGCCATACAATGGATGCACTAAGATCTATAAGTGTATGAGATCTCAATATGAAACTAAACAGGAATGCATCTAACTCTATATGAAAAATTCCCACTAGTATATGAAAGTGACAACATAGGAGACTCTCTATATGAAAAACATGGTGCTACTTTGAAGCACAAGTGTGGAATTAGCATGCCCCTATTCCTTTTTTTCTTTTCTTTCATTTTTTTGTTTTTTCTTTCTCTAGAGCCTCATCTCAAATTGTGGGGGAATCATAGTTTCCCTCATCCTTTCATCCCTGGAGCATGCTCTAATAATGAATAATGATGATCATCACACTTCTATTTACTTACAACTCAATATTACAATGATAGTACAACAAAGTATGATATGAATGCAATCATCTAGCATAGCAAAGATATAAAAAAGGACAAGCCATGGAAACATCATGCTAGCTATCTTATGATCATGTAATGCAATATGATAATGAATGCTCAAGTCATCAAAATGGAAGCCGTGGAAGTTGCATGGCAATATATTTGTAAGTGCATCTAGTGCCCCTTAGTGATTTTGGTGTATTGAAGACTTATAGGTTAACAAACTAATGTGTTTGTGAGTGTACACAGGCTCTATAAGTCGATGAGGAGTTTCATATATTCGGAGATTACCGACCCCTAAAAATGTATGTCTTCAACTGAAGACTTTGCTAAAGACTTTGGTATTCCCTAGGGACTTTGAGAATGAAGAAGTTGGTGTGACCTTGAAGATATGAACGAGGACTATGAAGTGTAAAGACTTTTGTTTTCGTAGTTTGAATTCCTTTCTTTGAGTCATAGGAAACACCATACTGTTAAAGGGGGCCGGGGTAAACTAAGGAAATTTTCCAACTCATGCTCAACTCCAAAAACCACAACATATCCAATCCTTCGAGTGAAGCCTTTGGAAATCCCTTGCAGTTCAGTCAAGTTCTTCAGTGATGGAGATGATGTTCTTCTGGTCTCTGGTGAAATTGATCTGACCGAGGAGTTAGGATTTCGCCAGTGCGAATTGCGTATAAGTGAGGAACATGACAAGCCTGAGGACTTTCATAGTTCGAAATTCCGACCATTGTTGTGCTTAGCGCCAGCTGTCCCCAATCACCTTATCCACATAACGGTCATATCATTGGGGGCATTTATGTCTTATCATGTCAGGTTGCACCCTCACTATAAATAGCCACCCCCCACAACCACTAGTTGGTTGGCTGCTCCGAGAGAGAACTGACACTTGTCATTTGAGAGCAACCCATCCCCCAAAGACTTTGAGAGAAAATCACCAGTGAGGAAAAACCCAAATCCAAACTACCAAACCCAAAGTGATTGAGCATCACTGAAGATATTGTTCCTGTGTGGAACCGATGCTTGTTACCTTTGAAGACTGTGTATCTTGTAGATGGTTAGGCGTCATGGTCTAGTGCATCCTGTAGTCAATTGGGGATCAACGAGGGACCTTGGTCTAGAGCATCCAACAGTCAATTGTGGATAGCCAGGTGACCAATTTGTGAGGGTTTTGGAAGTCTACCCTGAAGACTTACCATGAGTGTTGGGCAAGGACTTTGTGACCTTAGATCAAGGACAATACGGTAAGGACTGTGTGTCCTGGGACTATATGTCCTCTGGTTTAAATACCAGGACGCTCCAAACCAGACGTACGCCTATCACAACAGTTGGAACTGGGTCATCAAACCATTGTCTTCATCGAGCTACCTGGTTCTATTTCCTCAACCCCTCTATTTCGTTGTATAGATGTTGATGAAATTGATCATTACTATTTGAAGAATTTGACTAAAGACTTTCACAATTAACTCACCTCAAATTCTTCAAATTACCTTGTTCCTCACCTGCTTATCCTCTATCACGCTACTTGTAATTTGTGCATGTTTTATTTCATCGTGATGACTATATTGTCGCTATGTTTCTCGTGCACTTGAGTACTTATTCCACTGCTAGTTATTCATCACATTTAAAATTCCTCAAGTGATGAATTTGTAAAAATCGCCTATTCACCCCTCCTCTAGTCGATATAATGCAATTTCAATTGGTATCAGAGCAAGGTACTCCCTTGTTCTTTGTGATTTTGGTTTAACTGCTTGGAGATCTAGTTATGTCGACTGCAGGTATGATCAAGCTTTCCGCGGGATGTCCTACCTTCGATGGGGTGGATTACCCCTACTGGAAGAACAAGATGTGCATGCATCTTGAAGCTATTGACAACGATCTCTGGTATGTTGTGGAAAATGGTGTTCCCTGCACATCTCCGACTGTCACTGCCGCTGATATGAAGAAATTCAAGCAACTCGATTCACAAGTGAAGAATATCATTTGTGGCCATTTGAGCAAAGGTCGGTATGGTAGAGTGAGTGCTTTGGAGTCTGCTAAGCTTATCTGGGATAGGCTGTCCAAAGTCAACGAAGGTGTTTCCACTTAACGTGACTCTCGTGTTGATGTTCTTCGCAATCTCTTCAACCGCTTCAAGAGACTCAACAATGAAAATGTTCAGCAAACTTTTGATCGTCTCATTGATATCTCCAATGAGCTTCAAGTAGTAGGTGCCACTAATATCACTAACCATGAAGTGGTAAAGAAACTGCTAAGATCTCTTGATTCCTCATTTGATACTCTGGCTTTGATGATTCAAGAGGAGACTACAAGTCACTTGATCCTGCTGATATTCTTGAGAGACTCAATACTCATGAATTCCAACAAGCTGAGAAGAGAGACCTCTACGGGCCAAGCTATGGAACATCTCGTGCTCTGAAGGCAAAAGCAATTTCCTCATCCGAAGGCGAAGATTCTTATAATAGCCTTGGTGATCCTGAAGAACTAAGTTAGGAGCTATCAATGCTCGTGAGGAAATTCCAGAAGTTTTCAAGGAGAGGTGGATTTGGAAAGTCATCAAAAAGTGGCTTGAGGAAATCAGATTCCTCAGATGACTACAAGAAGATAACTTTGTCATAAATGCAAGAAATCTGGTCACTTCATCTCTGACTGTCCTCTTTGGGAAAAAGAATCAAAGAAGAAGAAGAAGTACAAGGACGACAGTTCTGATGAGTTGAAGAAAAATAAGAAATCTTCAAAATCCTCATGTGCAAAGTCCTCATCTTCAAAGTCCTCAATGCACAAGAAGAATAGTTCCATAAAGGCTCGGGCTTTCATTGGCAAGGAAATGGACTCAGAAGATGAGTCTGAAGAATATGAAGAAGAGGAAGAATCTTAGGTGGAATCTGAATCTGGTGTCGCTAGCCTTGCTCTCGCTACTGCTTTCGTCGGCAAGTCCATCTTCAACGATGAAGAAAATGACCACTCCAACGACTTTGACATCAGCAATGATGATTACGCTCTAACATATTGCTTCATGGCGAAAGGTTCCAAGGTACATAAGCATCAATCCTCCTCTGAATCAAGTGATGGTGAATCTGATGAATATGTGAAACCTAGCTATTCCAAACTTGCTAATATTGCTACTAGACAACAAAGTGCACTTGAAAAGCTTCAAAAAATGCAAGACAAAAGCAATGAGTTGTTGAATGAGGAAGTGTATCGGACTCAAACTTTGTCTGACGATCTCAAAAGTCTTTAGACAAAGTATGGTAACCTTGAGAGTCATCATAATGCCCTCTTAGCTGATCATGAGAAGCATTCTGATGAATTTCTTCAAAGAAAGCAAGAGCTTGAGAAACTAAGGGTGTGTCATGAGGATCTCCAAAGGGAAAATGACACCTTACTGGCTCAACAGATCAGTACCGCTCAGGAAGAATTTGCTCCAACTTGTTTGAAACGCATCGAACGTGAAACTACTAATTCTTCACCTGAATCTTCAAATGCTTCTATTGCTACAAATTCTTCAACTATTCTAGTGGTCATAAATTCCTCGTCTGAGGATACCACATGTATCACTGGCGAAAATAAAGGGTTGAAGGAATTGTATGTGACAAGCATGTACAAAAGTCTCAAAAGGCATCAAACCCTCTGCGATGTCCTCAAAAAGCAGATTCTGAACAGGAACAGTAGGAAAGAGGGTATTGCATTTGAGAGGAAAATCAATTTTGATGGATCCTACTAGTCTCCTAAGCAGTACCCCAAAACCTCATGGGTTGCTGCGAAAGGACCTCCTATAGATCTATCCACTTTATCTAGCTTTACTTGTGAAACTTCATATTCCCCTGATGAGTCACTTGACTCCAACTACAAATTCTTCAAAAATCAGAAAGGTGAAGTATTTGCCAGATTTGTTGGAACTAACTGCAGGAACAGTTCACCTATGAAGAAAATCTAGGTTCCCAAGAGTTGCTTACAAAATCTTCAAGTGAATGTCCTCATGACACCACTCATGAAGAACAGGAACCCTAGATCAGATTCCTCATATGGAACAAAGTCTTCACTTGGACCAAATTCCTCAAATGGTCAAAAAATCATTCTCGTGCTAATGCCCCTATTTCGCAAGGAAAATCTAAGAGTTCTCAATATGTGCATTATTCTTCAAATCATTATGTTCATAAGTCCTCAAAGAATTTCTCTGCTTCTTCATATGACTACTCTAACCCTCGTCCTGTGAAACGAAGCGCACTAGCTTCAATGCCTCCCTTCTCATATGGTGCTCGCAGAATGATGAACTCTATGCCACCCCTTCAGATGTGGGTGGTGAAGATATTGAACTAATTTCTTATCTAGGGTCAGGTCTCTAGATGAACTTGAAGATCTGATGAATTTGCTAGTAACCTGAGGAAATGCTTGAAAGGACGCAAGCAACCATGTATAAATGAATTCCTCATTTCTCAAGTCCTCACACTACTTTCTTACTATCTTGTGTGACGAAATTCTGTCTGATGAAATTGATCTCATATTCTTCACTCTGAAGCATATGAGTTCATAAGTTGTACTAATTCATTTGCAAGATGAATCTCCAAAAGCTACTGAGTGGGTCCTTGATAGTGGATGCACAAACCACATGACTGGTGACAAGAATCTACTGATGAATTTGCCACTTGCTCCATCTCATCTGAAGCATATCACCTACGCTGACAAAGGAAAAAAAGCAAGGTATTGGGTCTAGGTAAGGTTGCAATCTCAAAGGACTAAACCGTGGATAAGGTGATGCTTGTTGAATCCCTCGGATTTAACCTTATGTCTGTCTCAATGCTTTGTGATCTTGATATGGTTATCGTATTTGGAAAATATTGTTGTGTTGTAATCATGGAACCTGGCAATTCCAAAGTCTTTGAAGGCTTTAGGAGAGGATACTTGTACATTGTTGATTTCTCTATAGGTGCTCAGCCTGCCACATGCCTACTTGCAAAGTCCTCAGAAGGCTGGTTGTGGCATCGATGACTTGGACATGCTAGTATGAGGAACTTGCACACAATTGTGAAGAAAAATCACGTCATTGGCATTGAAGGTGTCAAATTCCTCAAGGACCACCTCTGTGGTGCATGTGAGTCTAGGAAGATGACCAGATCCAAGCATCCCTCGAAGACAATCACGACCATGACCCGACCCTTTGAATTGCTTCACATGGATCTCTTTGGCCCCACTCATTATTCCACACTAACAAATTCTTCAAGTTTGTATGACTTTGTAATTGTTGATGATTACTCTCGTTATAGTTGGGTGCATATTATTCTGTACAAGTCTGAAGTGGAGGATGTCTTCAGACGATTTGCTTCAAGGGCCTCCACGAACTTCGGCGTCAAGATCAAGCATATTAGGAGTGATAATGGGACTGAGTTCAAGAACACCAATCTTGATGAATATCTTGATGAACTTGGTATTACTCATGAGTTATCTGCCCCATATACTCCTCAGCAGAACGGCATCGTGGAGCGCAAGAACATGACTCTTGTTGAGAAGGCTCACACCATGCTTGATGAATACAACACTCCTCGTTGCTTCTGGCCTGAGGCAATTGATAAAACATGCCACATCATCAACAGGGTATATCTTCACAAATTCTTCAAGAAGAATTCATATGAACTTATGACTGGCAACAGACCCAATGTAAGCTATCTCAAAGTCTTCGGTGCAAAATGCTGGATTAGAGATCCTCACCATAGTTCTAAATTTGCACCGAAAGCACATGAAGGTTTTATGCATGGTTACGGAAAGGACTCGCACACCTACAGAGTCTTCAACGTCTACCACAACAAGGTTGTTTAAACTTTAGATGTGCGGTTTGATGAAACTAACGGCTTGGAAAGAGAGCACCTGCCTCCTGTGCTAGATGAAAAGTCTCCTGAGTAATCCATTAAGCTGAAGGCTACTGAAGATGTCATATCCACTGAGGAAGTCATTCCAATGAATGAAGACATTCATGCTGATACACATGAAGAAAATGGTGCTGAAGGAAATCCTCAGTCACGTCAACCTACTCATCCAAGAGTTGCAAATGAAGTGCAGATTGACAAAATCATCGACGACATCAATGCACCAGGTCCTCTCACTCACTCAAGAGCTTCACATTTGACTAACTTTTGTGGGCACTTTGCTTTTGTCTCTATCATAGAGCCCACCAAAGTTTATGAAGCATTCAAGGAGCCTGAGTGGATTCAAGCTATGCAAGAGGAATTGCTTCAATTCAAGCTCAACAATGTGTGGTAACTTGTCAAGCAGCCAGATCATCGCAAGCACAACATCATAGGTACCAAGTGGATCTACCACAACAAGCAATATGAAAATGGCCTTGTGGTAAGAAATAAGGCTCGTCTTGTAGCTCAAGGCTACACACAGGTTGAAGGAATTGACTTTGATGAAACTTTTGCATCTATTTCTAGACTTGAAGCTATTCGCATATTTCTTGCTTATGCTAACCATCATGATATCATCTTATATCAAAATGGATGTGAAAAGTGCATTCCTAGTGGTAATCTTGAGGAAGAAGTATATGTTGCTCAACCTCCAGGTTTTGAAGACCCTAAGCATCCTGACAAAGTCTTCAGACTCAACAAAGCCCTCTATGGCCTCAAGCAGGCCCCTCGGGCATGGTACAACACTGTGAAGGAGTTCCTCATGAAGAAAGGCTTCAAACCCGGTTCACTCGACCCAACTCTTTTCAAAAAATCCTATGACAATGAACTGTTCATATGCCAAATATATGTAGACGATATTATCTTTGGATGTACTGACAAACGTTACAGTGATGAATTTGACTATATGATGAGTGAAGAATATCAAATTTCTATGATGGGAGAGTTGAAATTCTTCTTAGGTCTTCAAATTCGTCAGCAAGACAACGGCATCTTCATCTTTCAAGAGAAATACCTCAAGGATGTTCTAAGGAAATTAGACATGCAAGATTGTAAAGGCGTCAAAACTCTAATGCCTTCAAAAGGCCACCTTTGCACTAACGAAAATGGTAAAGATTTTGATCAAAAGGTATATCGCTCCATGATTGGCTCCTTATTGTATCTATGTGCATCTAGGCCTGATATTATGCTAAGTGTTTGCATGTGTGCCCAATTCCAAGCAACACCGAAGGAATCACACCATAAGGCTATGAAACATATTCTTCGATACTTAGCTCACACATAAACGCTTGGATTATGGTATCCCAAGGGCTCAAATCTTCACCTCGTCGGATACTATGATGCTAACTATGTTGGTGATCATGTGGATCGCAAGTCAACCTCAGGCACATGTCATTTCCTCGGATGATCCTTAGTCTGCTCGTCCTCGAAGAAGCAAAACTGTGTGTCACTATCTATAGCTGAAGCTGAGTAAATTGTTGCTGGTTCATGTTGTGCTCAGCTACTGTGGATGAAGCAAACCCTCAAGGACTATGGCATCAAGGTAAAGAATGTGCCTCTCTACTGCGACAACGAGAGTGCCATGAAGATTGCTTACAACCCAGTTCAGCATTCCAAGACCAAGCACATCCAGATTCGTCATCATTTTCTTTGAGATCATGTACTCAAGGGCGACATCTCCATCAACCACATTCCCACTGAAGAACAACTGGCTAATATCTTCACAAAGCCCTTGGATGAAAAGAGATTTTGCAAGTTGCGGTGTGAGCTAAATATCTTAGACTCTCCGAATGTTCTTTGAAAAAGGACACGCATCCTAACACTTACGCAAAATTGATGACTTAGATGTGCAACACACGAAGTAACATTTTTCTTCATCAATGAAGAATAACCCTCTAAGTGTGAAGAAATTAACGAAGAATTTGATTCTCAAAACCCTACGACAATTGTATGCGGTGTCTGAAATCATCATTCTTATACGGTGGGTCACACCACCAACAATAGTTGAAATTATTCAAAGTTGAGTCTTTCGTCATTTTGCAAATTCTTCAAATTTTCAAATTCCTCAAGTTTGCAAATTCCTCAACTTTTCAAATTCATCAACTTTTCAAATTATTCAAACTATGAAACTCATGATCTTCATTGACTATATATATATATATGAGTTTTCAATGTCCTCAACAGCATTCACTTATCGCTAATTCTTCAAGTTAATTTTCATCTAAGTGAACGTGATCGGACCGTTCCACCTCTATGCTAAACTCAACCCAGACTGTTCACAAATTCTTCATATGCATTCTACTTTGAAACTAGTTCAAAGTCTTCACTGTGTCCTTGACAGCTGAAGAATTTGCGAACGGAAACTTTGAAACACTTACTATCAAAAAATTTGGCGTTTCCCGCTCAAACTGTTCCGATTCCCATGACCGGATAACCCACGATCCCCCACTATCGCCACTACTCAGAACGTGGGTGACACATGTCGCATGGAGAGCAAGAGTCAGGGGCAATCTGGTCCAATATCTTCGGATAGATTGGTTTTCACCTCTGCTATAAATACCCCTTCCCTTTCACTATGCTCGGTTACTCCACACTCCTACTCTCTCCCGAGCTCAAACCCAGCACCACCATTAAAATCATTGCCGCCGGTGTGGAAAAGCTTCACTGCCTCGACCTCACCGTCGTTGTACTTGCGTCAGTTGCGGAAGTCTTCACCCCGCCGTCGTGGTAGTTGTCTCCCTCTGTCGAGCTCGGGCGTGGGAGATCTAGACTGACGAACTTCCTCGATTTCATCTCACAGTTCATCGTGTTCTTCATCAGGGTAAATAAAATCTGTTTTTACTGCCCTTGTTTGATCTTCAAGTTTTCCTCAATTTTCTCAAAGTTTTTTATCCTTCAAGAATCTCATTCTAAAGCACCTTACATGTTCATACATTTTATGTTTTCCCTTAAGTTATGATTTTCTTCAAGATTCCTCAATTGTGTGAATCCTCAAATTTTGCACAACTCTGAAACCTAAGAGAAAGAACACTTAGTGAAAATCCTCAAGACACCCATGGTCAAATTCCTCACACTTGATGTTTTTGAAAAACTTATGAGAACGCATATGACCTCTTCAAGTTCCTCGCACCTATACTCTGTTCACAGGTACACACATGTTCGCTGATGAATCACTAGGTTCTCACCAACTTAACTCATTTGCAGCATTTCTTGAGGAAAAGTTGTGTACATCTTCAGAATCCTCAAGAGTTCGGAATCCTCAGCCGAAGAAAATGGCTGATGGGAAGAAGCTAGAGAAAGGTGGAAAGAAACCTAAAGTTCATACTGCGTTTGAGATACCTGATGACTTGTATGAGGAATATTGCACTCCAGATGAAGAAACTCATGGCAAAGAAACAACAAAGCAGAGAAAGGTCCGCATACAGAAAATTGATAGGAGATGGGCAAAGGAGTGGAAAGAATATCGCTATGTCACTCCCAAGTATATGAAGAAATTCGTAGTTAAACCCCCTTGCAGAAGGCCACCCTTGGCTCCAAATCAAATAGTTGATCCCATAAGTCTCAAGACTGGTAATGACTTTCCTCACGAATGGGAAAAATAGCAAGCCAAGCTGGATAAGAAAGCAAAAGAGGCTATGAAGAAATTCAACGAAGACTCTGCTATTGCTGCGACTGCAGGAGCCACTGCTAGTGCTCCGAAGAAATCAATTGTGAAGAAATATGCTATGAAGTCAAAGTCTTCAACTTCAAAATCATCACTTTAGATTCCTCAAGCAAACCCTTCAAAGGCCTCAGCCACTGGTTCAGTAGCTGCTCAGTCCTCTACTGCTACTGCAAAGTCCACCACACCCGTGCACCTTGCATCATGTCAGAGGACAGAGGGATTCTCAATTGCTTCAAGGGTCTCTGAAAGTCCCTCTACTCAAGCAAAGTCTTCAACAAGTCCTACTATGTTGAAGCTGAAGAAAACTGTTGGACGAGGTCAAAGACCAAGTCCTCACACTAGCAAAGCTATAGTGAATGTACCATTAGGACCTGAGGCTGATGATGAGGCTGATGATGAATAATTGGAAGAAATCATTAGAGAAAGTCAGCAAAGGGCTGCAATAGGCAAAGGCAGCTCTGTTCCTCTTATGCTGGATCCCAAGATGATCCTCAACTTCATTGACATATGGCATGAGGATCCCAGCACCCCACTTTCCTCACTGAACCTGCCTCTATGTGTGGACCATGTCCTCACCCACTTTATTGCTGAGGAAAAAATGGAAGAGAGATCAAGCTCTGAAAGCTAAGAGGAGCAAGGCTCGAAAAGAAAATTTTCTAAGGAATAATGTGATGAATTTGACTCCAAATCAACTCATCACTGTTCGGTATGAAATTCGTTGCCTCTCTTTGGAACAAGACAAATATGATGCTGAATGGAAGGGCACCAAAGTGAGATTTGTCAGGGCGGCCCAAGATACCATTAAGGACCATAACTCAAGGGTTGCTGCACGATCGCAACCACAATTTCCTCAGGCTGAAGAATCTGCTCAGCTTGCTAAAGCAATTGCTCCTGCAGCTAAAGAAATTCAGGCTGCTGAAGAACATGCCAGGACAACCTCCACAGTTGTGCCTGAAGAAATTGCCAGGCCAGCTGAAGGTTTTGCTGCGCCTGAGGAAATTGAGACCACGAGGGCGACATCATCAGTTGCATCTGAAGAAAATGCTCCTCCTTCACCCACTGCAGAAACAGCGAAATCATCAAGGGTGAAAATCATCAACCTTCCTTCTACATCAGAAGCGAAGAAAACCAAGTCTACGGAGAAGCAGACATTGAAAAGAAAAGCATCAACTTCAGATTCCTCAGCAATGAAGAAATTGAAGACACTGGCAAGTTCTTCAACAGAACCATTTGATGCAACTCCTATCAGCTCTATGCCAGCCTATGAAATTGTATCATTTGGTGCTGACTATGTCATCCCAAATGATGATCAAGAAGAAAAGGATAAATCTGCTGCTACCTCAAAGTTGATTGATGAAGAAATTGATGTAGAAGCAAATTCTTCAACTCCAAAGGTATCATCACCCCAGCCTCAGTTAACTACTAAAGAGGTCGGCATTGCAGAAATTGATGAGGACATGGACATTGGCAATACAACCCCTGTCATCAATGATGAATATTGGGATGTTGCACACCCAAATTCCCCGATGACCACTCCTCTGTCACAGATTCCTCAGTCTCCAGCCAAGACTGAAGAAATTCATACAAGATCTGATGACTTAGCCGCAAGTACCACTACAGAAATTCTAGCTGCATCAGCTAAAGAAATTGTTGCTCCAACCGCCACTTAGGAAAGTGTTGTGCAAATTCCTTAGTATGAACAAGTTCCTCCTATGCCTAAGGAGATTGTGGGACGCTTCAACCCAAACCTTCAGCCAAAGCCACAAATGCCATTCAAAGGCTCAAAGCGCCCCAAATTCATCAAAACCAATTTCTTCAATGAGCACATTTTCTTCGATGGACCAAATCCATATGACTCTGCAAGGGCCGGTCACACCAGGTTCTGGACTTCGACACAGATGAACTATTATGCATCAACACTATTTGACAAGAAGAAAGTCTTCGAGCACCATCAAATTCGTCATGCGGATATGGAAACAATCCCTTCCTTCAGACAGGTGATCGCAGTTCTTCACGATGCGGAAATTCTTCCGTTCTGTGTGGATATCTATGGTTGGAATGAAGAGATAATTCTTCAATTCTATGCCACTTTGCATATCACAGATGATGCTTCTGACATCAACTCATGGGTCTTGGAGTAGATGACTAGATCAACCCACTACACTGCACCAACCCCTGAATTGCTTCGGTCAGTCTTAGTTCCAAATCCTTCAGAAGAAGCCTGCTGCCTGTTTGATGAACCTGCTCTTCCCAACCATATGATGCAAGTGCTGATGAATCCTCTGGCTCCTGGAAAACCTGAAAGGACCACCTTCCTTGTGAAGAATTTGCTCTATGTGCCCAGGACAATTTATCGCATCCTCACCAACACCCTTTGTGCTCAAAGGGTCACAACTCTAAAGAAGAAGAAGTTGAGGGAGTCATGAAGAACATGCTATTCAACATCATTAATGGGATTCCCTTCAACTACCATGAATTCTTCATGAGGACTTTGGCCAATGCAGCTTTAGCCCCATTTGAACTGAAGCCTTATGCTCCCTGGATCATGAAATTCATCAAATCAAGGTCTTCAACTCCGTTCAAGGATAACTTCCAAAATCACTTCGGCTTTCTGCTTCCAATTGAAGTCTTCAAGAACACAATTGCCCAAGTTGAAGGAAAAGTCAAAGCTATCATTGATGAAGGTACTCGTCCATTGGATGGTCAGTTTTGCAAAGCTGCATCTTACTCCAGCAATGATGACAGTGCTACCAAGGACTCTTCTGCAAAAGCCTCAGCGCAAAAGCCTCAAGAGTCCGCCCCTCGTGTAATGACAGATCGTGAACTGCTCATAAGTCTTCGTCAGAAGGTTGATCACAATCACAAGTGGGTGAAGTGTCAGTTTGCTTCAATTGTTCAGAACATGACTGTGACGCAGAACTCTGTGAGGAAAATCACTACTATGTGCATGAAATCTTTGATCATGTGTGGGCCATTCTCACACATCTCAAGAGTCCTAAGGAACTCAAGGACATGGATTTTCAGCAAAACTTTGACTGGTCTCATCCTCCTCAGAAGAAATTCAAGAAGGTTCAAGTTCCTCAGCTGGTTACAAGTTCATATTCTTCATCACGCGAAACAGATGAAGCTGAGGATATTGACAACATTGGGGCAGGCCCTGCATCGACAAATGACCCCGACAATGCTGGCGCTCCTTCCTCACCAACAAGATGAAATTCTTCAAGGGGCGTTAGTCCTCAGTTTTCATACCTTTTGCTCTTTGATGACAAAGGGGGAGAAAATTTGAGTTAGTCTTCAAGCGGGTCTCTATATATGGGATGTTTTTGATTAAGTTACAACTCTCGCTCTTCTTAAGCTTTTGTTGGTTGATTTGTAAACTTAAGTCCGATGGTGGTCTGACTCTTTTGAACTGCTTTCTGCATGCTTATTTCCTCAAGCACCTTAATGCATGCATGCTGAATTTCGTCAGACATTATTTTTCATCATGCATTTCAAATTCTTCATATCATATGTTAAATGCGTATATGAATTACAAGATATAGGGGGAGTTCTCCATGTTTTTAACCTTCCATGTGCATTTGTAGTCCAAAGCAAATTCCTAAAATATGCACATCTTCAGGGGGAGTTCTTCTATATTTTTCAATCAAATTCCTCAAACTTAGTATTTACACTTCATAGTATTATCCCCGTTGAAAACTTAACCTATTTGTCATCAATCACCAAAAAGGGGGAGATTGTAAGTGCATCTAGTGCCCCTTAGTGATTTTGGTGTATTGAAGACTTGTAGGTTAAGGAACTAATGTGTTTGTGAGTGTACACAGGATCTATAAGTCAATGAGGAGTTTGATATATCCGGATATTACCGACCCCTAAAAATGTATGTCTTCAACTGGAGACTTTGCTGAAGACTTTGGTATTCCCTGAGGACTTTGAGAATGAAGAAGTTGGTGTGACCTTGAAGATATGAACAAGGACTATGAAGCGTGAAGACTTTTGTTTTCGTAGTTTCAGTTCCTTTCTTTGAGTCATAGGAAACACCGTACTGTTAAAAGGGGGGCGAGGTAAAACTAAGGAAAATTTCCAATTGATGCTCAACTCCAAAAGCCTCACCCTATCCAATCCTTCGAGTGAAGCCTTTGGAAATCTCTTACAGTTTAGTCAAGTTCTTCAGTGACGGAGACGATGTTCTTCTGGTCTCTGATGAAATTGATCTGACTAAGGAGTTACGATTTCGCCAGTGCGAATTGCCTACAAGTGAGGAACATGATAAGCCTGAGGACTTTCATAGTTCGAAATTCCAACCATTGTTGTGCTTAGCGCCAGCTGTCCCCAATCATCTTATACACATAAAGGTCGTATCATTGGGGGTATTTATGTCTTATCATGTCAGGTTGCACCCTGGCTATAAATAGCCACCCCCCATAACCACTAGTTGGTTGGCTGCTCCAAGAGAGAACTAACACTTATCATTTGAGAGCAACCCATCCTCCGAAGACTTTGAGAGAAAATCATCAGTGAGGAAAAACCCAAATCCAAACTACCAAACCCAAAGTGATTGAGCATCACTGAAGAGATTGTTCCTGTGTGGAACTGATGCTTGTTACCTTTGAAGACTGTGTATCTTCCAAATGATTAGGCGTCATGGTCTAGTGCATCCTGTAGTCAATTGGGGGTCATGGAGTGACCTTGGTCTAGAGCATTCATCAGTCAATTGTGGATAGCCAAGTGACGAGTTTGTGAGGGTTTTGTAAGTCTACCCTCAAGACTTACCACGAGTGTTGGGTGAGGACTTTCTGACCTTAGCTCAAGGAGAATACGGTAAGGACTGTGTGTCCTGGGACTGTGTGTTCTCTGGTTTAAATACCAGGCCACTCCAAACCAGACGTACGACTGTCACAACAGTTGGAACTGGGTCATCAAACCATTGTCTTCATCGAGCTAACTGGTTCTATTTCCTCAACCCCTCTATTTCCTCGTATACTTGTTGATGAAATTGACCGTTACTGTTTGAATAATTTGACTGAAGACTTTCACAATTTCCTCACCTCAAATTCTTTAAGTTACCTTGTTCCTCACCTACTTATCCTATACCATGCTACTTGTATGTTTCTCATGCACTTGAGTACTTATTCTGCTGCTAGTTATTCATCACATTTCAAATTCCTCAAGTTGAAATTCCTCAAGTGATGAGTTTCTAAAAATTGCCTATTCACCCCCTCTAGTCGATATAACGCACTTTCAATATCTCGAAATGGCTATGGAGATGCCATAATAGGGAGGTACGGTGGCTGTTTTGAGGAAGATATAATAAGGCTTGTGTGTGATAGAGTGTATCATATCATGGGGTTTGGATGCACTGGCGAAGTTTGCACCGACTCTCGAGGTGAGAAAGGGCAATGCACGGTACTGTAGAGGCTAGCAAATTACAGAAACATAAGAGTGTGTATAATCTATGGACTCACATTAGTCATAAAGAACTCACATACTTATTGCAAAAAAATTATTAGCTCTCTCGAAGCAAAGTATTACTATGCATGCTCCTAGGGGGGAGGTTGGTAGGAGTTAACCATCGCGCGCGCCCGACCTTCACACAAAGCTAGACAATCAAGGATAAATTGTGCTCCAACTTCGTAGCATAACAGGAGACTATACGTGCATGCTTCAGGAATCACAAACCTTAACACCAATATTTTACTAAACATGATCTTCCACTAGTACCTCCCACATATTATCATCTCTATATCGCAAAACTATTGCAAGGAATCAAACATATCATATTCAGCGATCCCTAAGTTTTATGTAGGATTTATGACTAACAATGTGAATTACCAATTCCTGTACTCTCTAAATAGATATAAGTTAAGCAAAAGAGCATTCTACAAATAACGGTTTTCTATTTGAAGAGAAACATACAATCCAAACTTCAAATGATATAAGTAAAGCACATGAAGCATTCTATAAAGCCATACTCAAAAGATATAAGTGAAGTGCAATGAGCATTATATAAATCAACCATGTACTATATCATACTAGCATGTTGCATAAAAGAAAAGTGAAAACTAAACACAAAAGACGCTCCAAGATTTATGCATATCACATGAATGAAACGAATCCGAAAACATACTGATACTAGTTGAACAAAGAAGGGATGCCTTTTGGGGCATCCCCAAGCTTAGAACCTTGAGTCTCCTTGGATATTTACTTGGGGTGCCTTGGGCACCCCAAGCTTGAACTCTTGCCTCTCCTCCTCCTCCTCATATCGAGACCTCCCCGATCTTCGAACACTTCATCCACACAAAACTTAATAGAAGACTAGTAAGATTTACATTATCCCTAATATATTATAAATTTTCTATGTCTTACACCACCAATAAAATTGATAGTTTCATCAAAACAAGCAAAACAATGCATCAAAAACACAATCTGTCTTAAACAGTACAGTCTGTAGTAATATGAACTTTGACCATACTTATATAACTCCAAAAATTATGAGAAATTAGTAAGAGATAAAAAATTTGTACATAAATACTGTGTAAAAATTTCAGAAACTTAAACCTTCCAGTAAAAAATTAAAATTCACGCACTACAGCCAAATTTTCTGTTTTTACACCGCACATACCAACAAGCAATCTAGTCATCTAAAGGCAAATCTTGGCACATTATTTTATAATACAATGTATTTGTACAAGGGAGTAATTATTTTTGTTGGAAAAGTTTCCATGATTCAAGATTCAGAAAGTTTCCATGGGCATGAAGAAATGCTCAAGGACGTCCCCACTTCAACGATGCTCACCATCTCTCTCACTTTCACCTTTCCTTTTGTGAAGTTTTAGGTTCCCCTCTATATTTATTTTGTTTTTGAACTCTATAAAATCATACAACAGAAATAAATTACTCTCTAAAACTTCCGGGTTGTCTCCCTGTCAATGCTTTCTTTAAAGCCATTAAGCTAGGCATAAAGTGCTCAAGTAATTGATCCACCCAGATCCCAAGGTATATGAAAGCCAATTTTAATTAACAATGATTTTTAATTTAGTATTAAGCACAAAGTGATTTGTATCATATAACAACAAAGTCTAACTCTCTTCCTATGCATTGCATGTCATAAAATAACAATTCATTCACACAAGTAAGGGCCAATACATCGCATAAGTAGTTTCTTGCAATTTTATTGTATTGGAAACATAGAGAGCTGAAGATGTAGTTCCTCTCTCATAATAATCTCAAGTAGGAGAAGCTAGAACATGCATATTATATTCATCAAAATCATCATGTGTAGTAGCAAGACAAAACCCATCAATATAATCCTTAACAAGAGCAAACTTCTCCGATATAGTGTAGTTGGGAGAATTCAACAAGATAATAGGACTATCATGTGTGGGTGAAATAGCAACAATTTCATGCTTAACATAAGGAACTATAGCAAGTTCATCTTCATAAGCATACTTCATATTGGCATCTTGGCCACAAGCATAGCAAACATCAAGTTCATGAAAAAAGGATATTTCAAATGAATCCAAGGGATCATGGACATTATCATAGCATTCATCCTTCGGTAAGCACGAAGGGTAATTAAACATTGTATGAGTTAAAGAGTTAATCTCATTAGAAGGTGGGCATGGGTGATCAATCTGCTCTTCCTCCTTTTGTTCTTCGCACTCCTCCTCATATTTTTCATCGAATGAGCTCGAATTTCAGCAACTTCTTCCATAGGTCCCTGCAAAAAATTAATCTCTTCCAAGGAAGCAGACATTCTCTAAATAAATTCAATATTATCAGCATTGTATTCATAATTATCATAGCAACATTTAAGTATGGCATAAATTTCAGATTTTTAGGAAACACCATCATACTTTTCAAGCAAAGAGCAATTTCATAACCACCCTTAGAAGCAACAAAGTCATCTATTTGTTCCAAATCATAGTAATCATATATACCATCAGCATAACACGCTAAGGTTTTATTATCATTAAATTCGCATGAAAAGGGAAGGTGTGGAGCATTCATCCTAGAGCAACAAGTAATATCATATCACAAGCATAGATCCCGAGCACACCAATGCAACATATGAATTTGATCCCATAACAATTTCCCTTTCTGAGATAGGCGATAATCCCTAAAGTATTCATGTTGATCCAACATTACTCCCATTATTTAGTTGAATGGGGTTTTCTTAGGATTATCAAAGTAGTATTTAATACTTCACATATAACTAGCATTGTGGGTTTTAGGAGGTTCCGCATCTCCATGAGTAGCAAGTACCACTATTTTTTTTGGTGTTTCATGTTCCATATCCATAATTAAATATATTAAACAACTAATAACAGAAAATAAAGATTACCTAGTGATAAAGCAAACAAGCACACATGAGAATATTCACCCCATGCTATCTCTCCCCACAACGGCGCCCGAAAAAGGTCTTGATAACCCACAAGTGTAGGGGATTGTTTGTAGCTTTTTTGGATAAGTAAGAGTGTCGAATCCCAACGAGGGGCTAAAGGTAGAACAAATATTCCCTCAAGTTCTATCGACCACTGATACAACTCTATGCACACTTAACGTTTGCTTTATCTAGAACAAGAATGAAACTACTTTGCAAGAATAAAACTACGGGTACTTTGCAAGAAAATAAACTTAGTAGTGCAGTAGCAAGATTTTTGTAACATAAGAGAAAGATGGTCCCTAGGCAATTGAATATGATACTATAGATACTTGTTATATGCAATGAGGGAGAGGCATGAGCTAACACACTTTCTCTACTTGGATCATATGAATTTATGATTGAAACTCTAGCAAGCATCCGCAACTACTAAAGATCATTAAGGTAAAACCCAACCATAGCATTAAGTATTAAGTCCTCTTTACTCCCATATGCAACAACCCACCTACTCTGGTTTATGCTTCTGTCACTGAAGCAACCCACTATAGTCAAATCATGAACATATCGCAACACCATACAACATGGATCCCTCACGTTTGCGCAACACGGAGGGCACCATAGGGCAACACCATATCAACATTCGACCCACATCCATAACATCATACCACAATTAACCCATAGGACAAAAGAGATCTACTCAAACATCATAGGATAGCCAAATATCATTGTGAAATAATAAATGGAGTTGATCACCATGTTTAAGTAGAGATTACAGCAGGGAAGAGAGGTGTTACACCGTTGCAAGAGGGGGAGAGAGTTGGTGTTGACGAAGGCAAGACTGTTGATGTACATCGCCATCACGATCCTTGCGCCGGCAGCGTTCCAGTGCCACCAAGAGAGAGGGGGAGAGATACCCCCTATTTCTTCCTATTCCTTAGCCTCCCCCTAGATGGGATGAGAGTTCCCCCTCTGTTCCAAGGCCTCCATGGCGGCGGAGGGGCGGCAGCCCCTCCGAGATTGGATCTCCCTCTCTGTTCTCTTCTTTTTCGCATTCATGTTTTCTGGCGGAAAACCGTTTCTTATATTCTTGGAGATCCGTAAATCTGATCGGGATGAAATTTTGAGGGGATTTTTATCCCAAAATTAGCTTCCTTGCGCCCTAAGTAGAACTCCAGCCGACTTTCGAGCTGGGCACAACCCACCAAGGCGTGCCTGGGCCCCCTCGACGCGCCCTAGTGTCTTGTGGGGGTTGTGAGCCTCCTTTTGCGTTGATTCCACTTTTCAAAATTCAAAAATATTCTAAAACAAATCTCCGAATATTTTTGATCACATTTAGACTTTGTTTGATACGGGTATTCTTCAAAAGAAAAAACATGCAACAAACAGGAACTGGCACTGGGCACTGGATCAATATGTTAGTCCAATAAATCATATAAAATGTTGCCAAAAATGTGTGAAAGTTGTATAATATCGGCATGAAACAACAAAATATTATAGATACGGCGGAGACATATCAATACATAGATGGATAACTTGATAGTGTTTAACCTTCTATGGATAATGTGTTTCTAGTTATATTTACAAAGCATCTTGATGAAAATAGATCTATTAAGAAAAAGAAGAAGAATGACAATACTTGAATCTTTGCATTATGCCTAGCTAGGGGCGTAAAACGATAGGGTTTGTTGGGAGGCGACCCAATGAATAAATATTATTTTACCTTTTCCTTTATGTTTTTTGAGTGTTTACACAATTATGCCTCCATTATGATTGTGTTTAATGTTTTATTTAGTGTTTGTGCCAGATAGAACCTTTAGGATGAGTAGAAACAATGCTGGATCTGAAACAGAAACTTTCACTCCAGTGCGCGGATTTTCAGTTTTTTACTAGAGCGTGATAATGAACTGAAATTTTAACGAAGTATTGATATACAAAATTTTTAAGTTGTCCTCATGTTTTAGAATATTTAGAGTTACAGAAGTACTTGTAGAGTACATATTACTGCAGACTGTTATGTTTTCGTTGAATTCTGTGCTTGTTTTGATGAATCTATGGCTTGTATTGGAGGGTATAAGTAATGTTAAAGTTGGAATACAGTATATATTATGCAATAATAAAATATGAATGGATTTTCAACAATACTTAGGGTGGTAATTTGCTTTATTATACTAACGGATCTCACGAAGATTTTGTTAAGTTTTATGTGATTGAAGTTTTCAAGTTTTGGGTGATATCACGATGGATGAAGGAATAAGAGTAAGAATAGCCTAAGCTTGGGGATGCCCTGAGTGGCATCCCCTCTTTTTTCAAATAACCATTGGTATTTTACTTGGAGCTATATTTTTATTCATCACATATCATGAGTTTTGCTTGGAGCATGTTTTATTATATGAGTATTTGCTTGATTTTCTTTTTTTCCTTGCTGGACACACCTATTTGAGATATCCAAAATTATGCTATGGTTTGCTAAAATTGCTCTATATGCTTCACTTAATTTTTTTAGCTATGGAATTGCTCTAGTGCTTCACTTATATCTTTTTGAGCATGGCGTGCTTTACATGTTTGAAGAAATGCTCTCATGCTTCACTTAGATTAATTTGAGAGCTAGTAAATTTTGAAGAAATCCTCGCATGCATCACTAATACTATTTTGAGGGGTGAAATTCTTATGTTCATGTTCTTCACTTAAATCTATTTGAGCTTGTCAAAAGCAATGGCAATATATGAAACTAGTCCCAAAGTGATAGATATTAAAGAGGGATATAATACAAAAATTCATAAAGATCATTGGACAAATTATCCTTGATTCCTTGTAATAGTTTTCATATATGATGATAGTAATATGTGAGCTATGTTGGTGAGTAATTATGCTTAGTAAGAATATTGGTGTTAAGGTTTGTGATTTGCTATGCAAGCATGAAAGTCAATAATTTTGCAATGAAATTACATCCTACTTATGGTGCATTATTCGGTGTTAGTTATGCTTAATGCTCCCATATGGGAATTTTCGTTTCTTTTTTCGTTGCTTCTCAATCTATTTGCTAGCCTTCCCTTGTACTAAGTACAAAATACTACTTGTGCATCCAAAATCCTTAAACCCAGTTTTGCCATATGAGTCCACCATACCTACCTATATGCAGTATTTCCATGCCATTCCATGCAAATTTGTACGTGCCATCTCTAATTTTCAAAATAAAATTTCCTTTTTGTGTGCTCATACCGCTCATGAAGCGAAAGGGGGTGCCAATATTTTTCCATGCTAGATGTGTTATTCTCAAGATGAGTGTTTATTCACTTGTCATTGCACAAGAGTATGGCAGTAATAGGGATGCCTAGTCCCAAAATGAAAAAAGAAATTTACTTTATGTTGTCAAACAATAAATTCCTTGGAAAGCGTTGGTATGGAAGGCAGTCGTGGATTCTGCTAGTCATGGATTGTGAAAGAATGGTGGAAAAACGAATAAACTTTATTTTCTATTGGGGAACCGCTTATGATATATCTAGCATGGAAAGGTATTGAAAGCTCTCAATCGTTTTCGTTCATAGGAAAGTCATGCCACCCAAAACATTTTTCTCTATCAATTTAAAGCTTGAGCCCTGGCACCTCTACAAATAGCTACTTCCCTCTTCGAAGGGCGTATCTATTTACTTTATGCAACTTTTATTTTTTACTTGAGTCCCATCTTCTCTTATAAAGCACCAACTAGGGGGCAATATGATCGTACTTGAGCATTAGGTGTAGCTAATATTTGAGTGTGTTTCATGAATGGATCAATGATTGAGCATGATGGGCTAGGGATAGCTTTCTTTAGTATTGATATTTTGAAAGACATGGTTGCTTGTTGACAATCTTGAGTATTAAAGTCTTCATGTCAAAACTAGACTATTGCTTTGAACCATCTAAAAGTCCAAATTTCCATGCTACAAAAAGAAAAGAATATGTGATGAACATGTTAGGCAACATTCCACATCAAAAAAATTGTTTTTATCATTCACCTACTCGAGGACGAGTAGGAATTAAGGTTGGGGATGCTGATAGGTCTCCAACATATCTATAATTTTGATTGTTCCATGCTATTATATTATCAATCCTGGATGTTTTACAATCATTTTATAGGAACTTTATATCATTTTTTGGGACTAAACTATTGACATAGTGCCAAGTGCCAATTGTTGTTTTTGCTTGTTTTTTTACTTTGCAGAATATCAGTACCAAACGAAGCCCAAACACCGTGAAACTTTTTGGAGATTTGTTTTGGGACAGAAGACGTCTAGTGGGCCAAAGAAGTGCCAAAGAGGAGGACCGAGGAGAGCACAAGATAGTAGGGCACGCCAGAGGCACCAAACATGCCCTGGTGGGTTGTGCCAACCATGGGACGCCTCTACACCACCTATCAGCTCTATAAATACCCCAATATTCCAAAAACCCTAGAGGAGTTGACGAAACACAATTCCAGCCGCCTTAAGTTCCAGAACAACGAGATCCAATCTAGCACCATCATGGAGGGGTGCATCGTCTTCATGGGTGCCTCTTCGATGATGCGTGAGTAGTCCACCATAGACCTATGGGTCCGTAGGCAGTAGCTAGATGGCTTTCTCTCTCTCTCTATTTTGATTCTCAATACAATGGTCTTTTGGAGATCTATTTGATGTAATGACTTTTTGCGGTGTGTTTGTTGGGATCCGATGAATTTTGAGTTCATGATATGTTTCTATCAATGAATATTATATGATTCTTCTTTGATCTCTTATATGCATGATTACTTATAGCCTCATATTTCTTCTTCGAATCTTTGGTTTAGTTCGGCCAACTAAATCGATTTTTCTTGCCATGGGAAGAGGTGCTTTGTGATGGGTGTGATCTTGCGGTGTCCTTTCCAAGTGACAGAAGGGGCAACAAGGCACGCGTGTATCATTGCCATTAAGGATAAAAATATGGGGTCTATTCCTACATGAATAGATATTTTCTACATCATGTCACCGTTGTTATTGCATTACTTTGTTTTTCCATGAACTTAATACACAAGATGCATGCTGGATAGCAGTCGATGTGTGGAGTAATAGTAGTAGATGAAGAATCGTTTCGGTCTACTTATTTTGGACATGATGCCTACATAATGATCATTGCCTTGGATATCGTCATGATTATTTGATCTTCTATCAATTGCCTAATAGTAATTTGTTTACCCACCGTGTTCTATACTCATGAGAGAATCCACTAGTGAAACCTATGGCCCCCGGTCTACTTTTCCAACATATTGCTTTCTGATCTTTCTTTTCGCCGTGTTTGTTTTCAGATCTATTAATCCAAAAACCCAAAATACCTTGCTGCACTTTTTATTTACTTCTTTTATTCTGTGTTATTGTGAGATCTATTTGCCCAACCTATTACAATCTAATCTATCTTTTTATCATTGAGAGATTGACAACCTCTCTTACACATCGGGTCGCAAGTATTTGTTATTTGTGTGCACGTGATGTTTACATAGCACTGCGTGGTATTCCTCCTTGGATTGATACCTTGGTTTCTTAACTGAGGGAAATACTTGTTGTAGTTGTGCTACATCATCCCTTCTTCTTTGGGGAAATACCGACACAGTGAAGCCACGTCAATGTGGAGCTAGTATGTTCCTGGTGGTGACAAACAACCCGACTTCGTAACCTATTATCAATCAAAAAATTAACCTTTGACCCATCTTCGATCCTCCATATGATCCCCAGTTTCAATGGGTCTTTACCGCGAACGATGCTGCACCAAGTGAATGAGCGCACTTGTAGGCACATGGCCGACATGAAGTTTGAATCAGAGAAGTACCTAGCCTTGAGGACATAGGCACAAGTTTGGTCTCATTAAAATCCTACATGCCTGCTTTACTAGAAGAGCCTAGTAAAAATCCTCAAAGACATTAAAAGCAAGCCCCCCTTAGTCTTTCCTTATGCACATTTTATCCCATGCACCGAGTGGACCTTGCGCTCGGCATTAGCGGCTCCCCACCAAAGGTTTGAAGAGATAGATCTCAGGTTTCGGCCCATTTTCTTGGAAAGATAGAAGCAGCTGATAGAATAAGTCGGTGTAGCTTGTAGTACCAACTTGTCGAGTGCCTCCTTTGCGAGCCTTTGGCAAGCGCTATGTAGTCCACCCAACCACTTTTAGTCTTGAGGACTATGACGCCCTGGTTTTGTCTACACTAATCTCCGTAATTAAGCTACATTATTCCCACGCTAATGATCCCACTTCACCATGATTACTGTTGTTAAACTCGCGTTGGAATCAAACCCCATTCGAATTCAAATTTAAAATAAATTCAAACGATAAAAGCTTTCAAATATCAAATCTAAAATGTTCCAGTTGTAACAATTAAGTCATGATTAATATTGGTGAAGAAACCACAATTTTATAAGATGTTTAAATACACTAAATTAAAATCAAACTAAAACAAAAAAAGAAAAAGAAAAACAAAACTAAAAGAAAAATAAAAACAAACCCCACCCCCAACTGGGCCCCCAGCCCAGTTGGGCGGCCCAACCGGCCCACCCAGCCCCCCATAACCCCCCATCAGGGGCAAACCCTAGCCCCTGACCCCCACTCGCTCCCCCACTCACCATCTCTCCCCTCCTGATCCGATCGGATCGCGCCGACGTTGCCCGGTGCAACCGGCACCCCTGCGCCTCTTCGCCGGCGCCCCCACCATCACCGACCACCTTCCCGTCTCCTCCTCGCCTTCGTCGGCCGCCTCGCCGCTTCCCGCGACGCCTGTCGCCGCTGGTCTGCCATGATGCCGCCGCCCAGCTTCCCAGTCGAACCTTCCCGCCACCATTAGCGCCTCCGTCGCCTCCTCCTCAATGACCTCCCTCGAGCCTCGCCGAACCCGCCCCCCTCCAACCGCCGGTGAGCCCTTATGGGCTCCTCCCTCCCCTCTCTTTCTCCCCCGTCGGAACTGGACGCTAGCGTCGCGCCTGCGCTCCCCACCGCTGGTGCCGCCCGCTCACACCCCCCGGCTCGCCTCTCTCTCGGCCACATCCCGCACCCTGTGCCATTGCAGTCCGCGTCAGTGCCATGACCTCGCTCGCCTGCCCCGCGCGCTCGCTGCCGGCCCCCTGCTGCTGCTCCCGCGGGCTCGGCCACCCCCCACCCCCCGTCGCGCACGCGCCCGGGCCTGCGCCGCCTACTATGCTGTTATCGCGGCCCCGCTCGATGCTCGTCCGGCCGTCGCTAGCCATTGTCGGGCCATCCCTATTGCCTGCACCCTATCCCCTCTCGCGCCTATCACTGCTGGCCGACGGCACCGGCCCCGCCGACGCCTCTGCTCCCGGGCGAGCCCGTGCCTGCCAGCCCAATCTGGTTAGTGGGATTCAGCCCCACTAACCCCCCCCCCGTGTATGATATCAGGGGCCCACACCATGTTAAACGAATTAAAATAAATAATAACAATAATAGAATTAATAAATAAGTAAATAAATAAATAAGCTAATTAATGTAATTAAGATTAATTAGTTTAGTTAATTAAATGTGTTAGAATGACATGTGGGCCCAGCCCCATTAACTCTAAATAATTTTGATTAATTAATTCTGTTAAATTAATTAACTAATCATAGAATGACAAGTGGGTCCCACCACACTAATTAATCTGATTAATAATAATTAAACATAATTAAAATTGTGGCACTAACAGGTGGGGCCCACTTGTCAGTTTGACCAGTTAACAAGATCGTTGACTACTGACGTCACCATGACATCATGCTGATGTCATAATTCTATTTTCAAATTAAATCTAATCTGTTTTATTCCAGAATATTAATAAAGCTTTAAAAATTAATATAAAATAATCTGTAACTTGGATGAAAATAATTTATACATGAAAGTTGCTCACAACGACGAGACGAATCCGAATACGCAGTCCGTTCGGCCGCCGCGTGCTCCTAGCATAGCAAACATGGAAAGTTTTTCATCATTTTTATCTATCCGGTTGTAGCCCGAGACCCGGAAAAAAATCGTCAGATATTCTTCCGACCTGTCTACGACGTATAATAATGCGTTAGTACATACCTAGCTCTCCATATTGCCATGTCATGCATCGTGATGCATTTGTCTACTTTATTGTTTCTTCCCCCCTCTTATCTCCGGTAGACCCCGAGACTTACGGTGTTTCCGGGTACGACTACACCGCTAACGATCAGCCTTTTGCCACAGACAAGCAAGGCAAGCAACCCCCTTGAGCATTCCGATATCACCCATTCTTCCCTCTTATTCTTGCATTAGATTTTACTATTCTATTAGTTAGCTCCTATTCTGATGCATAGCCTGTTTTTGATGAACTGCTACTATACCTGCAATCATACCAACTTCTTAGTATAGGTTGATCAATGAATCCCCAGTGCCCCCCCTTAGTCCCAATTGCCCTGCTTCTTCATCGACGACCCGACGACTCGACGACTCGGTCAACCGACCGACAAGCCAGGCCTCTCACATCACCACACTCCCCTTAGTTGTACGATTCTACAGTGTTACTATCGAGTACCGAGGGTGACACCTCGTGAAGTACTCATGATGCTAGCCATGTAGTGCAGCTAGTCGGTCGTGGTTATCGAGGGTGATTCCTCCTTCACCATTCCCGATGATGTCTCTATCGTGCAACCCCTCAAGTGTGGGACCCTCGAGGGTGATTCCTCTAAGTCCACCTTGATGTTTACAACGAGCGGGGACCCTGTAGGGTGATTCCTCAGTTCCCGTCTTGATGTTATATACACACAGTTACTATGACTTGGTTACAGAAACAAGTTGGTGATCGGTCTGCCCTGAGGGGTACCCACGATTTGTTGACATTTGAGGCATGGACTGGCGAGAGAGGCCTTTGCCACACATCCTCAAGACGGGGCGACGGAACCGCACTTTATGGGTCATGCTTGCCCCGCATTAATAAAATGCTAATGGGTTGGGTATTTTGATATGAGTTTGTCGTTTGACCTTTTACGCACCAAACCTTCACGTGGGAGAAGTTATGGGTACTCAGCGTCAAGGTATCAGCCGAAGCTCTTCGGACGTCAGCAATGGAGCGGCGCGCATCGGATTGGGATGGAAGGTACAGCTCCCGGACTGAGTGTACTAGGTCTGCTTCCAGCTGCATACGCATCATGCAGGAGTGCAAGGGCAAGTGGTCCCACGAACCTGCGCACTTAGGAGTTAGACCGGCTGGCTGGCCTCTTCGTTGAGCCTAGGTGGGGCGACGCCGTTTTGGATCCCGAGGTCGGGCATTACCTAGGAAAGTGTGTCCGGCCGGAGGTGATCAAGCATGTTGCAAATGTGGTGCACCCCTATAGGGATGATTAATCTATTCGAATAGTCGTGTCCACGGTAACAGGATGACTTGGAGTTGTACCTTGACCTTATACAACTACAATTGTGACTTTAATTATGCAATGAATGTTGGCTCCGGGATTGCTTCCTCATAGGGAGTCGAGGAAGAATCTCTGGGCATGGTTACTTAATAAAATTGTTAAAATAATATGACTATATATGAGATACCAGTCTACTCTCTTCTAATGTTGCAAGATGCTAAAGATGCTAGTCTTCAGTAGGACTAGGCCTTCCCCCTATTCTTTCTTTCTGCAGTCAGCCCAGATATAACCCCACCCCTTGATAATGATGCATACTTAGCATAGTTTTGATGTCAGTCTTGTGAGTACTTTGGATGAGTACTCACCGCTGCTTTGCTTCTCTTTCCCCCTCGATACGATTATGCGTTCAGACGATGGAGCCCAGTAGATAGAGTACGCCGGAAATGACTACTACACCACCGCAGGAGCCTACTACTACGTGGAGGCAGCCCCCGACCAGCAGTAGGATAGGAGGTTCCCAGGCAGGAGGCCTCGCCTCTTTCGATTCATTTTTATGTTTGTGCTAGCCTTCTTAAGGCAAAACTTGTTTAACTTATGTCTATACTCAGATATTAATTTTTTTGCTTCCGTTGACTCATGCTTGTCGAGCTTTATATTCGAGCCCTCGAGGCCCCTAGGTTGTAATATGAAGTTGTATGACTTTAATTTGTGTCTAGAGTTGTGTTGTGATATCAATCAGTGAGTCCATAATCTTCCTCATACGCATTGCGTGTATGTTTAGCGTACGGTCAAAATTGAGGGCGTCACAAGTTGGTATCAGAGCCAACTGCCTGTAGGTAGCCCCCTTTCCAACTCCTTGGCCGAAGTTGAGTCTAGTACTTGAAAAACTTTTACTAACACGGATGTTGTGGCTTACAGGCCCACATCTCAATCGTGTGCTAATAGGATCTTTTATTCCTCATCTATACTCTTGGTTCTGATCTCTCTTCTCTTTTGGGTTAAAGATTTTATTAACTCTAACTCTAGGTTCTCGTAACTACTTCCTCTGAAGAGCCCCTCATTTCAGACGATTGCTTGATTCATGAGAAGACTTAGAAGATACTCTCCGATGTTCTCCTCAGAACTTGTGCTCATTGCTTTTGCAATTTCCTTCCTCCGTCAACCCCTAGGGATGATTACACACAATTGTCGCTCATACTTTCATATCTGGTTGCTCTTGTTTTTACAAGGTACATTGAATTATCTTACCGGAGATTCGTTCTTCCTTAGTGGACCACGTGTTTCACAGAATTCTTTGAAACACTATTTGATCTTCCGTAATTCTCAGTGGCCTTTTGCTCTTGACCTTTCTCACCAACTTGCATTAGGGTTACTTCCATATGTCTAGCAATATTAAGTAAATCCTTTGTGGTTTTCATTTGATTTTATTGATTCAACATGTGTGTGAATGCATGAAGTGTCAGTTGTTTCTCATAAAGTATCTTTCTGGCTCAGACGTCTTTCCAAACATGAGTTGGTTCTCGACAATTCAACTTTGATTGATTGTCCATTTAAGTCATTCAACTTACTTGTATTTGATCAGAGCATCTGATTCTGATACACCAATTGGCAAGTCTTAATTCCTTTGGCAATTTAACCATCAAATTATTTGGATGTTCTATAATTTGATGCCTTGTATTCTCCCTTCCACTGATTTAGTTTCGATACTCATATCACGTCCCTTTGTGGGACGCCAAACCATTGTTGGGTTATTATTCGACAACATCCTTCACCTTCAAAATCCTTGTCAGATCTTCCCTGAAACATGATGCCATTGGTAAATTGTGTCTTCTCCCTATGATAAGTGGTATCCTATGCTTTTGTCAGCCATGCTCTTTTGTCAAGCATGTGATGATTACTCTTAAAGCTTGTGGTATATGTTCCTAAGATGGATGGGCTGAAGCTATGCCTTCCATAATTCGTGTGAACTCAAGAGTTTTCACGAGTCATACTCCCCTGGTGTTTTGCCAATGAAACTTGCAAAACTACAACTTCATCAAAGGCGAGGTGTAAATGGAAGGTGATGCATTGATGAAGTGGGAGTCGACCTTGAACCTTGTGTTCATGCCGATGGAAATGATGTTGATCTTATCATAGAAGCTTCTCCTTTCAATAAGCATTTATTGTATGATTTGATCTTGTATCTTGATCTTGTCCTTTACAATCGTGGTTCCGACCATGTGGTTCTACTTTGGTTTCATTCTTAGACAAGTTAAAGTGTTTTGTCCTCCACAGATCAATACGCTAGTCTAACCTCTATTCTGATCTGCCTCTGATTATTATCCCTGGTATCTTGATAAATATCATGGGGCATTATAACTTCTTATGAGCTCCTCATCAACTATGGTATTTCACTGATTCTAGTTTCCTCGTGTTCTGAGTTGTTAGACAATCAAGGATGTTGATATCTGAATCGCTTAGTAATGTTATTTCCTTATGAGATTGTACTCGGTCCTGCCTTCCCAAGCTGTTAGGCTACATCATCATCGGCATGCTAAAGCTTGACCATACTATCTATGACCTTCATCCATGAAGCACCATTCCACACAGTGCATTAAGCTTACATCAAGCTTTGAACGTCATGTTGGTTGTCTTCAAAGGCAATTCTGATTCTTAGCTAGCACTCTAACATGTGGTTCCGACCACCCTTCACTTCATCACTTCTTTGCTTGATGTCATTGTTGATCGATTACATCTTCAAGAGACTTCTCGACAATTGAGTCGTGATCCTCATCAACATTCTCAACTCTTCCAGATTATCTATTAAGTTCCTAATGGGAAGTAGCCCCTTGCCTCTTTGCTAATTTGTGTTGTCATCGACAACATCCTTGTCATCCTTCCAAATATCGACTTGGACTTGTATTGGTTGAACCTTAAGTTCCTTGCTAGCCATTTTGTGTTATGTCTTATATTCGGGTGTTATCACCTTGTTTTGGGTGCGCCTTTTGGTTAATGTTTATTGGTGGATGCTTCCCTCGGGCATACCTCAATATATCACTTGTTTTGTTCACTCAATCATGGAGATCCGTCCTTTTGGGAATCTTGACGACTTGTTGTTGAGCCCATCAGCCACATCCTCATCTTCTTCGTGGTTCATGATGGACTTCTAAATTAGTGTTGGAAACCTTGAAAGCATTGTCTTTGTGCCTAGATCATGAAGAATATGTTTGTTACAAGAATGTTTTTCTATAAGCTCATGTGCATTTTTTGCCGCTGTGCTTATGAGAAAAATTTATTTCGCTTCCTCTGGAATCGTTCCAATTCATTCATGCATGTGCAGAGTATTCTATGGTTTGATAGGTTTGCTACCTCACTCCATATGTATTTCCTGGCATGTCAAGCCATTGATTGATTTGATCCGGGGAGAAGAAGTTCTTCGTAAGAGCTATCCAGGCTTATACACGGAACTTTGATATCCCCTATGATGGTTCCCAACCAGAGCTTGATTGCATTCCGTCCTAAAAACTTCTATGTAGACACAAATGTCTTGATATTGTGTTCATATGTCTTTCATTCCAACTCATGATTCAGGGCTTGCTTCCAGCGTTCATTCTGAGACTCTTGCAAATCATCTTGTAGATCTGTGTTGTATCTTGTTCTTCCCAGGCCTGCTATGTCTGAAGTATCCTGACACCAACCAGATCTGAACCTCAGCAGATATGATGGTTGGAACTATTCCCAAGAATTCTAATGTTGATCTCTATGTTACTCAGTAGGTGATGTGGCTAAGACACCTGCCCAAAAGACCTATTGTTATAGTATCTTGTTCAGCAAGATTCGTCTTTTCTCCCATGAGGAAATTGTAAGACTTATTTTTTAAGTTGTTCCTGATGGACCATTTGAGTTCTTGAAGTCCGACCTTTATCTAATGGCCATGTCGATGCTTCCCCAAAGCATGGCTGCGATACTCCATTCCCAAGCAAGAACATTAGAATCTCAATGCTAAATGCTTCTTGATCAATTATCCAAATGTCTTTGAATGGGTAAACGTCTTGATTCTCCTTGCCCCTTCTATCCAAAGGGTTACGCGTTTGCTTCCCTATCATGTATATCGAGCTCTGCTTTTCCGTGGGAAGGATATACTCATAATACATGTGTATAAACACATTTTCCTTTCCATTGGTCTATTTAACCTTTCTTGACATTATATGATCTAATTAGTAATAATTCCCTACTTAGGTAAACGCCTTGGTAATAACTCTGTCAGTAGGGCCCTGTTACTATTGTTGATTACATTCCTATAACCGCCGGTGGATGAGAACTTGGCCTATTGGTCCGCCTCATTTCAACGAGAAGGAAAATGGTTCTATTCGTCCCTCGCCCTTGATATCAACGTTGTTGCCAACTTAACTGACGGGCTCTCCTCTAGCAGCTCTTGCTACCATGACCGTGCAACATGTCACCGCTCTTCCTACTCTTAACCCGCATGGCGGGCCCATAACCCAAAGTTCCATAGGATCGAAACCTGACTCTCTTGTACATCCTTAAATCCAAAGTTTTGTTGCACTTGGCTTCATATGCAAACCCCTAGCCACCATCCAAGGTAATGACACTATTCTTGCTGTCATTCAACGACTGTCCAAAGTTGCACATTTTCTAGCCGTCAAAGAAATGATCACTGCTAGTCAGCTAGCAGATCTGTATATGTTCAGAATTGTTTCACTTCATGGTATTCCACTAGTTATTAGTTCAGACCATGGCATTTTATTCAATTCAAGGTTCTAGGCAAGTTTCCAGGAAGCTATGGGAACTCATTTGTCATTCAGCACTGCTTTTCACCCTCAATCCCAGGGACAAGTTGAAAGAGTCAATCAGATTCTCGAAGACATACTTCGAGCTTGTGTCATTCCTTTCGGCAAGAAATGGGAGGAATCTCTCCCATATGTTGAGTTCTCCTACAACAATAGCTATCAAGCTAGTCTAAAGATGGCTCCGTTTGAAGTATTGTATGGACGTAAGTGTCGGACTCCTATGAATTGGTCAGAAACTGGGGAACGTACACTTATCGGTCCGGATGTTATCTAACATGCCGAAGATCAAGTCCACATTATTCATGCAAATCTGAAGGCTGCTCAGTCTCCTCAGATGAGTCAGTATGACCGTCATCACAAAGATATGGTCTATCAACCTGGTGAAAAGGCTTATCTTCGAGTCACGCCAATGAGAGGTGCACACCTCTTTGGGATCAAGGGCAAGCTGGCTCCTCGATATGTTGGTCCTTTCACTGTACTCGAAAGGCGTGGTAAAGTGGCATGTCAATTGGAATTACCGTCAAACCTTTCTCAGGTTCATGATGTGTTCCATGTGTCACAACTTTGTCACTACTTCAAGGATCTTATCCGAGTAGTGGAGCATGTTATGCTTGAACTGCAACAAGACCTTTCCTACCAAGAATAACCGGTTCGCATTCTTGATGAAACTGAATGTGAGACTCGTCAAAAGGTTACCAAGTTCTTCAAGATGCAATGGGAAAATCATTCTGGAGATGAGGCCAGTTGGGAACGCGAAGATCATCTTCATGCAGAACACCTCGGGCATTTTACTTCTGCCTCTTAATTCTCGGGACGAGAATTCTTTTAGTAGGGAAGAATTGTGACGCCCTGGTTTTGTGCTACAGTAATCTCCGTAATTAATCTACAGTATTCCCACGCTAATGATGCCACGTCACCACGATTACTATTGTTAAACTCGTGTTGGAATCAAACCCCGTTCGATTTCAAATTTAAAATAGAGTCAAACGCTAAAAGCTTTCAAATATCAAATCTAAAATGTTCGAGTTTGAACAATTAAGTCATGATTAATATTGGTGAAGAAACCACAATTTTATAAGATGTTTAAATACACTAAATTAAAATAAGACTAAAAACAACAACAAAAAGGAAAAGAAAAACTAAACTAAAAGAAAAATAAAAACAAACCCCACCCCCTACTAGGCCCCCAGCCCAGCTAGCCGCCCCCCATAACCCCCCATTGGGGGCAAAACCTAGCCCCCGACCCCCACTCGCTCCCCTCACTCCCCATCTCTCCCCTCCCGATCCGATCCGTTTGGGCCGACGTCGCCCGACGCAACTGGCGCCCCTGTGCCTCTCCGCCGGTGCCCCCACCGTCGCCAACCGCCTCCATGTATCCTCCTCGCCTCGCCCATTATCGCGACGACGAACGCCGCCGGTCTGCCCCGACGTTGCCGCCCCTCTTGCCCACCGGACCTCCCCGCCACCACCGGCACCTCCGTCGCCTCCTCCTCGCCGGCCTCCCTCGAGCCTCGCCGAACCCGCCCCCTACAACCGTCGATGAGCCCCGAGGGGCTCCTCCCTCCCCTCTCTTTATCCGCAATCGGAACCGGCCGCTAGCACTGCGCCCACGCTCCCCACCGCCGGCGCCGCCCGCTCGCACCCCCGGCTCGCCTCTCCCTCGGCCACCTCCCACACCCTGCGCAGCTGCAGCCCACGCCCGCGCCGCAACCCTGCTCGCCCGCCCCGTGCGCTCGCTGCCGGCCGCCTGTTGCTGCTCCCGCGCGCTCGCCTAGCCCCCCGCCGCACGCGCGCCCAGCCCTGCGCCGCCTGATGTGCTGCTATCGCGGCCCCGCTCGATGCTCGTTTGGCCGCCGCTGGCCGTTGTCGGGCCATCCCTGTCGCCCGCACCCTGTCCCCTCCTACGCCTGCCGCTGCTGGCCGCCGGCGCCGGCTCCGCTGGCGCCTCTGCTCCCGGGCCAGCCCCTGTCGGCCAGCCCGATCTGGTTAGTGGGATTATGCCGCATTAATCCCCCTCCCCCCGTGTATGATATCAGGGGCCCATGCCCCTATTAAACGTAATTAAAATAAATAATAATAATAGAATTAATAAAAATAAATAAGTAGATAATTAATTAACCTAATTAATGTAATTATGATTAATCAGTTTAGTAAATTAAATGTGTTAGAATGACATGTGGACCTAGCCACATTAACTCTAATTAATTTTCATTAATTAATTCTATTAAATTAATTAACTAATAAGAGAATGATAGGTGGGTCCCACCCCATTAATTAATCTGATTAATAATAATTAAACATAATTATAACTGTGGCATTGATAGGTGGGGCCCACTAGTCAGTTTGATCGGTCAACAGGACTATTGACTACTGATGTCAGCATGACATCATGCTGATGTCATAATTCTATTTTCTAATTAAATCTAATATGTTTTATTCCAGAATACTAATAAACTTTGAAAATTAATATAAAATAATCCGTAACTCGGATGAAAATAATTTATACATGAAAGTTGCTCAAAACGACGAGACGAATCCGAATTCTCAGTCTGTTCGTCCGCCGTGTGCTCCTAGCATAGCGAACATGGAAATTTTTCCATCATTTTCATTTGTCCAATAGTAGCCCGAGTGCCGGAAAAATATCGTCAGATATTCTTCCGACCCGTCTGCGACGTATAATACTGCGTTATTACGTACCTAGCTCTGCATATTGCCATGTCATGCATCGTGATGCATTTCTCTGCTTTATATTTATTATTTGTTCCCCCCTCTTCTCTCTGGTAGACCTCGAGACTGACGGTGCTATCGGGTATGACTACGCCGCTGACGATCAGCCTTTTGCCACAGAGCAGCAAGGCAAGAAACCCCCCTTGAGCATTCCGATATCACCCATTCTTCCCTCTTATTCTTGCATTAGATTTTGCTATTGTATTAGTTAGCTCCTATTCTGATGCATAGCCTGCTTTTGATGAACTTCTACTATACCTGCAATCATACCAACTGCTTAGTATAGGTTGATCAATGAATCCCAGTGACCCCCCTTAGTCCTAGTTGCCCCTGCTTTTTCATCGATGACTCGACGACTCGACGACTCGAAGACTCGATCAACCGACCGACAAGCCAGGCCTCTCACATCACCGCACTCCCCTTGTACGATTCTGTAGTGTTACTATCGAGTACTGAGGGTGACACCTCGTGAAGTACTCATGATGCTAGTCTTGTAGTGCAGCTAGTCGGTCATGGTTATCGAGGGTGATTCCTCATTCACCATTCCCAATGATGTCTCTATCATGCAACCCCTCAAGTGTCGGACCCTCGAGGGAGATTCCTCTAAGTCCACCTTCACGGTTACATTGAGCGGGGACCCTGGAGGCTGATTCCTCAGTTCTCGCCTTGATGTTATATACACGTAGTTACTATGACCTGGTTATAGAAACATGTTGGTGATGGGTCGGCCCTAAGGGGTACCCACGGTTTGCTGATGTTGAGGCATGGACTGGCGAGAGAGGCATTTGCCACACATCCTCGAGACGGGGCGACGGAACCACACTTTATGGGTCATGCTTGCCCCGCATTAATAAAATGCTAATGGGTTAGGTATTTTGATCTGAGTTGGTCGTTAGACCTTTTACGCACCAAACCTTCACGTGGGAGAAGTTATGGGTACTCGGCGTCGTTGTATCAGCTGAAGCTCTTCGGACGTCAGCAATGGAGTGGCGCGCACCGGATTGGGCTGGAAGGTACAGCTCCTGAACTGAGTGTACTAGGTCTGCTTCCGGCCGTGTACGCATCGTGCAGGAGTGCAAGGGCAAGTGGGCCCACGAACCTACGCGCTTAGGCGTTAGACCGATTGGCTGGCCTCTTCGTTGAGCCTAGGTGGGGCGACGACGTTTTGGATCCCGGGGCCGGGCATTACCCAGGAAAGTGTGTCCGGCTGGAGGTGATCAAGCGTGTTGGAAATGCGGTGCATCCTTACAAGGATGATTAATCTATTCAAATAGCCATCACCACGGTAACATGACGACTTGGAGTTGTACCTTGACCTTATACAACTACAATTGTGACTTTAATTATGAAATGAATGTTGGCTCCGGGATTGCTTCCTCATAGGGAGTCGAGGAAGAATCTCTGGGCATGGTTACTTAATAAAATTGTTAAAATAATATGACTATATATGAGATACCAGTCTACTCTCTTCTAATGTTGCAAGATGCTGAAGATGCTAGTCTTCAATAGGACTAGGCCTTCCCCCTATTCTTGCTTTTTGCAGTCAGCCCAGATATAACCCCACCCCTTGATAATGATGCATACTTAGCATAGTTTTGATGTCAGTCTTACGAGTACTTTGGATGAGTACTCACCGCCACTTTGCTTCTCTTTCCCCCTCGATACGATTCAGCATTCAGACGATGGAGCCCAGGAGATGGAGTATGCCGGAGACGACTACTAGACCCACGTAGGAGCCTACTACTACGTGGAGGCAGCCCCCGACCAGCAGTAGGATAGGAGGCTCCCAGGCAGGAGGCCTCGCCTCTTTCGATTCGTTTTTATGTTTGTGCTAGCCTTCTTAAGGAAAACTTGTTTAACTTATGTCTATACTCAGATATTAATTTTCTGCTTCCGTTGACTCATGCTTGTCGAGCTTTATATTCGAGACCTCGAGGCCCCTGGCTTGTAACATGAAGTTGTATGACTTTAATTTGTGTCTAGAGTTGTGTTGTGATATTAATCAGTGAGTCCCTAATCTTCCTCATATGCATTGCGTGTACGTTTAGCGTATGGTCAAAATTGGGGGCGTCACAAGTTGGTATCAGAGCCAACTGCCTATAGATAGCCCCCTTTCCAACTCCTTGGCCGAAGTTGAGTCTAGTACTTGAAAAACTTTTACTAACACGGATGTTGTGGCTTACAGGCCCACATCTCAATCGTGTGCTAATAGGATCTTTTATTCCTCATTTATACTCTTGGTTCTGATCTCTCTTCTCTTTTGGGTTAAAGATTTTATTAACTCTAACTCTAGGTTCTCGTAACTACTTCCCCCGAAGAGCCCCTCATTTCAGACGATTGCTTGATTCATCAGAAGACTTCGAAGATACTCTCCGATGTTCTCCCGAGAACTTATGCTCATTGCTTTTTCGATTTCCTTCCTCCGTCAACCCCTAGGGATGATTACACACAATTGTCGCTCATACTTTCATATCCGGTTGCTCTTGTTTTTACAAGGTACATTGAGTTATCTTACCGGAGATTCGTTCTTCCTTAGTGGACCACGTGTTTCATAGAATTCTTTGAAACACTATTCGATCTTCCGTAATTCTCAGTGGCCTTTTGCTCTTGACCTTTCTCACCTACTTGCATTAGGGTTACTTCCATATGTCTAGCAATATTAAGTAAATCCTTTGTGGTTTTCATTTGATTTTATTGATTCAACATGTGTGTGAATGCATGAAGTGTCAGTTGTTTCTCATAAAGTATCTTTCTGGCTCAGACGTCTTTCCAAACATGAGTTGGTTCTTGACAATTCAACTTTGATTGATTGTCCATTTAAGTCATTCAACTAAATTGTATTTGATTAGAGCATCTGATTCAGATACACCAATTGGCAATTCTTAATTCCTTTGGCAATTTAACCATCAAATTATTTGGATGTTCTATAATTTGATGCCTTGTATTCTCCCTTCCACTAATTTAGTTTCGATACTCATATCAGGTCCCTTTGTGGGACGCCAAACCATTGTTGGGTTATTACCCGACAACATCCTTCACCTTCAAAATCCTTGCGAGATCTTCCTTGAACCTTGATGCCATTGGTAAATTGTGTCTTCTCCCTATGATAAGTGGTATCCTATGCTTTTGTCAGCCATACTCTTTTGTCAAGCATGTGATGATTACTCTTGAAGTTTGTGGTATATGTTCCTAAGATGGATGGGCTGAAGCTATGCCTTCCCTAATTCGTGTGAACTCAAGAGTTTTCACGAGTCATACTCCCCTGGTGTTTTGCCAATGAAACTTCCAAAACTACAACTTCATCAAAGGCGAGGTGTAAATGGAAGGTGATGCATTGATGAAGTGGGAGTCGACCTTGAACCTTGTGTTCATGCCGATGGAAATGATGTTGATCTTATCATAGAAGCTTCTCCTTTCAATAAGCATTTATTATATGATTTGATCTTGTATCTTGATCTTGTCCTTTACAAACGTGGTTCCGACCATGTGGTTCTACTTTGGTTTCATTCTTAGACAAGTTAAAGTGTTTTGTCCTCCACAGATCAATACGCTAGTCTAACCTCTATTCTGATCTGCCTCTGATTATTATCCCTGGTATCTTGATAAATATCATGGGGCATTATAACTTCTTATTAGCTCCTCATCAACTATGGTATTTCACTGATTCCAGTTTCCTCGTGTTCTGAGTTGTTGGACAATCAAGGATGTTGATATCTGAATCGAGTATGCATTGCAATTCAACAACGCTTAGTAATGCTATTTCCTTATGAGATTGTACTCGGTCCTGCCTTCCCAAGCTGTTAGGCTACATCATCATCGGCATGCTAAAGCTTGACCATACTATCTATGACCTTCATCCATGAAGCACCATTCCACACAGTGCATTAAGCTTACATCAAGCTTTGAACGTCATGTTGATTGTCTTCAAAGGCAATTCTGATTCTTAGCTAGCACTCTAACATGTGGTTCCGACCACCCTTCACTTCATCACTTCTTTGCTTGATGTCATTGTTGATCGATTACATCTTCAAGAGACTTCTCAACAATTGAGTCGTGATCCTCATCAACATTCTGAACTCTTCCAGATTATCTATTTAGTTCCTAAGGGGAAGTAGCCCCTTGCCTCTTTGCTAATTTGTGTTCTCATTGACAATATCCTTGTCATCCTTCCAAATATCGACTTGGACTTGTATTGGTTGAACCTTAAGTTCCTTGCTAGCCATTTTGTGTTATGTCTTATATTCGGGTGTTATCACCTTGTTTTGGGTGCGTCGTTTGGTTAATGTTTATTGGTGGATGCTTCCCTCGGGCATACCTCAATATATCACTTGTTTTGTTCACTCAATCATGGAGATCCTTCCTTTTGGGAATCTTGACGACTTGTTGTTGAGCCCATCAGCCACATCCTCATCTTCTTCGTGGTTCATGATGGACTTCTAAATTAGTGTTGGAAACCTTGAAAGCATTATCTTTGTGCCAAGATCATGAAGAATATGTTTGTTACAAGAAGTGTTTTTATATAAGCTCACGTGCATTTTTGCCGCTATGCTTATGAGAAAATTTTATTTCGCTTCCTCTGGAATCGTTCCAATTCATTCATGCATGTGTAGAGTATTCTATGGTTTGATAGGTTTGCTAATTCACTCCATATGTATTTCCTAGCACGTCAAGCCATTGATTGATTTGATCTGGGGAGAAGAAGTTCTTCGTAAGAGCTATCCAGGCGTATATACGGAACTTTGATATCCCCTATGATGATTCCCAACCAGAGCTTGATTGCATTCCGTCCTAAAAACTTCTATGTGGACAAAAATGTCTTGATATTGTGTTCATATGTCTTTCATTCCAACTCATGATTCAGGGCTTGCTTCCGTCGTTCATTCTGAGACTTTTGCAAATCATCTTGTAGATCTGTGTTGCATCTTGTTCTTCCCAGGCCTGCTATTTCTGAAGTATCCTGACACCAACATGATCCGAACCTCAGCAGATATGATGGTTGGAACTATTCCCAAGAATTCTAATGTTGATCTCTATGTTACTCAGTAGGTGATGTGGCTAACACACCTGCCCAAAAGACCTATTGTTATAGTATCTTGTTCAGCAAGATTCGTCTTTTCTCCCATGAGGAAATTGTAAGACTTATTTTTTAAGTTGTTCCTGATGGACCATTTGAGTTCTTGAAGTCCGACCTTTATCTAATGACCATGTCGATGCTTCCCCGAAGCATGGCTACGATACTCCATTCCTCAAGCAAGAGCATTAGAATCTCAATGCTAAATGCTTCTTGATCAATTATCCAAATGTCTTTGAATGGGTAAACGTCTTGATTCTCCTTGCCCCTTCTATCCAAAGGTTTACGCGTTTGCTTCCCTATCATGTATATCAAGCTCTGCTTTTCCGTGCGAAGGATATACTCATAATACTTGTGTATAAACACATTTTCCTTTCCATTGGTCTGTTTAACCTTTCTTGAGATTATATGATCTAAGCAGTAATAATTCCCTACTTAGGTAAACGCCTTGGTAATAACTCTGTCAGTAGAGCCCTATTACTATTGTTGATTACATTCCTATAACCGTCGGTGGATGAGAACTTTGCCTATTGGTCCGCCTCGTTTCAATGAGAAGGAAAATGGTTATATTCATCCCTCGCCCTTGATACCGACATTGTTGCCAACTTAACTGACGGGCTCTCCTCTGGCAGCTCTTGCTACCATGACCGTGCAACATGTCATCGCTCTTCCTACTCTTAACCCGCATGGCGGGCCCATAACCCAATGTTCCATAGGATCGAAACCTGACTCTCTTGTACATCCTTAAATCCAAAGTTTTGTTGCACTTGGCTTCATATGCAAACCCCTAGCCACCATCCAAGGTAATGACGCTATTCTTGCCGTCATTCACCGACTGTCCAAAGTTGCACATTTTCTAGCCGTCAAAGAAATGATCACTTCTAGTCAGCTGGCAGATCTGTATATGTTCATAATTGTTTCACTTCATGGTATTCCACTGGTTATTAGTTCAGGCCGTGGCATTTTATTCAATTCAAGGTTCTAGGCAAGTTTCCAGGAAGCTATGGGAACTCATTTGTCATTCAGCACCGCTTTTCACCCTCAATCCCAGGGACAAGTTGAAAGAGTCAATCAGATTCTCGAAGACATACTTCGAGCTTGTGTCATTTCTTTCGGCAAGAAATGGGAGGAATCTCTCCCATATGTTGAGTTCTCCTACAACAATAGCTATCAAGCTAGTCTGAAGATGGCTCCGTTTGAAGTATTATATGGACGTAAGTGTCGGACTCCTATGAATTGGTCAGAAACTGGGGAACGTACACTTATCGGTCCGGATGTTATCTAACATGCCGAAGATCAAGTCCGCATTATTCATGCAAATCTGAAGGCTGCTCAGTCTCGTCAGATGAGTCAGTATGACCGTCATCACAAAGATATGGTCTATCAACCTGGTGAAAAGGCTTATCTTCGAGTCACGCCAATGAGAGGTGCACACCGCTTTGGGATCAAGGGCAAGCTGGCTCCTCGATATGTTGGTCCTTTCACTGTACTCGAAAGGCGTGGTAAAGTGGCATATCAACTGGAATTACAGTCAAACCTTTCTCAGGTTCATGATGTGTTCCATGTGTCACAACTTTGTCACTGCTTCAAGGATCTTATCCGAGCAGTGGAGCATGTTATGCTTGAACTAAAACAAGACCTTTCCTACCAAGAATAACCGGTTCGCATTCTTGATGAAACTGAATGTGAGACTCGTCAAAAGGTTACCAAGTTCTTCAAGGTGCAATGGGAAAATCATTCTGAAGATGAGGCCACTTGGGAACGCAAAGATCATCTTCGTGCAGAACACCTCGGGCATTTTACTTCTGCTTCTTAATTCTCGAGACGAGAATTCTTTTAGTAGGGAAAAATTGTGACGCCCTGGTTTTGTGCTACAGTAAACACTGTAATTAAGCTACAGTATTCCCACGCTAATGATGCCACGTCACCACGATTACTATTGTTAAAATAGTGTTGGAATCAAACCCCGTTCGATTTCAAATTTAAAATAGAGTCAAACGATAAAAGCTTTCAAATATCAAATCTAAAATGTTCGAGTTGTAACAATTAAGTCATGATTAATATTGGTGAAGAAACCATAATTTTATAAGATGTTTAAATGCACTAAATTAAAATAAGACTAAAAAACAAAACAAAAAGAAAAACTAAACTAAAAGAAAAATAAAAACAAACCCCACCCCCTACTAGGCCCCCAGCCCAGCTAGCCGCCCCCAATAACCCCCCATCGGGGGCAAAACCTAGCCCCCGACCCCCACTCGCTCCCCTCACTCCCCATCTCTCCCCTCCCGATCCGCTCTGATTGGGCCGACGTCGCCCAACGCAACTGGCGCCCCTGTGCCTCTCCGCCGGTGCCCTCACCGTCGCCGACCGCCTCCATGTATCCTCCTCGCCTCGCCCATTACCGCGACGACGGTCGCTGCCGGTCCACCCCGACGCCACCAGCCCTCTTGCCCGCCGGACCTCCCCGCCACCACCGGCGCCTCCGTCGCCTCCTCCTCGCCGGCCTCCCTCGAGCCTCGCCGAACCCGCCCCCTACAACCACCGATGAGCCCCTATGGGCTCCTCCCTCCCCTCTCTTTATCCCCAATCGGAACCGGCCGCTAGCACTGCGCCCACGCTCCCCACCGCCGGCGCCGCCCGCTCGTACCCCCGGCTCGCCTCTCCCTCGGCCACCTCCCACACCATGCGCCGCTGCAGCCCGCGCCCGCGCCGCAACCCCGCTCGCCCGCCCCGCGCGCTTGCTGTCGGCCGCCTGTTGCTGCTCCCGCGCGCTCGCCTAGCCCCCCGCCGCACGCGCGCCCAGCCCTGCGCCGCTTGCTGTGCTGCTGTCGCGGCCCCGCTCGATGCTCGTTCGGCCGCCGCTGGCCGTTGTCGGGCCATCCCTGTCGCCCGCACCCTGTCTCCTCCCACGCCTGTCGCTGCTGGCCGCCGGTGCCGGATCCGCTGGCGCCTCTGCTCCCGGGCCAGCCCCTGTCGGCCAGCCCGATCTGGTTAGTGGGATTAAGCCCCATTAACCCCCCCTCCCCCCGTGTATGATATCAGGAGCCCATGCCCCTATTAAACGTAATTAAAATAAATAACAATAATAGAATTGATAAAAATAAATAAGTAGATAATTAATTAAGCTAATTAATGTAATTATGATTAATTAGTTTACTAAATTAAATGTGTTAGAATGACATGTGGACCCAGCCCCATTAACTCTAATTAGTTTTCATTAATTAATTCTATTAAATTAATTAACTAATCAGAGAATGATAGGTGGGTCCCATCCCACTAATTAATTTGATTAATAACAATTAAACATAACTAAAACTGTGGCATCGATAGGTGGGGCCCACTGGTCAGCTTGATCAGTCAACAGGACTGTTGACTACTGATGTCAGCATGACATCATGCTGATGTCATAATTCTATTTTCTAATTAAATCTAATCTGTTTTATTCCCGAATACTAATAAACTTTAAAAATTAATATAACATAATCCGTAACTCGGATGAAAATAATTTATACATGAAAGTTGCTCAAAACGACGAGACGAAACCGAATACTCAGTCCGTTCGTCCGCCGTGTGCTCCTAGCATAGCGAACATGGAACTTTTTCCATCATTTTCATTTGTCCAATAGTAGCCCGAGACCCAGAAAAATATTGTCAGATATTCTTCCGACCCGTCTACGACGTATAATACTGCGTTATTACGTACCTAGCTCTGCATATTGCCATGTCATGCATCGTGATGCATTTCTCTGCTTTATATTTATTATTTGTTCCCCCTCTTCTCTCTGGTAGACCTCGAGACTGACGGTGCTATCGGGTATGACTACGCCGCTGACGATCAGCCTTTTGCCACAGAGCAGCAAGGCAAGAAACCCCCCTTGAGCATTCCGATATCACCCATTCTTCCCTCTTATTCTTGCATTAGATTTTGCTATTGTATTAGTTAGCTCCTATTCTGATGCATAGCCTGCTTTTGATGAACTTCTACTATACCTGCAATCATACCAACTGCTTAGTATAGGTTGATCAATGAATCCCCAGTGACCCCCCTTAGTCCCAGTTGCCCCTGCTTCTTCATCGATGACCCGACGACTTGACGACTCGAAGACTCGGTCAACCGACCCACAAGCCAGGCCTCTCACATCACTGCACTCCCCTTAGTTGTACGATTCTGTAGTGTTACTATCGAGTACCGAGGGTGACACCTCGTGAAGTACTCATGATGCTAGCCTTGTAGTGCAGCTAGTCGGTCATGGTTATCGAGGGTGATTCCTCATTCACCATTCCCAATGATGTCTCTATCGTGCAACCCCTCAAGTGTCGGACCCTCGAGGGAGATTCCTCTAAGTCCACCTTGACGGTTACATCGAGCGGGGACCCTGGAGGGTGATTCCTCAGTTCCCATCTTGATGTTATATACACATAGTTACTATGACCTGGTTATAGAAACATGTTGGTGATGGGTCGGCCCTGAGGGGTACCCACGGTTTGCTGATGTTGAGGCGTGGACTGGCGAGAGAGGCATTTGCCACACATCCTCGAGACGGGGCGACGGAACCACACTTTATGGGTCACGCTTGCCCCGCATTAATAAAATGCTAATGGGTTAGGTATTTTGATCTGAGTTGGTCGTTAGACCTTTTACGCACCAAACCTTCACGTGGGGGAAGTTATGGGTACTCGGCGTCGTTGTATCAGCTGAAGCTCTTCGGACGTCACCAATGGAGTGGCGCACACCGGATTGGGCTAGAAGGTACAGCTCCCGAACTGAGTGTACTAGGTCTGCTTCCGGCCATGTACGCATCGTGCAGGAGTGCAAGGGCAAGTGGGCCCACGAATCCCGGGGCCGGGCATTACCCAGGAAAGTGTGTCCGGCTGGAGGTGATCAAGCGTGTTGGAAATGCGGTGCACCCCTACAGGGATGATTAATCTATTCAAATAGCCGTGTCCACGGTAACATGACGACTTGCAGTTGTACCTTGACCTTATACAACTACAATTGTGACTTTAATTATGAAATGAATGTTGGCTCCGGGATTGCTTCCTCATAGGGAGTCGAGGAAGAATCTCTGGGCATGGTTACTTAATAAAATTGTTAAAATAATATGGCTATATATGAGATACCAGTCTACTCTCTTCTAATGTTGCAAGATGCTGAAGATGCTAGTCTTTAGTAGGACTAGGCCTTCCCCCTATTCTTGCTTTCTACAGTCAGCCCAGATATAACCCCATCCCTTGATAATGATGCATACTTAGCATAGTTCTGATGTCAGTCTTATGAGTACTTTGGATGAGTACTCATCGCCGCTTTGCTTCTCTTTCCCCCTCGATACGATTCTGCGTTCAGACGATGGAGCCCAGTAGATGGAGTACGCCGGAGATGACTACTACACCACCGCAGGAGCCTACTACTACGTGGAGGCAGCCCCCGACCGGCAGTAGGATAGGAGGTTCCGAGGCAGGAGGCCTCGCCTCATTCGATCCGTTGTTATGTTTAACTTATGTCTGTACTCAGATATTTTTTTTTGCTTCTGCTGACTCGTGCTTGTCGAGCTTTGTATTCGAGCCCTTGAGCCCCTTGGCTTGTAATATGAAGGTGTATGACCTTAATTTGTGTCTAGTGTTGTGTTGTGATATCAATCAGTGAGTCCCTAATCTTGGTCGTACGCACTGCGTGTATGTTTAGCGTACGGGTGAAATTGGGGGCGTCACAAGGACCCACAAACCGTCTTAAAGCATCCCTATTTGGAGTTCCCACCACCATTGGTAGACCTAGGTATAACTCCGAAAGGGTAAGTGAGTCAATCCAAATGATCTGCTTAAGCTCCTCCTTGCTTGCCTCACTAAAACCTTACCCAAAGAAGATTTGTATATATTCACTCGTTGCCCTGACACCGCTTCATATACATTTAGAGAATGTCCCTCGGTTTTTCCAAGTTATTATCAGACACCTCCAGAAATACGATACTATCACCGTAGAATGGGAGTTGGGTGATATTATGCCAGTGCTCCCAAAATATACACCCTAAATGTCTCTTTTTCGCTGTGCTTGTTGAAACAATGCAGATAATCCCACAATACAAAACAAGAGTAAATAAGGAGATAAAGGGTCTCCCTGTCATATCCCCCCTTAGATGGTAAAAATGCACCAAAGAAGGCTCCACTAAGCTTTATTGCAAACCTCACAAAGGTGACATTATGTCTACTATGCAAGTTTAGTCTTATAGACTATGTTGGGCCTCCAAGCGTTGAGTTTTATAGGACGGCAATAAATTTCCCTCGAGTGTATGACCTAAGGTTTATCAATCAGTGGGAGGTATAGGATGAAGACGGTCTCTCTCAAACAACCCCACAATCAAATACAAAAAATCAGTGGGAGGTATAGGATGAAGACGGTCTCTCCACTAAGTTTTATAGGTACACTAGTTCGACGAATAGTGGTGATACAAGTGTAGTATGGATAGTAGATATATGTTTTGTAATCGGAAATGATAAAAACAACAAGGTAAAAAGTGATAAAATTGAACAAGAACGATATTGCACAGCTTGGAAACAAGGCCTAGGGTTCATAATTTCACCTGTGTAATCTCTCAACAGCAAGGTAACAAGTGATAAATGTGAGCACAAACGGTATTGCCATTCTATGGAACAAGGCCTAGGGTTCATACTTTCACTAGTGCAATCTCCCAACACTACTAACATAATTGAATCATATAACAATACCTCAACATGCGATAAAGAATCACTCCAAAGTTCCTATCGAAGAAAGTAGGATGAAAACATGCACCAACCTCTATGCCTAGATTAACCTAATGTCACCATGGGAATCCACAAGTTGATTACCAAAATATACGTCAAGTGATCTCGATAAATTACCCCATTGTCACCAGGGTATCCACAAGCAAGACATACATCAAGTGATCTCAAATCCAATGTATTCAGTCCAACATACGAAACTTCAAAGAGCAAGACTCAATTCATCATAACAATGATAGAGAGGGAAGAAAACCATATCATTCATCTATATAACAAATATCATGGTACATAAAGATTGTGTCCTATGAAGACAACAAGACAGAGAAAGATCAAACACAAAGCTACTAGTACATACCCTCAGCCCCAGAGGTGAACTACTCCCTCCTCGTCATGGAGACCGTTGGATGATCAGATGACATCCGATGATGGCTTCCCCTTCGACAGGGCACCAGAAAAGGGCTTCGAATGAGATCACTTCAGAATAAAGGCTTGCAGAGGCGGAGTAAAAGCTCTAACTTAAATTTCAGGGGTTTCCCAATATATAAGAATTTTCAGCATCGGAATCACGCCAGGAGGTGCCACAAGGGGTCAGGGCTAAAGGCGTAGGACGATTTTTTTAAGGTGTGGTGAAGTCTTAAGGAAAGAATTCTTTTGATGCAAATCTAAAGAGTCAATGTACATTACCAAATACAATGAAAATATAGACATGTTTCAAAAGGAAAACAACCTAAAACTTACTGATAATGAATCTTTTAATGACATCTAGAAGACCTAGTCAATGGCAATGCCCTACCCTCATTCTGAAAATATTCCTTAATTTTACCAAGATCAACAATTTTGAAAATCTCTCACTCAATATAGGAAACCATCAAGTAATTAAGCCAACCATCTGCCATCTTGTTGTGCACCTCAATCTTGATGATTTTCATTGATGAAAATGCCCTTTCAACTAGTGTCGTTGCTACCGTTAGTACCAATGCCAACTCAATGAGGCAATAAACAGTAGGAAACATGACATGCCTTTGAAGTTCAACCATCATTTTAGCTAGGCATACAACATCATGAAAAGATCTAAGGTCTTCAATTCTTCTCACATGGATAATGAATAGATCAAGGCTATCTTCTATATGTTTAGGTTCATTATCAGAGAAATCATCATGGTAAATCTCTGCAAGCCTAGCAAGCTTATTCAGGTTGAACCTAGAAAAGGAGTTTCTTGGGTCAAGACAAGATAAGTTCTGGAGCAGATCTGAAGATACCTCATTAAAACGATGATCAAACTCTATGGTGATGGGGTCTATAGCAGCATAGAAGGTGTCCACACGAAAAAATGATCAACTCTGACATTGTTTCGTCCACTATTTCTTGATTTACCCCACTTTGTAAATATGCCATCCATACCTGGCATTGGAATGTCGTTTTTGGTGCAAAAGGCTTTGACATCTTCGAAGAGTGGCTCCCAAACATCATTTCTCTACTTGATGAAACATGTTCTCACATCCATAACCATTGACATTGCCTGAAATGATATAATTACAATTTTAGATGCATGTATGCTTACATGAACTAAATATATCAACCATACTAGATACATCTAACATGATCCATCACATACCTGAACAACATTTTGATCCTTCTTTTGCAATAGAAATGATAAATCATTTGTGATACGAAGGATTTTTAACATAATCTTCAGGATGAACACAAAGCTAAAAGTCTCCATTTGATGAACCAAACCCCATGCCCTACATGGAACACACACATCATCCTTAACAATGCCCAAAACTTCTATGATTGCATCCCACATTGATTCAATGTGAGATAAGGTTGTGTAATAAGATCCCCATCTTGTGTCTCTAGGTCTGACCAAGGATGTTTCATGATTTATCCCTCTTCCTGTAGTCATCTCACCTCTCTCAATCGAATCCAAAAGAACTTATTTTTTGCTTGTCAAGCAAATTATCCTTCCTCTTGCAAGATGAAGTACTGAGATTGCCAATCATGGTCACATATTCAAAAAATAAATCCTCAACACCCTTGCAGCATCTCGAAATAGCAAGAACTACCAACTACAGTTGGTGGGCAAAGCAGTGGATATAGAAAGCATATGGGTTCTCATCTCAAAATAACTTCTTAAGTCCATTGAATTCTCCTATCATATTAGATGAACCATCATATCCTTGCCCTCTTAGTCTTGCAACAACTAAACTGTGTTTAGCAAAAACCTCCAACAATGCCTTCTTCAACGAAGCACATGTTGTGTCTGGAACATGCTTAATAGCTAAAAATCTTTCAAAGGTCTCTCCTTTTTTGCTAAAATACATGTAGAAGTAGACAATCATAAAATTAGTTAACCTACTGTACATATAAGAGAAGGAAAAACACATAGACACTTAACATTCTTCAACCTGATAACCACAACCATTTGTTCGTTCACCGATATATCACGACACTCATCAATAAGAACAGAGAAAAGGTAGTCACCCATCTCTTCTTTGACTACTTTGGTGACTCCATTTGCACAATATTTGACAAGGTCTTTTTGAACTGTCCTAGAAGTCATTTTGGCATTTTTAGGGCATAACTCATCAAATGCAACCTTCACTTCTGAAATTCTTTCTTTGACATAATCAAGCAACTCTAAAAAATTCCCCTTGTTCAAAGAACTAGATTCATCGTGTCCATGAAATGGTTCACCTTCCAATGATATATAACTTACAATGCCCAAAGATGTATCAACACGAGCTTCATACTTGACTAGTGAATCTTGGCTATAACTTGTAACTTTAATTTTCACATTTGCCCCTTGATTTTTAAAATCATCACATGTTATTTTTGAAATATTGTGAATGCTACATGGCCCACCAATATGTTTACGAGATGCCGCAACCACATTTTTCCAACAGTCAAGACCAAATTTGGAGAAGACATCATGCCCAAATTTATCATCCATTCGGTCATGCTTAAAAATATAACAACAAAAACAATAAGCCTTATGCTTTGTTACACTATATTCCAACCAATCACAGTCCTTATACCATTGTGGTCGGAAGCATCTTCCATCTCTATTTGGTGGGAAAGTACAACTAGTTGGTTGAGTTGCACCCCATTCGCATATAAGCAAATATCACATCATCTCTAATGTTGGGGGCAAAACTACCAAGTGGAATGTGAAGTCCTGGATCACCATTTATGTAATCTTCAATAAAAATAGTTATACCTTCAACCCCATGAACTTCAAGATTCTCTTCCACTATAGCTTCAATGGAATCTGTAGTTTGTTCTTCCACTTGTTTGGTTGGCATCAAATTTTCATGCTCCACTTCCACGGAAATCACTTGATCTTGATGAGTATCATGTGTTGAAATATTGATACTTTCATGGGTGCTTGGATTCAATTTTGAGCTGCTGCCACTACCAAGCACTTCAAAATACTTTTTAAAATCTGCAATCACAACATTAATATATCAATACAATCTTCTACCACTACCAACCATTTCAAATTTCAGAAGGATGAAAAATTACCTCTTCCCCTTTTCTTTGGATTTGTTAGTCCCATCTCCTTTCTTTCCATCTTCTAACAATGTGGATAAAACTACATTGGTTGGTCATCTTATTAGCTTGTATCCAGACTTACAGAGTATAATCATCTAAAAACAAAAAATTGTGCCTACACAATCTCTAGCAGCAAAAAGTGCCAACAACAGAGGCTTACCCCCACCGCCGCTTGCTGTCGCCGCCAACTGGTGCTTGCCGCCACCGCCCTTGCTGCCGCCGCCTCTTGTTACTATCGTTGTCGCTTGCCATCCCCGCCGCTTGATGCCACAGCCCGTTGGTGCTTGCCGCTGCCACTCGGTGGCCAGCCGTAGCTGGAGGCTATGCTCTCGGTTGCCCGCCTGGTTAGCCGCCACCGTTTCTATGCTCGAGGAGTGGCTGCACTATGGTTGTGTGACTGCGTCTTTGGTTTGTCTCGTGAGGTGTCATGTGACTGCGCCGTGTGTGTGGTGTGTCGGGTGTAGTGGAGCGGTGCAGTCGCCTAGCAAGTCAGCCCACCAGCGATGCATACCTATAATTTTTTTTGCCAGAATCAAGGTATAACAGGTGCCATACCTCGCCCAACGGAGCACTCCGCGAGTGCGCAAGGCGCTCCCTACCCCCGAGTGCGCCCCCTTCCTTGTGGGCCCCCTGTGGGTCTTCTGGTACTCCCCTGAAGCTTCGTGGGTCTCTTATATTCGATAAAAAATCGTCAAAAATTTGCATCGCGTTTGGACTTCATTTGGTATGGATTTTTTGGAAAACCAAAAACATGCAAAAAAAACAGCAAGTGGCACTGGGCACCAGATTAATATGTTAGTCCATGAAAATAATATAAAAATGCGCCAAAACCATATAAAATTATTGTAAACATGGCATGAATACTTCATAAATTATAGATACGTTGGAGGCATATCATGAGACATCACATATTATCATGGTTGGCCAGGAATACGAGAAACCATATTGGATTAACATCTATTCTAGAAAATCCACTCTACACTATCATAGGTTTTCATCATGTCTAGCTCAATGGCACATAGGGGTTTCCTTCTCTTTATTGTCTTTATAGCATACACCCGCTCATATTCCACCAACACATTCTTCGTGATTAATCTACCCGGAGTGAAAGCACTCAGCTTGTCCAAGATCAAGATAGGCAACGACCCCTTTAGACAGTTCACGAGCACCTTGGCAGCAATCTTATATAACACGTTACACAAGATTATTGTCTGGAAATGGGACACAACTAGAGAGCATTAAATTTTCGAATTAAAACCAAATTCTTACCATTAAATCCTTTTGTGACCTCCCAAAGGAAATCACGCACCACCTTACATACCTCGCATTTGATCAAATACATGTGTCATGGGTAGAAGAGAGTTGGCATCCCACTCGTCCCGGGTGCTTTAGTAGGTCCCATTTAAAACAAAGCCCACTTGATTTCCTTGCCAATCACTCCTCCAGTCAGCTTCCAATTCATCTCCCCGGTGACACGAATGAATGTGTTGTTGAATGGACTCCATATTATTAATTGGCTCCTAGTTAAGCAACTAAATTGCATAAAAATGCTTGGCCATTCACTTCATGTGATTGTTTGTAGAGCACCTTGATCCATCGGTCCTCAACAAGGAACGAAATTTATTCTTCCCCTTTCTATGTGACGCTCTATTCTGAAAAATCTTGGTATTTCTATCATCCACCTTTAACCACTCAACACGTGAACAATTCTACATAAGTACCTCATCCACAATTTCAGGCATCTCCTTTTTTATTTCCCTAATCTAATAATTTGACCAGAATATCCTGGCATTTTTTGGCCACGTGCAACTTGTCATTTAAACTCTTCACTTCCTTCTAGATCGACTTGAGTACACAGTGACCCCGGATTTGCATGTGTCCCATCAAACTTTTGTGTCAAGCACATACCATCGTGAGACCATAGTCCCCTCGGTTCTTGTTCTCTCAAGTATCAACAATTGATTTGCACTAGTGTGACCTGTCTTAGCAAATCTAAAACCTGTCTTAGCAATCCTAGGTTGGTATGAACCTTCAATCCAAACTCGGGTGGCCGGTGCCATATCATACAATTATTTTTATCACATGCTTGATGTCCATACCCACCTAAGTATGCATAAACTTAGTAGTACAAGCGGCTCTATCTATTCAGACCTGGACATTCTCGAGTGCATCCCATTTATTATCCCATGTGAATGGTTAACCCGAGCAAGGATCTAAGTCAGTGTGTGCTACTCGTGATGGAGTTGTTGGGTTTCCTCGAAGAGGAAGGCTGAAGCAATATGTATAGTACTCCCTCCATCCCAAAATAAGTGTCTTAAGCTTAGTACAACTTTATACTAGGGCTAGTACAAAGTTGAGATAGTTATTTTGGGACGGAGGGAGTAGTAGATAGTATTTTCCTAAGTTAAGATCCAAGGTTTATCGAACTAGTAGGAAGCACCACACCTGCAATGTGAACAATACATGCACACAGACACAACAATTTCTTAAACCCAAGAAAGGCAAGGGGATGCCACTCCCCTTGTTCTCGCTAGTTGCAATATTAAAACTGATAGTGGTAGTCAAAGCAACAAAAAGCAAAAGAAAAATAAAAGAGAGCAAATAAAACAATTGTAGGATTCTTATTACCGATGAAGAATGGACCCGGGGGGCATAGGTTCATTATAGTGGCATATCTCTCGAAAACATAACAACAATGGGTAAACAAATTATTGCTGGGTAATTGATATAATTGAGCATAGTTATGATTGTGATCATTCATGTCATAATAATACATAGGCATTACGTTCTTGACAAGTAGACCGTTAATCCAACTACATATACTATTATTACTCCACCCCAAGACTGCTACTAGCATGCATCTCCAAGTGTTAAGTTCATGAAAAATAGAGTAACGCTTTAAGCAAGATGACATAATGCCGACAAAATAAGATCAATCAATATGACCTAACCCTTTGTTTTATCCTTAGTAGCAATAATACAATACATGACTTTTCCCATCCCGTCACATGGCAATATCACTATAGGATTGAACCTACCACAAAGCACCTCTCCCACTAAAGATAAATTAATCTAACTAGGTCAAAGTAGACAAATAGATCGAAGAGAAATACAAAGCTATATATTATGCAACAAAGAGATCTCAAAAGACTCAAATAAATTCAATGAATAATGTGATTATAAATCCATAATTCATCGGATCCCAACAAGCACACCACAAAAGATTAAATCAGATTGATCTTAGGAAAGATAATTCTATTGAAGATCAAAATAAAGATAGAACCATATAGCTACTATTATGGACCCATAGGTCTTGAAGGAACTACTTACACATCATCATGGAGGCAGCAAGGTTGATGAAAATGGCCTTCCCAATGATTCCCCCTCCGGTAGAGTACCAGAACAGGGCTCCGCATGGGATCGCTTTGGAATAGAGGCTTGCGGCAACGATAAAATTGTCTCGAGTCTTGCTTCGGGTGTTTACGAACATATGAGAATTTATAGGACATGAATTAGGAAAAAAGGAGCTACTATGGGCCCACAACGCAGGGTGGCGCACCCTACCCAATAGGGTGTGCCCTTGGCTTGTGGAGCCCTCGTGGGTCTTATCGTCCTTCCCCAAAGTTTCTAGGGTCTCTTGTTGTCCAAAAAAATCATCAAAACGTGTCATCGAGTTTGGACTTCTGTAGGTATGACTTTTTTCAAAACAAAAAACATGCAAAAATAGGAACTCGCCCTCGGCACTAAATTAATAGATTAGTCCTGAAAAATAATATAAACTACATATAAAGCATACAAAAGTAAAAAAATATAATATCATTTAACAATCAAAATTTGTAGATATGTTGGAGATGTATCAGTGCGCACAACTCTAAACGCTCCTTGAATGCCTCAATTTGGCTTAGTTTTTTCTCATTTTCACCCTAATGCTCGATTAGAGTCGGGCTTCATTAAATCATCAGCACACAACAATGAGAGGTCATCTTGATACCTAAGATATCTAAGAGCACCCCATGTACATTATTGCATTTCCGCACAAGGTTCCCCATGGATTCTAGTGAATCTAAAGGTTCTCCCCTCTATCACAATCGCCACATCAATGTAATGTTGGCACCAGGGACTCACTGACACAAAAACCATCACCCATCCACCTTAGCGCCACTCCACCACTCCTACCAACGGAGTTTACAACCACACCTTGCCTAAAACCTATGCTCCTTTGAGATTATTCATAGGATCATCCTTCTTTTTGTCTCACTTAAAAATACCACCACAAGGTTGTATGACTGTCTCATTTTTATAAAGGTGATTTTATTATCTCATAATGTAGCATCAAGCGGATACAAAGCATTATCATTAACACCCAACCTCTGCATAACTAGGATGTACGTAGGCAAAAAGTAAAAGTCTGACAATAGGAAATGCAACAAAAACAACAGTAGAGTCCTATAGACCGACACTATGTCTATGTAGAAAGTGGCAGTGCATCGATCGGGAGGTTATGCTGCCATCCATGTTGGGAAAAACCTCCATAGCCACCTGGTCCAATTGTGTAACACCGACTTGAGCAACGGTTGGTGCTCCGCTCGTTTTAGTCTAGTCCATGTACAAAGCAAGTGCATACAATGGAAAATAAGCTGCAGAGGAGAAGCATTTTTCTCATTAAAAACTAAATAATTTCTACATTGCCAAAGTGATCAAGGTAAGGCATACAATCCCACCCTTATTAGCATTTTGAACCTATTTGGAATACCATCCAACTAATGACCAAATATATTGGCAACACTTGTGAGAGGATACAAATTTTACGGTATTTGGATGACTGGCCACGTAGAACGTGCAAACTTGCACTGGAAAAAGAGGTGTTTGATTATCTCGTCATGGGTACAAAAGCAATATTTCCGACTCCCTGGCCAGTTGCACCATGCAAGGTTGTGTTTGGTTAGCACAACTCTCCTATGAAGACACACATGAAGATTTTAACTTTTAGAGAAATATTTGACTTCCAATTTCTTTGTTATTAGTCATCAGTAACTGGGAATGCATGAGTGCATTTTACATACAGTGTACTGTTAAACACCCCAATGTAGTAAGGTTCCAGCAAAACATATACCGGCCTTGTGTTAGGTTAATTGAATCCATCCTAGGTAAAAGATTATGCCATGACATAAGTCAGGGGGCAATGAAATCCTCCCCGAACAAAATATTCAACGGGAATGAACTAAGCACCCGTGCAATAATATCATTATTATCGCGAGCAATGACGCACAAGGTTGGGTATTGTTCTTGAAGACTGGCATCTCCTAGCCATATGTCTTCTAGAAATGAATCTTCAAAAGTCCTTTATTGCAAAAGACTCAAATCAAAAGAGGTGTTTCTTTATGCCATTAGCCAGCCCAAAACCATGAGTCCCCAAGTTTCACAATTTGCCATTGTCGAGCCCAACCCTAGTTCTTGATAGTTCTAGGACAAAATATTAATTGGTCTCGGTGGACCTGCCTCTTAGGGTCCGCCGATGAACAAGATGGTTATGAGATTATACCAAATACCGATCCCGTTTTCTGTCTCTTTTATCCAGCATTCGCTTCACTCAAAAACTCGGTGCTCCTATAACCCTTTGCCACCCACCTTGTTTTGCTATACTTTTATTATTCAGTGGCTCGAAGGTTTCCCACCGATTTGTCCTGCCTTCTCACATATGTCCGACCTTGCAAGGCAATTTATCGTCCCGTCTCTCCCTACCCACACCCATGTCATATTTGCCTTCAGCTAGTGTGTCCTATGATGGTTGGAAGGACCATCAACTCTCACATTAGCATGCCTCATATTATGCTTAGAAGGGCTAACAAGTCGTGCCTAGGGATTCTCACAGTGATGCTTAGATGGGTTGGGACCTCATTGTACATGTCTCTTGGAATGTCGCTAGTTCAAGAATCCCTCGAGTGGTCTTGCTCACAAAAAAGTTCACACTTTGGAGGTAAATCATGTACAAATTCAAGGTAATTCACATCCAACATTTATCGAAACTTTTTTTGTAAACCAAGATCACGATGTTTGGTGCGCACAATGTGTTCAATTACATGCTGGTGCTTTCTCGAGTGAAAATGAGGAAGCGAGGATGCAGGTTAGAGCAAGGAAAGGGAGATGGAGTGGGAGAGGGAGACAGAGAGAGGGGGAGAGAGAAATGACGTTGTGTAGGTCACATGAGAGAGAGGGGGGTGATTTTAGCACTAGGCGATCTTTGAGCTATTTGTGCACCTGTTGGTGGGCATATGGGAGCTAAAAAATTGAAGGGAGGCACATAAATGTTGTTTGTCCACTTGTGGGTGTCTATGCATGGCGATAATACAAAATGAAGGGAAGGGGAATAGGGCGGTGCATAGTGAGGTCCCAGATTGGTCATAGTGGCCGCGCTCTACAACACACCTTGCGCTAGGTTGGCTATGCATTGGATATAAGTAACAAAGGATGGAAGTGGTTGGCTAGCCCCTACCATTGGCTAGCGGGCCAGTGCCACATATAGTGCCTCATGGCATCATCAATGGTTTTCACATAGTTGTTGGTAGAATAATCCATATGATTTTTAGTGATGTGACATAAAATAAATAAGGATATATAATAAAGTGGTATGTGCATTAACAACCAACCCATGAACATGCTCTAAGGTGGAATATTGAAAGATGTCCTTCTCTTGTGATAGAGAACACCAAAATCTTGGCACCACTTCATACATCCAGCTTTCATTCGATGGTTCACATCTTCATTGATATCCCCATCCTTCTGCAACGTTGACCCCAAATATCAAAAGATGTCCTTTTGAGGTACCACCTGCCTATCAAGGCTAACCTCCTCCTCCTCGTTGTGCCTAGTAGTACTGAAACCAACCTCATGTACTCGTTTTAATTCTACTAAGCCTAAAACCTTTCAATTCCAAGGTCTGTCTCCATATCTCTAATTTTCTATTAGAACATGTTCGACTATCCTCAACTAGCACCGCATCATCCTGAAAGATCATACACCATGGGATATATCCTTGTATATCCCTTATGACTTCATCCATCACCAAATAAAATACATAAAGGCTCAAAGCTTACCCCTCGCCTAGTCCTATTTTAATCAATAAGTCATTAGTGTCGCCGTCACTTGTTCGAACACTTGTCACAATATTATCATACATTCTTGATGAGGGCAATGTACTTTGTTTGGACTTTGTGTTTCTCCAAGTCCCACTACATGGCATTCCATAATATCTTATTGTAGGCCTTCTCCAAGTCAATGAATGCAGGTCCTTCTTTTGCTTCATGTATCTCTCCATAAGTTGTTAAACCAAGAAAAATACTTCCATAGTCAATTTCCTATGCATGAAATCAAATATATTTTTGGCCCCGCTTGTCATTCTTCTTGAGCAATGCTCAATGACTTTCTCTCCCATAGCTTCATGGTATAACTCATCAGCTTAATTCCATGATAATTAGTTCAACTTTGAACATCCCCCTTGTTCTTGAAAATTGGTATTAATATACTCCACCTTCATTTTTCCAGCATCTTGTTTGTCCAAAAAATGAGGTTGAAAATCATAGTTAGTCATACTAATGCTATTTCTTTGAGGCCTATCCACACGTCATTGGGGATACAATTAGGTCCCATCACCTTGCTTTCTTTCATCCTTTTGTAAAGCCTCCTTGACCTCAGACTCCTAGATTTGCTACACAAAATGCATGCTGATACCATCAAAGGAGTATTCCATTTCAATGGTAGAGATCTCATTATCCCCATTGAAAAACTTGTTAAAGTACTTTGGCCATCTCTGCTTAATCTCCTTGTACTTCACTAGGAGCTGGTCTGCTCCGTCCTTGATGCATTTGACTTGGTTGACATCTAATGTCTTCCTTTCTCGGATCTTGGTCATCTTATAGATGTACCTTTCACCTTCCTTCGTGTCCAAGCACTCGAAGAAGTCCTCATACGTCTAACATGTTGCTTCAGTGACAACTCGCTTTGCGTCCTTCTTTGTCACCTTGTACTTCTCTATGTTGTTTGTTCTCTTATCTAGGTAAAGGAGTCTGAAACAATCTTTCTATATTGTTGTATAAAATGGAAAATTAGATAGTGGGTTGCAACTATTTAGAAATAGAGAACGAGAGTAAATTTGTTTAGTAATTTTTCTGTCTTGGTATGTTTCCTTTCTTTTATAAATTTTAGAATACCTTTTTCAAATAAACAGTTTAGTTGCTTCCGGCTAATAAATAATTTGCATACAAAATATGTTTTGAGTACTCCTTGCTACACATGGTAACAAAAGACTTATCGAGTCGTTTGTCTCACAATTTTAAATCTCGCAATTTTTTTGTTGGATTATTAAGCAAATAAAACCAATAAGAAGCAATAAAAAATTCAAGCAAAAGCTACTAACAACCATGTTGCATTCAAATTTATGTTTTATTCGGCTTTCTGTGATGTTAGTTGTGCTCACATACTAGGATATGACATTTTGTTTTGTTGTTTTCATCTCCTTTTTTACCTTTTTGGTTTTTGAAATACATGAACATTTTTAAGATGCATGAGCATATATTCTCACATATATGAAGAAATTTTTGAAACATATGATTCCTTTAAATAGATGAATGGTTATTTTTGTTCGCCGAAATATCTTTTAAATATGAAGTGAACATTTTTTTGTTTGGGTACATGAATATATTTATTTTTAAATATCTCTCTATTATTTAAAACGGAATTTTGAAAGCATTTTAAAAGGTATTAATGGGAAATATTCTTTTGTATTTTAGTATAGAATGAGATAATATGCTGCTTAAGTCGCCATTCCATTATGAGGTCTCTTGGAGCAGTTGCGGTCAAAATTTCTGCTTAGGCATCTCCAGAGCCCCCTCCCAAAAAAAAATTCCTCCCGCATCCGTTCGCGGACACGAATGCGGGAGCCAACCATCCAACACTGCCCGCATACATCCGGCCTCACTATTTTTAATAAATGGTCCACACGTTCAACCGCATACATAGACTACCCACGTTCAAATAGTTGCATGCAACAGTAGTTCAAATTTTAAAAAGTTAAAATATTACATTCCAACATTGTTGTCCTCTTTAACCACCCATAAATGCTCGGTCAAATCTTCCTTCAGCTGTTTGTGAGTTGGCCAATGCCAAATTTGGTGATGCATTTGAATAAACGCTTCAAACGTGGCCCGATTTTGGTCTGGAAGTTCGATAGGATCACCCATGTTCTCAAATTCTAGAGTTGCGGCAACATCCTCATGCTCATCCTCCACGGCGATGTTGTGCATGATCACGTAACATGTCATCACTTCCCACAAGGTCTTTGGATCCCATTGTTTAGCAGGTCTATGAACAACTGCAAAACTCCAAATGCCATCTTGAAATCCTTTCTAGCTGCTTCTTGTCTTTGGGCAAAGTGAGACTTTTCCTAGCCAACTGGGTTAGAGATGGTGTTGACAAAGGTATTCCATGGAGTACAAATACCGTCAAGAATATAGTATCCCATGTTGTACTCATGTCCATTGACACTATAGTGGCAATGAGGAGCTTTTGCTTCAGTCCGTCTAAAAACAATGGTGATCGATGCAACACATTGATGTCATTATGAGACCCAAAGAAAGCATGCCAAATCCAAAGATCATGCACTCAACTGCTTCAAAAATGATGGTGGGCTTCTTAACATGACACAGATATTGCCCTTGTAAAGCTTTTGGGTAATTCTTCCATTTCCAATGCATGCACTCAAGAGACCCAAGCAAACTTGGCCACCCTATTGCTTCGGAGATTACGAAGAGCTTCTCGGTGTCTGCCATACTTGGTCTCTCAGGTATTGAGGTCCAAACACCTCGACCACGATATTTGCAAACGTGACCATGGCATCTCCGCATCTGCTCTCAAACATCCGTAGGTACTCGTCCCACGAATCAGTGGTCGTGTCATATGCAAGCATCCGTAGTGCGGCCGTGCATTTCTGGTAACCAGACAACCCAATCCTTCCTACGACGCCCTTGTTCAATATGAAGTAGTCATCATAGGACCGGACGCCATGGTACAAATGATCGTAGACGGTCTTGTGCATCCAAAAACGTCGACGAAAAATGGTCCGCGAAGAGTGCATGGGGGGGCAAAGTAGTCCTCCATCAGATTCAAATGGTCATGCGCCCTGCTGCGGTTGAGCACTCGATGACCCTTGGTGGAACTCTTGAAATTGAGAAGATGCTCCTCCGCATGCTCCACATCTTAAAGGACCGCCTGCATCATCGCCATCTCATATGTCTAGTCCTCATCATCGAACGACTCAACATAGTGCTTGTATATGTACTCCAAATTTGAATTTGCTTGAAAGAACAAAAGACAACCTTTTTAGCTCTGGCAATTCACCAAACAATTGATAGGCATGATGACTATAGAAGTAGAGGATGCTACCTAGCGGGGCGGCTGGAGGAGAGGAGTGGAACGACGACGAAGAAGAAGCGGGGTGGAGTCCGGGTGAAACGCTAGAGGTGAAGGAGATGTAGAGTTTTGGTAGGGGCGTGGCATGACGGCCAGGGTGGTGGAGTGGCGGCAAAGGCAAGAGAAAAAAAGGAGGGAGAGAAAATGGGGAGGATGGAGGCGTGGGGTCCAGGAAGGGTTGGGTGGGCCGGGAATGTCGGAGGTCTACATGGCTGTTGTCCCCAACGTTTGTCCTGGGTTTATCAAAAAAAGTACGTCTGAACCGCTCAGCGGACCGATACAGGTCCGCGTTGGATGACAAACTGCGTCCGGACCGCACGGTCCGGACAGTTGCGGACGGTTTGAGAGTCCGCTTTGGAGATGCTCCGAGGCAGCAAATATGCACTCCAATACTCGACGTAGTTTGTTATTTAAGCAATGTAGGTTGCAGTTTTATTGGCTGCTCGTGTGCGTCTTTGTTACTGTTTTGAGTTCGTTGTAATCAACATTTTTTTACTAAATTTTGTCATCAAGTTTTCATTTTCACTATCCTTTTGTATCAAGAAATCTATGTATAAACATTCACCAACTAGTCTTAATATGTGAGAGATTCGATCGCTTATGATTGTAGGGCGGGCAGACACATGCGACTCAAGGGAGGGGCGTGAAGAAGAGAGAGGAGAGGAATAAAATGCATGAGATATGTACCATTGACTGACTATTAAAATTGACACCCGCAAGAAACTAGTGGTGGAGGAGAAGGTGGCACCGGTGGTGGCGGCAACGATGGTTAGTGCATAAGGAGAAGTCGAATTCAACAACATCGGTGGAGGAACAACAAGCTATTGGCAACGCAATGCAGAATAGGGGGAGACAACATTGGGTGGAAGGAAGCGCTACGGAGTAGAACAGCTTGCCCAATAGGTTTATCAGAATGGTCATGGTTGAGCCACGCCCATATTTTATTGATATCGTCATATTTCAATTAAACATGACTCTTACAATGGTAAAATAAGTTGACATCTTTCAAGCATATCCTAGTGTATATTAAGACCGTGAGCATCACATCACACAATAGATCAACACAATACGGCTGGTTAACTAAATGAAACCACCGATATAACTTTATGAAAGTTGTGACCCGGGATGCGCTAGCTCAGTTCCAACCCGGTGGCTTGTGGTGGTTGTTCGGGCCCGAGGGCGCGTAGTCCTGCGTCTCCAGCGCCATCCTTGCACTGACGTTCACTGCATCATCTTCTGGAATCACTCTACCCATGTTCATCTGAAATATATACCAAGTGGAGATAGTGTTACTGTGTATCACTATAATTAAACTTTTGAAAACTGAGTACGCCAAACCACATGAAACTCCCAAAGGACCAACACATCTTGCTATTTTCATGAAGCATGAACAACCTCGTTTTACTCTCCACACTTTGACAAAGACTACGACAGAAAGTAACCGAAACAGTTCACAGAATCTCTATAGGCGCCATACCAACTTGAGAAACGGTCACTTGTTCAACAAGAAGACCACATGAGTTACTATCTCCGTTCCACAATATATGCCATGGAAAATATGGTAAATTTTACATTTCCACACCAATATTATTGCTGTGTTTAATGTACTTCCATGTACAAAGATTTTGCTGTAAACACCCTTCAAATCTTATAAAGTTTAGAACAAAAAAAAATACAGTACCATACCTTTGGCTTTGGAGTGCTTTCTTCGACCCATGGCACCTGCTCACCGGCATGTTGCAAGGGCACCAGTCTCTGCACTCCTACTCCCCACAGGGAATGATTTGAACACGGCGCAGTCAGAATCACATCATGTTACATCAGGTCCAATTTTTGTTACAGAGATGTGAGCCTTACTTGAGAGGGGTATAGCGTTGGAGGGAACCAAGAAGTAGAATGCCAGCAAGGTGATAACTAGACAGAAGGGTGCTGAGCTCCCCATTGCACGTCTCTTCTCTTGAACAGTTATACTGCCTCGATTGCTACCCTCAACCTCAATGGAAGTGGAATATGCGGGATCTCTGTTTGGTGTTCGTGCTTGCTGCCTTGGACCCCCTTTTATGGGCACATGTCATGCCGCCTAGATCACTCGTTTCTAGGTACCAAAGTCAAAAAGGTAGGAGTAATGGAAATTCACAAAGTCCAATGGGTGGAATTGGGCAGTAGCCAACCATGCAGCTGCCTTTCCCCACCTCCACTACTTGTTGGAGTGCTCCTATTTGTCCACATCTCATCGATCCGTTTGAAATTGGCAATTGCATGTCATTTGTTCACAAGTTTATTTTTTGCCGTCTCTGTGCAACTACAAACCACACACACACACACAGCGCTTGGGGTAAACTTCAATGTATGTGATGTGTTCTTGAATTATATTATAGAAGTTATTTGTTATAAACTAAGTAAAAAAAACTTGTCAAATGTGTGAACGATTCTTCAGTAACTATTCATGTTAGGTCACGGAAGCACTTTCAACTTAGCGGCAATCACCATCAGAAAAAATGAGACGGCTTTTCGATGGAAACATATACTTATTCTTCTGCATGGACACTAAATAATTTGAATTTCCATTTTGTTTTTCTACAACTTAAAAAAACTTATATATATATATATATATATATATATATATATATATCGATATTCTAGCTTTGACATAGCTTTGTTCTTATATGACTTTGTTATTTGTCGGCATGTTTATTTGTGTGTGCTGATGTTGAATGTGTGCATCCTAATTATGCGGTGTCCGGATGTGTGTTTATTGCGTTTGTATCTCCTTGATGTATCATTGTAAGTTAATAAAATCCATTCTTTATACAAAAATATGGATATTCTAGCCCCTCTAAACTTCCATCTTCAAAATTAGAATGTGCTAATAGAAAACAACGAATCGCAATCTATTTTTTAGCACAAAAAGAACACATGCTTGCGAGTAAGCATTCATCATTTTCCTTTTCCTTTCTGATTTACGCCAAAGTTTGATATGTATACAAATAGTAAATAGACAACTACTCCCTTGGTTCCTAAATATAAGTTTTTTTTAAAGGTTTCACTAAGGGACTACATACGAAGCAAAATGAATGAATCTACACTCTAAAATATGTCTATATACATCCGTACGTAGCCCGTTGATGAAACTTTTAAAAAGACTTATATTTAGAAACAAGAGAGTACATTGAATGAATCTAAACATGAGACCTATGCATATGAATAGTAAATAGACAGCTGCATGCCATCAAATCTATTCGGAGCTCTTCACAGTGACCTGGTGTCAAAACCCAATCGTGAGTGCAAGGGATACATATGCTACTTTTGTTGGGTGAACAGTATGCGCAATCCAATGCAGTGCCAAAATCAAGATATTTTCTTTGGGAAATCTGTGGATCATCCATAGTGGGGCATGCACAAGCATGTGAACCACTGGCTGCAATTTCTTCGTAGCAGCAGTGGACACGTTTCGAAACAGACTACGGAAAGTGGTGGATCCTCTTCGTCCATTTCAGATCCATAAAGCTTTTGTTTAATTCGGCGTTGCTGAGTGTAGTTAGTGTCCGAGATGAGTGCGGAACTGTGGTGCTGCAAAAAGTTAGTCTCCATATAGTAATCTGCAACATTTCGGCTGACCAATGATAAGGCTTTTGGAAGTAGTTTATTTATTTAGTTAGAAACAAAATAGAATGTGCGAGATGATTGGAGTTCATTGGCTCATGAAAGTCAAGAAATGGATAGTGAGCCGGATGATTGGTGTCAGTTCATGAGTTTACGTACTAGTATACATTGTACCCACGTGCTAGTGGTACTGCTATGTCAACTTGAATATTGTAGTATGAGTACCATAGACTCAACATGAAGTCTGCTTCATGAAGTTCTTAATTTCTCCTTTATGTGAGTGCTTCATGGAGTACTAAGAAATGGCATGTGTACAAGTTCTAGTTGAAGTTAACTTTGGAGTAGGGCATTTTCATGACCGAGCTTCATGGAGCCCTTTATTTTTGGAAAATTCAAAATTCAAACTTGTTGACTTCAAAAAATTCTGAAAAAATATATGCAACTACACAAGGATGAAATGTATGTGTGTGTAAAAATTCAAGATAAAATAATTTGAAATGCGACTTGTACAAAAAAGATAAATTTCTGGACTTTGAAAATGAATAGTATCATGTATTAAAAAGCCTCAGATTTGTCTTTTTTGCAGTCTTCATTCCAACGTATTTCGTTCTAAAAATTTATACACATGTGTGTTATGCCTCCATGTATATCTGTATTTTTTTCAAGATTTTTTAAAATGTAGAAATATAAATTTTCATGAATTTTGGGTTTTCCAAAAACTGGCCTCCATGGAGGCTGAGTTCCAAAAGGCATTTTCGTTAACTTTGCCACAATCAAGCTGGGTATATAGCGTGTAGGTCAAGTTAATTAGTAAAGTGTGGTAAGCCTCGTACGAAAGTGTGAACCAAAGAACTTCTCAGCATCCAAAGGTGGTCCCTAACTCCAAGAATTTTGCTAAAAAGAACTCCAAGAAACATTGTTTTTCTCATGTATCAGAAAGAAAAGAGTATAAATTTGTTAGAGCAACCAACGCGCTCCACACTGATTTGAAGATTACCGGGCCTGTGCGCAAACACAGAATCTCCAAAAGGGCGACCTCCATATTTGTTACTTTATTTATTATTACTAGTAAAAAAGTCAGTGCGTTACAACAAGAAAAAAAAATAGCACACGCTCTTAACTCAATAACCATGACTTTTTAATAATTTCATGTGCTTTATTTTCACGTGGCATCACATTTGTGTTGCCGACGGTGGTCTCAATGATCAGACAATGAAGCACGTTTGAATGTGGTTAGTCTCTCGCGCGCGCGCACGCACTCGCTCAGAATAAGATTAGAAATATTTTGTTTTCTTCGCGAGTTTTTTCAAAGGTGTGCATGCGTAGTTATTGATGTTTTCTCTTCTCTTAATCTGATTTTAATGGTTGTTTATTTGCAATTCGGATCGCCGCGGATACGGAAAAAATATTATGCATTATAGATTAAGTTTGCATCAAAAGCAATATCTTAGAAATACTACACAACTAGAAATAACATCAAATTTAGATTCTACACATTTTTCTAACTAAATTTCATATATAACATGTTAAAACCGGAGTTACAGTTTAAAAGATATGGATAATTTTGTTTTGCATAAACTACTGAATAATTAACCGAAACGTTAGGGGCTTTTCTGTTAGAATGAAAAAACAATTCCGCTGACTTAAATATGGATGGTGGGTTGATTACTTGAAATGTGATGGGGGTTTATGAGAAAACACAAGAAAAAAACTATTGAAATATGACCTAAACGTGTACTCCGGGTTAATTTACAAAAAACAGAGGTATTTACTTGTAAAATGAAGCGATGGACGACTAGGAGTTTGTGCTTCATTATTAAGTAGAGATTTTTGTCTGCATGATTTCATTTTTAGTTTAAGCGACATTTAATCTAACCAAATAGTTCATAATTGCCATCAAACACGATAAACATAATTAACAACTATATGGGAAAAAGTCATCACATTACAGATATTTTGAAACTTGAACCGGCATTAAGCGACATTTTCAAAATATGCAATGTTGCTATTCGATATTGCTAGATACAACTGACTACAACACTCCATCACGGCCATCGTCTAGCCCTCGTCCTCCTCGTCCGAGCCCGACATCTCGTCGATGTAGGCAAAGTCGTTATCTTCCCCTTTTCGAGAGCACCGAATGTGAGTTGTTGCTCCTCGTCCTCGTCGTCACGAGTTGCAGGGCCAAAGCACTAACGAATGTGCTGCTCATCGTGGTGGCGCATGGCCATTTCGAGCTCGCGGAACCTCATCATGACCCCGAATGGGACCTTGAGCTCGATCTCAGGCTCTAGCTTTGGCTCGGCCTCGATGGGAACGGGGACGAATGAGATGAGGGGATAGTGGGGTCGATGGGCAAGGTGTTGTTGACGGGGACAATGACGCCCGAGGCGCTAGATAAACAATACATGTCGTTCCTGGAGTTGTTAGCCCCATGGGAAGCGCCAAATCACCCGTGACCGCCGCCAGCACCACGTGTCTCCATCGGAGGATGATGCGACGGCTACCACAGCTAGTGCATCGTATAGAGAGATTGCACTTTTGGTGCATGGTGTTTGGGATGGGAGGTTCTAGTCCACCAGCACGTTCATCCAAAAGGTTGCATTCCAGAGCAATGATATAGTCGTTGTGAGAAGGGGGTGGCTAGGGGAGGAGGAGGCAAGGAGGGGAAGGCGACGACTAGGTTTTCATGACGGGGACGCTCGTTCTGAGATTTTGTAGCTAGGGACGGCAAGGAGATGATGTCATGGGTCATACATCCGAAGGACCACCATATGAATCTAAGGGAGCGGACGCACCATTAATGGGGTGGGTGGTTAGCAGTCACCCCTCTCACCGGTGATTATCTGTGTGCGTTGTGCGTGTATGGGCCGCAGGGAGCTTTGAAACCCACGCATGCCACACGAAAGAAGAAGATGAAGCTTCCCTCTCGTATTGGAAGTTGCGTTTGGAGTGAGCTCCAAACAAGGCATCTGAAATATACATACTAGGAGGACGATACGATGTTGATTTTGGAGGGAGCTCTATAAATTTTGATGATCACAACGCATATAGAAAATCTGATAGAGTGTCGTTTTATGTGCGGATCGTCATATTAATAATTATTATGAAAGTCGGCCACATATGACCACTCCGTTAGTGGTGTTCTTATACAAGATGTATTAGCGATGAGTGGAGTGACCACCTTCGGGTCACAAATAGTCGATGGCTAGTTACCATTAGCTTGCTGGACAAGCATGCTACAGAACCTGTAACTTCACTTATAGGTTAGAGCATCTCTAGCAGATCCCGTAAACCGGACCTTCCGGCATATTAACCACTGGTTTACGGGACAATGACCATTTTTCCTACCCAAAGAGATCCTGTATATTTGACGACCCCGGATTTTTTTACGGGGTCCAAGATACGCCAGCCCATTTTCTTCATATATAAAGGATTTTATCTCTTTTTACATGGACCTCTAAAACATAAAACGTTTGAAAGGACGGAAGTTTCATATCCCGCCACGGTCTTCCACCGCACGAGCTGCTGCCACCGCAAGCAGCTGCCTATCGTCGTGTGAGCTGCGACTGTTGTCGTCGGCACCACCAAGGAGCTGGCTATTTCCACTGTTGGTCGCTCATAATGGTGGCCGCAGGAGCTAGCTGAAAGCACATATGCTCCCTTGGTGGTTTTGATAATTCATGACAACATACATTGTCTCTTGGACTAATAGCTCTACCTAATTTATTTCAAGTTTAGTCCACACAGAGGATTGGCTAAGGAATATGAGGAGAATTCCCAAGAAGAAAAAGAAGGGAAGGGATAGGATTGGCCAAGCTCCAAGCTTTAATATACAAGACCCTGCATTTTATAATTTTTGAGAAATCACTTTTGAGTCCATAGGAAAGCCAATACTATTAAAAGGGGGTGAGAAATTACAATGATCTGGTTGCTCAAGTGCTTAGAGATTAGCCACCAAAAATACTCACCCATTCTCCCACAAAAATTCTCTGTCCAAAGCCCAAAGTCAAAATTCGGTGACACCAATATTTCCCATTCAGATCCATCGAGTTTTAACCTAGATAGAAACCCATCCAAACCATAGCATATCGGTACTACCAAGTTTTCATTCGGTGCAACCGAAAACGAGTGACCAACTTTCTGTTAACCAATTTCTTAAAATCGGCCCCACTGAGTTTAATGAATCAGTGACACCGAGATTTGGTAAGTGCCTAGGTCTCCCATATCGGTAGCACCGAGATTTATATATCGGTCTCACCGAAAAGGCCAAAGTTGCCACATTTTGCACTAGTCGGTGCAACCGAGTTTTTACTCCGGTTTCACCAAGTTGGGCAATAATGTTGTAAATGTTGGATTTTTGGAGATGCCTATATATACCCCTCCACCACATCTCACTAGGAATAGAAGCACTTAGAACACACACCCACTTGCCATATCCAATTTTCTAAGAGATAACGACCTACCCTTGTGTTTAAGTCAAGATCATCCACTCCAACCATATGGATCTTGATTTCTAGACTCCCCAAGTTGATTTCCATCCAATCAATCTCTGGTACCCATGCCAAACCTGTGAGATAGTGATTGAGTGTTTTGGGGACCATCTTTTGAAGCACAAGAGCAAGAAGTTCACCATACTACCACATCTATTACCTTTCGGATGGTGGTGCCTCCTAGATTGGTTAGGTGTCGCTTGGGAGCCTCCTTCTTCTTGATTGTGGAGTTGAACCAAGAAGTTTGTAAGAGCAAGGAGGTCGCCTAATTCTTGAAGATCTACCCCGAGTAAGGCTAGTCCTCCATGGACGTAGGCCATCATGGAATAGACAAGGTTGCTACTTCGTGGACCCTTCGTGGATGGAGCCCTTCGTGGACTCTCGTGACCATTACCCTCTGTGGGTTGAAGTCTCCATACACGCGGATGTACGATAGCACCACCTATTGGAACCATGGGAAAAATCTTCATGTCTCCAATTGCGTTTGTTCTTCCTACCTCTACTCCTTCTTACATATGCTTGTCTTTACTTTCCTCTGACATACTTGTTGACTATCATGTGTAGGATGCATTAGACTTGTTAGAATTGCTAAAATGTGCCAAAAAATTAACTTGGGAAAAGGTTAGGTTTCTAATTTATCAAGTAGTCTATTCACCCCCTCTAGACACCTCTTCTAGTGATCCCACAATTGATATCAGAGCTTTGGTCTCCACAGCCTTGGTTTCATCACCGTTGGAGGAAGATGGATGTGTCTAGTTTGGAGAGTTTTAGTTGTAGAGTGCCCATTCTCTATGGGGTGTACTATAGTCAATGGAAATATGAGATGCTTGAGTTATTCAATCAATTCTATTTGACCAAGTATGTTAAGAACCCCAATGTACCTCCCATTGATCCCTTACATCCCACACACAAAGAGGAAATTGACATGCTTCGCAATCTTAGAATTGTTAATCTTATCATTAAAGGATTGCCAAGAATTGTGTTTGATCAAATGCAGAATTTTGAATGTGCTTATAATTTGTGGAATGATTTGGAGAAACGATATCCAAATTATTTATTGAGCAATATTGATGAAATTCTCCATAAAGCTATTGCCTATCATAAGATGAAGCCTAGTGATCCCAACTTTGATAAATGCTTGTTTGAGCTTCGTGACCTCATGTGTGCTAAATGAAATGTCATTGCCACCAATAACATCATTGTTGAAGCCATTTGCATTCATAAACATGAACATTGTCATTATCACAACCCTAACGAATGTCTTGACTCTTATGACGAGGATATTACACTTATGATGACAATGTGGAACATGTCTACTATGATTAAGATGAATTGTTTGACATCGAATGTAATAAGGCTATGAAGAGTCTAAGTCTCATGGAAAACTTCAAAGACTACATGTACGGAGGAAAAGAGTGGATTCTCGATAGTGGATGCACCGATCACATGACCGGAGATAGAGACATGTTTCTAGAAACCACACCAAACCATGGACCGTGAAGGTATGTGACTCTTGGAGACAACTCCCAGGGTAAGGTACTCGGTCTTGATAAGGTGGCCATATCTCATGATAACTCTATTCAGAATGTCATGCTTTTTGAATCCCTTGGCTACAATACTCTTCCCATATCTAGACTTGCCGACTTCAATTTTAATGTGCTATTTACCAAAGTAGATTGCCAAGTTTTCCATCAAGACAATCATAGCATGGTCTTTACCGATTTCCGTAGAGGTGATTTATACATTGTTTATTTCACTAAGAGATCCAAACCTTGTACTTGTCTTATTGCAAAATCTTCTAAAGGTTGGCTTTGGCATAGAAGAATAGGACATGTTGGTATGTGTAATCTAGACAAGCTCATCAAAGGTGATCATATACTTGGTGTTAAAGATGTTATCTTTGACAAAGATAGACTTTGTATTGCTTGTCAATCCGGAAAGCAGTAGGTGGGAGTTATCCCGTAAAGAATATCATTACTACTAGGAGACCACTCGAATTGCTTCATATGGATCTTTTTGGTCCCAATACTTACAAGAGCCTCGATGGAAATTCCTTTGGTCTAGTTATAGTTGATGATTTTTCCAGATTTACGTGGATATTATTTCTTGATGATAAGTCGCAGGTACAGAAGATCTTCAAGAACTTCGCTCGCAATGCGCAAAATTAATTTGAAGTGAAGATCAAGAAAGTTTGGAGCGACAATGGGTTGGAGTTCAAGAACACAAATGTGGACACCTTTCTTAACGAAGAAGGGATTTTACATGAGTTCTCGGCTATGTACATGCCTCAACAAAATGGAGTTGTTGATAGGAAGAATCGAACTCTTATTGAGATGGTTAGAATGATGCTCGACAAATACAAGACGCAAAGACACTTTTGGGCAGAAGCCATGGAAATAGCTTGTCATGCCATGAACCAACTCTACCTTCACACGCTTCTCGGTAAAACGACATACGAGCTACTCACCGGTAACAAACCCCAAGTTGGATAATTTCGGGTATTCGGCTACAAGTGTCACATTCTTGATAAGCATCTTCGTTCTAAATTTCCCCTAAATCTCATGAAAGTTTCCTACTCGATTACAGATCAAACTCTCACACTTACCGTGTCTATGACAACTTCACTCGAAAAGTTGAAGAGATGATAGATGTGAATTTTGATGAATCTAATGGTTCGCAAGTAGAACAATTGCCAAATGATGTAGGAGATAAGGAACCTTCGGAAGCTATCCAAGACTTGTCCATCAGTAAGATTCGCCCCATGGAGGTGAAGTAAAGTACTTCATCAAACCAAGTGGAATCTCCCACTTTGCGGCAAGGCGAATCTCAACACGACATGAAAGCATCCACAAGCGGTACACGACAAGATTAAGAGAAGGGAGAAGTACATCATGATGATCCACCTCAACCTCCCTCACCACCACCTCAAGGAGATGACACCTTCAACAACAATAATGAAGAATAAGATGATGATGACGAAGCTCCACCATCCAACAAGCAAAAGCTACATCGAGTTTCATCAAGAGTGAACAAGAACCAGCCCTTAGAGAAAATCTTCGGTGACATTCAAACCGGGAGAATCACTCGCTCTAAAACTCGCTTAGCTAACTTTTGTGAGCATTACTCATTTATATATAGATTGAGCCTTTGAAGGTGGAAGAAGCTCTTTAGGACCCGGATTGGGTGAATGCTATGCATGAAGAGCTACACAACTTCGAGAAGAACAAAGTGTGGACACTAGTTGAGAATCCCAAAGACGAGCAAAACATCATTGGTACAAAATGGGTGTTTCGGAACAAGCAATATGAATACGGTCAAGTTGTATGCAACAAGGCACGTCTCGTGGCACAAGGATACATGCAAGTCGAAGGTATGGACTACGGTGAGACATACGTCCCTGTTGCTAGACTTGAAGCTATTCGAATATTACTTGCTTATGCCAATCACCATGACATCACAATTTACCAAATGGACATTAAAAGTGCATTTCTAAACGAGAGGATTGAGGACGAAGTCTATGTTAAGCAACCCCCCAGTTTTTTGAACCCTAAGAACCTAATCATGTCTACAAGCTTTGTAAAGATCTTTATGGACTTAAGCAAGCCCCTCGTGCTTGGTACAAATGTCTAACAAAGTTTCTTATTGAAAAGGTTTGAAGTTGGTAAAATTGATGCAACCTTATTCACTAATAGAGTTATTGGTAAAATTGACCCCCTTTGAGGGGTTTGTTCGGGGTATCTTCACCTCGTCTAGAACCACAATTAGTTGCCCCTCAACCTACTGCACCTACTAAAAATATTGGTTATGAAATTCCTTCGGGTATGATAGGACAACTTCTAGCTAATCCTTATGCAGGAGATGGAACTGAACATCCTGATATGCACCTAATACATGTGGATGAAATTTGTTGATTATTTAAGCTTGTAGTTTTACCCGGAGATGAAGTTAAGAAGAAGGTTTTCCCTTTATATTTGAAGGGAAAAGCATTGACACGGTATAGGCTATGTTATGGTATTGAATTGTGGAACTGGAATTGATTGGAATTAGAATTCCACCAAAAGTTTTATCCTATGCATCTAGTTCATTGTGATCGGAATTATATATATAATGTTTGGCCTCGTGAAGGAGAAAGCATTGCTCTGGATTGCAGGAGGCTTAAGTCAATGTTATATTCATGCCCCAATCATGATATCTCAAGATAAATTATTATCCAAAAAAAATTATGCTTGGCTTTCTCATAATGATCGATCCATGCTCAATACTTCTTGCACTGGTTCTTTTATGAAGAAGACTATTGAATTCAAGTGGGATCTCTTAGAAATAATTAAACGCAACTCTGAAGATTGGGAACTCGACGAAGGTAATGAGTTAGGTATTAAGGTGTTTGATTGTGTTAAATCTTTTATGAATACCGATGCTTTTCACACGTTGAGCACTAAATATGGACTTGACTCTGATATAGCAGCCTCTTTTTGTGAATCATTCGCTACTCATGTTGATCTCCCCAAGGATAAGTGGTTTAAATACCATCCTGCTATTAAATAAGAAATCAAAGGATCAGTCATAGCTAAAGATGAAACTATAATTTGCAATGTTGATCGAGTTGTGCCTACTGCTTATATTGAAAAAACACCTTTCCCTGTTAGGATAAAGGAACATGCTAAGGTATCAACTGTGGTTTGCAAAAGTAATATTAAAGCACCTAAGCCTTGTTGTCTCTGTTAAAATAGGAAGTCATTTTTATCATGGTTTATGTGGCATGGGTGCTAGTGTGAGTGCTATTCCTTTTACTTTATACCAAGAAATTATGAATGACATAGCACCTGCTGAAATAGAAGATAGTGATGTTACTATCAAACTTGCTAACAGAGACACCATCACACCACTTGGGATTGTTAGAGATGTTGAAGTCTTGTATGAGAAAATAAAATATCCTACTGATTTTCTAGTTCTTGGTTCCCCACAAGATGACTTTTGCCCCATTATCTTTGGTAGACCTTTCTTGAACACTGTTAATGCTAAGATAGTTTGCAAAAGAGAAATTGTCAATGTTAATTTTGGTGATGTGTCTCCTGAGTTTAACTTTTCCAAGTTTATTACACAACCCCGTAATAAATAATTATCTAGTAAGGATGAAATAATTGGTCTTGCTTCTATTGTCGTTCCTCCTACTGGTCCACTAGAATAATATTTGCTAGACCATGAAAATGATATGCGCTTGCATTAAAGAAATGAAATAGATAAAAATTTCTTTGAACAACAACCTCTCCTAAAACACAATTTTCCTATTGAAACTCTAGAAGGTCCTCCTCCACCTAAAGGTGATCTTGTGTTTGATTAAAACAATTTCCTAAGACTTTGAAGTATGCTTATCTTGATGAGAAAAAGATATATCCTGATATTATTAGTGCTAACCTTTCAGAACATGAAGAAGAAAGATTATTAAAAAATTCTAAGGAAGCACCGAGATGCTATTGGATATACTCTTGATGATCTTAAGGGCATTAATCCCACTCTATGTTAGCACAAGATTAATATGGAACCTTATGCTAAACATGTTATTGATCACCAACAATGATTGAATCCTAAGATGAAAGAAGTGGTAAGAACTGAAATATTAAAGCTTCTGGAAGCAGGTATAATTTATCCCATAGTTGATAGTAGAAGGGTAAGTCTCATTCATTGTGTCCCTAAGAAGGGAGGTATTACTGTTGTTCCTAATGATAAAAATGAACTTATCCCACAGAGAATTCTCACTGGCATTAGAAAGGTAATTGATTTTTAGAAAACTAAATAAAGCTACTAGAAAAGATCATTGCCCTCTGCCTTTCATTTATAAAATGTTAGAAAGATTATCTAAGAAAACACACTTTTGTTTTCTGGACGGATGTTCTGGTTTCTCTAAAATACCCGTATCACAATCTGATCAAGAGAAAAACCACCTTTACTTATCCTTTTGGAACCTATGCTTATAGATGTATGCGTTTTGGTTTATGCAATGCACCTGCTACCTTTCAAAGATGTATGACTGCTATATTCTTTGATTTTTGTGAAAAGATTGTGGAGGTTTTCATGGATGATTTTTTGTCTACGGAACTTCTTTTGATGATTGCTTAAGCAACCTTGATCAAGTTTTGCAACGATGCGAACAAACTAATTTCATCTTGAATTGGGAGGAGTGCCACTTGATGTTTAATGAAGGTATTGTCTTGGAGCATGAAATATCTAAACAAGGTATTGAGGTGGATAAAGCTAAAGTTGATGCAATTGACAAAATGCCATGTCCTAAATATATTAAAGGTATTCAGAGTTTCCTTGGTCATGTAGGTTTCTATAGGAGGTTTATTAAAGACTTATCAAAAATTTCTAGGCCTCTTACTAATCTTTTACAAAAGGATATTCCCTTTGATTTTTATGATAATTATGTAGAACCTTTTGAAACACTTAAGAAAGCCTTAACCACCGTAGCTATTGTTCAACCACATAATTGTAACTTGCCTTTTGAAATCATGTGTGATGCTAGCGATCATGTTGTTGGTGTTGTTCTAGGACAAACAGTTGATAAGAAATTAAATGTTATCCATTATGCTAGCAAAACTCTAGATAGTGCCCAAAGAAATTATGCTAGTACTGAAAAAGAATTTTTAGCAATTGTGTTTTCTTGTGATAAATTTAGATCTTACATCGTTGATTCCAAAGTTACTGTTCACACTGATCATGCTACTATTAAATATCTTATGGAAAAGAAATATGCTAAACCTAGACTCATTAGGTGGGTTCTCTTGCTTCAAGAATTTGATTTACATATATGACTGATAAGAAAGGAGCTGAGAAACCAGTAGCTGATAACTTGTCTAGGTTACAAAATATTCTTTATGACCCTCTACCTATTGATGATAGTTCTCTTGATGAACAATTAGCTGCAATAAATGTTTCTCAAAACACTCCTTGGTATGTTGATTATGCTAACTACATTGTTGCCAAATATATACCACCTAGTTTCACATACCAACAAAAGAAAAAATTCTTCTATGATTTACGACATTACTTTTGGGATGACCCACATCTTTATAAAGAAGGAGTAGATGGTATTATTAGACTTTATGTAACTGAGCATGAACATGAACAAATCCTACAGAAATGTCATCCTGAAGCTTATGGAAGACATCATTCGAGAGATAGAACTGCTCACAAGGTATTGCAATCTAGTTTTTATTGGCCTACTCTCTTCAAGAATGCTCGTAAGTTTTTCTTGTGTTGTGATGAATGTCAAAGAATTGGTAATATTGGTAAGCGTCAGGAAATGCCTATGAATTATTCACTTGTTGTTGAACCATTCAATGTTTGGCGTTTTGACTATATGGGACCTTTTCCTTCCTCTAATGGCTATACTCATATTTTGGTTAATGTAGATTATGTTATTAAGTGGGTAGAAGCTATTCCAACTAGTAGTGTTGATCATAACACCTCCATCAAAATGCTTAAAGAAGTATTCCTAAGGTTTGGGCTCCCTAGATATTTAATGAATGATGGTGGTTCACACTTGATTCACGGTGCTTTCCGTAAAATGCTTGCTAAATATGATGTTAACCATAGAATTGCATCACCCTATCATCCTCAATCTAGTGGTCAAGTTGAACTTAGCACTAGAGAAATAAAACTAATATTACAAAAAACTATCAATAGGTCCCAAAAGAATTGGTCGAAGAAACTAGATGATTCAATTTGGGCCTATAGAACAACTTATAAAAATCCAATGGGTATGTCTCCATACAAAATGGTATATGGAAAAGCTTGTCATTTTCCTCTAGAGTTAGAACACACAGCATTTTGGGCAATTAAAGAACTCAACTATGACTTCAAACTTGCCGGTGAAAACAGGTTATTTGACATTAGCTCACTAGATGGATGGAGAACCCAAGCTTATGAAAATGTCAAACTATTCAAAGAAAAATTTAAAAGATTGTAACATCCCAAAATTTCATTTTGGAATGTTATGAAATATAGCTATGCATCATCATCATCTTTGTTTGAATGTAATGAATTTGTTGAAGTGCTTCTTTTGATTTTCTGAAAGGCCATTTCAATTTTCCTAGTATTTGTTTCACCTATTTGAAAACCTTTGGAAATGTTCAAAGAAAGAGGGGAGTAACATGACACTCCACACCAGGGGCATCTTGGTGAAATATTTGAGCAATAAAACCAGGGGTTATTTGAAAATTTATCTCAAAAGGATTTAAAATCAATTAGGTATTTTTCTGAAAATAAATTTTAAATAGATATTCAATATGACAGAGGAAAAATGTTCATTAAATAGCATTAATTCTCCTGATCATTTTGATATATATATTTCCTATGTTTGGAAATATTTTGAATGCATTAAAGGAGTTTTTATCGCTCTGGAAATAAATAAGGAAATGTTTTAAATAGAAACGGGCTAGCCCACAGCCTTTAATTCCCGAAACTACTCCAGGTCGGCCACCAACACGCTAACCACGCCTCCCACCCTCAGTGACGCGCGGGACCCATCGTCCGACCGTGGTGTCAGCGCGCTCATCCCCTTCCCCGCGCCCGACTGCCGTCGCCGGAGATCCCTCTCCACGGATCTCGCCCCTCGTGCCCTCCCCGACCACCGCATCGCCCCTATATAAAGCCCCGTCCCTCCTCTCTTCATTCCACACTCGAAACCTTCTCTTCCCTCGCCGGAACGCTGCCCCAAACCTCGCCGGAGTTCGGCACCCAACCGGACCTCCCTGAGCTCGTGCCCGTCGCCACACTCACCCCAGCCCCCCTTCGACGCCACCAATCGACGCCGGAGCTTGGCCGCCGCCGTTTGAAGCCTTCGGACACCACCCCCGACCATCGCACCGTCGTCCCCGAGCACATCCGACCACCGGCCGCCGTCGACTTCGCCGAAGACCTCGACCCCCACCGTTGTAAGTCACCGCACCTCGCCGTAGCCGTTCGATCCAAATCCTACGCGCGAGATTAGATCTATTTAATAAACGAACCGGTACGCGCTAAGTCTCGGCCAACCGCTCGCTAGCTCCCGCATGCACGCCCTCGTGGCCAATCACAGCATGCCACGTCACCCTGTCCGTTAGTTAGGTTAGATTTTCTTTTTCTTTTCTGTTTTAGAAAACACAATGTATTCTGTTTTTGTTTTTATCATATCTTTTAAAATATTTGGTGTTTTTAGTTGATTCTTTTTGCATTAGTTCACAAATTTGTTGTAGTTTATGTCTGTATGCTTAGATTTCAAAATTTAACTTTAAATTTTGAATTTGATCAAATTTGTTTAAATTACTAAAATATGTATAACTAGAGTTTAAAAATATATTTTTGAGTGAATCTTTTTGCCGCTGTTTTGTATTAGTTAGGTCTATCATCCTACAAAGTTTGAGAAATTTTAGGATAAATTTGGTTACTGTTTTTAATAAAAACAGAATCTGTTTAGTTCTTAATAGATTTTAATTAAATTGATTTTAATTTAAATTGAACCTGAATTAGTTTAACTTTTGTTTTTAGATTTCATTAGGTTCTGTTGATTCAACATTAGGTGTATTATTTTCTGTTAATAAAATATATATTTTAAATTGTTTTGTGCTCTAGTTTGAATAGGTACATCTTGTTTTCACCATTTATATTGTTTTAGAAAAAAAATTGTAGTAACTCTTTTTGCACAAATTTTTTATAATGAAAATAATTTCTGTTTTCAAATAAAATTTTGCATCTACTTTTCTGTTATCTAAATGCCTAGTTGTTCCAAACAAATTTTTGGACTTGTTATGTCTTAGTAGAGTTTTGACACCAAAAATTTTAGAGTCTTATACTTTAAGTGATTCTTCTTTTGATTGTGCTTTTGTTTGTTGAAGTATTTGTTTACCTTGCTGTTGTATGAATTGTATTGTGTTTATGCTTATTATGTGCCTTGTTTGATTCGTTAGATCATCCAGAGTGCGAAGCTTGTTATCTAGAGTCACTTGAATACGAGGATCGTCAGCAAGGCAAGTCACTTTGACCATGTATACCTATGTTTTATTGCATTAGTTCTACCATCTCCCCAATTGCATGCAAAGTAGGTAATTTGGAAACTTGGTTACTTTATGTAGTATTATGTGGTAGGCACCCCTCAACCCTTTGGCACATTGGCCTCGGGAAACGTTGATTTTAAATTTTGCTATGCTATTAGTAGACGGGGTTGGTTGTGTGATTCATGAGAGTTGTGAGTTAATAATTTCAAGACCTACATGATGATCAAGACTTCAAGACTCCGAGTTTTCAACATACCTCTGGGCGGATGATGGTTGAACGGCGCCCTAGAGAAACCAGTGGTTAGCCTAGATGTTGCTGGAGAAGTGCCAGTATTCATGCGGAAAGGTCCACCCAGGCACAAAGAGATGGATGGATGCTTCGAGACCCAAGGTTTACCTGCACAGCCACAAGCCATTATGGGCTCTAGCTTGGTTGGATATCGTGGTGACCCTGGACAGGCGGTGCTACGAGATGTAGAAGAATGGTAGGAAAGGATGGGCACCAACAGAGTCTCGGGGAAACCCTTTAGAAGACCATGTTTTGGTCATCCGTTTCTCAAACACCCTGAAGTGCGAGAAATCCAACGGAGGCGATCAAATCTTGTGGGGAACGTGTGCAAAACTCTGCAGAGTACCCAAAACTAATCGATTAGTCGTGTCCACGGTCATGGAAAGTTTGAGCCAAAGGAACTGAAACTATCTGGAACTCTCAACACAATTAATTACATTGATGTGGGTATTTAATGTCAACTTGGGTATGAGAATTGGTTGGTGGAACCATCTCATTAATCAACCAACATTGTAGTAATTATGCTTTTGCCCTCTCTTGTTGTAGGAAAAATTTGGCTTTATGCAAAAACTTACTACCCCCACCTGCCATATATGCATATAGAATAGATGATTATTTTACCCCCCCCCCTCTGTTGTGACATTGCCGGCATATTCAATATGCTGACCTATACGGCTGCAACGTATCATGTTGCAGAGTACTTTTCCGACCAGGAGTGAGGATACGCTCTACGCTCGGTGAGATGCCCTTGGAGTCAGATGTACTCAACTACCTTTGAAGCTTCCGCAAGATTATTTATTCTCATGAGTTGGCCTTCAGCCACTTTATTGTAATTCTTATTGTAATAAAGAACTCGATATGAGATTTCGATCAATTAATGCTGTGTGATTTCCCTTTGATATATACATTGATGTACCGTGTGTGTACCGGCATGATCTTGGGATGGTATAGAAACACCGGAGATTTGACCTTTCAGGTCGGGTCGCTATAGAAATGGTATCAGAGCACACACTGACCGTCGGACGTAACCTCTAGGATTGGAAAAAGCCTTAGGATTTATTTCTCTTTTGCCCTTAAAATTCTTATACTCTCATCTACTCGTTTCTGACTTCCCTCCGATTTATTTCAAAATTTATAGATGGCCACCTTCATCTCAGTTTTGATCACGGAGTTTTGTCAGCCTGACGCAACGATGCCCTTTGGCAAGGAGCTGGTGAAGACCGTCAGGGATGTAAGGATCGCTTTGCCAAGCATCACCGGGACTCCTATCATGTCTTTTCCACAAGACGGTCGCTACAGGATCGAGGTGCACATCCCCGGGAAGACCTTTGGGAATCGTAAGGAACCCATCGACTTCAAGTTTGTGGCACCCATCTGGATACTTGGGAGAGACATGGCAATTCACTATGCCCTTGGACGTATTCAGGAGGAATACAGGGGTGGACCCATTTCACCAGGACTCAGCGTGGTTTGTCGCAGGGATGCCAATGGAAATATCATAACCACTCCCACTAAAGACACCACCATTTCCTATATCCAGACTCTGGAGACGCACATCAGGACCTTGGAACTTCGGGTGTGTGCCGACACGAAGACGATCAAGAGGCTGATGAATCGCGAGATTGACCTCGAAGCTGACCTATGGGAAGCCAAGTACGAGCATGAGTATGAAGTGAAGGATCTCTTAGAGAGGACCGATAAGCTGAATGCTCGCATTGCAACTCTGGAGGAACAGATGGACATGGGTGAAAATCTTCATCCAGAAGGAGACATGGCTCCCTTGATCAGCAACGATGATGACTATGAGGAGAGCACCACCGGAGGAGGCCACTTCACCATGTACTTTTGAGGAGAACTTTAGTTATGCCCCCATGTATCTTTATTTTCGTCGTTAAAGCGTAGGTCAATGCTTAGTTTGATTTGGAGATTTGTATCTCAATGTTTGAACCTTGAGTTGAATAAATGAATGAGTGTTTGGTGTGATATGTTTCTTGCATTGCATATGGGTAGTGAATTTCCTTTTAGGTCATTGTTCTATTCTAATTCTCACCCCTCTGAAAACAGCAAGATGCCTCCGCGACGTGAGCCCGACTTCACTTTCCCACTGGAACTCACACAACTTCTCCAGCAGCAGAACGCCCTGATGCAACTATTGATTCAGAATCAGACCAACAATCACAACAACCACCCTCCACCTCAAGGCGACAACCTCACCCATTTTCTGAGGCTGAATCCACCAACTTTCTCTAGCAGCACTGAGCCCATTGTGGCAGATGATTGGCTCCGCAAGATGGAGAGGGAACTCACCACCGCTGGATGCACTGAGGCTGAAAAGGTGCACTTTGCCACCCATCAACTGGAGGGACCAGGAGCTTCATGGTGGGAGAACTACACCACCACGTACCCCATTGCTGGTGTGACTTGGGAGCAGTTCAAGCTAGCTTTCCGCACTGCTCATGTCTCAGCTAGAGCCATGAGTCTGAAGAAGCATGAGTTTCGCAACTTACGCCAGGGGAACCGTTCCGTGGCCCAGTATGTGGATGATTTCAGCACGTTGGATCGTTATGCACCAGGAGATGTGGCCGATGATGCAGCCAAGCAGGAGAAGTTCTTGGAAGGACTCAATGATGAGTTGAGCGTACAGCTGATGGTGGCTACTTTCAGCAACTACCAGGGCTGGTAGACAAGGCCCTCATCTTGGAGGGGAAGCAGCAACAAATCGAAAACCGCAAGAGGAAGTATGGACTTGGGAAGTCTCACTCTAGAACTCAACAGAAGCCCCGCTACTCCTCGTACTCAGGAAATACCGGATCAGGGACCGGTAAGTATGGAGGACACACTCATCCCGTGCACAATCATGAAGGCCATAACCATGGAGGAAATCGGAATAATCGTCCCAACAATGGCAACTTCAAGAATGGTAATGGAAGTGGAAATGGCAACCAACACCGTCCCGCTCCAGCTCAGAAGGATCTGAACCATATCACCTGTTTCAAGTGCCAGAAGACAGGGCACTATGCCACTGAATGCCCTCAGAACAAGCAAGGAAATGGAAACGGCAACAACAACGGCAACTCCGCAGCTAAGAAGCCAAATCCTTTTCCTCGTGCTCAGGTGAACCAGCTTGATGTGGAAGAAGTCTATGATCAGCACGAGACTGTGGTTGGTAAGTTTTTATTGCATTCACGTCCAGTTATGGTACTTTTTGATTCTGGTGCAACTCATTCATTCATATCAAGGGTAGTTGTGGAAAAGTATGGTTTACCCACCAGAACCCTTAGTCAGCCCATTAAGGTCAATTCCCCAGGAGGTATGATGATGGCAGGGATAGGATGCCACGCCTTAAAACTCCACATAGGAAACCATGTTTTTCCTACCAACCTCCTCGTCTTAGAATCCCAGGGATTGGATGTAATCCTAGGTATGAATTGGATGACCAAGTATGAAGGAAACCTTGATTCCCCAGCAAGTCTATTTCACTCACCACTCCGGAGAACAAGAGGATTAAGTATGTATCCCGACGCACACGGATGAGTGCTTGGTTAAATTCCCTCACAGGAGTTGTTCAGGAGGAAGTGCCGGTTGTACAAGACTTTCCAGATGTATTCCCGGAGGAATTACCAGGCATGCCACCAGATAGAGAGATTGAGTTTCTGATAGAGCTACTACCAGGAACCGCCCCAATTTCCAGGAGACCCTATCGGATGCCCGCAAATGATTTAGTAGAAATCAAGAAGCAGATTAAGGAGTTATTGGATAAGGGATATATTCTCCCAAGTTCTTCACCTTGGGGAGCCCTAGTTCTTTTGGTGGAGAAGAAATATAAAACCTTGACGATGGTGGTCAATTATCGTACATTGAACGAGGTGACTATCAAGAATAAGTTCCCTCTGCCGATGATTAATGACCTGTTTGATCAGCTAGTAGGCGCCAAAGTATTCTCCAAGATCGATCTTCGATCAGGATATCACCAACTGAAGATTCGTGAACAGGATATACCCAAACCAGCCTTCACCACAAGGTATGGCTTATATGAGTATACAGTCATGTCTTTTGGTTTGACTAATGCTCCTGCCTACTTCATGAATATGATGAACAAAGTGTTTATGGAATATTTGGATAAGTTTGTCGTGGTGTTCATCGATGACATTTTGATATTCTCCAAGAGCGAGGAAGAACACAAGGAACACTTGTGTTTAGTTCTGGAGAAGCTTAGAGAGCATCAGTTATATGCCAAGTTTAGTAAATGTGAATTTTGGCTGACGGAAGTCAGATTCCTTGGACACATTATTTCCGGAGAAGGAATAGCGGTAGACCCCACTAAGGTTGAAGCAATCACTGAGTGGAAGTCACCCACCTCAGTTAAGGAGATCCACAGTTTTCTCGGACTTGCTGAATATTACCGGAGATTCATTGAGAATTTCTCAAAGATTGCCAAGCCCATGACAGAATTGTTGAAGAAAGAGTCTAAGTATATCTGGACTGAGGAATGTGAGGCCAGTTTCCAGGAGTTGAAGAAACGTTTGGTCACAGCCCCAGTGTTGATACTGCCAAACATTCGGAAGGACTTCTAGGTTTATTGTGATGCATCATGCCAAGGACTTGGAGGAGTACTCATGCAAGAGGGAAAAGTTGTAGCCTATGCATCCAGAAAGCTACGACCCCATGAGTTGAATTATGCCACCCATGATTTGGAACTAGAAGCCGTAGTGCATGCACTCAAGACCTGGAGACATTTCCTTATCGGAAATAGTTGTGATGTTTACACTGATCATAAGAGCCTAAAGTATATCTTCACACAGAAGGAGTTGAACCTCGAACAGAGGAGATGGTTAGAGTTAATCAAGGACTATGACATGAGACTGCATTACCATCGAGGAAAGGCAAATGTTGTGGCAGATGCTTTGAGTCGGAAGAGTTATGTGAACACACTCATAGCCGGAGGATTACCCCAGGAGTTAACCGATGATCTCAGGGAGCTTCGGTTAGAAATAGTTCCAAGAGGATATGTTGCCACACTAGAGATTCAGTCCACCTTGACCGAAAGAATTCGTGAAGCCCAGAAATTGGACAAGGAGATAGCTGAGATAAAGCAGAGAATGAAAGAAGGAAAAGCTAAAGACTTACGTGAAGATGAACAAGGTACTCTATGGTTTGAGAACCGAATCTATGTGCCCAATGACCCAGAGCTCAGGAAGTTGATACTTCAAGAAGCCCATGATTCACCATACTCGATACACCCAGGCAACACCAAGATGTACCTAGATTTGAAGGAAAGTTACTAGTGGACAGGTATGAAGAAGGATATTGCCGAACATGTTGCGGTATGTGATGTTTGCCAGCGAGTAAAGGCGGAACATCAGAAACCAGCAGGGTCACTCCAACCTTTGTGGATACTTGAGTGGAAATGGGATAAGCTTGGTATGGATTTCATCACAGGATTACCTAGGACCCGTTCAGGTTATGATTCCATTTGGGTAGTGGTTGATCACTTGACCAAGGTGGCTCATTTCATTCCAGTAAAGACCACCTATACCAGTGTTAAGTTAGCCAAGATATATATGACCAGGATCGTATGTCTGCATGGAGTTCCGAGGAGTATTGTGTTAGATAGAGGAACACAATTTGCCTCAAAGTTTTGGCATCAGTTACATGAAACTTTGGGTACAAGGCTGGAGTTCAGTACAGCTTTTCATCTGCAGACCGATGGACAGACTGAGAGAGTCAACCAGATTCTAGAGGACATGTTGAGAGCTTGTGTGCTAGACTATGGGTCCAGTTGGGATGACAACTTACCATACGCCGAGTTCTCATACAACAATAGTTATTAGACCAGTCTGAAGATGGCCCCTTTTGAAGCTTTATACGGAAGGAGGTGCAGAACACCATTGATGTGGGATGGTGTTGGAGACCGAAAAATCTTTGGTCCCGATCTTATCCGAGATTCTGAAGAAAAGGTCAAACTGATTCAAGACCGACTCAAGATAGCTCAATCCAGGCAGAAGAGCTATGCTGATAACAAACGCAAGGAGGTGATGTATGAAGTGGGAGGTCGAGCATATCTTCGTGTGTCCCCCACTTCGAGGAATCAAGAGGTTTGGTGTTAAAGGAAAGCTAGCACCCAGATTCATAGGCCCCTACAAAATCCTTGAACGTAGAGGCGAAGTTGCATACAAGCTGGAATTGCCAGAAGGACTGTCCGGAGTTCATGATGTATTCCATGTTTCCCAGCTGAAGAAATGCCATGCTGAGATGGCTGATATTCCTTTGAGAGACACAGTGCCCCTAGAGGCCATACAACTTGATAGTGACCTGACCTACGAGGAGAAGCCTGTCAGAATCCTTGAGACTGCCAACAGAGTTACCCGAAGCAAGACCATCAAGTTCTGTAAGGTTCTGTGGAGTCACCACACCGAGGAAGAAGCCGCCTGGGAACACGAAGAAGATCTTCGTAGAGACCACCCGCACCTATTTTCTAGACAACCCGAATCTCGAGGGCGAGATTCATCTTAAGGTGGGTACGTTTGTATCATCCCAAAATTTCATTTTAGAATGTTATGAAATATAGCTATGCATCATCATCATCTTTGTTTGAATGTAATGAATTTTTTGAAGTGCTTCTTTTGATTTTCTGAAAGGCCATTTCAATTTTCCCATGTATTTGTTTCACCTATTTGAAAACCTTTGGAAATGTTCAAAGAAAGAGGGGAGTAACATGACACTCCACACAAGGGGCATCTTGGTGAAATATTTGAGCAATAAAACCAGGGGGTTATTTGAAAATTTATATCAAAAGGATTTAAAATCAATTAGGCATTTTTCTGAAAATATATTTTAAATAGATATTCAATATGACAGAGGAAAAATGTTCATTAAATAGAATTAATTCTCCTGATCATTTTGATATATATATTTCCTATGTTTGGAAATATTTCGAATGCATTAAAGGAGTTTTTATCGCTCTGGAAATAAATAAGGAAATGTTTTAAATAGAAACTGGCCGGCCCACAGCCTTTAATTCCCGAAACTACTCCGGGTCGGCCACCGATGCGCTAACCTCGCCTCCCACCCTCACTGACGTGTGGGACCCACCGTCTGACTGCGGCGTCAGCGTGCTCATCCCCTTCCCCATGCCCGACCACCATCGCCGGAGATCCCTCTCCGCGGATCTCGCCCCTCGTGCCCTCCCCGACCACCGCACCGCCCCTATATAAAGCCCTGTCCCTCCTCTCTTCATTCTGCACCGAAAACCCAATCTTCCCTCGCCGGAACACTGCCCTAGACCTCGCCGGAGTTCGGCACCCAACCGGACCTCCCCGAGCTCGTGCCCGTCGCCACACTCACCCCAGCCCCCCTCCGACGCCATCAATCGACGTCGGAGCTTCGCCGCCGCCGTTTGAAGCCTTCGGACGCTGCCCCCGACCACCGCACCGTCGTCCCCAAGCACATCCGACCACCGGCCGTCGTCGACTTCGCCGGAGACCTCAACCCCCACCGTTGTAAGTCACCGCACCTCGCCATAGCCTTCCGATCCCAATCCAACGCACGAGATTAGATCTATTTAATGAACGAACCGGTACGCGCTAAGTCTCGGCCAACCGCTCGCTAGCTCCCGCACGCATGCCCTCGCGGCCAATCACAGCATGCCACGTCACCCTGTCCGTTAGTTAGGTTAGATTTTCTTTTTCTTTTCCGTTTTAGAAAACAGAATGCATTCTGTTTTTGTTTTTATCATATCTTTTAAAATATTTGGTGTTTTTAGTTGATTCTTTTTGCATTAGTTCACAAATTTGTTGTAGTTTATGCCTGTATGCTTAGATTTCAAAATTGAACTTTAAATTTTGAATCTAATCAAATTTGTTTAAATTACTAAAATCTGTATAACTAGAGTTTAAAATATATTTTTGAGTGAATCCTTTTGCCACTGTTTTTATATTAGTTAGACCTATCATCCTACAAAGTTTGAGAAATTTTAGGATAAATTTGGTTACTGTTTTTAACAAAAACAGAATATGTATAGTTCTTAATAGATTTTAATTAAATTGATTTTAATTTAAATTGAACCTAAATTAGTTTAACTTTTGTTTTTAGATTTCATTAGGTTCTGTTGATTCAACATTAAGTGTATTATTTTCTGTTAATAAAATATATATTTTAAATTGTTTTGTGCTCTAGTTTGAATAGGTACATCTTGTTTTCACCATTTATATTGTTTTAGAAAAAAATGTAGTAACTCTTTTTGCCAAAAAAATTATAATGAAAATACTTTCTGTTTTCAAATAAAATTTTGCATTTACTTTTGTGTTATCTAAATGCCTAGTTGTTCCAAACAAATTTTTGGACTTGTTATGTCTTAGTAGAGTTTTGACACCAAAAATTTTAGAGTCTTATACTTTAAGTGATTCTTCTTTTTGATTGTGTTTTTGTTTGTTGAAGTATTTGTTTACCTTGCTGTTGTATGAATTGTATTGTGTTTATGCTTATTATGTGCCTTGTTTGATTCGTTAGATCATCCGGAGTGCGAAGCTTGTTATCTGGAGTCACTTGAATATGAGGATCGTCAGCAAGGCAAGTCACTTTGACCATGTATACCTATGTTTTATTGCATTAGTTCTACCATCTCCCCAATTGCATGCAAAGTAGGTAATTTGGAAACTTGGTTACTTGATGTAGTATTATGTGGTAGGCACCCCTCAACCCTTTGACACATTGGCCCCGGGAAACGTTGATTTTAAATTTTGCTATGCTATTAGTAGACGGGGTTGGTTGTGTGATTCATGAGAGTTGTGAGTTAATAATTTCAAGACCTACATGGTGATCAAGACTTCAAGACTCCAAGTTTTCAACATACCTCTGGGTGGATGATGGTTGAACGGCGCCCTGGAGAAACCAGTGGTTAGCCTAGATGTTGCTGGAGAAGTGCCAGTATTCATGCGGAAAGGTCCACCCAGGCACAAAGAGATGGATGGATGCTTCGAGACCCAAGGCTTACCTACACAGCCACAAGCCATTATGGGCTCTGGCTTGGTTGGATATTGTGGTGACCCTGGACAGACGGTGCTACGAGATGTAGAAGAACGGTAGGAAAGGATGGGCACCGACAGAGTCTCGGGGAAACCCTTTAGAAGACCATGTTTTGGTCATCCGTTTCTCAAACACCCTGAAGTGCGAGAAATCCAATGGAGGCAATCAAATCTTGTGGGGAACGTGTGCAAAACTCTGCAGAGTACCCAAACCTAATCGATTAGCCATGTCCACGGTCATGGACAGTTTGAGCCAAAGGAACTGAAACTATCTGGAACTCTCAACACAATTAATTACATTGATGTGGGTATTTAATGTCAACTTGGGTATGAGAATTGGTTGGTGGAACCATCTCATTAATCAACCAACATTGTAGTAATTATGCTTTTGCCCTCTCTTGTTGTAGGAAAAATTTGGCTTTATGCAAAAACTTACTACCCCCAGCTGCCATATATGCATATAGAATAGAGATTATTTTACCCCCCTCTGTTGTGACATTGCCGGCATATTCAATATGCTGACCTATACGACTGCAACGTATCATGTTGCAGAGTACTTTTCCGACCAGGAGTGAGGATACGCTCTACGCTCGGTGAGATGCCCTTGGAGTCAGATGGACTCAACTACCTTTGTAGCTTCCGCAAGATTAGTTATTCTCATGAGTTGGCCTTCAGCCACTTTATTGTAATAAAGAACTCGATATGAGATTTTTATTAATTAATGTTGTGTGATTTCCTTTTGATATATACATTGATGTACCATGTGTGTACCAGCATGATCTTGGGATGGTACAAAAACACCGGAGATTTGACCTTTCAGGTCGGGTCGCTACAAAGATGGCATGAAAAAATAATCCAAAAGCGGGAATTCAAAGTTGGAGAATATGTTCGTTTGTACAACTCTCGTATTAGATTTTTGCAGGAAAACTTCTTTCCAAATGGGAAGGACCATATGTTATCGAAGAGGTTTATCGCTCTGTAGCTATCAAGATTAATAATGCCGAAGGTAGTAACCCGAAGATGGTCAGTGGACAAAGAATTAAACACTATATCTCAGGAAAGCCTATTAATGTTGAAAGCAATATTATCCAAACCATGACACCGGAGGAACACATAAAAGAAACCTTCCAAAACACTCTAGAATCGTGAAAAATAGGAGGTACGTGATACAGTAAGTAAACGGACTATAAAAATCCGCAAAATTATTTCCATTAGTTTTGGAATATTACAAAAATTAGGAAAATAAGAAATAAATAGGAAAGCAACCAAGGTGAGCATGATACACCAAGGTGCGCCTGCCCTACCTGGTGCGCCCTTGTGGGTTGTGTCCTCCTCGAGCACCTTCCCGACTCCGTTTTCCTTCCATATGCTTGTTTCCCAAGATAAAAAATCTCTATATATATCCCCAATTGTTTTGATCACCTCATCGCAGAAATATTTTGTGTTCTTGTTTCATGTTGTTTTCTTGACATATCTAGATCTCCATGGCTCCACCAAGCCCCTCTAAGGACAAGTTCTTCGAGAAGGTCATCAACCCGTACTTGTTGGAGGTGATGAAGCACCCTCAAGCCATTGAGATGCGTGAGGGGGTGCTCCACACCCGAGATGTTCAGGGGCCCAAGAGGAAGGGAAGCATGGAGGCTAGGCTTGAGGCAGTGGAACAAGACATCTTCAAGTGCCAAGGGATGGTGGAGCGTGGACTTAGTGCCAATCACTCCATGATCACGGAATTCACTCGTGATCACATGATGGATGGCAGGTCCATGAAGGACATCATCTTCACCTTCAACAAGCAAATAAATTTTCTACAAAGTCAAATTTATGATCATGAAAACCAAGTTTTTGAGTATGAAGCAAGATTTAAAGGTATGAGTTCAGCTGCCAGTTGCAGGACTCGGGAGACTCGTGCATCAACTTTTGATGGTGATCCCTTGCCCAGGAAGCTGGAGGACAAACATACTACTTCATCACCACCACCTTCATCATCTCCACCACAAAAGGAGACTTGAGTACACGGGTATGGGCACTCCCCTTGGCTTGAGACAAGCTTGTGGAGATGCCCCGGTATCGTATCACCGTCACTTTTATTTACCTTTACTTATTTTATTTCGATCCTTAGCGATTTCGTGATTTAGTTGAATAAAAGTCTAGTATGCTCTATTTTCGATTACTAGTTTCGTGATATATCTATCTATGTAACTGAGTGAGAGTTATATAACAAAGTTTAGTTTGAGATTTGCTTCTTTACTTTCTTGTTGCAATCATAATCAAAAGAAAATAAATGGAAAGGATCATATGCTAATATTATGGTGAGTAATGACACCACATAAGGAAAAGTATAAGTGGTAAAATTTATTGGAGATTAACAATCATAGCATTGATCAATGATGCAGTTCCTGAAAGAATTAATTAGGGAAGAGAAGATTAACATGCAAATACACTATCTTGGACATCTTTTATGATTGTGAGCTCCCATTAAATATTATATGCCAAAATTGTTGACGTTGGACAAGGAATACAATGTAATGATTTATGTTTGTTCATATTCGCATAGAAGTTATATTGTCATAGATCCTTCAACATGTGGTGCTTGCTCAATATCTTTGCTAGCCAAAAATTCCGCAATAAGTAGTGTTAGTGCATCTAGTGCCCCTTAGTGATTTTGGTGTATTGAAGACTTATAGGTTAAGGAACTAATGTGTTTGTGACTATACACATGCTCTATAAGTCGATGAGGAGTTTGATATATTCGGAGATTATCGACCCCTAAAAATGTATGTCTTCAGCTGAAGACTTTGGTGAGGACTTTGTGAAGACTTTGTTGAAAACATTGGTATTCCCTGAAGACTTTGAAAATGTAGAAGTCGGTGTGACCTTGAAGATATGAACGAGGATTATGAAGTGTGAAGAGTTTTGTTTTCGTAGTTTCATTTCCTTTCTTTGAGTCATAGGAAACACCGTAGTGTTAAAGGGGGCAAGGTAATACTAAGGAAAATTTCCAACTAATGCTCAACTCAAAAGCCTCAACTTATCCAATCCTTCGAGTGAAGCCTTTGGAAATCTCTTACAGTTCACTCAAGTTCTTCAGTGACAGAGACGATGTTCTTTTGGTCTCTAAGGAAATTGGTCTCACTGAGGAGTTAGGATTTCGCCAGTGTGAATTGCCTACAAGTGAGAAATATGATAAGCCCTGAGGAATTTGATAGTTCAAATTCCGACCGTTGTTGTGCTTAGCGTCAGGTATCCCTAATCATTCTATCCACATAATGGTCATATCATTGGGGGCATTTATGTCTTATCATGTCAGGTTGCACCCTGGTTATAAACAGCCACCCCCCACAACCACTAGTTGGTTGGTTGCTCCGAGAGAGAACTGACACTTGTCATTTGAGAGCAACCCATCCACCGAGGACTTTGAGAGAAAATCATCAGTGAGGAAAAAGCCCAAAACCCATCCACCAAACCCAAAGTGATTGAGCATCACTGAAGAGATTGTTCCTGTGTGGATTCGATGCTTTTACCTTTGAAGATTGTGTATCTTCCAAACGGTTAGGCATCATGGTCTAGTGCATCCTACAATCAATTCGGGATCACTGAGTGATCGTGGTCTAGAGCATCCAGTAGTCTATTGTGGATTGCCGAGTGACCAGTTTGTGAGGGTTTTGGAAGTCTACCCTCAAGACTTACCACCAGTGTTGGGTGAGGACTGTGTGACCTTAGCTCAAGGAGAATATAGTTAGGACTGTGTGTCCTCTGGTTTGAATACCAAGCCGCTCCAAACCAGACGTACGATTGTCACATCAGTTGGAACTGGGTCATCAAACCATTGTCTTCATCGAGCTACCAGCTTCCATCTCCTCAACCCTTCTATTTCCTGGTATACTTGTTGATGAAATTGATCGTTATTGTTTGAAGAATTTGATTGAAGACTTTCTCAATTTCCTCATCTCAAATTCTTCAATCACCTTCTTCTTCACCTGCTTACCTTGTTTCACGCTACTTGTAATCTATGAATGTTATATTTCATCATGGTGACTATGCTACTGCTTTGTTTCTCATGCACTTGAGTACTTATTCTGCTGCTAGTAGTTCATCACATTTCGAATTCCTCAAGTTGAAATTCCTCAGTGATGAATTTTTAAAAATCACCTATTCACCCCCCTCTAGTCAATATAACGCGCTTTTAATTGGTATCAGAGCAAGGTACTCCCTTGTTTTGTGTGATTTTGGTTTAACCGCCTGGAGTTCTAGTTATGTCAACTGCAGGTATGATCAAGGTTTCCGCAGGTTGTCCTACCTTCGATGGATCGGACTATCCCTACTGGAAGAACAAGATGTGCATGCATCTTGAGGCAATTGACAATGATCTCTGGTACGTTGTGGAAAATGGTGTTCCCTCAGTTACTCCCATGGTCAATGATGCTGATGTGAAGAGATTCAAGCAACTTGACTCACAAGCAAAGAATATCATCTGTGGCCATCTGAGCAAATGTCAGTATGGCAGAGTGAGTGCTTTGGAGTCTACTAAGCTTATCTGGGATAGGCTGACCAAAGTCAACGAAGGTGTTCCAACTCAAGGTGACTCCCATGTTGATGTTCTTTGCAATCTCTTCAACCACTTCAAAAGACTTGACAATCAAAATGTTCAGCAAACTTTTGATCGTCTCACTGATATCCCCAACGAGCTTCAAGCACTTGGTGCCACTGACATCACTGACCACGAGGTGGTGAAGAAACTGCTGAGATCTCTAGATTACTCATTTGATACTATGGCGTTGATGATTCAAGAGTGTGGAGACTACAAGTCACTTGATCCTGCTGATATACTTGAGAGACTCAATACTCATGAATTCCAACAAGCTAAGAATAGAGACCTCTATGGACCAAGCTATGGAAAATCTCGTGCACTGAAGGCAAAGGCAATTTCCTCATCCGAAGGCGAAGAATCTGATAGTAGCCTTGGTGATCCTGAAGAACTGAGTCAGGAGCTGGCAATGCTCGTGAGGAAATTTCAGAAGTTCTCAAGGAGAGGCCATTTTGGAAAGTCATCAAAAAGTGGCCTAAAGAAATCGGATTCCTCATCAAGTGATTACAAGGAGAGAACTTGTCACAAATGCAAAAAAATTGGTCACTTTATCTCTCACTGCCCTCTCTGGGGAAAAGAATCAAAGAAGAAGAAATACAAGGATGACAGTTCTGATGACTCATAGAAAAATAAGAAATCTTCAAAGTCCTCATCGCACAAGAAGAATGATTCCAGAAAGGCTTGGGCTTTCATTGGCAAGGTAATGGATTCTGAAGAAGAATCTGAAGAATTTGAAGAAGAGGAAGAATCTGAAGTGGAGTCAGAATCTGGTGTTGCTAGCCTTGCTCTCGCTACTGCATTCATCAGCAAGTCCATCTTCAACGATGAAGAAAATGACTACTCCAACAACTTTGACATCAGCAATGATGACTATGCTCCCACTTACTACTTCATGACAAAAGGCATCAAGGCATTCACAGAATGCCCTAACCTTGATGACATTGAGTACCCTAGGTGGAAAGTTCTGGTGAACAGTGAGTTATGGACTGTTACTGAACTTGTGCCGACTGGCCTCTACAAGATGGCAAATGCTGAGGAAATTCATAAGTACACTCAACTTGATGCTCGGGCGAGGAACATCATCTGCTCAAGCCTATCAAGCGTCATGTTCAAGGGCATCTGTCATCTCCAAAACGCAAAGCTCATCTCAGATAGGATCATGGACATCAATGAAGGCTATCGCACTCGTCAAGATCCCATGTTCATCGAACTCAAGAAATTCCTCAAAACCCAGGAAACTGATCCTAGTTAATCTTTATCACTATGCCTCATGGCAAAAGGTTCTAAGGTACACAAACATCACTCCTCCTCTGAATCAAGTGAAGGTGAATCTGATGAATGTGTGAAACCTAGATATTCCAAACTTGCTAATATTGCCATTAAGCAACAAAGTGCACTTGAAAAGCTTCAGAATCTGTTAGACAAAAGCAATGATCTGTTGAATGAGGAAGTGGATTGAACTCAAAATCTGACTGATGATCTCAAAAGTCTTCAGTCAAAGTATGATAACCTTCAGAGTCATCATAATGCTCTCTCAGTCGATCATGAGAAGCTTTGTTATGAATTTCTTAAAAGAAAGCAAGATCTTGAGAAACTAAGAGTGTCTCATGAGGATCTCCAAAGGGAAAATGATTCCTTACTGGCTCAACAGATTAGTATGGCTCGGGAAGAATTTGTTCCACCTTGTTTTAAATGCATTGAATGTGAAACTGCTAATTCTTCACCTGAATGTTCAAATGCTTCTATTGCTGTAAATTCTTCAACTATCCCCATGGTCACAAATTCCTCATCTGAGGATACCACAAGTATCACTGACGAAAATGCAGGGTTGAAGGAATTGTATGTGACAGGCATATACAAAAGTCTCAAAGGGCATAAAACCCTTTGCGATGTGCTCAAAAAGCAGATCTTGAATAGGAACCCTAGGAAAGATGGTATTGTATTTGAGAGGAAACTCAGTGTTGATGGATCCTACTAGAAACATGAGTGGTACCCCAAAACCTCATGGGTTGCTGCAAAAGGACCTCATGTAGATCCATCCACTTTATCTGGCTTTACTTGTGAAACTTCATATTCCTCTGATGAGTCAATTGAATCCAACTACAAATTCTTCAAAAATTAGAACGGTGAAGTATTTGCTAGATTTGTTGGAACTAACTATCGGAACAGTTTGCCTATGAAGAAAATCTAGGTTCCCAAGAGCTGCTTGCAAAATCTTCAAGTAAAATGTCCTCACGACACCACCTATGAAGAAAAGGAACCCCATATCAAATTCCTTATGGACCAAAGTCTTCACTTGGAACAAATTCCTCAAATGGTCAAAAGTATCATTCTCGTGCTAATGCATTTGTTTTGTAGGGAAAATATAAGAGTACTGAATATGTGCATTATTCTTCAAATCATTACGTTCATAAGTCCTCGAAGAATTTATCTGCTTATTCTTATGAGTACTCTAACTCTCGTCTTGTGAAACGAAGTGCAATAGCTTCAATGCCTCATTTATCCTATGGAGCTCACAGAATGGTGAACTCTTTGCCACCCCTCTAGATGTGGGTGATGAAAAAATTGAACTAACCTCTTATGCAGGGTCAGGTCTCGAGATGAACTTGAACGTCTCATGAATTTGTTGGAGACCTGAGGAAATGCTTGAAAGGATGCAAGCTAATCATGCAGAAATGAATTCTTCATTTCTCTCGTCCTCACACTGCTTTACTTACCATGTTGTGTGATGAAATTCTATATGATGAATTTGATGTCATATTCTTCACTCTGAAGCATATGAGTTTGTAAGTTGTACTGATTCATCTGCAGGATGAAACTCCAAAAGCTACTGAGTGGGTCCTCGATAGTGGATGCACAAACCACATGACTGGTGATAAGTCCCTACTAATGGATATACCACTTGCCCCATCTCATCTGAAGCATATCACCTACGCTGACAAAGGTAAAAAGCAAGGTATTGGGTCTAGGTAAGGTTGCAATCTCAAAGGACCAACACATGGATAAGGTGATGATTGTCGAATCCCTCTGGTTCAACCTCATGTCTGTCTCAATGCTTTGTGATCTTGATATGGTTGTCATCTTTGGAAAATATCATTGTGTTGTCATCATGGAATCTAACAAATCCAAAGTCTTTGAAGGCTTTAGGAGAGGAGACTTGTATATTGTTGATTTCTCTACAGGTCCTCAGCCTACCACGTGCCTACTTGCAAAGTCTTCAGAAGGCTTGTTGTGGCATCAACGACTTGGACATGCTGGTATGAAGAACTTCCACACGCTCGTGAAGAAAAAGCACGTCATTGGCATTGAAGGTGCCAAATTCCTCAAGGACCACCCCTATGGTGCTTGTGAGTCTGGAAAGATGACCAGATCCAAGCGTCCCTTGAAGATAATCATGGCCACTAGTCGACTCTTTGAATTGCTTCACGTGGACCTCTTTGGACCCACTCATCATTCCACATTGACAAATTCTTCAAGTTTGTATGGCTTTATTATTGTTGATGACTACTCTCGTTACACTTGGGTGCATATTATTCTGTACAAGTCTGAGGTGCAGGATGTCTTCAGATGATTTGCTTCAAGGGCCTCAACAAACTTCAGCGTCAAGATCAAGCACATCAGGAGTGATAATGGGACTGAGTTCAAAAACACTAATATTGATGAATATCTTTATGAACTTGATATTACTCATGAGATATCTACCCCATATACTACTCAACAGAACGGCGTCGTGGAGCGCAAGAATAGGACTCTGGTTGAGATGGCTCGCACTATGCTTGATGAATACAAGACTCCTCGTCGCTTCTGGCTTGAGACAATTGATACAACATGCCACATCATCAACACACTATATCTTCACAAATTCTTCAAGAAGACTCCATATGAACTCATGACTGACAAGAAACCCAATGTGAGTTATTTCAAAGTCTTTGGTGCTAAATGCTTGATTAGAGATCCTCACCACGGTTCTAAATTTGCACCAAAAGCACATGAAGGTTTTATGCTTGGTTACGGAAAGGACTCGCACACCTACAGAGTCTTCAACACCTACCACAACAAGATTGTTGAAACTGTAGATGTGCGGTTTGATGAGACTAACGTCTCGCATAGAGAGCACCTGCCTCCTGTGCTAGATGAAATGTCTCCCGAGGAATCAATTAAGATGAAGGCAACTGAAGATATCATACCCACTGAAGAAACTCAACCTACTGAGGAAGTCATTCCAACCAATGAAGACATTCATGTTCGTACACCTGAAGAAAATGGTGCTGAAGAAAATCCTCAGCCTCGTCAACCTGATCATCCAAGAGTTGCAAATGAAGTGCAGATTGACAAAATCCTCGACGACATCAATGCACTAGATCCCCTCACTCGCTCCAAATCTTCACATTTGTCTAACTTTTGTGGGCATTTTGCTTTTGTCTCTATCATAGAGCCCACCAAAGTTGATGAAGCATTCAAGGAGCCTGAGTGGATTCAAGCTATGCAAGAGGAATTGCATCAATTCATACTCAACAACATGTGGGAACTTGTCAAGCGGCCAGATCCTCGCAAGCATAACATCATAGGTACAAAGTGGATCTACCACAACAAGCAAGACAAAAATGGCCTAGTGGTGAGTAATAAGGCTCGTCTTGTAGCTCAGGGCTACACACAGGTTGAGGGAATTGACTTTGATGAAACTTTTACACCTGTTGCTAGACTTGAAGCTATTCGCATATTGCTTGCTTATGCTAACCATCATGATATCATCTTATATCAAATGGATGTGAAAAGTGCATTCCTCAATGGTAAGTTTGAGGAAGAAGTATATGTAGCTCAACCCCCAGGTTTTGAAGACCCTAAGCATCCTGACAAAGTCTTCAGACTCAACAAGGCCATCTATGGCCTCAAGCAGGCCCCTCGGGCGTGGTATGACACTCTGAAGGAATTCCTCATGAAGAAAGGCTTCAAAACCGGTTCACTCGACCCAACTCTTTGTAGGAGATATTCCCTAGAGGCAATAATAAATGTTATTGATCATCTCCCTGTTCATAATTAGGTTTATGTTCCATGCTATAACTGCTATGATTCTCGAGTCTACAATAACCACGAGGCTTGAAGGAAGACTCATATGCACGTGTGGAATAATAAACGGTAAAATGTATTCCTAGTTTGGCCTCTTAGACTGGCTCAAGTATTGCATGATGATCCTATTTTCTTGATCATGGGCATGGCTATGCCGGCAATTTTGAGGGCACAATGTTAGAAGAACATTTGTGTTGAATCGACCCGAATTGATGTTATGCTATGAGATACATTCGTCATAAGTTAATGGTTAATAACACAGAGAAGTTAATGTTTGCATAATTCCTTAGACCATGAGATTATCGAGTTTCTTCATGCTTGCTTCATGAACTTTGGGGTTTGTTAAACGTCATCCGTAAATGGGTGGCTATCACGGCGGCTTACGGGTTCATGGAAAAGTATGTCAAGTAACTTGATAGATCAAGATTGGGATTTGCTCCTTCAACTATGGAGAGATATCTCTGGGCCCTCTCGGTGTTATGGTATCCATCATCGTCTGGCCAGACACTTTGTGATTTGATCACGGGGATGCTGGAACACGGGAATGAGAAAAGAGAACAATACCGGCAACGAGGTAACTGGCATAGTGGACAAGTTGTTGATCCACGGGGATGCCAACATGTCTCCTCGGGTATTTGTAACATATCGCGAAGCAACAGGAATAGCACACGGCAACTAGAGGTTCACTCGAATATTCATTCGTGTGGGTATAGGGGTCAGTATGGGTGTCCACGGCTCCGATGTTGATCATTGATCGGAAGGGGTTCCGGGTCATGTCTATGCTTCACCGAACCTATAGGGTCACACGCTTAAGGGTCATCTATCTGCTGAATACTAGACAGGGAGTCTGAGAGAAAATCACCAAAAAAGTTTCGGACACCGGAAAAGTTTCGGACAGTGGAAAAGTTCCGCAGGGAGAACACCAGAACAGTTTCGGTAAAACTGAAAAGTTGTTTCAGGGGATACCATTAAGTCAAATTGGTTTCGGCACATGCCTGATAATTCTTGGAGGGTGCCAGAATCATTCTGGAAACTTTTGGGAATTTTCCAAAAGAAAAACCGGAAATGTTCCGGAGCTGCCGGAACCGCTTCAGATGCTTTTCGCAGATGAAAATCACTAAACCGGAATTGTTTCAAAAAGTGTTGAAAATTATTTTAGTGGGTACTGGAAATGTTCTAAGCCCACATAAATATTTTCAGTTCGATCAGACGCTGAAAAATGTCGTCGTGAATAGTGAAATCAGCTTTATGGTTACTTTTTGGAAAGCCACCTTTTTGGGCTTTTGCTCCAAAATATCTTGGAGATGACATGGATGGATGTGGCTGAAATTTCAGCCCCTCCACCCCTCCTTATCCTATAAATAGAGGTGGAGGGGGAAGCCCAAAACTCAATCCCTTCTCACATACAAGTGCCATGCATGATTTGGCTTCTTCTCTCCCTCCTAGCGAAATAGTTTCGTAGAGCCGAAAGGCTGTCTGGGTTCTGGCAGGAACTAGTTCTGCACGGCGAAGCCCTGCCAGATAGATGACACCGTATGTGTGCAACTCTGTAGAGAGATCATAGTTTCGGTCTTAGTTCGAGAGTGCCTCCCGAAGGGCTGTCCGTGTGACCGTCCGAGTTTCGAAGGTCCTCCCGAAGGGCTGTCCGTGTGACCGTCCGTGTTTTGGAGGTCCTCCCGAAGGGCTGTCCAAGTGACAGTCCAAGTTTCGGAGGTCCTCCCGAAGGGCTGTCCGCGACACCATCCGGGGGACTGTCCGACCGCCTCCCGGAGGGCTGTCCGTGGGGCAGATGAGGGTATACATCCTCGCGGTTGGGAGGTTGTAAAATCCTATCTGCGGGGATCTGCACCGCCGTTCGTCATCGACTCTACTTCCGCTGCGCTACGAGTCGGTAACGAAAACGATCAAACCTTGTATGCAGTCTCCATAGTGGTCCTGGGCTGGTGCGTAGGTCGGAATTTTTTTTTCTGCTGCGTTACCCTACACTCTTTTCACAAAATCCTATGACAATGAACGTGTGCCAAATATATGTAGACTATATTATCTTTGGATGTACTAAAAAATGTTACAGTGATGAATTTGCTTATATGATGAGTGAATAATATCAAATGTCTATGATGGGGGAGTTGAAATTCTTTTTAGGTCTTCAATTTCGTCAACAACACAATGGCATCTTCATCTCTTAAGAGAAATACCTCAAGGATGTTGTGAGGAAATTCAATATGCAAGACTGCAAAGGCGCCAAAACTCCAATGCCTTCAAAAGGCCACCTCTGCATTGACGAAAATGGTAAAGATTTCGATCGGGAGGTATATCGCTCCATGATTGGATCTTTATTGTATCTATGTGTATCTAGGCCAGACATTATTCTTAGTGTTTGCATGTGTGCCCAATTCCAAGCATCACCAAAGGAATCACACCATAAGGCTGTGAAACATATTCTTCAATACTTAGCTCACACACTAATGCTTGGATTATGCTATCCCAAGGGCTCAAATCTTCACCTCGAAGGATACTCAGATGCTGACTATGCTCGAGATCGTGTGGATCACAAGTCAACCTCAGGCACATGTCATTTACTCGGACGATCCTTAGTCTGTTGGTCCTCAAAGAAGCAGAACTGTGTGTCACTATCTACTGTTGAAGCTGAGTACATTGCTTCTGATTCATGTTGCGATCAGTTGATGTGGATGCAACAAACCCTCAAGGACTAGGACATCAAGATGAAGAATGTGCCTCTCTACTATGACAATGAGAGCGCTATCAAGATTGCTCACAACCCTGATCAGCACTCCAAGACCAAGCACATCCAGATTTGTCATCATTTTCCTCAAGATCATGTACTCAAGGGCGACATCTCCATCGACCACGTGGACATCGAAGAACAACAAGCAGATATCTTCACTAAGCCCTTGGATAACAAGCTATTTTGCAAGTTGCGGTGCGTGCTAAATATCTTGGAATCTTTGAATGTTCTTTGAATAGACACACATCCTAACACTTATGCAAAATTCATGACTTAGATGTGCAACACACGAAGTAACATCTTTCTTCAATCGATGAACAATAAGCCTCTAAGTGTGAAGAAATTAATGAAGAATTTGATTCTCAGAACCCTACGACAATTGTATGTGGTGTTTGAAATCATCATTCTTATACGGTGGGTCATGCCACCAACCATAGTTGAGATTTTTCAAAGTTGAAGTTTTCGTCATTTTGCAAATTCTTCAAATTTTCAAATTCCTCATATTTTCAAATTCCTCAAAAATTTCAATTTATTCAAGCTATGAAACTGATATTCTTCATTGACTATATACACATATATTTGAGTTTTCAATGTCCTCAATAGCATTCACTTATTGCTAATTCTTCAAGTCGATTTTCATCTAAGTGAACGTGATCGGACCCTTTTCCCCTCTATGCTAAACTCAACCAAGTTTGTTCACTAATTCTTCATATGCATTCTACTTTGAAACTCGTTCAAAGTCTTCACTGTGTCCTTGACAGCTGAAGAATTTGTGAACAGAAACTTGAAATTTTTCACTTTCAAAATTTTGGCGCTTCCCGCTCAAACCGTTCCAATTCCCATGACTGGATAACCCATGATCTCCCACTATCTCAACTACACAGTATGTGGGTGACACATGTCGCGCGGAGAGCAAGGGTTAGGGGCAATCTAGTCCAAACTCTTCGGACTAGTCAGTTTTCACTTCGGCTATAAATACCCCTCCCCCCCCCTTCCTCGAGTTACTCCTCACTTCCCTCTCTCCCGAGCTCAGACCTACCGTCGCCGCTAAAATCATCATCGCCAGAGAGGAACAGCTTCACTGCCTCGACCTCGCCGTCGTCGTACTCGCATCGGCCGTTGAAGTCTTCATCCTGCCGCCAATGTAGTTGTCTCCCTCTGCCAAGCTAGGGCGTGGGAGATTTGGACGGACAAACTCCTCCATTTTTATCTCTCTATTCATCATGTTCTTCATTAGGGTAAATAAAATCTAATTTTACTACCCTATTTTGATCTTCGTAATCTTCATAAAATCCTCAAAAGGTGTTTATTTTCAAGAATCCACTTCTTAAACACCTTACATGTTTCATTCCCTTGATGTGTTTCTGTAAGTCATGATTTTCTTCAAGTTTCCTCAATTGTGTGGATCCTCAAAACCTGCACAACTCTAGAACCTAAGACAAGAGCACTTAGTGAAATTCCTCAAGCCATCAGTGGTCAAAATCCTCAAACTTGATACAACAACAACAACAACAACAACAACAACAACAAAGCGTTTAGTCCCAAACATGTTGGGGTAGGCTAGAGTGAAACCCATAAGATCTCGCGACCAACTCATGGTTTTTGCAAAAAAATCTGAGAACACATATGACCTCTTAAAATTCTTTGCACCTATACTCTGCTCACACGTACAAAATGTCTGTTGACGAATCTCTAGGTTTTCATCAACTTAACTCATTTGCAGTGTTCCTTAAAGAAAAGTTGCACACTTCCTCAGAATCCTCAAAAGTTCAAATTCCTCAGTCAAAGAAAATGGCTGATGGGAAAAGGCCTCAGAAAGGAGGAAACAGACCAGAAGTGCAAATTGCGTTTGAGATACCTAATGAATTGTATGAGGAATATTGCACACCTGATGAAGAAACTCATGGCAAGGAAACCCAAAAGCAGCGAAAGATCCATATACAGAAGATAGAGAGGCCACCCTTGTCTCAAGGCCAATGTGATGATCCCACTAGTCTCAAAACTGGTGAAGACTTTCCTCATGAATGGGAAAGGCAACAAGCCAAGCTAGCGAAGAAGGCAAAAGAGGTTGTGATGAAATTCAATGAAGACTCTGCTGCTGCTGTTGCTGCTACTGCCAGAGCCTCTGCTAGTGCAACTGCTCCGAATAAATCCGCGGTGAAGAAATCTATTGTGAAGCCAAAGTCCTCAGCTTCCAAGTCCTCAAAGTAGAATCCTCAAGCATCTTCTTCAAAGATTGTTCCAATGCCTTGTGTAGCTGCACAATCCTCAGTCGCCGCCACAAAGTCCTCAACTCTAGTGCACCTTGCAACATGTCAGAGGACTACTAGTTATTCAATTGCTTCAGGGGCTTTAGCAAGTTCATCAACCCAAGCACATTCCTCGACTAGTCCTTCTTAGCCGACGGTGAAAGCTACTGCTGGATGAGGTGCTCGACCAAGTCCTCATCCCAAGAAAGTTGTGTTCCAAGTACCATCAAATTCTTCAGATGATGAAGCTGATGATGAGGAACTTGAGGAAATCATTAGGAACAAGAAAGAGAGAGTGGCTCAAGCAAAGGGCTCCCAAATTCCTCTCTTGTTGAACCCAAAGATTGTGCTGAACTTCATTGATATCTGGCACAAGGACCACAATACTCCACTTGATGATTTGAAGTTGCCTCCTGGTCTGGATCATGTCCTCACTGCTTTCATTGCTGAACAAAAGTGGAAGTATGAGAAAGCTCGACAAACTAAAAAGGCTCAATACAAGAAGGTGTTGGGAGACGTAGTAGTAAATCAAAACAATTCCTACGATCACCAAGATCTATCCCTGGAGAAACCAGAAATGAGTGGGGAGAGATTGCATCTTCATACCTTTGAAGATCGCTAAGCGGAAGCGTTACAAGAACGCGGTTGATGGAGTTGTACTCGCAGCGATTCAGATCGCGGTAGATCCGATCAACTGCCGAACGGACGACACCTCCGCGTTCAACACACGTGCAGCCCGGTGACGTCTCCTACGCCATGATCCAGCAAGGAGGAAGGAGAGGTTGGGGAAGGGCTCCAACAGCAGCACGACGGCGTGGTGGTGGTGGAGTAGCAAGGTATTCCGACAGGGCTTCGCCTAAGCGCTGCGGAGGAGGAAGAAGAGAGGTAGGGCTTTGCCGTGAGAGAGAGAGAGAGATCAAATCTTGTCTCAAAACAGCCAAAACCTCAAGTATATATAGGAGGAGGGACGTGGAGGTCTGGCTTGGCCTCTACTCCAAAGAGGAGAGGTTCGACCGATTTAAAGGGAGAGTCCACCTCCCACAAGGGAGGTGGATCTCCTCCTTTTAAATCCTTTTTGGCCCTATCTCTTATCCCTAGCCGTATGGGCCTTTAGCAAAAGTATTTCCCAGCCCAATAAGGGGTGGCAAACTTTATATAACAGCCCATGTGGTCCTTTGGTCGTCACACCCCTCCCGGGGGTCCTCCGGCACCCTCCCGGCACTCCCGGTACACTACAGATGAGCCCGAAAACTTTCCGGTGACCAAAACTGGACTTCCTATATATCAATCTTTACCTCCGGACCATTCCGGAGCTCCTCATGACGTCCGGGATCTCATCCGGGACTCCAAACAACCTTCGGTAATCACGTATACCATTTCCCTATAACCCTAGCGTCATCGAACCTTAGGTGTGTAGACCCTACGGGTTCGGGAGACACGTAGACATGACCGAGACACCTCTCTGGTCAATAACCAATAGCGGGATCTGGATACCCATGTTGGCTCCCACGTACTCCATGATGATCTCATTGGATGAACCACGATGTCAGGGATTCAATCAATCCCGTATGCAATTCCCTTTGTCTACCGGTATGATACTTGCCCGAGATTCGATCGTCGGTATCCCTATACCTTGTTCAATCTCGTTACCGGCAAGTCTCTTTACTCGTTCCGTAATACATCATCCCGTGACTAACTCCTTATTCACTTTGAGCTCATTATGATGATGTCTTACCGAGTGGGCCCAAAGATACCTCTCCATCACACGGAGTGACAAGTCCCAGTCTCGATTCGTGCCAACCCAACAGACACTTTCGGAGATACCCGTAGTGCACCTTTATAGCCACCCAGTTACGTTGTGACGTTTGGCACACCCAAAGCATTCCTACGGTATCCGGGAGTTGCACAATCTCATGGTCTAAGGAAACGATACTTGACATTGGAAAAGCTTTAGCAGACGAACTACACGATCTAGTGCTATGCTTAGGATTGGGTCTTGTCCATCACATCATTCTCCTAATGATGTGATCCCGTTATCAATGACATCCAATGTCCATGATCATGAAACCGTGACCATCTATTGATCAACGAGCTAGTCAACTAGAGGCTCACTAGGGACATGTTGTGGTCTATGTATTCACACATGTATTACTGTTTCCGGTTAACACAATTGTAGCATGAACAATAGACAATTATCATGAACAAGGAAATACAATAATAACCATTTTATTATTATCTCTAGGGCATATTTCCAACATTCTCCCACTTGCACTAGAGTCAATAATCTAGTTCACATCACCATGTGATTAACACTTACATCACCATGTGATCATATCATCATGTGATTAACACCCAATTAGTTCTGGGGTTTGATCATGTTTTGCTCGTGAAAGAGGTTTTAGTCAACGGGTCTGCGACATACAGATTCGTGTGTACCTTGCAAACTTTCTATGTCATATTTGTATATACTGCTCCCACGCTCCACTTGGAGCTATTCCAAATGGCTTCTCCACTATACGTAGCCGGATTTCTACTAAGAGTCATCCGGATTGGTGTTAAAGCTTGCATCATCGTAACCCTTTACGATGAACTCTTTATCACCTCCATAATCGAGAAATATTTCCTTAGATCTCAAGTTACCTTGGATAACTTTGACCGCTGTCCAGTGATCCACTATTGGATTACTCTTGTACCCCTTGACAGACTCATGGCAAGGCACACACAAGTGCGGTACATAGCATGGCATACTATATAGATCCTATGGCTAAAGCATAGGGGATGACACTCATCTTTTCTTTATCTTCTGCCGTGGTCGGGCATTGAGTCTTACTCAATTTCACACCTTACAATACAGTCAAGAACTCCTTCTTTGACCCATCTATTTTGAACTCCTTCTTTGACCCATCTATTTTGAACTCCTTCAAAAACTTGTCAAGGTATGTCTTCGTCAAAAAACTTATCAAGCGAATTGATCTATCCCTATAGATCTTGATGCTCAATAAAATAGTAGCTTTATCTGGGTCTTCCTTTGAAAAACTCTTTTCAGACAACCCTTCATGCTCTTCCAGAAATTCTACATCATTTCCGATCAATAATATGTCAACTACATATTCTTATAAGGAACTCTATAGTGCTCCCACTCACTTTCTTGCAAATACAAGTTTCTCATAAACCTTGTATAAACTCAAAAACTTTGATCACTCTATCAAAGCTCATATTCCAACACCGAGATGCTTACTCCAGTCCATAGAAGGATCGCTGGAGCTTGCATACTTTTAGCATCCTTAGGATTGACAAAACCTTCTGGTTGTATCACATACAACTCTTCCTCACAGAAACCATTATGGAAACTTTGTTTTGTCATCCATCTGCCAGATTTCATAATCGAAAAATGCAGCAACTGCTAACATAATTTTAATAGACTTTTAGCATCGCTGCAGATGAGACAATCTCATCACAGTCAACTCCTTGAACTTGGCGGAAACTTCTTTGCGACAAGTCGAGCTTTATAAACGGTGACATTTCACCATTAGCATCTATGTTCATCTCAAAGGTCCATTTGTACTCAACGACCTACCATTCAACAGGCAAGTCTACCAAAGTCCATACTTGGTTTTCATACATGGATCCTTTATCGGATTTCATGGCTCCTAGCCATTTGTTGGAATCCGGGCCCGACATCGCTTTTTCATAGTTCGAAGGTTCACCGTTGTCTAACAACATGATCTCTAGGACAGGGTTGCCGTACCACTCTGGTGCGGAACGTGTCCTAATGGACCTTCGACGTTCAATAGTAACTTGATCTGAAGTTTCATGATCATCATCATTAACTTCCTCTCTAGCCGGTGTAGGCTCCACAGAAACAACTTCCTGTGCTGCGCTACTCTCTGGTTCGAGTGGAGGTACAATTACCTCATCAAGTTCTATTTTCCTTCCACTTACTTCTTTCGAGAGAAACTCTTTCTCGAGAAAGGATCCATTCTTGGCAACAAAGATTTTGCCCTCGGATCATAGGTAGAAGGTATACCCAATAGTCTCTTTGGGATATCCTACGAAGACGCACTTTTCCACTTTGGGTTTGAGCTTCTCAGGTTGAAGTTTCTTCACATAAGCATCACATCCCCAAACTTTTAGAAACGACAGCTTAGGTTTCTTTCCAAACCATAATTCATACGGTGTCGTATCAACGGATTTTGACGGTGCCCTATTTAAAGTGAATGGATTTGTCTTTAATGCATAACCCCATAACGATAGTGGCAAAACGATGAGACATCATAGTACTCACTATATCCAATAGAGCACGACTACGACGTTCGAACACACCATCATACTTTGGTGTTCCAGGAGGCGTGAGCTGTGAAACAATTTCCACATTGTCTAAAATTGCATACCAAACTCGTAACTTAGATATTCACCTCCACGATCATATCATAGACATTTTATCTTCTTGTCACGATGATCTTTAACTTCACTCTGAAACTCCTTGAACCTTTCAAACATTTCAGATTCGTGTTTCATTAAGTAAATATCCCCATATTTACTCAAATCATCAGTGAAGGTAAAGAAAAACAACGATATCCACTGTGTGTTTCAACACTCATTGGACCACATACATCAACATGTATTAATTCCAATAAGCCACTAGCCCGCTCCATCAAACCAGAAGACGGGGTCTTAGTCATCTTGCCCAATAGGCATGGCTCGCATGTCTCAACTGATTCGAAATCAAGTGAGTCAAAAGATCCATCAGCATGGAGTTTCTTCATGCGATTTATACCAACATGACATTTAGCGGCAGTGCCACATGCATGTGGTGCTATCATTATTAAATTTGTATCTTTTGGTACCAATGTTATGACCATGTGTACTACTACGATCAAGATTCAATAAACCATTCCCAGTGGGTGTATGACCATTAAAGGCATTATTCATGTAAACAGAATAACCAATTATTCTCTAACTTATATGAATAACCGTATTTCACTAAACATGATCTAATCATGTTCATGCTCAACGCAAACACCAAATAACATTTATTTAGGTTTATCACAAATCCCGGAGGTAGAGAGAGCGTGCGATGGTGATCACATCAACCTTGGAAACACTTCCAACACACATCGTCACCTTTCACTTAGCTAGCCTCCCTTTATTCCGTAGCTTTTATTTCGAGTTACTAACACTTAGCAACCGAACTGGTATCCAATACCCAGGTGCTACTAGGAGTACCAGCAAGGTACACATCACTAACACGTATATCAAATATACTTCTATCGACATTACCAGCCTTCTTATCTACCAAGTATCTAGGGTTGTTTCGCTTCAGTGAACAGTCTCCTCATAACAGAAGCACTTAGTCTCGGGTTCAGGCTCAACCTTGGGTTTATTCACTAGAGCGATAGCTGGCTTGCCATTCCTGAAGTTTTTCCCTTCTTGCCCTTGCCCTTCTTGAAACTAGTGGTATTCACTTAACCATCAACACTTGATGCTCCTTCTTGATTTCTACCTTCGTGGTGTCAAACATCACGAACAACTAAGGGATCATCTTATCCATCCCTGGCATGTTATAGTTCATCACGAAGCTCTAGTAGCTTGGTGGCAGTGACTTGGAGAACTGCATTAATCACTATCTCATCTGGAAGATTAACTCCCACTTGATTTAAGTGATTGTAGCACCCAGACAATCTGAGCACACGCTCACCGATTGAGCTATTCTCCTTTATCTTGTAGGCAAAGAATCTTGTTGGGGGTCTTATACCTCTCAACATAGGAACGAGCCTGAAATCCCAATTTCAGCTCTTAGAACATCTCTTATGTCCCGTGACGTTCAAAACGTTTTGGAGCCTAAATTCTAAGCCGTAATGCATGACACACTGAACTATCACATAGTCATCAAAAAGTGCCTGTCATATGTTCACAACATCTACAGACAACGCTTGAGGGAGTAGTGCACTTAGCGGTGCATCAAAGACATAAGCTTTCTGTGCAGCAATGAGGACAATCCTCATATCACAGACCCAGTCCGTATTATTGCTACCATCAACTTTCAACTTATTTTTCTCTAGGACCGTATCAATAAAACTGGGGAGCTACAGCGCGAGCTATCTACGACATAATTTGCAAGGACATTTTTAGACTAAGTTCATGATAATTAAGTTCATCTAATCAAATTATTAATGAACTCCCACTTAGATAGACATCTCTCTAGTCATCCAAGTGACACATGATCCATGTCAACTAGCCCGTGTCCGATCATCACGTGAGACGGACTAGTCATCCATGGTGAACATCTCCATGTTGATCGTATCTTCCATACGACTCATGTTCGACCTTTCGGTCTTCCGTGTTCCGAGGCCATGTCTGTACATGCTAGGCTCGTCAAGTCAACCTAAGTGTTTTGCGTGTGTAAATCTGGCTTACACCCATTGTATGCGAACGTTAGAACCTATCACACCCGATCATCACGTGGTGCTTCGGAACAACGATCCTTAGCAACGGTGCACAGTTAGGGTGAACACTTTTCTTGAAATTTTAGTGAGAGATCATCTTATTTACTACCATCATTCTAGGCAAATAAGATGTAAACATGATAAACATCACATGCAATCAATATAGTGACATGATATGGCCAATATCATCTTGCTCCTTTGATCTCCATCTTCGGGGCACCATGATCATCACTGTCACCGGCACGACACCATGATCTCCATCATTGTGTCTTCATGAAGTTGTCTCGCCAACTATTACTTCTACTACCATGGCTAACGCTTAGCAATAAAGTAAAGTAATTACATGGCGTTTATGATTGACACGCAGGTCATACAATAAAATAAGACAACTCCTATGGCTCCTGCCGGTTGTCATACTCATCGACATGCATGTCGCGAATCCTATTACAAGAACATGATCAATATCATACATCACAATGCATCACATCACATCCTTTTGGCCATATCACATCACAAGGCACATGCTGCAAAAACAAGTTAGACGTCCTCTAATTTGTAGTTGCATGTTTTACGTGGGTGCTATAGGTTACTAGCAAGAACGTTTCTTACCTACGCCAAAACCACAACGTGATATGCCAATTGCTATTTACCCTTCATAAGGACCCTTTTCATCAAATCCAATCCGACTAAGGTGGGAGAGACAGACACCCGCTAGCCACCTTATGCAACAAGTGCATGTCAGGCGGTGGAACCAGTCTCACGTAAGCGTACGTGTAAAGTCGGTCTGGGCTGCTTCATCCCACAATACCGCCGAATCAAGATAATACTAGTAGTGGTAAGCAAATTAACAAGATCAACGCCCACAACTGCTTTGTGTTCTACTCGTGCATAGATTCTACGCATAGACCTAGCTCATGATGCCACTGTTGGGAGACGTAGTAGTAAATCAAAAAAATTCCTACGATCACCAAAATCTATCCATGGAGAAACCAGCAACGAGTGGGGAGAGATTGCATCTTCATACCTTTGAAGATCGCTAAGCGGAAGCGTTACAAGAACGCGGTTGATGGAGTCGTACTCGCAGCGATTCAGATCGCGGTAGATCCGATCAAGTGCCGAACGGACGACACCTCCGCGTTCAACACACGTGCAGCCCAGTGACGTCTCCTACGCCTTAATCCAGCAAGGAGAAAGGAGAGGTTGGGGAAGGGCTCCAACAGCAGCATGATGGCGTGGTGGTGGTGGAGTAGCAAGGTATTCCGACAGGGCTTCGCCTAAGCGTTGCGGAGGAGGAAGAAGAGAGGTAGGGCTTCGCCGTGAGAGAGAGAGATCAAATCTTGTCTCAAAACAGCTAAAACCTCAAGTATATATAGGAGGAGGGACGTGGAGGGCTGGCTTGGCCTCTACTCCAAAGAGGAGAGGTTCGGCCGATTTAAAGGGAGAGTCCACCTCCCACAAGGGAGGTGGATCTCCTCCTTTTTAAATCCTTTTTGGCCCTATCTCTTATCCCTAGCCGCATGGGCCTTTAGCAAAAGTCTTGCCCATCCCAATAAGGGCTGGCACACTTTATCTAACAGCCCATGTGGTCCTTTGGTCGTCACACCCCTCCCGGGGGTCCTCCGGCACCCTCCCGGCACTCCCGGTACACTACCGATGAGCCCGAAAACTTTCCGGTGACCAAAACTGGACTTCCTATATATCAATCTTTACCTACGGACCATTCCGGAGCTCCTCGTGACGTCCGGGATCTCATATAGGACTCCGAACAAACTTTGGTAATCATGTATACCATTTCCCTATAACCCTAGCGTCATCGAACCTTAAGTGTGTAGATCCTACGGGTTCGGGAGACACGTAGACATGACCGAGACACCTCTCTGGTCAATAACCAACAGCGCGATCTGGATACCCATGTTGGCTCCCATGTACTCCATGATGATCTCATTGGATGAACCACGATGTCAGGGATTCAATCAATCCCGTATGCAATTCCCTTTGTCTACCGGTATGATACTTGCCCGAGATTCGATCGTCGGTATCCCTATACCTTGTTCAATCTCGTTACCGGCAAGTCTCTTTACTCGTTCCGTAATATATCATCCCGTGACTAACTCCTTAGTCACTTTGAGCTCATTATGATGATGTCTTACCGAGTGGGCCCAGAGATACTCTCCATCACACGGAGTGACAAATCCCAGTCTCGATTCGTGCCAACCCAACAGACACTTTCGGAGATACCCGTAGTGCACCTTTATAGCCACCCAGTTACGTTGTGACGTTTGGCACACCCAAAGCATTCCTACGGTATCCGGGAGTTGCACAATCTCATGGTCTAAGGAAACGATACTTGACATTGGAAAAGCTTTAGCAGACGAACTACACGATCTAGTGCTATGCTTAGGATTGGGTCTTGTCCATCACATCATTCTCCTAATGATGTGATCCCGTTATCAATGACATCCAATGTCCATGATCATGAAACCGTGACCATCTATTGATCAACGAGCTAGTCAACTAGAGGCTCACTAGGGACATGTTGTGGTCTATGTATTCACACATGTATTACTGTTTCCGGTTAACACAATTGTAGCATGAACAATAGACAATTATCATGAACAAGGAAATACAATAATAACCATTTTATTATTATCTCTAGGGCATATTTCCAACAGAAGGAGCACTTCTTGAAAAGTAATGTTCTGAATCTCACTCCAGAACAACTTGTGTCTATGCAAAGTGAGATCAAAGGCCTCCGAGATGAATTCTATCGTTACTATGCTGATTGGCAAGGTGCCAAGGTCAGATTTGTCAAAGTGGCTGACACAGCCATCAAGGACCACAATGAGCGGGTTGCAGCTCAATCACAACCACAAATTCCTCGGGCTGCAATTTCTGCTCAGTCTGCTGAAGAAACTGCAAGCGCAGATGAGAAATTCAGGCTGCTGAAGAACCTGTTAGGGCAACCTCCACTGTTGCGCCTGAAGAAATTGGCAGGCCAACTAAAGTTTTTATTGCGCCTGAAGAAATTGAGTCAACAAGGGCGGCTGCGTCAGTCATGCCTGAAGAAACTTCTCGATCTTCACCCCATGCTCAAACTGCAAAGTCTTCAAGGGTGAAGAAAATCAACATTCCTTCTGCATCAGAAGTGAAGAAAACCAAGGCAGAGGAGAAGAAAGCTACACAAAAAAGAAAAGCATCAACTTTAGATTCCTTAGTTGTGAAGAAGTTTAAGACTATGTCAAGTTCTTCAATCGAGCCCATTGATGCAACTGCAATATCCTCCGTGCCTGCCTATGAGATTGTTCCATTTTGTGTTGACTATGTCATCCCAAATGAAGAAGATGAAGAAAATCATGTTGCTGCTTCCTCGGAGCAGATTAATGAAGAAATAGAGGTGGAAGCAAATGCTTCAACCCCTCTGGTATCATCGCCCCAGCCTCAGTTAACTGCTGAAGAGGCTGGTGTTGAAGAAAATGAAGAGGATGTCTACATTGGAAATACCACTCCATTGATTAATGATGAATATTGGGAAGTTGCTCACCCCAATTCACAAATGACCACTCCCTCACCCTAATTCCTCAGTCACCTACTCAGACTGAGGACATTCAAACTGGATCTGAAGGTTTGCCCACACCACTAGCATCAATTCCTAAAGATATTCCATCTGCATCAGATGAAGAAATTCATGCCCAGAGTGCACCTGAGGAAATTGCTGCTCAAAATCCTCAATCTGAAGAAGTTCCTACCATGCCAAAATAAATTGTGGGCTTCTTCAAGCCAAATCTTCAGACAAAGCCAAAGTTGCGATTGAAAGGCACAAAGCACCCCAAATTCATCAAGGCGAATTTCTTCGATGAGCACATATTCTTCACAGGGCCCAATCCATATGCCTTAGCAAGGACCGGACACACAAGATTCTGGCCCCCTTCGTAGATGAATTTCTATGCATTAGTATTGTTTGACAAAGAGAAAATCTTCGAGCATTAGCAAATTCCACATGTGAATATGGAATCCATTCCGTGCTTCATTCATGTGCTCGTAGTCATTCATGATGATGGAATTCTTTCCTTCTACGTTGACATGTGCAAATGGAATGAAGAGCTAATTCTTCAATTCTATGCAACCTTGCACATCTGAGGTGATGCTTCTAATGTCAATTCATGGATTTTGTACTGGATGGCTGGATCCACTCACTACACTGCCCCAGCCACTGAATTGCTTCGGGATGTGCCAATAGCAATTCCTTCAGAAGGAGCATGTTACATCTATGATGAACTTGAACTGCCCAACCACTTGATGCAAGTGCTGACGAAGCCTTTGGCTCCTGGGAAACGCCAAAGGACCACCTTCCTAGTGAAGGATTTGCTCTATGTGCCCAGGACCATATGCTGCATATTGACCAAAACCCTCAATCCTATCAAGGGTCACAACTCTAAATAAGAAGAAGAAGTGGAGGGAATCATGAAGAATATGCTATTCAACATCATTCATGGGATTCCCATCAACTATCACGATTTCTTCATGAGGACTTTGGTCAATGCCGCGATATCACAGTTTGAGTTGAAGCCTTACGCTCCCTGGATCATGAAATTCATCAGATGAAGGTCTTCAATTCCCTTCAAGGCTGACATTCAAAATCACTTCAGCTTTCTGCCTCCGATCAAAGTCCTCAAGAATACTTTTTCCTCAATTGAGGGAAAAGGCAAAGTTGTTGTTGATGAAGGCACTCGTCCATTGGATGGATAATTCCGCAAAGCTTCTTCATATTCCACCAATGATGACTCTGCCACACAAGATTCTGCTGCAAAAGCCTCAGCACAAAATTCTCAAGCTATTGCCCCTCGTGTGATGACCGATCGCGAGCTTCTCCTAAGTCTTCATCAGAAGGTTGATCACAATCACAAGTGGGTCAAGTGTTAGTTTGGTTCACTTCTTCGAGACATGACTGCCACGCACAGCACTATGAGGAAGAACCAATACTATCTTCATGAAGTCTTCAACCGCACTTGGGCCATTCTGTCTCACCTCAAGACTCCTGAAGAACTCAAGGAGATGAACCTTGAGCAGAACCTTGACTGGGCTCGTCCTCCTCTAAAGAAATTCAAGAAACTTCAAGTTCCTCGGCTGGTTACAAGCTCATATTCTTCATCGCTCGAGACGGATGAAGCTAAGGAAATTGACGACACTGTTGTGGGCCCTGCATTGACAAACGACCCTGACAACGCTGGCGCTCCTCCACCACCTTTAAGATGAAATTCTTCAGGGGCGTTAGTCCTCATTTTTCGTCCCATTTGGTCTTTGATGACAAAGGGGGAGAAAATTTGAGTTAGTCTTCAAGTGGGTCTCTATTTATGGGCTGTTTTTTGTTTAAGTTACAACTCTCGCTCTTTTGAAGCTTTTGTTGGTTGAGTTGTAAGTACGATGGTTGTCTGACGCTTTTGAACTACTTTCTGCATGTTTATTTCCTCAAGTACCTAAATGCGTGCATGCTGAATTTCGTCACACACCATTTTCATCATGCATTTCAAATTCTTCATATCATATGTTAAATGTGTGTATGAATTACAAGATATAGGGGGAGTTCTCCATCTTTTTAACCTGCCATGTGCATTTGCAGTCCAAAGCAAATTCCTCAAATATGCACATCTTTAGGGGGAGTTCTTCTATATCTTGCAATCAAATTCCTCAACCTCAGTACTTACACTTCATATTTTTATCCCCGTTGAAAACTTAACCTATTTGTCATCAATCACCAAAAAGGGGGAGATTGTTAGTGCATCTAGTGCCCCTTAGTGATTTTGGTGTATTGAAGACCTATAGGTTAAGGAACTAATGTGTTTGTGAGTGTACACATGCTCTATAAGTCGATGAGGAGTTTGATATGTTCGGAGATTATCGACCCCTAAAAATGTATGTCTTCAGCGGAAGACTTTGGTGAAGACTTTGTGAAGACTTTGCTGAAGACTTTGGTATTCCCAGAAGACTTTGAAAATGTAGAAGTCGATGTGACCTTGAAGATATGAACAAGGATTATGAAGCGTGAAGACTTTTGTTTTCATAGTTTCATTTCCTTTCTTTGAGTCATAGGAAACATCGTACTGTTAAAGGGGGGCCAAGGTAATACTAAGGAAAATTTCCAACTGATGCTCAACTTAAAAGCCTCAACCTATCCAATCCTTTGAGTGAAGCCTTTGGAAATATCTTACAGTTCAGTCAAGTTCTTCAGTGATAGAGACGATGTTCTTCTGGTCTCTAAGGAAATTGGTCTAACTTAGGAGTTAGGATTTCACCAATGTGAATTGCCTACAAGTGAGTAATATGATAAGCCCTGAGGAATTTGACAGTTCAAATTTTGAGTGTTGCTGTGCTTTGCGCCAGTTGTCCCCAATCATCCTATCTACATAACGGTCATATCACTGGGGGCATTTATGCCTTATCATGTCAGGTTGCACCTTGCCTATAAATATCCCCCCCCACACACACACACAACCACTAGTTTGTTGGCTGCTCTGAGAGAGAACTGACACTTGTCATTTGAGAGCAACCCATCCTCCGAGGACTTTGAGAGAAAATAATCAATGAGGAAAAGCCCCAAAACCCATCCACCAAACCCAAAGCGATTGAGCATCACTGAAGAGATTGTTCCTGTGTGGAACCGATACTTTTTCACCTTTGAAGACTATATATCTTCCAGACGGTTAGGCATCATGATCTAGTGCATCCTGCAGTCAATTGGGGATCACTGAGTGACCATGGTCTAGAGCATTCAGCAGTCTATTGTGGATCTCCCAGTGACCAGTATGTGAGGGTTTTGGAAGTCTACCCTGAAGACTTACCACGAGTGTTGGGTAAGGACTGTGTGTCTGCTACCTCTTGAGCTTGCATTGGTTTTCCCTTGAATAGGAAAGGGTGATGCAGAGAAGTAGATAAGTATTTCCCTTAGTTGATAAGAACAAAGCTATCAATCCAGTATGGGGAACAAGCAAGTCACCAATGGATGCACCTAGACAAACAATCAAACTCTTGCACCCAACGCTATAAAGGGGTTGTCAATCCCTTCACGGTTATTTGCAAGGATTAGATCTGATAGAGATAGATGTTAAAGATTGTGGAAAATAAAAGTAAATAAATTGCAGCAAGGTATTTTTGGTTTATAGATCTGAAAATATAATATGGAAAGTAGACCCCGGGGGTCATAGGTTTCACTAGAAGCTTCTCTGTTGAAGGAAAATATCACGGAGGGTGAACAAATTACTGTCGAGCAATTGATAGAAAAGCGAATAATTATGACGATATCCAAGGCAATGATTATGCATATAGGCATCACGGCCGTGTCAAATAGACCAAAATGATCCTTCATATACTACTATTACTCCACACATCGACCGACTCATGACTGCATCTAGAGTATTAAGTTCATGAAGAACAAAGTAGTGCATTAGGTAAGATGACATGATGTAGAGGGATAAACTCCAACAATATGATGAAAACCCCATCTTTTCACCTTTGATGGCAACAATACAAAACGTGCCTCGCTACCCCTACTTTGTCACTAGGTGAGGACACCGCAAGATTTAACCCAAAATTAAGCACTTCTCCCATTGCAAGAATCGCCAATCTAGTTGGCCAAACCAAACTAATAACTCGAAGAGACTTACAAAGATATGAAATCATGCATATAATAATTCAGAAAAGACTCAAATAATATTCATGGATAATCTGAACATAAACCCACAATTCATCAGATCTCGACAAACACGCCGCAAAAGAGTATTACATCGGATAGATCTCCACGAAGATCATTAAGAACATGGTATTGAAGCACAAAGAGAGAGAAGAAGCCATCTAGCTACTAGCTATGGACCCATAGGTCTGTGGTGGAGTACTCACGCATCATCGGAGGGGCAATGGAGTTGATGTAGATGTCCTCTATGATCGAATGCCCCTCTGGCAGATTACCGGAAAAGGCTGCAAGATTAGATCTCTCGGGAACGGAGGCTTCTGGCGGTGGAAAAGTATTTGCGTGGCTATTTTTGGTATTGGGGGGATATTTTGGTATTTATAGGACGAAGATTAGGGTTAGGCCTCCTGTCAGGGAGTCACAAGCCTGCCAGGCGTGGCCAGGGGGGTGGCCGCGCACCCTGGCTTGTGACCTCCTGGCAGGTCCCTTGCCTTGCACTCCAAGCCTGGTACGTGTCTTCTAGTCCAGAAAAAATCATCATGAAGATTTTATTCCGTTTGGACTCTGTTTAATATTCCTTATCTGCAATACTCAAAAACAAGGAAAAAACAGAAAATGGCACTAGGATCTAGATTAATAGGTTAGTCCCAAAAATAATATAAAATAGCATATTAATGCATATAAAACATCCAAAACAGACAATATAATAGCATGGAATAATAAAAAATTATAGATACGTTGGAGACGTATCAGCATCCCCAAGCTTAATTCCTGCTCGTCCTCGAGTAGGTAAATGATAAAAACAGAATTTTTGATGTGGAATGCTACCTAACATATTTATCCATGTAATATTCTTTATTGTGGCATCAATGTTCAGATCCATAAGACTCAAAAAAAGCTTAATGTTGACATAAAAACAATAATATTTCAAGCATACTAGCAAAGCAATTGTATATCTTCAAAATATAATGGCAAAAGAAAGTTATCCCTACAATATCATATGGTCTGGCTATGCTCCAACTTCCCCACACAAAGTATTTATATCATGCAGAACCCCAATGACAAGTTAAGCAATTGTTTCACACCTTTATTTTCTCAAACCTTTTCAACTGTTGTGCAATACATGAGAGTGAGCCATGGATATAGCACTATAGGTGAAATAGAATATGGTGGAGGTTGTGAAGGAAAAGGAGAAGATAGTCTCACATCAACTAGGCGTATCAACGGGCTATGGAGATGCCCATTAATATATATCAATGTGAGTGAGTAGGGATTGCCATGCAACGGATGCACTAGAGCTATAAGTGTATGAATGCTCAAAAGGAAACTAAGTGGTTGTGCATCCAACTTTCTTGCTCATGAAGACCTAGGGCAATTTGAGGAAGCCCATCATTGGAATATACAAGACAAGTTATATAATGAAAAATTCCCACTAGTATATGAAAGTGACAAAATAGAAGACCCTCTATCATGAAGATCATGGTGCTACTTTGAAGCACAAGTGTGGAAAATAGATAGTAGCATTGTCCCTTCTCTCTTTCTCTCATTTTTTTGGTGGGCATCTAAGGCCTCTTTTTTTATTTGGGCTTCGTTGGCCTCTTTTATTTTTCATAAAGTCCGGAGTCTCACCCCCACTTGTGAGGAAATCATAGTTTCCAGCATCCTTTCCTCACATGGGACAATGCTCTAATAATGATGGTCCTCACACTTTTATTTACTTACAACTCAAGAATTACAACTTGATATCTAGAACAAAATATGACTCTATATGAATGCTTCCAGTGGTGTACCGGGATGTGCAATGATCTAGGATAGCAAATGACATCAAAAAACGGACAAGCCATGAAAACATCATGCTAGCTATCTTACGATCATGCAAAGCAATATGAAAATGATGGTGCATATCATAATAAACGGAATGGTGGAAGTTGCATGGCAATATATCTCAGAATGGCTATGGAAATGCCATAATAGGTAGGTTTGGTGGCTGTTTTGAGGAAAGATATATGGTGGCTATTTTGAGGAAGGTGGGTTTATCGCACCGGCGAAAGTTGTGCGGTACTAGAGAGGCTAGCAAAAGTGGAAGGGTGATAGTGCGTATAATCCATGGACTCACATTGGTCATAAAGAACTCACATACTTATTGCAAAAGTCTATTAGTCATCGAAGCAAAGTATTAGACGCATGACCCTAGAGGAGAGGTTGGTAGGAGTAAACCATCGCGCGCTCCCGACCCTCACGCAAAGGTCGACAATCAATAAATAAATCATGCTCCGACTTGTTTACATAACGGTTCACCATATGTGCATGCTACGGGAATCACAAACCTTTACACAAGTATTTTTACCAATTCACAATTACTTCCTAACATGACTCTTAATATTAACATCTTAATATCTCAAAACTTTATGAAAGGAATCAAACTTCTCATAATACTCAATGCACTTAATATGGAAGTTTTTATTATATCCCTCTTAGATGCCTATTATATTAGGACTAAATTCATAACCTAAACCAATTACCATGATGTTTAGAGACTCTCAAAATAATATAAGTGAGGTACGAGAGTTCAATTATTTCTATAAAACAAAACACCACCATGCTCTAAAAATATATAAGTGAAGCACTAGAGCAAAATTGCCAATCTCGAAGGATATAAGTGAAGCACATAGAGTATTCTAATAAATTCACGATTCATGCGTGTCTCTCTCAAAAGATGTGTACGGCAAGGATGATTGTGGAAAACTAAAAAGCAAAGACTCATATCATACAAGACGCTCCAAGAAAAACACATATCATGTGGTGAATAAAAATATAGCCTCAACTAAATTTACCGATGGATTGAAGATGAAAGAGGGGATGCCTTCCGGGGCATCCCCAAGATTAGGCTCTTTGGAATCCTTGAATATGACTTGGGGTGCCTTGGGAATCCCCAATCTTAGGATCTTTCCACTCCTTATTCCATAGTCCATCAAATCTTTACCCAAAACTTGGAAACTTCACAACACAAAACTCAACAGAAAACTCGTGAGAACCGTTAGTATAAGCAAAATAAATCACTACTTTAGGTACTATTGCAAACTCATTATTTATTTATATTGGTGTAATATCTAATGTATTCTAACTTCTCCATGGTTCATACCCCCCGATACAACCCATAGATACATCAAAATTAGTAAACAACACAAAGAAAATAGAATCTGTCAAAAAAAGAATAGTCTGTAGCAATCTGAAAACTTCGTATACTTATGTAACTCCAATAATTATGAACAATTAGGAAAACCTGGAAAATTTCTTTATCAATCTTGGGTAAAAAAATTAGACTCATTTGACGCTCTGAAAAAATTATAAAATTCCTAGACTGGGCGCAAAAGTTTCAGTTTTTCAGCAAGATCAAATCAACAACCACTATAGACCATCCCAAAGGTCTTACTTGGCTCAAACACTAATTAAAACACCAAAACACAATTACTACAGAAGTAATAATGTGTGAAACACTCAAAAACAGAATAAAAACATAACATAAAAATAAAATTGGGTTGCCTCCCAACAAGCGCTATTGTTTAATGCCCCTAGCTACGCATAACGCAATAGATCTAGGTATTGTCATCTTTGGTAAGCAATCCATTCTCGTATCCTGGATCATCACAATAGATATCATCATATAAGATTTGTATTTTATTTTTAACTGGTTCCCTGATTTTTTTTCTAACCAATCATCATTGAATCCTACATAAATGCCCCTAGTGATCCAACCAAATTCATTATAGGTTTCAAGGTAAATGGTTTGGATAGGAATAGGGAACTCTTCTTCTAATATTATCATGGTAAGATTGATAGTCCCAGACTCAAAGCCACACAAGGTTTCTTTATCATGTAGAATTTCTTTAATCGGAGGGTGCTCAATATCCCTTTTATAGAAAGCAAAATTTTCCCTAGCTTCTTGTATGATAAAATCAAATTCATGCATAAGGATGATCGTGGCAATATTTTGGCCTTAGGGTGCTAATTTTGGGAAGTTCATAAAACGCCTCTTGCAAAGCAGGATGGATGTGCACAAATTTCCTTTCCAATTTTTCAATGAGCATGGCAATAGCATCAGCATAACAATTTGTGCTAAGAAGAATAGATTTCTTATTCATAGGCATTACTCCAGTACAATCGAAGAACTCTTGAATAACACTCTTCCCAATCATATTACCATCTCCCACTTGAAAAGTTTAAACTTTATAATTAGGAGGAGGTTTAGATTCATGATCTAGAGAGCAAGATCCAAATTTTTATCAAGATTAGCACTAGTAATACCCTCAAATTTCTCAATGATAACCTTCCCAGATTCAGACATGGTGGCAACAAATTGATCTAGCACGCAAGCAAGCGAAAGGCAAATGAAAAGGCGAACGGAAGAAGGGCGAATAAAAAGGAAAATCTTTTTGGTATTTTCTAAAAATTGTTTTATAAGTGGGGAGAGGAAAACGAGAGGCAAATGGCAAATAATGTAAATGCAAGAGATGAGTTTGTGAATGGTACTCGGTAGGCTTGATGTGTATCCTCCCCGGCAATGGTGCTAGAAATTGGCAAGTTGACGGGAGAGTTCTTGTCTTGACTTTGTATGTATCCTCCCCGACAAGGGCGCCAGAAATCCTTCTTGCTACCTCTTGAGCTTGTGTTGGTTTTCCCTTGAAAAGGAAAGGGTGATGCAGCAAAGTAGATAAGCATTTCCCTCAATTGATGAGAACCAAGGTATCAATCCAGTAGGGGGAACAAGCAAGTCACCAATGGATGCACCTACACAAACATTCAAACTCTTGCACCCAACGCTATAAAGGGGTTGTCAATCCCTTCACGGTTATTTGCAAGGATTAGATCTTATAGATATAGATGTGAAAGATTGCAGAAAATAAAAGTAAATAAATTGCAGCAAGGTATTTTTGGTTTATAGATCTTAAAATATAATATGCAAAGTAGACCCAGGGGCCATAGGTTTCACTAGAGGCTTCTCTCTTGAAGGAAAACATCACGATGGGTGAACAAATTACTGTCGAGCAATTGATAGAGCGAATAATTATGACGATATCCAATGCAATGATTATGCATATAGGCATCACGTCCATGTCAAGTAGACCGAAATGATTCGGCATCTACTACTATTACTCATGCATCGACCGACTCCAGCCTGCGTCTAGAATATTAAGTTCATGAAGAACAGAGTAACGCATTAGGTAAGATGACATGATGTAGAGGGATAAACTCAAGAAATATGATGAACATCCCATCTTTTTACCCTTGATGACAACAATACAAAACTTGCCTTGCTACCCCTACTTTGTCACTGGGTGAGGACATCGCAAGATTGAACCCAAAACTAAGCACTTCTCCCATTTCAAGAATCGCCAATCTAGTTGGCCAAACCAAACCAATAACTCAAAGAGAGTTGCAAAGATATGAAATCATGCATAAAAGAATTCAGAAAAGACTCAAATAATATTCATGGATAATCTGAACATAAACCCACAATTCATCGGATCTCGATAAACACACCGCAAAAGAGTATTACACCGGATAGATCTCCATGAAGATCATGAAGAACATGGTATTGAAGCACAAAGAGAGAGAAGAAGCCATCTAGCTACTAGCTATGGACCCATAGGTCTATTATGGACTACTCACGTGTCATCGGAGGGGCAGTGGAGTTGATGTAGATGCCCTCCGTGATCGAATCCCCCTCCGGCAGATTACCGGAAAAGGCTCCAAGATTGGATCTCTCGGGAACGGAGGCTTATGGCGGTGGAAAAGTATTTGTGTGGCTCTTTTTGGTATTGGGGGAATATTTCGGTATTATAGGACGGAGATTAGGGTTAGGACTCCTTCCAGGGAGTCACAAGCCTGCCAGGCGCGTCCAGGGGAGTGGCCGCGCCCCTTGGCTTGTGACCTCCTAGCAGGTCCCTTGCCTTGCACTCCAAGCCTGGTAGGTGTCTTCTGGTCCAGAAAAAATCATCGCGAAGATTTTATTCTGTTTGGACCCCGTTTAATATTCCTTATCTGCAATACCCAAAAAGAATGAAAAAACAAAAACTAGCACTAGGCTCTAGATTAATAGGTTAGTCCCAAAAATAATATAAAATAGCATATTAATGCATATAAAACATCCAAAATAGTTAATATAATAGCATGAAACAATCAAAAATTATAGATAAGTTGGAGACATATCAGTGACCTTAGCTCAAGGAGAATACGGTAAGGACTGTGTGTCCTAGGACTGTGTGTCCTATGGTTTAAATACCATGCCGCTCCAAGCCAGACGTACGACTATCACAACAGTTTGAACTGGGTCATCAATCTATTGTCTTCATCAAGATACCTGGTTCCATCTCCTCAACCCTTCTATTTCCTCGTATACTTGTTGATGAAATTGATCGTTACTGTTTGAAGAATTTGACTGAAGACTTTCTCAATTTCCTCATCTCAAATTCTTCAATCACCTTGTTCTTCACCTGCTTATCCCTTTTCATGCTACTTGTAATCTATGCACGTTATATTTCATTATGATGACTATGCTACTGCTTTATTTCTCATGCACTTGAGTACTTATTCCGCTGCTAGTACTTCATCACATTTCAAATTCCTCAAGTTCAAATTACTCAGTGATGAATTTCTAAAAATCGCCTGTTCACCCCCCCCCCCCCCCCCTCTAGTCGATATAATGCACTTTCAAGTAGAGATACTACTTGTGCATGCAAAAAACCCTAAACCCAAACTCATGTTTTTAGAGTCCACCATACCTACCTACGGATTGAGTAAGGTCCTTCAAGCAAGTTTTCATCGGTTCACTAAGACAATAAAAAATGCATATAAATGTGTTTGATCAATTAGTGTAAGAGAAAATTGACCGTTGTACGAACTTGTGATGGCAAAGTAATACAAGCGATAGATTGCATAATAAAGGTTATAATCATAAGGGCAAATACAACGTGAAGTTCTTTTCCATTAAGGGATTTGACATACAAACCAAAAAGGGCATGACAACCTCTGCTACCCTCTGCGAAGGGCCTATCTTTTACTTTTATGCACTTACTTTTATGCAAGAGTCAAAGTATTCTTCCCTATTCCTTTTTTATTTTTATTTTTGCAAGCATCATGTGGTGAGGAAAGATCTAGGCACATATATCCAGTTGGATATGAGTGAGCATAAGTTATTATTGTTGACATCACTCTTGAGGTGAATACATTGGGAGGTGAAACTATAAGCCCCTAACTTTCCACGTGTCCCGTTGAAACTTTTTGCTCGTGGGTATGTTGTGAGTATTAGAAATCATAGAATATTAAATGATGGTTGAGTATGTTGAATTTCCAAAAGGCTTCGACACAAGACCCTTCCTGAAAATATGACGAATTGTAGTTGCAAAGTTGACTAAAAACATAGTTTGTTGGTTTTTAATAAGGTTTATGCTTTATACTTCCATGTTGCAATGAATTGTTACGTGTTCATAAGAAGTTATATGATTAAGTTCTATGTGAAAAGGTCCTATCACTACTGCAGGATGGTCCAGAGATGACACATCAATCAGAGGCCATTTGAATAAATTGTGTGTGATCCACCAATCGTAAACGGTATTTTCCAAGCTCTGTCGCCAATGGCATGAACTTTGTGCGATGGAGTATCCATCAAATACGATTCGGAAACTAGTTGCGTATGCGATCCACGACAGACAGTTTATTCGTATGAACTATTTGGGATTAGCTAAGATAACAGAAATAGTTAACAAAACTATTTACGTTCGCGAAGTATGGCACACTGTTCACTAGGATAAATTGTTTGTGTTGATCCATCACAACACAAACGGGTTAGCGTAAGAAGGTGTGTGTGATATGTAGCAATCGTTTTATTCATCAGAATTGTGTGGGGAGACCAATAATAACCGACACGATTCATTCGGACAAGTTGTATGTGTTGTGGGCACACGGTTGCTGCCAAACAATTGTCAGCAATTGATGAAATCATTACCGACGGTACGTATAGAAGTGTCGTTTGCCTGTGTTAATATCGCAGACATTTTATTATTATTACCAGTCTGACTGCGCATGACCTCTTCTTCCTCCCTCACATCTTGTCACTGCGTTTTCGCCCGAGGAGTCTAGTGCACGCTTCGACGCGGCACCGGCGTTTCTTTTGGCCACGTTCTTGCGCGAACCGCGCATGTTCCCGCGCAAGCTTTCCCATCGGTTTCCCGGCAGAAGTGAATGAGCATAAGAGCATGCGCACGTCACACGCTGATGCACACCTAGTGCAGCCTAGCCCATCTACGAAGCATGCCAACCCAACCAAGCGCCGCCTCTGCCATCAACCTCCTCGATAACGAAAACGATCCAGTGTAGGCGCAACGGCTTGTCGAGGCTGATGGTGTGTCCGACGACGCGCCAGACAATGTTGTGTTGTGAATCATCGCAAGGGTTGAGCAGACCCTTGGCACAGGGTGCGATAACACTACCGAAAGGTTGGAGTGCGCCGCACAAGAAGATCATCGGTGGTGCTCCATAGAGCAAAACATGTGCGTTCATGCCAAGAGGGCAAGGTGCGCCACACGGCAAGACGATGGAGGGGCTCAGAGCGAGAGACGCGGCTTGCGGCAGAGCAAGAGCGGTTCCATCCCCGCTTCCTACTATCCCACCGGACATGACGTTGTAGCTGTGTCCAAGGCACGTGAGTAGCCCTATTTATTGCCAGGAATGGGCAGTGGCCGTCTGTGCCGTACTTGCACCAGAGCCCGGCCGTACCATCCTTGCCCTGGACGTCGGTCGCGTCGTTCGCATGGGTCACGCCATTCACCTTATTCGTGGCCCCCTCGATGCTAACGGGCTCGTCGGTAGGCTCGAGCGCCTCCTTGGCCCAGGTGTCTAGAGGGGAGCAATAAAAGAAAATGGTTGTTGTATCCTCGAGATGGTAATGTTCGAGGAAATAGCCAGCTTCGATCTCGAGATCGCGCTCTAGCTGTACCGCGAGCGTGTAAACTGCATGGACGAACGCCTAACCGAGTTCAGGCAGAGCCAAGAGCTTCTATAAGATAGGGCGTAGTCAACTAGTCATGGACATGTTTTATTTTGTTGAATTGTTTAGATGTCGATCACAATGTCCGGACAATGATCACAATATTGATATGTTTTGATGTGTGAATGATTTATGTTTTATTGTTATGTTTCAATATGTGTAAAAGTCTAACGGTTAAAGCCAGAAAATTAGTATGAAAACAGATAGAAATGTGAAACTAATAATATATATTAATTGTCGAATAGCTCATTGAAGACATGATGCATATACAGTATATATCATCACATATACGTGATGATAATACTTAACTAATACGTACAATGAATAAAAACTAAACTAATAATGACCCCTCCTTGAGCAGGGAACAGTTAAATGGCAGCCTTTCGCCATCATCTCCCTGGTGCGCGCTGGCTTCCCAATGTGGAGGGAGGTCGCCGCCTCCTCCGCCTTGCAGCGCTCGACGTGCCGATCATCCTCTTGCTGGCGAAGGCGCGCGACCATGCAGGACAGTTCACTGGGCGCCCACTAGAGATCTTTGGCGGTGGCACGCTCGAGCTTATCGGCCCACGCCCACGCAGCGGTGAGGTGCCTAGCGCCTTTGGCTTTCATTGCATGGTACCGGCGTCTTTGTACACCTCCACCACTCGTCGACTCGCCCGCCGCCAGAGCTCCAGGTCCTCCTTTTCCCGTGCGGCACTAATGGCATTCCAGGCCGCGAAGTTCCTGGCGCGCTCCTCAGCACACTCCTTCTTGAACGCCACCTGCCTGGCTCTCTCAGCCGACGGAAGCGCCTTCCACAAAGCTAGATTGTACTGGCCCCAAAACCGATCTTCAGTTGGGGGGTCTGGCACGACCTTGTCCGGGGGCGCGAAGGGGTCCTCCTCGTTACTGCATTTCTCCATGTCCTCGCGGGGTGGAGCCTCCTCCTTTGCTTGTTCACAAACCAGCCATGCCATGGCAGAGTTTTATGCGAGGGGTGGGAGAGAGAGACGAGAGAATGTAGGCGGGATGACGTCTCGAGGGGCAGCATTTATAGGCGGTTGAATCTTGATCGACGCCAGCAGTGATTGCACATGATTTTCTACTCAACAATCGTGTGTGAATTAACATCACCGACAGTTCCCAATGCATGAGCGTGTGTGATTAATAGCCCGTGAAAATTGGTTTCCAAAACTCAAAACGCGAAACAGGGCGCTAATCATGTGGGACCTGTGTGTTTTGCCAAATATTTAGATTTTCTATCCAAATGTAATGCATGCATGCCATTTGTGTTACAGAAGCAAGTCCAAGAGCAGTAACCATGACATCTTGACCCCATGGCGGAAAATCATGCGTATTTTCATTTACTTTAGAATTTAGAACATTTTTTATCATTATTTTTTAATTTAGAACCTAGATTCTTAATGCTTTTGTGTTCAAACCGTCACTCAAGATGTTTGGAACTCCTTCAAATTTATTGCACGTGGCATATATATGTAAGCAAATAGTACATAAATATGATTTTCGAGCGGTTTTTGCTTCATTTAGCTTGTTCATGTGTTTCAGTTTTGAAATATGGCCATTAAAAACATAAAGTAACTTAATGTATAAAAATGCCAATAGAATGTCATTTAAAAAATAGGATGTCGGATGTATTCTTGCATTGTATCGATGAAAAAACTAGGTCGAATGAGACAGCTGGCGGTTTGTCATTACACATGGCCCCACGTTCCCCCTCGTAACCACGTGCCTTCGTGTGATGTTCCGTTTTGTGAGAGGTTTGTGTCTAAATTTGGGGATTTCTTAGGCGAGTATTGGAGTCCCATCTCCGTCCCCATCACCGCCCTCCCATCCCCATCCCTATCTACGTACCTGTGCATGGGGATAAAGAGTTTCCCATCCATGTCCCACCGAGTTCTTTATCACCATGGGGAAACTCACACATTCATTGAAGAACAACCTTCACGTATTTCAGTAGAAAAATAGTATTTCAATGCAATAAATAACATGGTGTGGCTAGGTTTGGGATTTCTAAGGGAATTTTGGGCCAAATGGGTGGGATGTGTGTAAATTTGGGTGACCGAGGCCACAAATTACGTGGGGTCTACTAATTTTAGAGCCCACATGTAAGTACTTCAGTTCATGGGTAAGGCGGGTAATGCTATCCCATCCTCATCCCCGTCATGCACGCTCGGTACGTAAGGTATTTGACCCACAAACTTCTAGATGGGCATTCAAACTCGCACCCGTGCCCAAATAGAGTACTTACCCATGGGGATGCGGGTAACAGTTAACCATGCATTGCCATCTTAGACACATGTCAAAGCTTATCTTGAACAAGTCGTTACTTTTATCATGACATCTTGGCCTCATGTCGGTAAATCGTGCATATTTTCATGTACTTCGGCGCATTTTTCAATTTTTGACTTTAAAAAACTAGATTCCCAATGCTTTTGTGTCAAAACCGTCACTCAAGATGTTTGGAACTCCTTCAAATTTATTGCACGTGGCATATATACAGAAGCAAGTGGTACATAAATATGATTCTCCAGCGGTTCTAGCTTTATCTTGCTTGTTCATTTGTTTCAGTTTTGAACTATGGCCATTAAATTTCTAGAAACTAACTTCGTGTATAAAAATGTCAATTGAATGTCGTAATTTTTTTTAGATTTTAGGATGACGGTCGTATTTGTACATTGCATCGATGAAAAAAACTAGGCCAAATGAGGTAGCGATCCATTTCGTCATCACACAACGCCCCACATCCCCTCTCGGAACTATACGAGCCTGCGCGTGGTGCTCCGGTTTGTGAGAGGCATGTGTCAAAGCTTAGCTCGAACAAGCGGTCACTTTGACCTCGACATCTTGGCCCCATGGCGGGAAATCATGTTGATTTTCGTGTACTTCATAGCATTTTTTATTTATTTTTTGAATTTAAAAGCCTAGATTATTCTCAATGCTTGTGTCCAAACCGTTACTCAATATGTCTAGAACTCCTTCAAATTATTTGCACGTGGCATATAGACGGAAGCACTAGTACATATATATAAATAATTTTTTTCCTGCAGTTTTTTCTTAATCTTGAACATGTTATGTGTTTTAGTTTTGAATTATGGCCACTAGATATCTACAAACTAACTTCATGTATAAAAATGCTCACTAAACCCCGAAAATATCCAAATTTCAGGTTGCCGGACGTATTCGTGCATTGTAACGAATTCAAAAAAGGTAGGCCAAATGAGACAATGACTAGCGGCTCGTCATCAAACAAGGCTCATGTCCCCTCTTGGAACCACGACCCTTCGTGTGATGCTTCGTTTTGTGAGAGGCATGTCTCAATGTTTATCTCGAACAAGCCATTACTTTTACCACCACATCTTGGCCCCATGTTGGGAAATCATGCAGATTATTATCATGTACTTTAGAGCATTTTTTTCATTTTTTTAATTTTAAAACCTAAATTCCCAATGCGTGCACGTGTGTCCAAACCGTTATCCAAGATGTTTGGAACTCCTTAAAATTTATTGCATGCGGCATATATAGGGAAGCAAGTAGTACACAAATATGATTTTTCCAACAATTTTTGTTTCATCTTGCATGTTCGTGTGTTACAATTTTGAATTATGGACGTAAAATTTGTACAAACTAACTTAATGTATAAAATGCCAATTGAACCCCGAATATTTCCTAATTTTAGGATGCCATTAGTGGATTTTGACGGTAGGGATCTTTTTCTTACAAATAAAACAATATCCATTAATGATGTACCCCGAAATAACTTTACAATTCAATATAAAAAGTGAACTGCGTACACACAGTTCCATACGGAAACCATTTGCGATGAAAATTCATGGATCTATTTATGTCTTATGAGGGAAGCTTCGTCGGCTTTGTCTAGCTCGGATTTCGTTCACCCTCGACCCCCATTCCCCAACAAACCATCTCTGCAAAGAATGATGCCTTGGGAACTCTTTGTAAGGGTGCATAAGACCGCCCCCTCGGCCCCGAGCGCTCCTGCCTCTGCCGAGAGCGCAACCGCATCTGCCTTAAGCGCGTCCGCATCCGCCGAAAGGGCTTATGCGGCGGCCGAAAGAGCATTTGTAGCCATAGAGACGGCAGCTGCAGCTACTACGATGGCGGCTGCAAATGCCAAGAGCTCTCGAGCAGCGCGTCGTGCCACAGAGGCTGCCCTGGCCCAGGTCGAGGCCATCCAGGCCTATATCATCGAGAACGCCCACGCCAAGATACTCCAAGCTTCGCTGGAATCCAGCATGCACCACACGTCTGAAGAGGCACTTGCTGCGGATGCCGAGATGAATGTCGGCGATGCGGCGGCAGAGGCCATGGAGCCCCTACCGCAAAAGATCTCTGAGCGAGAGCTGGAGATGCGGGAGCCGTCCGAGAGCGTCGAGTGCTGGGAGGAGTTGCGCGTGGCTCAGCAGGAGGTCGAGAAGCGCCTGTCCATTGAGGAATTGGCGGTGGAGTACCAACGTGAGCTATGACAGTACCACTACTACGAGTACTACAAAGATGAGGGTGACGCCAGTGACGAGGACAACACCGAGGATGAGCACGTCGCCGCGGTCGAAGTCAGCCTGGGGGACGTGTTGTCCGACACCGACAGAATGTCGCCCGGACAAGTTGTCGACATCTCATCAAATAGCGACGAGGCATAGGGCGGCTGCTCGTCGGTGTCTTTGTTAAAATTATGTGTATTACTAATAGCCTTTGTTCAGAGAGCCGGTCTTTTGTAAGAGCTATGTCTAGTTCAAACAGCTTGATTATTTATGGAGCTTGCTCGGTTTGGTAACTGTGAGCTTTTTGTGTCTGCTACTTTGTATACCCAAGTTACAAGTTGATGTTACATTATGCAATGACATGGATGTGCACCATAATCAGGGAATACGTGGGGAGGGGCGAAAATTTGTATGTTCTGTATCATCGCACATGATAAAAGCTGAAACACCGTGTCTGATGAATCTTTGCGCGCCAAGATTCCTTGCAACGAGCAAAAAAATCCGCCGACCGCCGAAATATCTGCCTCCCCCTCTCGCTGCCCCCGCGGCCAAAGGGCCACATTTCCCCGGCAACCCCTCAACCCCCCCCCCGCGCCGCCGCCCACATTTCTCCCTCTAGCATCCGACCGCCGCGGACACGCCATGGTCTCCCCAAGTGACCACTCAAGCGGTATCTCCGATGATGACGAATCTCTCACTAGCCTGGTATTTGCCTCTCTTCTCTCTAGGTCAACTAGGCTTAGGATTTTAAAGCGGCAGGTCCATTTGCGCCATTTGTTTCTCTTGAAGCTCCCTAGGACAATCACTTCCAACGAATGGAAAGGGGTAGCTGAAGACCTACCTATTCATGGTCAACATCAATTTCAATCTGTGAAGTTACTAGATTTTGAATCTGGATACAGTGGGAGGAAGTTTCTGTGACGTGCAAAGAAGGTAAGCCTTACTCTCGTTGTTAGAAATCATTTGTTATATTAAGTGTGATTCGGACTTCTCGTGTGCTATTTGATTCTAGATGTGATTAAGACACTGTCATAGTTTTAACCTGAAGGCATATTGACAGTAAGAAAACTATATGCGACATGAGTTATCATTGCATAAAAATTTACTGCAAAGTAGTACACATGAAGCACTTCATTTCATTCAGCATGAGCAAGGTCTAATTATGTACAGAAACATGGCTAGCATCAACACAACATGGCAATCTGAAATAAACAGATTCTCAGACTTAGTGAAAAAAATATGGTACAAGACAGTAGTTTTTAACAGATTGGAATGTTTGACAGCAGAATGTACATAGTTGTCACTATTAATTTGTTTTCATTCAAACACTATTGATGTGCGTCCTGTACTACAAAGATTGTTGCATTTATGTTTAGCTTCCTGGTAAAATTGGCAATTTGTTATTACACATGACAGAAACAGAGGAGGGACGAGTACCAGAGCATCCTACTACGAAGACTCTTCAAGCATAACCATGGCATGGCCAATGAAGACCCATGTAATCCCGGTTCTGACGAAATGTCTGAAGCAGAATTTGAAAATCTACTTTCTAGTCAGAAAGTAGACCCATTTGAAGCATGCAAGTACAAGCATGGCCATCCATTTCTTGTTGGCGAATACTTTGATGAGTGCAGTTTCAGTTGTCTCAAGTTACATAAATATTGCATGGATATAATGTCAAAAGGAGAAGATCATAACATTGTGGAATTGCAGTACGACGGTCATCATTTCTCTCATGATGTAGGTACCATTAGTGTGGAATTCAAGGACCTTCATCTCTTCTTCAACTTCGATGAGCTTGTTGCCACTCTTGTCAAATGCTTGATGTTGTAAGTACTTCACAAACTCTGATCAACTTCTCCATACAAGGTTGTAAATGACAAGAAGCTAACTATAGTGTATTCCTCTCAGGGGATTGACGACGCAAAGACCATCAAAGTTGCATGCATATTTCATAGATCCTGATTTAGCAAACGGCCTTTCGTTACGAGATAATGGCTCACGCAAGGCTTCCATTGATTATGTCACCAAGATCTTGTTCGACTTAGAGATAGGAGAATTCTTCATATGGCCATACCATGAATAGTAAGTTAAATATATAACCACGCATATATTGATCGTCTTTCAGTTTTAGACATAGTTCATATGTTCATGGTTTTCTTAAACTATAGATGTCACTGGATCTTGGTGGTCGTTGTTTCAAAACACAACACAGTTTACTACATGGATTCTCTCAGAGAGTCAAATGCGTCTCAGGATCTGAGTCATCTTCAGGAGTTCATGGATAGGTATTGAATTCTTTAATGTTAATGTGTTGTGTTCATATCTCGTTCCAGAATTGAGTGTGTGAAAAATCATCTTCATTTGCAGTGTATTGTCAAAGAACATAACTTTAGGAGGGTTACAGTTCGACGGCCAACTACCTTTGCAGCACGTGATCGTTTCTCCGGTAAGACAATGAAAACCGTTATTTTTCAGAAAATGCTAGTCAGATGTTCAAGTTTCTAAGTAAACCTCTTTGTATTTCTCTCCATAGAAAAAAGAAGAAACAACTTACACCGGTTATGTTGTTCCTAATAGGGCAAATACATGACTAATACTATACAAAAAAATCAGTGTCCTTAGCAACAACAAGGTACCAGCCTATGTGGATACTATGTTTGTGCACACATGATGAACCTATGCAGACGTGTTCAATGTGGTGTCGATGCTGATAGGATAAAACAAGCAAGTCTGTTTCTTAATTACTATCTTCTACTCCACACGTATGTCACATTCTGATCTAAAAGTCTTGCAGTTGATCTTCGGACCGATGACCTCTTCATCGCTCGCCGCAGATGAATTGTTGTCTGTTAGGAAATTTATTAGCATCTTCTTTGTGAAACACCATATCAAGCCCAATGATGGCGTTGCAGAATTCTGGATTCATATCCCCTAATAATAAGTATGCATTCACATAGTGTTATCCGCTAAACATATACACATCGATGCATTATTTTCCATGTGATCGTGTCTTTGTATTTCGTACACTATGATTATGTACTGCATATGTTAGTTTAACAACTGTGGAAGTTAGTTAGCATTTGCTCAATTGCATATTGTCGTGAATTATGGTGAATCATCTCCTTGTGGACACTTCACTCAATTGCATATTATGACGAATTATGATGAATGTTCTTCATGTAGACACTATTTGTCGATTGCATATTGTGGCGAATTTGCTATTTGCAGGGTGAATTAAAAGTGATATTTTACAATAACCTGGCAATTTCAGCGGACAAGGTTCAAGCAATTAAGAGTGTGCGGTCCAAAACGGAAAGCACACGCAACTCATAGCGCAACCGCCTGTGATCCATAGGAAAAGCATACGAGATGTAATCGAAAACGTTGGTGATACATAAGAAATCACAAACTGTTTGCAGCACTTGTACGTGTGCGTACGAGCTACTCAATCGTTTGCGATAGCACCATATCTAACATGTGGGCCAACAGGAAACCGTGCCCGATGCAAATACTATCCCACACGTACTTTTTTCGAGAAACGTGCCCGATGATGTTATGCATGGTCTATGTGCGATGATGAACATATCACACACAGTTCCTACAATGGCCCGTGTGGATTAGGTAGCGTTTCGCAACCGGTCAAAGGTCAAATTCCGTTTGTTTTCAATGAGCAATTAGATGCGTTTCACTCGCCTTGAACGTGTGTGATTGATCTCAAATCCCACACATACGCCCAAAAGATTACGTGTGCGATATGTTCCTGCACCGCACACGATTATATTTGCACATCGTTTGCGTTCATTGGTCTCCATCACCTAGGGATTCCTGTGTCGTGTGGGATAGACCACCCCTATCGCCCACACGTGCAAGGCGACGGTTTAGAACTACGTCGCGAAAAGGGGTTAAAAACCGTTTGTATAGCACGGCACTGCACCAGTGTATGAAAAAGTTTGTTGCTTCTATGATAATAAGCATGATGCTACTATGTCCGTATTTTTATCAACACCTCTCTTTCAAACCATGTGGACATGTTTTTCAATATCGGCTTCCACTTGAGGACAAGCAAGGTTTGGCAGAGTTGATACATCCATTTTGCATCATGATTTCCTACTGTTATTTATAATATTTTTATGCATAATAATGCTTTATTGAGTAAGTCTAATGTCTTTTCTCTCATAATATGCAAGGTTTACACAAAGAGGGAGAATGACGGCAACTAGAATTCTGGACCTGGAAAAGCATAGCAGAGATATCTATTATGCACATCTTCAAATAAGCTAAAACTTCACGAAGAATTATTTTTGAATATATAAAAAATATTGGAGCAAATAACTACCGGAGGGGTCTACCTGGTGACCACAAGACACCAGGGCGCGCCCTGGTGGGTTGTGGGCAGCCCCACACACACCTCCATCTTTTGGTACTTAAGGTCTTTTGACCTAGAAAAAATCAAGAGGGGACTTTCGAGATGGAACACCGCCGTCTCAACGTGGAACTTGGGCAGTAGCACTTTTTCCCTTCGGCGGGGCGATTCCGTGAGGGAAACTTCCCTCCCGGAGGGGAAAATCAAAGCCATCGTCATCACCAACAACCCTATCATCTTTGGGAGGCCAATCTTCTTCAATATCTTCAACATCACCATCTCCTCTCAAACCCTAGTTCATCTCTTGTGTTCAATCTTTGTACCGGAACCTCAGATTGGTGTCTGTGGGTGACTAGTAGTGTTGATTACATCTCGTAGTTGATTACTATATGGTTTATTTGGTGGAAGTTTATATGTTCAGATCCATTATGCTATTTAATACCCCTCTGATCTTGAGCATGAATATCATTTGTGAGTAGTTACCTTTGTTCTTGAGGTCACGGGAGAAGTCATGTTGCAATTAATCATGTGAAGTTGATATGTGTTCGATATTTTTATGATATGAATGTTGCGATTCCCTTAGTGGTGTCATGTGAACGTCGACTACATGACACTTCACCATCCTTGGGCCTACGGGAATGCATTGTGGAGTAGTTATTAGATGATGGGTTGCTAGAGTGACAGAAGCTTAAACCCTAGTTTATGCGCTATTTCGTAAGGGGTTGATTTGGATCCACATGTTTAATGCTATGGTTAGATTTTATCTTAATACTTTTCTCATAGTTGCGGATGCTTGCGAGGGGGTTAATCATAAGTGAGAGGTTTCTTCAAGTAAGAACAACACCCAAGCACCGGTCCACCCACATATCAAATTATCAAAGTAACGAACGCAAATCAAACCAACATGATGAAAGTGACAAGATGGAATTCCTGTGTACCCTCAAGAACGCTTTGCTTATTATAAAAGACTGTTTTTGCCTGTCCTTTGCCACTAATGGTTTGGGCTACCTGCTTCACTTTATTTACCGTTACCATTACTTGCTCGTTATCAATTATCTTGCTATCAAACTACCTGGTACCTACAATTTCAGTGCTTGCAAAAATTACCTTGCTGAAAACCGCTTGGCATTTCCTTCTGCTCCTCGTTGGGTTCGACACTCTTACTTATGGAAAGGACTACGATTGACCCCCTATACTTGTGGGTCATCATTTCCGGGGAGTGAAGCGCTCTTGGTAAGTGGAAATCGGTAAGAAAAAACTTATACTACGTGCTGAAATTTATTGCCACTTGATACTATGGAAAACAATCCTTTGAGGGGTTTGTTCGGGGTATCTTCACCTCAACTGGAACCATAATTAGTTGCCCCTCAACCTACTGCACCTATTGAAACTATTGGTTATGAAATTCCTTCGGGTTTGATAGAACAACTGCCAGCTAATCCTTATGCAAGAGACGGAACTGAACATTCTGATATACACCTATGCATGTGGCTGATATTTGTGGATTATTCGCCTAATCATCCCTCCTCTAGTCGACCATACCGATCCTTTTGGACCCGGGATGGAAGGCATGATGTGCTCTAGCAAGTAAGTATTTCCCTGAGTTGAGAACGAAGTTTATCAAATTAGTAGGAACTATTAGTCTTCAATTAATTATTATTACCTACACACATATCCAACTTCTTCCTGTCCTCAACTAGGATAGGAAGGTTGTCAAACTTTGAGTATTGCTAGTTATACGGATTAGATGCATAGTGTGATAGGAATGGATAATTATAAGTAAATAAAGTAATGGATCAGATTGTAGATGATAATAAAATTACATGATGGATGCTGAAAGCAATAGGGATGAATTGACCGAGATCCATAGGTTCACTATAGGCAACTCTACAAACAAAATGGCATATTTGTGATGAACAACATAGTTGCAGTCGATTAAATTGATATTTTTATGATTAATTCCTGGCTTGATTGTATATCGGCATTACATCCTTGTATCTATTGATCGTTATCAAACTGCATATATAACTAATACTCTACCCTAAGATCACTATCCCGCATGCATCTCAAAGCACTAAGTAAAACAGACTATTCAACGTTAATTGTATATTGTCTTAATCGCATGTTCATCATCGGGACGACTCCGTAGCTACCTATTTACCTTAGTGACAACAACATAATACAAGCCTTTTTTCACTTGTTGTCACTATGGTAGATTACTTAAAAGATTGAACCGAACCGACATACACAACTACCTCTTGGAGATCATTCATCTAAACATATCGAAGAGACCAAATAAATCTCAAAATAATTCATGAATATATCTTACCACAAAGTGACAACTCATCACATCGCAATAAATACATCAAGAATTACAGATTGATCTTAATATTGTAGGGCAACACCTCAGATCCTTGTACCGAAGAACTAGGGTGAGAAAATGTCATCTAGCTACTGCTATATACCCATAGTCCAAAAAAATACCCCCACGTGATCATGGTGGCAACAAGGTTGATGGAGACAGCCATGGGGGAGGAGGGCCACAGGGTTCCCAACAACTATCTTCTTTGGCTAGGATTTAACCCAAAATTCCTTAGATGCATGGGATGTCTTAGAGTATGAGTTTTACATGATCCCCAAACTTTCTCAAACACCTCAACCCACTTAATAGTGTTGTTTTCGTATGACTCAAATAAAACAAAAGAAAAATCATCGAGTTTGCGGATAACCAACACATTTTTGGGTTTTGGAATGGGAGGACGGGGAGTCAACCATCTCCATAATATATCACATTGAGACCAATATCCCGGCATAAACTTGACAACCGATAATAGTCCTTTATCATACCATCGTCAACACCAAATTACAATTAGGGTCTAAATGAAGTTTCATCGTCTCAAGTGAACAGTAATAGGACGGCCACAACCCGTTACATAGGTGCAATAATTGTTTTATCATTATTTTGTTAAATATCAAAAATTTATATACCTTACAATGTTTCATAAATATTTTTAAAGAAGTAAATGAATTGTTATAATTTCATTTGAACTTTCTGTATTTATAAAAAATATTCATGAAATTTTAAAACAGCTCACATTGTTCATATAACTAAAAAGTGTTCCTTATATTGAATAATAATCATGTAACTAAATATGTGTTCACGTAATCTGCGAAAACTATGTAATTACAAAATGTGTTCATTGTGTATTTAAAAATGATCATCGTGTACAAAATATGTTTAGTGACAACCAAAAATTGTTTATCATGTAATTAAAATTGTTCATCATATATTGAATTTTTCTAACATGTATTAAACGGTGTTCATTGTGTTTTGAGAAGTATTCATTGTGTACTTTTAAAAGTCATCGTGTTTTCTAAAAAACATTCATTTTTTTCAAATGTTCATTTCAAATTATTATTTAAAATGAGAATTTTATATTAAAATTGTTCAACCTGTATTTAAAAGAATCATCATGTATTAAAATAGTGTTCATGTATTTGTCAAAAATATATTTATAAATTCAAGAAAGATGCTGGGATAACAAAGGAAAAGTAAAAAAAAGGAAAGAAAAATAAAGAGGAAAAGAAATCAAAAATATATATTAAAACGACGCAGAGGAGAAATAAACATAGAAAATAGTCGAAAAAGGAACCATAAAAAAGCAAAATAAAAAATACCAGAAAACTCAGAAATAAAAGAGCAGAAAAATCATATATTCAGAAATACAAGTCCGGGAAAATGGAGAGCCACAGAAACACAGACAGAAATCTGGAATACGTAGGAGAAAATGGGTCGGCCCACCCCACTACTTCTGTACGCGATGTTCCCCTAGCCTTTGCGCCATCATTTTGGTGCACTGGGCATCATATAGGGACTTCACTAGACGACGCTCTGAAGGTGAAACTTGGTTTGTGGCGAGAGTTCCTGTTCGACGGCCGCATATGTCTAACAGGAGAGGCGATACACACCGACGAGCGCAATGGCCAAGCCTAGTAAGCATTCGTTGATCTTCTAAAAAAAGTAAGCATTCGTTGTTGTGGGTTGCCCATTGGAACAGTCAGTTACTGTAGAAAACCAGGCAGTGTGGCAGCTGGTTCACTCGAGCAAATCGGTTTTGTGTGCTTTTTCTATATTTTCTTCCTGGTTTTCTTATTTATGCACTTTTTACTTTTTATATTTTTCTGTACTATCAATTTTTTTATAATATACGGTTTCCAATACACACTGAACATTCTGTAAATATATAGTGATTATTATTTTCATACAGTGAAATTTCACTATTATACACTCAACATTTTTTAAAATACACACTGAACATCTTTTAAATATATGTTGAACATTTTGATAATACAAGATGACCATTTTTATAATGCATGATGAACTTTTTTATAATATATGATGAATATTTTCTTAATAGATGATGAACACTTATTTATAATTTTCCATGTATGAGGAAACATTTTTGAAAAGGATGGATTTTTGAAAAAAGAAGAGAAAAATAATAAAGATAGATATCCAAAAATCCGAACATGAAGAAGACACAGAAAAACATCCAATAGGGAGAAAATAATCGAATTGGGACGGAACAAATTGTCTTGCCATTAGGCTTCGGATCGTGTGCATGTGGCAAATAGAAGAGAGCAAGTAATGAACTAGTATTTCTTGGGCAGGCTTCACAAGGATCATCTTGGGTGGTCTGCTTCACTTGGCATGCTCTCAGCTGTCGTCACGTGTCCTGTGTTGAACGCTTCTTTTAGAATTTATTTTTTATATGTGTTTTCGTCTTTTACATTATTACCTTTTGGTTTCTTTGGATTTTCGGTTTTCCTTAGGATTTGAAAACACGATTGCACTCAAAATACGTGTTTTAAACTGTGGTGAGAGGCATAGATCTACCCCTTGTGGAGGCACAGATTTGCTCTTGCGAGAGGCACAATTCTGCCTCTAGGAAAAAGGAAATAAAATATGTTTTTTTGCTACCGCAAGAGGCACATATTTATTTCTCGTGAAGGCACAAATTTGTTTCCACGAGTGCCTCTCGAAAATACGTGGGTTTTTTCACGAGAGATATAAATTTACTTCTTGTGGAGGTACAAATTTGCTTCCACGAGAAGCACATCAGTGCTTCTTCGGGAAGGTTTTTTTTTGAAAAAAACCATGCTTCTAGTTTGGCTTTTTTGTCAAAACCTATTAACACGGTATCTGCTTTGAAACATCTCAATGCGAGGAATCCAACGATGAAAACGGTTCAAGATTTGAACGTAAGATTTAACAGATCAAATATTTTGAATAAACGAGAGAAAGAAGGGAATTTTTTTTAGTTGCGGCAAGTGACACACCGAGTGAGTGATCTTTACAAATAGTGCTCCTTCATTTTAGTGATTTCATAAATAGGCTCCACCATTTGCAGCGGGAGCTCCTAGTAGGCGCCTTATGCTCGGGCTAGGAGTTATGGCGCCCACTATGTTGTAGCATTGGGCCGGCCCATTGCACCACTCGTGTGGAGTACATGGCCAAAACACAATGATTTATTCGGTCAACGGTTGAGCTTTCCCCCGAAGCTAGTACCTTGCGCAGGCTTTTCCTATTTAGCGTTGCAGACGCCAGTTTCTTCGGTTTTCTGCAAATCGGCGCCTGTCGCGCGTTAGCTGGCCTTGGCCCATCTTCTCTTCTTTTTCTGTTGTACAAACAAAAAAATGATGTGCATATTTGCTGTGATTCGATCATGTGATATCCGTGTTAGTCGTGTGACACACTAACCACTACACCATACCGCGTTAGCTGCTCAATTTTTCCTTCTTCTCCCTTTCTTCTTCTCTCATTTCCTTTTTTCTATTTCTTTTTTACTTACTCTTTTTTTATTTTTGCGTCTTTCTTTTTATTCGGAACGGTTTTGTTTTGCTCTTTTAGTCTTTGACCTCTCAACGTTTTTCCAAAATAGATGAACTATTTTTAAATTTGATGAATTTTTATCAAATTCGTGAAGATTCTCTTCATATTGATGAACTTTTTTCAAATTCGATGAACAATTTTTAAAATTTGTGATTTTTTATTAAATTTGATTAACTATTTTTCAAATCCAATGAACTTGTTTTTCAAATTCGATGAATTTTTTTCAAAATCGATGTTTTTTCTTCAAATTTGTGAACTTTCTTCAAAATTGGCGAATTAATTCTGAAACTCAATGAACCTTTTACAATATTTATGATTTCTTTTATCAATTGATGAACTGTTAAAAAAACTATGAGATTTTTTAACTTTTTTATAAAAAAAATTCAGAATCGATGAACTTTTTTTATGTTTGTGAACTTTTCTTAAAAAATGATAAAGTTTGTGTACTTTTCTTCCAAAATGATGAACGTTTTCAAATTCACATTTAAAGAAAATCTATGTGATTTATAGGTAGCGCGGGTACACTTTTTATTATATAATTAGCGTTATTGTTATTCACAAGTGTTCACTGGTTCAAGCGGCTAGCGAAGCTTGAACAAGGATGTGGCGAACAAAAGTTCGAATCCTAAAGGCAAAGTTTTTTCATTCTTTTGGCGTTTTTATATATTCATTGTGCTATTCTTTTGCGGGCCGGCCCAATGAGAAGGCACAATGGGCGCCAGCTACCTATTCGGACGCTTAAGGCGCCGAACAGGAGCTCCCCTTGCGCATGTGGACTTATACGATCCCATGCTTCTTGCACTACCACTCTGACCATGTGCTCTTTCGACCATCGGGCCTCAAACCAAAGCACAAAAGAAATATTTGAGTCATGCACATTCCCTTACATACACATGAGGATAGGGCGATGGTCTGACTTGTTATACTCCAGATTCGTTAAAACAACATCAACAAATTTATTGTTCCGGGATTCATTTGTCAATGCCATATCAACCCGTTCTCTAATATCCCCTCTTTTCCAAGTAAATTTATCTCGAACAAAACCGAAATCCACCAGGTTACAATCATCAAGGGCCTCACGAAACATATCCAGAAAGCGTTGGGGTCTAGGATTTGCCCGCTCCTTCTCAATGGAATAAATGATTTCTTTTAAGTCCCCCATTATCAACCGTGGCAAGTAGCCACAAGTGTTAGATTGTACTACCTCCGTTCCTTTTTTTGTTAAAGATTCAATTACGAACTATATACGAAACAAAATAAGTGAATTCACACTCTAAATTATGTCTACATACAATTTGTATGTAGTCCATAGTGAAATATCTAAAAAGTCAAATATTTAGAAACGGAGGAAGTACAACGTTTGTCAGGTTTGTTATTTCTCTACTCAGTTTGGTTCTTCGTACATGCCAGTGAACCACCAAACATCATCCATGCCAGAGTCCATGAAGACAAATAACTTGTCTAACTTAAACCGCAATCAAATATTGATGTTTTTCTTCCATAATAATAATACACCACTAGTTCTGTCGTTAGTGTGGGCCGCCTCTTTATGGTCCATCTTCAACCTCCTCATCGGACACTTTGCTGGATAATTATTTGTGTGTTTCTAAAAGAAATAAATGTCAAGTTTCCTTCTAGAACTTACATCATGAAGGGCCCAAATTGTCGCGGCCTGTTGCACACCACGACAATTCCAACTATGGAGTTCATTCTACCGGCTAGCCTCCTTCTCCGAGGCCGCCGGTGTTGGAGGGTCGTTCTCGGATGCACCGGTGTTGCTTCGGTATTATTCTTACCCGGTGTTGCTTCGGTATTATTCTTACTCACCGAACCCTCTCCCTCGATGTGGTCACCAATGTTGGCAACTATCACATTGTTTCCAAAGTTCTTATTATTAGCATGTTGTGGATCAATTGTATTGTATGTCAATTGTTTGTGGCTTGTCGCCTCATTCTCTGTCATATTGATGACCACATGGAATAAGTGATTTTAGTTCTAAGAGGTAGTCCTGTGGAAGCAGTCATCATGTCCAGTAGTGCGCCCAGCCTGGTCACAACCACGCCCCATTGCAGGAGCTCCATTCGTTGCAGACCACGACCACCTCTTTCGTGTCCTCTTCCAACACTATCGCCATCGGCAAGTATAAAATCCCCTCACTCGAATATGGATTCGTCATGCTCCCCTAAATCGCACTCTTGGTTCCATTGTCCTATCAGACCATGAGCACAAAAAGTTGGGAGCTTTTCATAGAGCCTTGCTTTGGTACACCCCCTCACAAACCCTACAAGGGAAGTGCGGTCATTTGACCATAAGGAATACCCATCTCTGTATGTGACACGTGCGAGTTGTATGTAGTAGGCGGCGTTTCGCGCACACCTGGGATGGTCCATTTGCAGTTGCACAGGTGGAACCGCGTCAACGAGGTGAAAAAACAGAGAAAAAGTTTTGCACTTGGGCTGGAATATAAACACAAAACCTCGACGTTGTAAGCGCATTGTGCTAACCGCACCGGCTGACAAGTTCTTGTGTAAGATTTGCAGCGCCGCCCTTAAACGAAGAAAAGAGAGCAGCAAAATTTAAAAAACAGTTTAGAAAAATTCCCAAAAACACAAGTTTGTGTGGGGAATCAAACAAAGAACTTATTGCTAGTAGTTTTTTCCTCAAAAAAAGACCTCTTGCCAGTAAAGAGGGTCGCTAGCCACTATAATTACTGAGATTTGGGGTCTAAAAAGACAGCCGAGTGTATATGAACCATAAGCCACAAACATATTTAAAAAACTGAAGTTCCAAACGGTTTTTTCAAATAACAAAATATATTTTTTATAGCGGACGTTGCAAGTTTCCGAACAAAATTTTGAAAAGTCAAACAATTTGTGAATCACGAACAGTTTTTGGGGAATCTCATACATTTAGGAAACAATGGAACAAATTTGAAAACGATAATTTACAAAATGATGAACAATTGTTTGAAAATGCAAACATTTTTTTATAAAATGGGAGTAAAATAAAAAATAAAGATAAAAGGAAAGATAAACGAAAAATGAGAAAATGAGAGAAAAGTAAAAAAGAAACAGGAAATACGAAAATGAAAACCCGGTTCAGGAACATTCTAGAAAGTACTCTTAAAGCCAAAAAAACGGCCGCGAACCTCCTAGAAGGTTCCCAAAATCGGCCGATACTCTGGCGCGTTCTTTACTGATAATCGGGCCGGCCCATGTTGCTCGTTGGTCGCTAGCTCTGTGCGAATCAGCGATAATCTATAGGATTTCCGCCGATCAAACCCGCCCATCGCACAAACGGGTGCCCCCCCCCCCCCCCGCCGCCACCCAGCCCCTCCGTTCTAGGTATGTCTTGTTTTTTTATTTCTTCAAACCTTTTGAAAATAGATGTGCAAGGTATAAGTCAAAATCGCAACCTCTTGATTTACTTTCACCCACTATAATCAACTGGTCTCGCTTGTTGTGCCTAGTTACTTCTTACATTTTCTTGTCGTGCATCTTCTCGGTCTAGTTTTCTTTTTTCTTCTTTTTTTCCCTTTCTTCCTTTGGTTCTATTATTTTTATTTTCCCTTGTTTCTTCTTCTTTTTCTCTTCCATTTTTTATTTGCTCAAATTTTTGAACAGTTCCTTATATTTGTGAAGTTTATTCAAATCTTTGATCTTATTTTTTAAATCTGTGAACTTTTTCAAATGATTGAATGTTTATAAGTTTCGCTAACTTTTATCAAATTCATGCTCTTTTTTATCAAATTCGTGAAATTTTTCAAATTTCACAAAAAATGTTTGAGAAATTGAAAAAAGTTCATCAATATGAAAAAAGTTCACAAGTTTTTTTAGAAAAAACACGAATTAAATACCTTTTTCATAGGAGGCCGCCTGACTCGCCTGGACCATTGTTCCACGGGACAACAGAAAATATTTAAATGCAATTTTAAGTACATGTTTAAATTATAATTTTAAATTTATTTTTCTTCAAACCTGACATAGATGCCTATTATGGGCATGCCCAACTGCTTGCAAAAGTTGGAGTCATTTAGAAAATGTCTAAACATAGATCATATTCAACGTTCCGGTGTTCGGATAGGTCAAAAGGTTGTGTCTGAGAGCACATTGTTTCCCGACATCCTTGACATGCCAAGTTCTTTTCGTTTTTGACAAATTTTTACACTTTTTTGGAATTCTTCTCGGTAAAGAAGTAGACAAATGATCGGACATGTCGTAACTTGCATATTGTGTCTGAAATCGTTCAAACCAGACATGTGTGCCTACCATGGGCATGCCCATCTGCCTGTAGAAGTTGGGTTCATTTCAAGGTTGTTCGGAATTAAACCATGTTAAACGGAGGTTGTGTGATATGTTAGAAGGATCCGTCTGAGAACACGATGTTTCTCGACATTCTTGAAATGGGCCAATCTTTTTGCATGGCCTTGTACACCAATTCAAGGCACCATGCCACATTGTTTCATTTCGATAGATTTTGCATTTTCTGGAGTTTTCTTGATCATAAAAGTTCGATTAATGGACAGACGTGTCATAACTTGTATATGGTACTTAAAGTCATTCAAACAAGGGAAACATGCCTATCATAGGCATGCCCACCTGCTTGCAAAGTTGAGTCATTTGAAGAAAGATAAAAAATAGATCATGTGCAATAGAGGGTGTTAGGGTCAGAATGGTCCGTTTAGAAGTATATTGTTTTTCTACATACATCAAATGGCCTTATTTTTTCCCACCTGCTTCTATGAAGAATTGAGAGCCTAATACCATTGTTTGGATATTTGACAAGTTTTGCATTTTCTGGAGTTTTCTCG